>OY282496.1:26680362-27880362 GCA_958295605.1 Ajuga chamaepitys | reverse complement strand
GTTGTAGAGGCAGTGGATGGGTATGAATCAGGGGAAGTACTGACTATTTCCACAGCTGGAGCAGAGGATGATTGGGTTCTTGATTCTGGATGTTCGTTTCACATAACACCAAACAGAAACTGGTTTTATCAATTCAAGTATCACAATGTCAGTTCTTCTTGGAAATAATTTGGAATGAAAGTAAAAGGAACAAGTTCTGTAAGGATCAAGATGCATGATGGGGTTATAAGAATTCTGGATAATGTAAGATATGTTCCTCAGCTTAAAAGGAACTTGATCTCATTAGGAATGCTTGATACCATGGGATATACCTTCAATGCACATGGTAAACCTGTTAGTCACAAAAGGATCCAAAGTTGTGATGAAGGCAGTGAAGAATAGAGAGTTATACTTTCTAATAGGGAATACAATAACTGGAGAGGCTGCTGCAACTGTAAGAGTTGACAAAACAGTTCTATGGCATAAAAGGTTAGCACACATCAGTGAGAAAGGACTAACAGAATTGAGTAAGCAAGGATTACTACAAGGGGACAACATAACTCAGCTAGAACTGTGTGAGCACTGTGTTCTTGGAAAGGCAAAAAGATTGAAGTTTCCACAAGCAAAACACACTACAAGACAGAAACTAGAGTATGTTCATTCTGATCTTTGGGGGCCAGCAAAAACACAAACCATCATTGGAGGAAGGTATTTTTTTACCATAATTGATGATTTTTCTAGGAAACTATGGGTATACATTTTGAAAGCAAAGAGTGAAGCTTTCAATGTTTTTAAGGAGTGGCTTACTGAAACTGAAAATTTGACTGGTTTAACTCTCAAACATCTGAGGACAGATAATGGACTGGAATTCACATCAGATGAGTTCAATCAACTTTGCAAAGCAAAGGGTACTCCACAACAAAATGGCTTGGCAGAAAGGATGAATAGAACATTATTAGAAAGAGTAAGATGCATGATTTCTAGTTCTGGAGTTTCCAAAAGTTTCTGGGGTGAAGTAGTTACTACAGCAGGGTCTTATAAACAGGTCTCCTTCTACAGCACTAAACTTCAAGACTCCTGAGGAAATATGGAATGGAAAACCAGCAGATTATTCTGATCTAAGAGTGTTTGGGTGTCTTGCGGCACATATAAGGCAGGATAAGTTGGAGCCAAGGGCACTAAAATGTGTGTTCATTGGTTTTCCTAAGGGTGTCAAAGGCTATAAATTGTGGTGTATAGAGCCTGGAAATCAAAAGTGTATAATAAGCAGAGATGTGGTATTTAATGAGAATATCATGCCACTGAAGCAATCTGTATCTGTTGAAGGGATTTCCTCAAGTGAACAGAATACTCAACTTGAGGTGGAGTCTGAAAGAATTACCCAAATACCTGATATAACTGAGGAAACTGATCATAATCCTACTGACTTGGAAGAAAACCAAGAGATTAGAGATTATCAGTTAGTTAGCGACAGAAGCAGAAGGGAAATCCACCCTCCACAAAGGTATGGTCATGTAGATATAATCTCTTATGCTTTATACACTGCTGAAGAGATTGAAAACTATGAACCAAGCTCATACAAAGAGGCTATAACTTGCTCTTGAAAGGAAGATTGGACAGTGGCAATGGAACAAGAGCTGATCTCATTAGACAAGAATGATACCTGGGATATTGTTGACAAAACCAAAGGGGAAGAAGTTAGTAGGGTGTAAGTAGATCTTCAAGAAGAAACATGAAGCTGGAAGCAAGAATGGTATAAGATTTAAAGCAAGGTTAGTGGCACGTGGGTTTACTCAGAAACAAGGTATTGATTACTCTGAAATTTTTTCAACTGTAGTAAAACACTGCTCCATCAGAATTTTGCTTGCTACTGTTGTACAATTTGATTTAGAATTGCATCAGATGGATGTTACAACAGCATTCTTGCATGGAAGATTGAAAGAGTGCATTTATATGAAAATTCCTGAAGGCATACATATTGATAATGCAGATGACAAAGCCTGTTTATTGAAAAGATCACTGTATGGACTTAAACAAAGTCCAAGACAGTGGTATCTCAGATTTGATGAGTTCATGCTTAAGATTGGTTTTGTTAGAAGTAATCATGATAATTGTGTATACATCAGGAAAGAAGATGATGACTCATATATATTCTTGTTGCTTTATGTTGATGATATGTTACTTGCTTGTAAGAATATTACTGGTCAAGAATCTATTAAGATCAGAATTTGATATGAAAGATTTAGGTGAGGCCAAGAAAATACTGGGAATTGATATACACAGGAACAAAAAGGCTGGAAAATTGTATTTGTCATAGAAAGGATATCTGGAGAAGATGATTGACAGATTTAACATGAAGAACTGTAAAACTGTTACTACTCCATTAGGACAGCATTTGAAGCTATCCAGTCAGCAGTGTCCTAAATCAGCAGTAGAAGTGCAAAGGATGTCTAGAGTACCTTACTCCAGTGCTGTGGGAAGCTTAATGTATGCAATGGTCTGTTGCAGACCTGATCTTGCATACACTATGAGTGTAATAAGCAGATATATGAGCAATCCAGGGCCTTATCATTGGGAGGCAGTTAAGTGGACTCTGAGATATATCAAAAACTCGACTGGAAGAGGTTTATGTTTCACAAAACAAGAAGAAAGTCATCTTGCTCTCACTGGTTTTGTTGATGCTGATTATGCTGCAAACTTAGACAATAGGAAGTCTTTGTCAGGTTATGTTTTTACTCTCTTTGGAACTGCTGTGAGTTGGAAGGCCACTCAACAATCTGTGGTATCACTATCAACAACAGAAGCAGAATATGTGGCATTGACAGAAGGTATTAAGAAGCAATTTGGCTAAAGGGAATTCTAAAGGAGTTTGGTGTGATTCAAGACTGTATAAATATTTGGTGTGACAGTCAAAGTGCAATACATCAATCAAAGCACCAAGGTTTTCATGGAAAACAAAACATATTGTTAGTGAAGAACAACTCAGAAACACACAACTCCTAAGAATCTGAAATGTACGAAGAAAAACAATCTGAATTCAAACACACAATTCGGCCAGAGTTGTGACCGAACTGGACTTGCGCAGAACAGGAAATAGAAATGGATCAAACACCAATTTAACGTGGTTCGTTCAAGATGAACTACATCCACGAAGGCAAGACACACCCCAATTCACTAAGAAATTCAATCAATTACAGAGAATACACTCAAGAAATGAAATGCCCAATTCTGATGCACATTAGGGCACGAATCACTCAATCTCTAAATACTCTCTCTAATCTAAAGAACAAGGAAATTGCTCGACGTAGTGATCTTCTCCTCAATGAGAGCTTTACAATGATATAAGGATTGAAGCTCGAATGCAACTGTACAGAAAGTTCTAACTGAAAGAAGTTGAGCTCAGCTACCGGACAAATGTGACGGTTTTCTTCGTCACAATTCTGCAACTGCTCCATCACAAATGACGGTTATCTTCAACTGCCTCGAACCCGGTTTATTCTGAACAGCCTGTCTTCTTGATGCTAAAACCCGGTTCATTCTTCCGGTTCTTCACTTCCTGATTCCGGTTCCACATTCCCAACACTCCATTTTACAAAGTATAGCTCACTTGATGATATTGAACATCACCTCACAAATCTCCACCTCAATGAATCAAGTGTGCCTCTTCCTGCCTCATCACTGCCTTGTCTTGCTAATACTCTTCATGACATTGCTCAAGCTGCAGCAGGCTCGAGCAATGCTCCACTTTGTTCCCCGGTACACCCTTAGTAAGAAAATCAGCAGGATTATGCAATGTGTGTACCTTCTTCACTTCCACAGAACCAGAATCAATGATGTCTCTAGCAAAATGCAACTTAACATCAATGTGTTTTGACCTTTCATGAAATGCTTGGTGTTTCACAAGGTGTAAAGCACTTTGATTATCACAGTAAATTGCCACACACTTTTGCTTGATGTCCAAATCTCTCAGAATCCCTTTAAGCCAGATTGCTTCTTTGATTGCTTCAGTGAGAGAGATATATTCTGCTTCTGTTGTTGACAGTGCTACAACTGACTGTTGTGCACTTCTCCAGCTGATGGCTGTCCCATATAAGGTGAACACAAATCCAGAAATAGATTTCCTTGTGTCTACGTTTGCTGCAAAATCAGAATCAGCAAATCCCTCCAATGCAACAGTGCTTCCATCCACTTTCTTCTCAAACTTCAGTAACAAGTTCACTGAACCCTTCAAATACCTCATCACATGTTTCAAAGCTTCCCAATGCTCTACTCCTGGGTTTGACATGAACCTGCTTACTAAAGACACAGCATAGGCCAAGTCAGGCCTACTACAAATCATTCCATACATAAGACTTCCAACTCCACTTGCATAAGGGATATTGCTCATATGTATGATTTCCTCTTCAGTCTTTGGGCATTGTTCTTTGGAGAGTTTCTTCTGTAGATTAACTGGAGTGGAGAGAGGTTTGGCTTCATGCATATGAAACCTCTCCAACACCTTCTGTAGATATTGCCTCTGAGATAACCAAAGCACTCCAGCTTCTCTGTTCCTTAGAATGTTCATGCCCAAAATCTTCTTGGCCTCTCCCAGATCTTTCATGTCAAATTCAGTGTTAAGTCTGTCCTTCAACCATTGTACCCTCTTCTTGTTCCTGCTGGCAATTAGCATATCATCCACATACAATAGAAGGAAGACTTTATCTTGCTTTGAACCCTTGTTGAAGTAAACACAACTATCATAAAGACTTCTTACAAAGCCAACACTGATCATGAAGTCATTGAACCTCTTATTCCACTGTCTTGGACTTTGTTTGAGTCCATATAGTGACTTCTTCAGCAAACACACTTTGTCTTCTTGTTCAGGAACAACAAAGCCTTCTGGCTGTTTCATATATATCTTCTCATTGAGTTCTCCATGTAAGAATGCTGTCTTTACATCCAGTTGTTGTAATTCCATGTCCTCTTGAGTAACCTTTGATAAAAGCAACCTGATTGAGCAATGCTTTACTACTGGAGAGAAAACTTCATTAAAATCAATTCCTTCTCTTTGTGTAAAGCCCCTAGCCACCAATCTTGCTTTAAACCTCACCTGTTTGGATCCTGCAGTCTCTAGTTTCTTCTTGTATATCCATTTAGAGCTTACAAGTTTCTGACCTCTTGGTTTATCCACCAATATCCAGGTCTCATTCTTTTCCAGGGACTCCATCTCTTCAATCATTGCCGGAATCCAGTGTTCACCTTCTTCACAGTCTAGTGCTTCTTTAAAACTACTAGGCTCTTGTGATTCCAGGTCTTCAGCAACACTTAAGGCATAGTAAACACTCCCTGCTTGACCATAGAAATCAGGTCTGTTGATTGTTCTTCTAGGCCTGTCCCTTCCAATGCTGTATTCTCTAACATTTTGTGAAGGTCCAGTCAGATGATGAATCACTATCTTGTAGATTTTCTTGTGGTTGAGGTGTGTGATCATCTTCAGCAGGATGCTCCACCTGAATTGATATCTCTTCTGTCTCTTTAGCACCATCAATTCTTCCTTGGAGCCTGTAGAAGTATAAGCCATCACATTCTCATTAAACTTTACATCTCTACTTGTGATTATCTTCTGATTTCCCTTCTCTAGACACCACAATCTGTAGCCCTTTATTCCATCTGGATATCCAAGAAATACACATCTTAGAGCTCTTGCATCTAACTTGTCTTGCTTGACATGGACAAAAGCAAGACAACCAAACACCCTTAAACCTTCATAGCTTGGTTTCTGTCCACTCCACACCTCTTCAGGTGTTTTGAACCCAATCACTGATGAGGGTGACCTGTTAATGAGATAACATGCTGTAGCAATGGTTTCACCCCAAAATACCTTTGGCAACCCAGCATCCAACAGCATACACCTTACTCTTTCAAGAAGAGTCCTATTAAGCCTCTCAGCAACTCCATTCTGTTGAGGATTCATTGGAACAGTCTTGTGTCTCTTGATTCCTCTTTCTTCACAGAAGTTTGTGAACTCAGTAGAGAGGTATTCCAATCCATTATCAGTCCTAAGGTGCTTCAGCTTCTTCCCTTTGACATTTTCCAGTTGAATCAACCATGTTTTGAACTTATGAAAAGCATCACTCTTATTCTTCATCAACATGATCCACACCTTTCTACTGTAATCATCAATCAAGGACATGAAATACCTTGCACCACCATGAGTCTCTGTCCTTGCAGGACCCCATATGTCAGAGTGAACATAATCTAATGGCTCTTGAGTTGTGTGAACACCCTTTCCATAGGGCAGCTTCTTGGATTTGCCCAAAGCACACTGATCACAGAACTCCAGGTCTTGATTTCCCATGTTTCCAATTACTCCACTTCTTGACAGTTCCTTCATCCCTTTCTCTCCTATGTGTCCAAGCCTCTTGTGCCATTTGCCAAGCCAGAACTGCTCAAGACCATATCCACACACCCAACAACAGGTGAACCAATCAAGATAAACAACCCATTATGCTGTCTACCTTTAATCACCATTTTTCCATGTTTAGTGATATGCAAGAAGCCATCTACTGAGCTAAACTGACACCCACTAGTTACCAAAGAACCAAGAGATAGAAGATTTCTTTTAAGGCCAGGAACATATCTTACATTTGAGATGACTCTGACCACACCATCAAACATCCTTATGCTCACTGATCCAACTCCTTTGACCTTGCATGATTGGTCATTTCCCAGGAGAACATTTCCACCATCTTCTCTCTTCAGTTCATCAAACCATGACTGGTGTGGACACATATGAAAGGAGCAGCCTGTGTCCAAGACCCATTCCTTTACCATTCTTGATTCAGTAACATTTAATACCTCTGGAGGATCTTCTTGATGGTCAATGGCAGCAGCTTCTGCCCCTTGATTTCCACCTTTCTTGTTTCTCTTAGGACAATCCTTCTTCAAGTGACCAGGCTGCTTGCACTTGAAGCATTTCCTCTTCTCAACCCATTCATTTCCCTTCTTTGGATTAGAGTCTCCTGCCTTGGGATCCTTAGCATTCTGTCCCTTCTTGCCTTGCCAAGGTTTCTTGAATTTAACATTCAAACCTTCTCCAGATTGCACCATGCCTTTATCACCTTGAGTCTGGAAACATTTAGACCTCAGAGCCTTCACTATTCCATCATAAGATAGCTGTTCATCTCTCCCATACATCAAGGCATCCTTAAAGCTTTCCATGGATTTTGGAAGAATGTTTAACACCATCAATGCTTTGTCATCCTCCTCCAATTTCAAATCCAGGTCTTCCAATTCTTCAACCATCTTAATGAACTCATCAAGTTGATCAGAAATTACCTTATCTTCAGTGATCTTGAAGGCCAACATCTTCTGCTTCAAGAACAGCTTGTTGGAAACTGACTTCGATTGATACAGATCTTCCAATCTCTTCCATGCTTCTGAGGAACTCTTGCATCTTGAGACCTCTCTCAACGGTTTATCGCCCAAACACAGAAAGATAAGACTGAGGGCCTTCTTATCCACTGATGCAAACTTGGGTTTCTCACTTTCTTCCCACGAATCCAGAGGTATCAAAGCAAGATCAAGGCCATTGTGAACCAATACTGCATTCATCTTGATCTTCCACAGTGTGAAATCATTTCTTCCTGTAAACTTCTCAAAGTCCATCTTCATACCAGCCATTCCTTCCCTTCTTCAAGCTGTGAGAGTTGATTTCCCACAGACGGCGCCACTTGTTAGTGAAGAACAACTCAGAAACACACAACTCCTAAGAATCTGGAAATGTACGAGGAAAAACAATCTGAATTCAAACACACAATTCGGCCAGAGTTGTGACCGAACTGGACTTGCGCAGAACAGGAAATAGAAATGGATCAAACACCAATTTAACGTGGTTCGTTCAAGATGAACTACATCCACGGAGGCAAGACACACCCCAATTCACTAAGAAATTCAATCAATTACAGAGAATACACTCAAGAAATGAAATGCCCAATTCTGATGCACATTAGGGCACGAATCACTCAATCTCTAAATACTCTCTCTAATCTAAAGAACAAGGAAATTGCTCCACGTAGTGATCTTCTCCTCAATGAGAGCTTTACAATGATATAAGGATTGAAGCTCGAATGCAACTGTACAGAAAGTTCTAACTGAAAGAAGTTGAGCTCAGCTACCGGACAAATGTGACGGTTTTCTTCGTCACAATTCTGCAACTGCTCAGTCACAAATGACGGTTATCTTCAACTGCCTCGAACCCGGTTTATTCTGAACAGCCTGTCTTCTTGATGCTAAAACCCGGTTCATTCTTCCGGTTCTTCACTTCCTGATTCTGGATCCACATTCCCAACACTCCATTTTACAAAGTATAGCTCACTTGATGATATTGAACATCACCTCACACATATATATGTAAGAATTCACTTTATCAGGGATATAGTAGCACAAGGTGTTGTGAAAGTGTTAAAAATAGCAACTGAAGTGAATCCTGCAGATGGTTTTACCAAGCCTCTACCATTGTCCAAGTTTGAACTGTGTTTTGATCTTGTAAATGTAAAGGTGAATCAACAAGCTTGAAACTGTTGAGGAGGAAAATGAGCAGCTAGTACTCATGTGTATATGTTAGCTTGATTTAGAACTAAGGTGGAGAATTGTGAAGATTAGTTCAAATATCAAGCTGGAAGCATAGTTTATAACATTGTATAATTAGATGTTAGGCATGAGGGGCATTTCTGTTATTTCTGCATATGTGTGAGGCCAGTTTAGTCATTCTACAATACAAATCAGTTTGGAACTTAATTGCAGTTATAACAAGTAACCAATTGCATTTAAACATTCAACGGAGTTGAGAAGAAAGGCTTAACTTCCCTCAGCTGGTTCCAGAAATAGTAGGTGCAAGCATTCATTGATCTTAAAGGCAAATTCGCATGCAAATACGAAGGAATTGAAGAGTTCAGTGTAAGGTTGATTCTCGATTTATAATCATAGAGTTTGATTATGTTTATCAGCTGTATTGAGCTTCTTGTATTGTGATTCTGTAACCTTGGAAGATTAATGAGATTTGTTGCTGGTGTTGCTCCGTGGATGTAGAATCTGTCAAGATTCGAACCACGTTATATCTGGTGTCGTTTAATTTCAGTTTGTTATCTTAATCTTCTTGCGTGTGAAATTCTATCAACCAAATTGGAATTCTTGTGTATGATTCAATATCTTTGAGTTGGTTTGTTCAAAGGGTTAAGTGAATCCATAACAGAAGTATTTGTGGTCAAGTTTGGTTATGTTCCACGTTTGACCGGGTATGCCCCCTATTATATTCTTTTTTCGTGCTATCAAATGGTTTATTCCTATACGTTATTTTGAGATGTCATTTTCATTTATATGCTCGATATATGGTGAATAAGTTAATTAATACTTTATTATATTAACAATTCATTCCACATTATTCTATAGTATGATTGACGTCTCATTCATATTCTTTACCATTGTTATTCATAATTTGCAACCAAAAGGACCCTTTAGCATTTTTGGCCAACGTATTACTCAGGAGATGGTCCATATAAGTTTTGAATTATAGGATCTCACGGTAGACTTCATAATATACCAAATGCCTATCAACTTCTAAAAGCTTTTTGCTTCAACATTCAGGAGATGTCATATGCCCGAGTTCGATTATCCCTTTGACTTTTGGTATGTTGCACAGAATCATTTAAATTATTATTACGCTGAAATTTTTGTTATCTAAAATATTCGTATCGTGGTATGCAAAAATTTTGTTATAACAAAAATTTGGCACAGTATTGGTACTAAACCAAAATTTTAGAGTCTTACTTGTGTGCAATAGTTGCACATGTGCAACTTTTTTTTTTCAACCATTGGATCTTCTAAAAGATCATCTTGATCATTCATGAAAAGTCTTAATTTATGAAAAAAAGAAAAGGGTGTACTTGACATTTCCCTCTTTTAACTCATTCACAAAACTCACAATTATATGAACGTTCTCCATTGAATTCCCTGTTAATGAGAAATTCAAAGTCTCAAGTGATCATGATGCCATTAAAATACGAAACGAAGGTTCCTGATGATCAGGTTACAAAACCGAATTCAACGGCACGAATGACAAAAAAATAGAAAAAAAGAAAAGAAAAAGGTTAGTACATACATTTTCGCAAGCAAAGTAGTATCTCAAGCATTAACATAGTTGCAGTTGAGTCGACTTTCACCATCTTCATCACTCTGAACATTCCCCAGTTTCACCATAGATGCAGCAAACTGATGCTCAAATACTCCCGATTGCGAAGTCAACGCCGCCAAAACCTGGGCCGTCCTCGAGTCCGTATACAACAATTGGTCCGTCGCCAACAGGCCCATTTTCTTCTGCAGATTTAATTGTTCGCGAAGAAGACAAAGTTGCGAAGCTGCAGTCTCCAACAATAGAAAAAGAATAAGGAATGGGGCCTTAAACATAAATTAATGAAATGACTGATTTAGCCTTTAGTTGCACCGGTGCAACTATTGCACCATAGAATATCCCAAAATTTTAATATATTGAATTGTGTTATTGTGGTTTTGGTTTACTGGATTTTTTAAGTATACTATTTATAATTTGATGTACTAAAATTCTAAATACTAAAATGTTATTTTTTTTCCAGTATTTTGGATACTGAACTTCCAAAATAATAATTTCAATATTCTGAATACTAAAACATAAACTTTGAAGAATAACACTTGTGTGTGTGTGATGTGCTCTTATTGTGCATCACTACAATTTAACACATGAACTTAAAAAAATTGTCGAAATATAATTTATAAAAAATTCGCGTCTGTGAACTGGGTCAGCGCGTGGGTTGCTATAATACCCGCGCCTCTCACAACTCACTGGCCAATATAATTTTTGCATATCATGCATTTCATATTTTTATGTGCTATTCGCGTGATAGTTTTATAGTAATTAATTTGTTATATTTATTACGTCATTTTATATTTTTGCGACTAATTTGGAGATATTTACTCTGGTAATCAAGAACCCCCTAGTCTAAATTATTGGGACATGCTACAAAATTTAAGACTATGCGTGACAAGTTTAAAATATGAAACCCACTAGGTAGTACGTGAAAATGTTAGATGTGTAAAGGATATCATTGTCGGAACAACAACAACAACAACAACAACAACAACAACAACAACAACAACAACAACAATAATAATAATAATAATAATAATAATAATAATAATAATAATAATAATAATAATAATAATAATAATAATAATAATAATAATAATAATAATAATAATAATAATAATAATAATAATAATATAATACCACCGCCTAAACAGTCGGCTAAGGAATTAGGATGAATACCTCATATGCATCATAGCATAACAGATAAGATGACTCTAAGGAGAGGAAATATGGGAGCGGTGTTGAAGGGCATCTACAAAGTAGGAACAGGAATATGAATTTGCCAAGCCTAGCATCATCTACTTTATTATAGATTAATTATGTTGGTGGTATATACTTACAAGATAGGGTCTGTTGGAATCAAATGGGTTCCCTTATCAAAGCAACACTAAATTTAATTAGAATTTCTAAGTAATTAGTAATCTCCAACTTAGAATTTAATATATTTTATTATTAGGAATGAAATGTTTACCAATTTATTTAGTTGTCAGTTTATTATACACATTCATATATTCATATTTGAGGTTGAAATTCAGATTGTGATGTCCAATTTAATATTATAATGATGTTTTAAAATGGTTAAGGTAGTAAGGTTTAAATCTGTCCAGATTTTGAAATAGGTGTCAACTAATTTGCTGATTATGAAATTTTAGAAAGCTGAATTTGAAAAAGTACAAAACACGAAACTTGTGGCCTGGTGTGTTAGCTTTATAACCCAACTTGAACCATATAAATATCAATTTTGTATAAAAAGTTAGAGCCTTATTACCAAAATGCGACGAAGCTGAAATTATCGGAGTAAAAGTATGTAACGATCTAGAATTTAATAAATTGTGCATTGATTTGATTTAAAATTTGTCGTAGATTGATTACCACTGTGGAATAGGAAATTTCAAAAGCTACTCCGGAGGAGAGGTAAGTAGAAATCCATCTCCAACTACAACGCTTGAACATAGTATTTGTGTTTATTATTTGTGATAATTGATTGTTATATGTATTGTTGCATACCTTTGTATAAAATGTTTTATTCCGTTGCTAGGAACAAACTGATGTGCATCAATCATGAGCATTAGCATCTACAAGGATTACATGTGTACGTATAAGAAGTCAAAATAACGTAATTTCATAAGTTGATAATGTTTTGGGGTTGGTCACCACTGGCACATTGAGAGTTATATATATTGTATATGGTGTCTCTCGGGATGCTTCCGGTGACAGGCGTGTACGCGGAAGAGGTTCCCACTTCAGCACCTTTATGATGAGGGGTACGGGAAGAGGTAGACTTTCCGGTGGACTGCAGGGGCAGGCAGGAGGCGGACCCCTGGTAGTCTCGGAAGGATAGCCACTTGGTCGTACCAACCATCACTAGTATCTCGGGTGGACTATAAGGGGGGAGGAGGGACCCTTGGTAGTCACGAGTGTGGCCAATGAGTGTTATTTTTGGGAGGTTTGTGACAGTGACGAGAGCCAATTCCCACCAAATATGATTTCTTTTGAGAAAGAATTGAAAGAAATGGTTTTGTGAAATGCATCTCATCATTCACGCATTGGTCATGCATGATTTCTGCTTACTGAGTTTTAGCTCACGTAGTTCTTGCATTGTAGGTGAGTTTGACTATGCATGAGCTCGTGGACTAACCTGGCATGCCATTGGAGCTGATGCAAGTTTTGAAGCCCCGTGTATATGAATGACGACCTGTGGGGCTAAACCTTGGACTCACTATGTTTTGCTAGTGTTTTAATAATCTTTTTGGACATGTTCAAATTAAAGAACTTTAATAGTATATATCTGTAAATGTGGTGTTGAATGGAGCGTGACACCTTTGTGCTCGATCTGAATCTATGTAAATATATGTAGGTGAGATTTTGGTCTTGAAGGAGTGTTCTAAATTGTTAATTTTGAAAAAAATATATATATATACAGGTTTTGTAAGGCTAAAAATTAGTATAAAATAAGTTTTTATGAGGGTGGGTGTGACAGTTGCGCCTCTTTTTTTAAATTTCTACTGCATCATAAGTCTACTGTAAGAATACAATAAGTCTACTCTAAACACAAAATAATTATACTGCAAGAACACAATACGTCTATTGAAGAACATAATAAGTCTACTCTAAACACAAAATTACTATACTATAAGACTCTAAACACAAAATTACTATACTACAAGAACAAAATAAGTCTACTGTAAGAACACAATAAGTCTACTCTAAACAAAAAATAATTATACTATAAGAACATAATAAGATTACTGAAGAACATAATAAGTCTACTCTAACACAAAATTACTATACTACAAGAACATAATAAGTATACTATAAGAGCACAATAAGTCTATTGTAAAACAAAAACAAAAAAAAAAAAAAATTGAAAATTGCGTGCGGGTCAGGCCAACAACGGGTCGTACGCGGACCTTAATGTGGGCTGGTGTATAATAAACGTATGGTGCATCATATGCACACAAGTTTTTGCCAACTTTGAAACCTGGACTATAACTAGAAAAGAAGCTCAAGGATCTAAGGTATAATACTTTATTATGGAGGGGGGTAATATAAAATAGTTTTTTCTTTTAACTTTTACTATAATTTTAATTTTTTTTAACTATTAGTATATCATAATTTTAGTCTTTTAAAGTGCAAATTCAATTCTCTTTGACAAAATTATGTACCAGTTTGCCTAATTAATGTCTCCAATTCCCCCTGCCCGATTTATTTTTTATTTTTTATTTTTTAATTACAGTATAATTTTAGTAACTCAACCCTGTGATTAAATATTTTGTGCCCCAACGCCCAGTTAATTTATTTTTTAAATTCTCTTCTTTTAATTATACATAATATTAGTTTTTAAAGTGCAATCGGTTAAAATCCTCTTTGACAAAGCTATGTACTAATTAACTTAATTGATCTACATAACCAAATTAAATATTTTTGACCTAGCCTCGTTATCGACACGTTCTTTGCGGCTCTGCCCTCCAACGCCCCACTCTTCGTATATGACAATATTGTCACAGATTGTGGTATCTTGTTAAGATTCTCACTTCTCTCAAATTTTTTTGCATGGAACTATTGTTACAAAATGCTAGCAATCTTTTTATGAAGATATCCGTTTGCCATGATAATAGAAATTATTTTGATTGATTTTGTGACAATAGCTACAACAATTTCATGGCAACTGAATATCGTTGGAATATAGACCCGATTCATGATAAGTGAAATTGGGAATAATTCTCAAGTTATGTGTTGCAGTTTGGAATAATCTTTGGAATATAGACAAGATTTATGGCAACCAATTTTATGTGTAACAATAAATTTTATGTATTAAATAGATAAACACGAAACGATGGATTCATGGCAAGCAATTATATGTGTGTAACAATAAATTTCATGTATTAAATAGATAACACGAAACGATGTACAAAATTAAATTTTCTTGAATCGAACGAATGAAATTTACAATTTGTATGTTTCTATCGCTAATTAATTAAACTATCTTCTGATTCTTCTCCAATCTTTGAAGTAGATTAATAACTTTGATTTTCTCCGCAACAAATTTGGTCATAAATAACATTGGTTTGAGGCTTCAGCCTTAATTTCGGATCATATGTGGAAAATCTTTGAGAATTTCAAGATTGGCTTTTGTAATTTGGATCTTTGCTGAAACGCCTTGGATGGTAGAGAGAACTAGTTGTACCCCGTGCGATGCACGAAAATACCTTAAATTATTTTATTTTTATATATAACAATATCATTTTATTCATGTGAAGAAATTAGGGGTGGCAAAACTCGGCACGACCTGTCACCACGACACAAACTAGTAAGATAATTTTAAATTCAGGCGGAGGTCTTTCAGGCTCAGGCCGTTATTGAGTCAACTTGATAAAACATGACAAAGTTGGTTCGGACCAACCAAATAAATTCCCGATAACTTTAATATTTCTATTATTACTTATTAGTAATAATTTATTTGGAAAGATTGGAGTTGATTGGATATAGTGGAAGAAATTTACTTAAAGAGGAGTTTGAAAACATGTAGTCTACCCGCTTAGAGGGGAATGTTGATTAGATAATTTGAAAGAAAATATTGATTAAATAATTTAAAAGAGTTTTGTTCAATGACTATATTTATTGTTCTAAACATTCGTTGTGGCGGTTCTTTTCGTTCTTTCTTTTTTTTTTTTTTTAGTTATATGTTTCTTTGTTCATCTATTATGTGAATAGAGATAGAGATTATAGGGATGAGGTGCGTGTTGACAACTTCTTATAATCCAATTTTTAAGTGCTTTTGAGAATCAATTTTTAGTTCCCAATTTGATGTAGCAAACACATCAAAAAGCAATACCTAGATCCAAAAGTTACTTCAAGCACTTTTTTATTTCCATAATTTAAATTATTTTTTTTGGTGTAATCTCGTTTGCATTGTTTTAATATCATTTTTAGACTTCTAAGTACGTTCTTTATAACAAAAATAACAATGACAAAATTCATCATAGATGAATAATAGAGATTTAAATTATTAAAACTTAGTAAATCCTTGATATCTCAAGAAACCTCATACCAATTTTAGTTTACATATAATAAAAAATACATCATGCAAAAGAATAAAAGTTTAATATACAATATACTGAGACAAAACATCATACAAAAAAGAATAATACTGATTATTGAAATATCTAAAAGGCAACATAAATATTGACAAATTTTGAAATACTTATTTATACACAACATTTGTACATTTGTAATCAATAAGATATTGGAAAAAGGAACAAATATTGGATAAATGTAATGAAGAGCTCTTCCTAATACGAATATACTCTATGTTACATGTACTTCCAAAAGTTGAAAAAAGAAACTTATGAAAGAATTATAATCCAAAAGTTGGAAGATGCCTAATGTGAAATTATTTGCACTCTTGTTTCCCGTACTAATATCTACTACATGCGAGTCGAGGATCATATATGCGCCAAATCTTGTTCCGTTAATTGCCATGTAAAACTCCTTGCACATTTACTGTGATAGTAGACCACAAAAAGAAGGGGACCGCTGGCAAAAGAACAACATAATAGGTGGATCATCAATTAATTACTTCTTTTAACATTATTCAAGTTGCAAATGAACACAAATTACAAAGAACCTAATCATATGTAAAATGATTCTTCTCACTTACAGAGTCACAGGCTAAGATTTCAAGAAAATGGCATATTGCAAATATGATCATTAATAAAATACAAAAGGAGTCATTAAAAAATAACTCAAAGATAAAATTATCAAATAAAAATCATCGTCATTTCCTCTACATTCCTGAACTAAACACTTATAAAACCCATGAAACACCTACAATGCCACAAAACAATCTTAAAATTTTCCTTAAATATCAAATCGAGGCACAACAACTTGAGGAAAAGATAACAAACCCCTTAGAGAATTTTTTTTTTTTTTTTGGGGGACAAATAGTAGATGTATATAGAGGCATAGATTCAACACCTAACCCATTCAGGGCCTAACATTCATAAACAAAAATATATGTAAGAAGATTTTGTATTGCAGACGTTATTATCTACCACATACTTCATTAACCTCTAAATTTATTGTCAAAGTGAGGCTCAAGTTAGTTTCTCATCTTCGTTATCTTCCTAGCTTCCTCCATTGATGCATTCTGAGAATGAAGTATACCTATGTTTCACGTATTATCCTTTTGTCCAACATTTAAATTCATAACACATTTTAGTAGAACTTTAAATTTATTAACAGTTAGAAAGCTATAGCAAATTGACACTTAAAGTGCATATTATATAATACCCCCATGTATATTGTGATTTTTTTCCTACTTAAGAACAGAGGAAGTATATATATACAAAATCTCACTCACTAATATAGCTATTTATCAGAAACCAAATCATTCACATTTACCTAGAATCACATAACACTCCCAAGGATTGTCTGCATATAAGAAAAAAAAAGTTATAAATTAATTTAATAATAAATTTTCATCCTAAAATAATGAGCATAACATCAAATAACCTCTTAAATATACGCGGCCAATCCTTATATATAAATTGCAGAGAAGAATAGCAGATTTAAGTTTGTTATATAAACATCAAATAAACATCCATTTGATATGAGATTATTTAATTTAAAAGAAAAGTAAGCAATTGCAAACAGGGGCATACCAATAGATTCTTTGGATCGTCAGCCTACAGATGACCTCTATTTCAGAAATGACCCTAAACTATATGCAATTAGTAACAATATAAAATGTTATTTTCTTTTTTGAGGTAATCCAGTAACAATATTAAATTAATAATGTGTTTTTGTTGTAGATAACAAAAAAAGAAAAAGAAAAAAAACCGAGGTGCCAGTGATTCTCACACCTTTTCTAGGAGGAGTCGAGAGTAAAATCATCGTAATGATCAATTTGCAAAAATATTGAATGGCCAAAATACAGAATCATGTAAACATTAATTATGCATAGGTAATTTACACTATCCAGGGCTACAATGAACATTGCCAGTCACCTCAATCCTCTACACCAATAAATTAATGATTGCTATTTAACACACAAATTTCTGATCCTACATCCATTCTCACTAAAGCACCACTAGTTTGCCAAGAATAGTTGTCAGCAAATCTACAAAATCATGTAGCATATTTCACAATTATCTAAATACGGATTAGTGGAAACACCACCAGTTTGCCAAGAATAATTGTTAGCAAATCCATAAAATCATGCAGCATATTTTACAATTATTCATCTGAAACGATTAATGGAGAAACCTGTTCCGCACTGGACATGGAACAATGGCATGCCTTTTGATTTGCTAGTTGACTTCATAGGGAAGAAAACAACTGAAAGAATCGATCAATAAAGTTGCGATAGAAAACTAAAGTTGTAAATTAAACTTACAGCCTTGTGTATACGTGAGAGAAATTGAACTACAGCAATAGATGAATGATCATGTTGCTTAATTTTTTGCTATTTAAAAATAAATTTAGGGTTGATTTCTATTAGTAATATCCCTAATTACGTGGTCAGAAAAATTGTTAGATTTCAGTTTTTTTATATGAATTGATATTGAAAAGTTTTAAACGTAGATATCATCTCAAATAGATTTGAAACACAAATTGGAGATTATTTGTAATGTCAAGGCGGAATATTGCTCTATTCTCGAGAAGATCTTAGATATATCATAAAGATTTTATTTCCTAGAATGGAAACCTGAAATGGGCGGGAAAACACAGTTATTTCAGAAGTGGTATAAATTCATTCTTTTTTTATATATATATAGATTCCATTTGCTTCTTGAACTTGTGTTGTGCTGTTTATCTCTTCTGCCATAGCTATAATGCTCCCGCTTGCGTTTGTTTTTGTCTTTTTTATTTTTTTCCCTTGAGTTTTAAATGAAAATTCCATCTCCTGGATCACAACCATCTTCGCGTCCATCACTGCTATTTTTTAGCATCTTCTTCTCACTGCTATATTTTTCCAAATTTACCGTGTTAATTTCCTATCTATTTCTATCTTTGAATGACTATTTTTGAAAGGAGAACTGAGATGATATCTATATTAAAATTCAAAAATTTCAAATTTTAATGGTGGCACAAGCAACTATCATAACAAAAAATTTACAGAGGCAAATTAATACTTCATTGTTGTAGTTATAAAAAGCTTATACCATCAATCGAAACGCAAGGTTTTCATGACTATTTTGAGGGACACAAATTTAATCACTGAATTTTGAAAAGGTTGACAAGTTTTAGAGAGAAATTTTTAGTGGGTCTGGAAGAAGTTATGATTTCATTTAATGAGGCTTTATTCATTTATCGTGACTTGGTGGTAGCAGGAAAAGGTAGGGAAAGGGAAGATTTGAAGTTGATTTTAAGGGGAAATGAGCAACTCATATTATAGTGGCTGCAAAGAAAAATATTGTGGGTGTGGATAGAATTACCCTAAAATAAAACACCACAAAATTTGAGGGACCAAAAAAAATTCAGCCAAAAAAGACATAAACGTGTAATTATGGATAATATGTTTAAAATACAAAAAATTAAAAATGGTAAATATTAACATGTAACTTGCAAAGCAGGTAAAACTCATTCAGGTGCTCCCCAGAAAAGCCTTACTTTTTATTTTTCTCGCCGAAATTATCTGGTTGGAGTGGAGTATAGGTTGTTACCTGATGCAAAACATAGTTTAGGTTGGTAACGGAAAAAAAAAAAAAAAAAACAAAAGTTCAGAATGTAAATTGATATTACCCTTAAATTTATAATCTTGCAATATCTCAACACATCCTCCAAGTTCATATTCATCGAAGAACACAATTATAATTTAATTAATTTGTTTCATGAATACTAGTCTTCTAAAGTGGACATTAGTAATTATATCATCAAAAAAAATGAGCATTATCCCATGTTTTCAACCGAAGGGTTTATGCAATATCCTAATATACAGAGTCTTTTAATTGATCTATTATAATTTGACATCCACCATCATTTTTTTTGTATAACTACTAAATTAATGTAATTTAATTTAGTCATATTATCTTGACACGTGATGACTTCCCATAGGTCAATAAAATATATAGTAATCACCAATTAAAATTGACTATTTAATTTATAAATTTTATTAATTGATTCCTAATGTTAAAATAACCAATATAAAATTGATTTTCAACATATATATCATTAAGTGTACATTCTAATTAGATACAAAATTTGCATATCTACAATGTGTGCACTTTTGTTCGGATTTCAAAATTAGTCCAAATCACAACAGTTTTCTCCGAATAAAAAAAATTGCAACTATTTTATAAAGCCGTAAATAAATTGACAAAATTAAAAGAATTGGCTAAAATGACAAGACCTTTTAACAATGTCAGAACTATGTTTAAGGTTGGGGGTAAAATTGTAGCCTAAAAATCTTTTGTATTAACAGCTCATTTGGTAGATTGTACAAGATGAAGGGGTATTAGATATCATTAGACAGGTCATCCTGTTTAGGTTGTATAATATGAGCAATCACTCATTTGATAGGTTGTATATGAGGACAGTATTATTTTTAGTCGGCTGTTTGGTAGGCTGTATAACACGTAAGATTAGCTCTTATTGAGAAATTAAAAGTCAATTTTACCCTCATCTCACCAGAAAATAAGTTTCATTCTCTCTTCAGCACCCACAGTCCCTCATTCCTTCTTACGCGAATTAGGGTTTCAGGAGAGCAACTTAATTATCAGATTTGAGCCCAGAAGGACGGAGGATCTTCTCCGCCGCAGCTCGTTCTAAGAGCGTCTCATGCTGTCGAATTTAACACAGGTGAACTAATCCTTTTCCATTCTCATGCTTGTTCAATCTCGAATGAATTAATTTCTGATTTGTCCCTCTCTAAATTTTCGGTACTACGAAGAACACGAGCTTGTTGGGTTTATATTTTAAGGAGGTGATGGGCATTGTTAGTAGCGGATTTGTAGAGTGACCCGGAAAAAAGTGAGTATTCAGTAATTCCTCTTCTCCCACCTGCTTCTTCAAATTTCGTATATGGAATTACTTCTAGGTCCATAAAATGTCGCCGGTGTTTTCGGTAGTCTTCCACTATTGATGTGTTTGGTTCAATTTGCACACATTGAAATTCTAACGATTGTGCCTTTACCAAGTATTTTTGAAATGTATGAATATTGATTTCGGATGAAAACTCATCTTCAAGAATAAGTTGGTAATTTAGAAAATAAATTTTGAATTTCAATAGGCAACTTACTACTAATCATCTTATTTAAAAAAAAAAAAAAATATATTTTTAGTTTAGTGTTTAATTCCGCATAATGATTCTTTAATAATAAGCTATGATGTGGGCTCGTTTTAACTAGGCTGTATGTAATGTTTATCCTCTTTGGTTCTTGACGTGCTGCCTTTTGCGCAGTGGCAGCATCGAGCTCTTCTTCGTCTTCCACTAGCTACTTGGGGAACGGTTACGTGGAGGCATGCGACTGTGGATTGGGTTCAGTAATTTGTGCTTCAACGGAAGAGCGATTGCGAGTTCGACATTTCATTCCTTGGGATCATGTTTTGGTAAGTTCCAAACTTCATCTAAAATATATATGCGCGTTTTAGTTTAGGCAAAGCCATGGCCATTAGTGACATTTTGTTGGGTTCGTCTACACAGTAACCTTTGTCTTCCGATCTTATTTTAGGTAAATCAAAGAGGTTATGTTCACTTGATAGAGAGGCAAACTTGCATCGATTGTTCAGAAACAATCTCCGTACTGAAAAAAGAAATACAAAGGCAAGTTGATATCATCGATGATCTGGAGGTTTCCATAGTTGAGTACGTGAACGAAACAAAGCTACTTCAGACTAAAAATGACATGCAGCTCCGGGTTGTGGTTGAACTAAAGGAACGGGCAACCGAATGGGAGAAGATCAGTTGCGAACTAGCAAGGAAAAATCGTGAATTGCGTGTACAACAACGCAAGTTAAATATCATATGCCATTTCTATTTTACCATACTCTTGGTTATATTGTGTTTTAGTTTGATGTCTATGGCGTCTGGAGACGCAAAACAAATATGTATGTAGTTGGTGTGTTAGTAGGGTGAATCAACGTGAATTGCAGCGGGATTTCGGTCCTATTGAATTTTAATTGCAGACAAACTTGCATCTTATATTACTTAGGTTCAGGTTATCTATTTTTAATTTTTTCTTTCTTGAAACGTTCAGGTTGGAAATCAATAGTAATGGAATACTTGAGTGCAAATCAGAGCCACCATTAATTGACTAGAGCAATAGTTTAGATCCTACGACATTAATTAAAATATTTCATGCAGTTAAACAAAAACCAAAGAGTGATAGGTACTGAAAGAAATCTCCTACAACTTAAGACTCGATGACGATAGGAAACATACCTTAAAGGAAGACACATACAACTGCAAGCCATTCGACTTGGACCCTAAACCCTTAAGAAAAACAAGTTAATTGCCAGATAAAACAGATAAAACAGCTACAAGACGACCGCAACCAAATCACCAATTTCCCTTGTGAAAGGAAAACCACTTAACAGGGCTGGACGAAGCACATGAGCTTTCACCACTTGGAATGGAAGGTGCAATCATGTGAGTAGGCTTTGGTGGAAACACATTCGCCATTGGAAATCGGGTAGTGTTTGGATGGCGAACCTCCACGGGTTCCTGGTGGTCATCATCGTCGAACAGGCGCTTGCAAATTTTGGATTTGTCAACCGTGACTAGTGGTGAAACGACCTCTTCCGAGTCATCAGAAACAACGATCGTGTTAGTGGTAGAGTCACTGATGTTGATAATTTCTTGATCACCTGTTTCATTGATAACACCATTTGCTCTAAAAAGAATTTGGAGGTTGTTCCACTGTGGCTCGCCCGCGTAGAAGTACGCGGCAGCAAATGCATCCCTCTGCCACACAAATGCCAACGTAATATGAAAACAGTAAATCAGATTTGCCAAATATAACAAACGGTCTACCCAATAAGATTTAAAGTAAAAGACTTACTTTAAGGATGCGTTTCCAAGTAGACGAAGTCGCATTCAACTTCTTTCGTTCGTGGTCCCAGATCACCTTGTAGTCTTGGACGAGACGCAAGAATGTCTCGTACCGTTTCTTAAAAAATGCTTGACGAGCAACAATGTCCTCCCATGAACGACTCCAGATAGCGTCCTCGTTCAGATCGTAAAGAGCCGTAAGGAGGGCATGATAGTTGCCGTGCAACTCCGGGTTCCAATACCCCTTGCCTTTTTGCTCGATAAGCTTGTTAATGACACGCTCATCCATTGCCTCACACCAACCATTTTTGTACAAAAAAGTTGAGGAATACCCCCCAAGTGCATTTTCTGAGTGGTTTAGGTTGCCAAGTTGTGGCTTAATGGAAAAATAAGGATATATTCAAAATGCTTGGGAGAACATGTAAGGGGTTTATAAGGCCTCTACCACATCATTTAATGGTCGATTGAATCTACATCATTTAACTCATGCCAGCATTAAAGTGGTTCAATCTACCACATTAAACAATCACATGCTATTTTAATTAAAGGTCATGCGTTTGCTTGTAAGGCAAAAAATTTCAGCTTTTGATTTGTAACTTTATTGTGTCATCCAAATTTAATGCTATTTAGTTTTACTACAACAATATATTTCAACCACCAAGATAAATGCAGCAGAAATGAATTGTCCTATCATCGAACATTGTGAAGCTTAATCTGTCAAGATATGTAGTAATTTTTCCTCGCCAGTTTGACAATCGAACATGGTGTGCACCTCACAATTTAATTTCTCAATAGTGACTTAGTTGAAGCCAGCTGCATAGTTGACCGAATCATATAATAATTACAAAACGACAATACAGAACTGTTCATATTGTTTGCAGCTTCACCCACCAATATTAAACAAAAAAAGATTCAACCCAATGTGCCATTTGAAATAGCCTTTGTCTAAATTAATAACTACATCCTAATTTGACTTGTGCTTCTCAAGTAGACGACGGACAAACGGGGCACGAGCTGCTTCAGGAACACCAATGAACATCTCAAGGAGATCACTTTTCTCCGCTAAGATCATAGAGGCGTCGAAAGTCTCATTAGTAGATAATCCAGGCACACGACCAATTAAATCAAACAACTGTTTCCTCGTTTCGCCCAAGCCGTGTTCATACCCAATTAGCCCCGCAATCTTGTCCATTTTAGCTTCAGAACTTCGACATATTTGCCCGACCAGATCAAACAAACCTTCTAGCCCGTCCGAGTGTTTCCGCTTCAGTTTGGACGCTTTTGCCCTTGGAACACACTTATCATTTTGGCAAACACTTGTGCCTTCTTCTTCACAAATCTCATCATTGTGTTCATCTCCATCAACCTTAGTACCTGATGGCTCAACCTTTTCCTTTCCAGTTTGCTCATCTACATCTTCCTTTGCACTTTTTTCATCATTCATCAACTCGTTCACAGCTTCCATTACATCCTCGGCCAACGCCCCGGTCGCACGGTCTTTTCCAAAAAACTCGATCCAAGATTTATACATGGGAAACGCTACGTACCGCTTCCCATTTGCGTTTGGATCGTTCTGCATAAAAAATCCTAGTGGTTTAGATAAATTCACAAGTTGCTGGATCAAATACCAATTTTTTTAATGAAACCAAATTAGCTACTTCGAACGGTACTTTCTTATTCACAAAATTTAAATGAAATATAAAACATACTACTTGCCTTCTTTAAGGTTGTAGCTACATCCTAAAAAGCAGTCTTGCAAGACTAATATTATTTTCCAACAAGCAACTAAAGGCTATTGAAATTTGACAGCATAGCTGACCGCTTCCTAATTTGTGTCAAATAAGTACAAACCAGCTGCCAGAATATGCAGCATTAAAAAAACACAAAGTTAAATGACTCTTATTCCCTGTTTGCCTTCTTAAACGCTAAAAATAATCACATAGTTGGCTCATCAGGCTCTTTTAAGTATTGAAATAACAATTCACCAACATCCAAATTTTTTAATAAAATTCTCCCAATTCAAAACTCAACATGCAGTTCTTTACAGTGTCATCAGTTAGAACGACATTTCTAATGCAAAAATCATATATAAAAGAATTAGTCTCACTAGGGGCCGTGATCAAGACACTTTCACAACCTGAAATAAAGACCACGTAATGGCTCATAAGGCTGTTTTGGAAAACATACAAAATAATATAAAATAGAACTTTTTCATGAACAAACCTTCACTATTTGCTGCCACTGTTCATCTGTGCAATCCAGCATACTGGTCGTTTCATTGTACCCCACTCCCGTGAGGCCCATAGCGCCTGACACAACGGCG
Organism: Ajuga chamaepitys; assembly: GCA_958295605.1. Taxonomy (NCBI): domain Eukaryota; kingdom Viridiplantae; phylum Streptophyta; class Magnoliopsida; order Lamiales; family Lamiaceae; genus Ajuga; species Ajuga chamaepitys. Next base: position 27,855,408 of record OY282496.1, on the reverse strand, counting down.
TACAGCCGCTTCCAACCAACGATCTTGGAGTTGATGTGCGGCTGACCTTTGAGATCCGTACCTGGGAATACTTTTCTCATTGCCGTCTCTAGCTTTCCTAAGTAACCAACACGGAACCCATTGTCTGTCTTCCATCCCTCTGCAATCAGCTCTTTTAGGGCATTAATGAGCACCTCTTCCTCACGGGGGGACCAAACACGCCTACCCTTTTCTGCCCTACGATCATTCCCACGACCCGCATTGCTGCCCCTACTCTCCATGACTTTCTGCCCTGCAAAATAAAACACTAAATAATGGCACTTAATCTGATTTAGATACGGTTAGGAAGCATAATAAACGGGCTAAATCGTGGGTCATCAAATCACAATTGTATATTTGATATTGAACAATAAACTTAAGAGCCATAAGAAATTGAAAAACATGGTCTAATACAGCAGATTACTATTACTACAATAAACACACTATCTTCTAAAACACCAATCCGACCACATTTCTTGTGCAAGACCATCCCTCCAGGCATTAGATAGAGGTGAGGCGTCAGTGTTGTCAACATTGTCCTCTGGTTCCTCATGCGGCTCATTTGGTTGATTGTCTAATAGGGCTTCTAGCGGGTCATCAGGCATTTCAGTACGGATGAAATTATGCAGCAAAAAAGAAGCCATAATTAGCCTTGTCTGAATTTTTATAGGGTAGTATGTGCAGCTCCTGAAAATTCCCCACCGCATTTTCATCACACCAAAGGCCCGTTCAATTACATTTCTTGCTCTAGTGTGCCTCATATTGAAATGTTCTTGGTAGTTTTGAGGTTGAAACGATGGCTGTTCTCGGTCATCCAAATGATATCTAAAACCCCGATAAGGTGTTAAGAACCCCTCACTGTTAGCATACCCATTATCACAAAGGTAATATTGACCTGTTAGGTAAACGGGCAACCGATCATTATTTGTCAAAATGAGAAGAAGAATGATATATTTTATTCAACCTTAGAATAAATAATGAAAAGGTTGATCTCGTACCCTTTGGGACTTTTAATCCGTGAGGCCTATTGATTGCGTTCCTCAGAATCCTAGCATCTGCAGCGGATCCTTCCCATCCTGGGAGAACATAAGTGAATCTCATGTCTCGATCGCACGCAGCTAGTACGTTCGTACATATTTGGCCTTTTCTTGTCCTATAACGAGGCTTATCTATTTTTCGTACATGCACGGGAATGAATGTACCGTCTAAGGCACCTAGGCAACTCTGTTTATCAAATAAGATGATGGTTTACGTTCAGTAATTAAAAGAAGTGCTTAACATACTAAATCAGACTCTAACCGGAATTGTTTATGATCAAATTACCTTGAACCATTTCCAGCGGGGGTTTGTAGAGTCTTCGGGGACCGGACTGGGTGTAACCAATAGTAGTGGATGCAACTTCAGAATTGCATTTAGTACGAGGTGGATGTAGTGCGACACGGTTTGTCCCGATCTTATAAAATCAAACTTGACTATGCAATTCTTTTTGTGATGGCCTAATATGGTTAGGAATATCGCAACTTGCTCCTCAACACTAACGTATTTGTTATCACTAAGTCCCCCAAGTTCCCTTAGGAGGAAACATAACCTCGCGAAGGTATTCATATCTATCCGGCAGTTATCTATACAACTAGAATCCTTTAGCCTCACCATTCTAGTTAAGTATTTAACTTGGTCTGGAATCTTATCAAGCATGCTATATTTCTCTATATGATCATCTTGATTTCGCCTCCGGCCTAATTTTTTCTCTATTAGGGCTAATACAAGAACTAGTGCTAGTAAAGTGTCTTCTAAAGCCTCGTTAAGCAATAAGAAAACAACAGCTTTCTTTCGCAAGAGGCGTGACATGATACCTTCAAGAAAGAATAACAGTGTCATACTTCATGGTAAAAAATTTGTATCCGGAAGGTGCACTCAATTTGCCTTTTTGAGATATAAACCAAATCACCAATTTAGAAACAAGGTATGCTTATCCTCTCCCTAATAAACTATTTTTTAATCATGCTGACCCAAATGACAGAAATCCAAATAGTTTTATGTAGGACTTTCTTAACTTGACTAATTAAGTAGATATATATTCATAATTCCATTTTGAAACATACTGTTAATTAATTATATATTTGTATATACATGTTAATAGTGATTAATTCTGAATTAATCCTTGATTTTCTTGTCCCAGAAACTAAACTATCTCCATCTCCAATGAATATTGCTACTCTGACTTTTTAGTTTTTTACTCTTTTTTTAGACATTGAAACCTTGACTAACAGTAACCTTTTATCACCCAGAATCATGGGGAATAAGAATTATAACTATGCTTCAATATCTGTTGAATTTTTTACTTATATATGTATAAATATATATTTACATTTTGTTACAGATTCCATTAACATTCAAAGATCAAGAAGAGTAGAACTCTAATTTTCGTCATTACAGAAATTGCAATTCAAAGCAACAAAGTTGTTAAAACTAAAATAGTTCAAACCCAAAAAGAAATATTTTTTTTTTTTTCCATTTTGTGATAGATAACAGGAGTATTCCCAAAATTCAATAACTTGTAAATCGGAACCAACAATACGGAAGAAATTAGGTAACGGATTCAGAAAAAATCACCTTGTAGTACAACAAAGTATTTGAAAAAGGAGAGATGTGTAGTGTATTTGCGTTTTACCTCGCTTAGGGTTTCAGACTGTGTTTTCCAATGTCGAGTCCACCTTGTGACGAGCGACGAGGATGAGCGCCGTACAGATACGGCGAGAACGAACAAGGCAGCAGAGCGGCGCACAATTTCTTCTTCTGCGATCTAGGGTTATGAGAAGAGGACTAATGGTTTTGCAAGACTAGAGGGAGAGAATTTGTGATTATTTTTATTCAGCATTTTCTGACGTGTACACATGAGTAATTGGCTGTATAAGTCATCTCACCAAAATGGTGAGATGCCAAGTATGGGTTTATATGGGATTCGTACAGGGCCCCTTGTACAATGGCATATAAGCAATACAACCTACCAAACGGAAGATTTAGTCGTATAACTTATATAATCTGGCCTATTACAGCCTACCAAATGAGCTGTAAAGGTAGTAGGTATCATCAAACATAGATGTGAAGGTGTCCCAACGTTTGAAAATTTTCAGCAATCTCAATAAGACCTAGTTCGACTCTTTGTGCCAACTTTCCTTTTTTAATTTTTTATTACTTTGAAAATTGCTAAGTAAACTGTTTCCTTTTTTAATTTTTTATTACTTTGAAAATTGCCAAGTAAAATGTTGCTACTAACAGAATTTGAATTGGGCTGATTCATTGTGGATTGTAATCTTATTTTGTATTTATATTATTACTTTTATAGTGAAATATTATCTTTTTTCTTTCATTCTATTATAAATCTTTATAATGAAAAATTCATTTTCTATTATTTTTATAGATATTTATACTAAAAATGTTATCATTTTCTTTTATTTATAGCATATTTTTATAATGAAAACATTATTTTTGTCTCTTTCATTTATATTGTAGATTCTTTTAGTGAAATATCCATGACCAGCTCTATGAACAATAATATTGATATAGTTATTTACAAAATCATAAATATTATTGTAGTGATTATTATGTTTTAGCCCATAATATTTAAGAATAATGCTAATTCATTTCTAAAGAAATACAATTTAATTTACAATTTTCTTTAGTGTTGTAATAAATAAAAAAAATTACCACTAGTTTCTATATATAAATTTTATGTTGAATATATATACACACACACATAGTATATTTCATATCACATAATATTCTATTTATATATACTTGCTAATAATATGTTTAATGATTTGGTGGATATTTTCCAGATATTGGAGGGTTCGGAACTGGTCCTTGGAAATTATGAGATTTGTATTTTCGGCAATTTCATTTTTGTAGTATGTGTAAAGAAGTCTTTATTTTGGTGTACTTTCGATCAATAATGTCCATGTCAGTAGTTTGTCTTCATTATGTATTTGTTTATGTTGTCATAATATTATGGATCTCTTTTTATAATTTACTATAAAAGTATATTAGTCACGTATATTAACTTAATAAAAAATAACTATATTTTAAATACAAACACAATATTCGGTTTAAAAGGATTTATATAAAATAAAATAAATTTTTCTTTGAAAAAACATGAACTTCAAAAAGTAGGAGAGAAAATAAAATAAAACACTTAAACCAAAAAACATGAAATATGTGAAGAATTAAAAGAGAGAGAAGCTTTCCTAAGAGAGAGAGAGAGAGAGAGAAGCATGTAACGAGGAAGAATAGTACACGCTAGGGTTGAAGTACTAATTTCTCTCTCTCTCTCTCTAGGGCGGGCTTGGAGGAGACTTTTAGTGAACAACTTTTTCTCTTTGCTGTTTATTGTTGTATTGGAGATGCTCTTATGCCTCAATCCTTGTAATGATAATCTAGACAAATATCCGATGTAACTAAAAAAAGGCGAGAAAGAAGATTAATCACTAAGTGTCCCCAACATACTCTTTTCTCTTTTAATATCAAAATGATCTCCTGTAAGACTGTTTTACAGTAATAGATGATTCAATAGCCAAATATAGGTTACTTATTATCAATATGGTCAACATAATTGACCAAATTCAATTTATTTAACTATATAATTACTGTCAGTCTATCTTACATGAACTTTTACCTAATTAAATATAAAAATTGTATTAGTAATAATCTTATATTATTTTCAAATTGCATCTAGACAGGCATCATGCCTAGCTTTGTAAAAGGGAGGGAGACATGATCAATGAGAATACAAATGTCATATCAATGTATGTTCTTTTAAAAATAAAATAGTATTATGTGTGACAATTTTGCTATGCACAATTTGTAATATACCTGAAAAAACATAAAATATATTTACAATATATTTTTTAATAAAACAATATTCAACAATATCTAAAGTATTGATATTTTATTGGTAAGGGAATGTGAATTAATATAAATTTTTATCAATAAGATACTATTATATGTCGGATATTGGTTTCAAAAAATTGAGTGAGTACCCAACTTAATCAATTGGAAAGTGACAAAATATTTAACTCGGTGCAATTGAGTCATGGATGATCATTCTACGTTCCGAGCAGATGATCGTAGTGTGTTCGATTTCTCAAAACCAAATTTTGACGAGTGAGAAATTAATACACGAAGATGACCACTTGCTAAGGCCTCTACATGGAATTGTGAGAGATAGTAAAATATGTCCCACATTGGGAAAACCATAACGTTGAGTCTAGCTTGTAGCACAATAGAGGTATAGTGAATGACTTACACCTGCAGGTAAGCAAATGAGCACAAAACACGCGCATGCGCGCTCGGCTCAACCTTGACCAAGGGCAGGGCTAGGGTGTGGGCATGGGTAATGAACCCGGGTCCATCTTTTGTTCGGCTTGGTGAAATTAATATTTTGCGACCCGAAAGTTCATTGTGAACTGTCAAAGGACATGATTTGTAACTCTGTCATTAATAGGACATTATGATGGTGTAACACCTTAAATAAATGGAGTGTAACAACATATTAAGTTGGTGTAACACTTGGAGGTTACCAGCCTCATTTGAAAGCCTTAAATGGTACATTCGAATGGCTTAGAGACCTTGTTATCTCAAACTCAGTCGAAAGGAGATGACTTTGGAGGACTTTATTGTCAAGCTCATAATTGAGGAGGACAATAGGGTGAAAAAATTCAAGCCGGCTCGTGCTTATGACACCTCTACCGAGAGAAAGAGGCACAATGACAAGGGCAAGCAACAAGTGAACACAAAGTTCCAAAGGGGTTGCTACAATTGTGGCAAATAGTGCCACTTGGATAAGGAATGTCGCCGACCCAAGTAGAAGAAGAGAAAGCAACAGTCGAGTGCCAATGTGGTTGAAAACAAGAAGCTGGATAATGATGATTTTTTGGGTGTGGTGTTTGAAACCAATACAATGGACAACCCAAATGAATGATTTGTGGTGCTGCAGAACCATTGTTTATGCGTGTTGATTTTTTTTTTTTTTTTTCTGCTTGTTTCAACACGCTAAACTTGTCAGAGTTTTGGGTAATTTTACAAGGTTATGGCACTCTGTAGTTGGATAAAACCATGTTTGAGCAATATTTGAAATGGTTCCCAATGTAACCAAGCCTAATCGGTTATAGTTGTGAACAAGAACATGTTAAAACCAAATAGTTTTGGTGACCAGTTGATGGTCTTAACTTCAAACATGTTGAATGTTGAAACAAATGTTTCAATAATAATAGTATTTGTCTAGTACTTGGTACTTTGGATTAGTTTAACTTGAAAGAAACCTAAATTGAGTTTGAAAAAGACGACTGAATTGTCGAGCTTAGAAGATAGCTTGGTGGTGTTCAATGTTTGAACATGTGAATGATACTTAAGTTTGAAAGAAATCTCACAACTCAATTGTGTGAACATAGTGTGGTATAAATAATGAATAATTTATACTCGAGACTTGAAAAATGTCTCGTGCTGGGAGCCTTGAAAAGGCGAAGTTATGAACAGTGGCATTGAGCCGCATGCTGTGTTGTTAAGTTCTGCCGCAAAACTTGTGAGGAAAGCTGTTCTAATAGCTAATCACATACTTAACAAGATTTCACTGAAAGGTACGGATGAAACTCCTTATAAGTGTTGGAAGGGACGTGAACCATGTAAGTACCTCAAAGTGTGAGGATGTCTGGCAAAGGTTGAAGTGCCTAGTCCAAAACCCGACAAAATCCGAGTTGATTGTGTGTTTATTAGATATACGCTCAATAATAGTACCCATCAACTTTTTATTTACAAATCAGAAGTGCCCGATATGAATGATGCATGATGACTGAGTCAAGGAATGCCATATTCTTTGAATATATCTATCCTTGTATAGAGAGGGTAGAGGTGAGTTCAAACAAGAGAACTCATGATATTGTTAGTAGTTCTGGTCAAGAGAGAGAAGAACATAGACATCTCAAGAGAGCTAGAATTGTTGAGACGTTCGGTTCTGACTTCATAGCATATATGTAGTGAATAACTTACTCCTGCGGGTGAGCAAAGGAGCACAAATTAATATTTTACAATTTGAAAGTTCATGTTCGAATTTTCAATAGACATGACCTGTAACTCCTTTCATTAACGGGACATTATGATGGTGTGACACCTAAAAAAAATGGGGCATAACACCTGTATTAATGTGGTGTAACACTTGGAGGTTACTAACCTCATTTGAAAGCCTTAAGTGGTACATTTGAATGCCTTAAAGATCCATTAAAAGGTGTCATTCATTTCTCATTAAGTGCGACGGTGCCTATATATGTAGGTCAGTATTTTTTCGCATGGGTGACTAGAGAACAAGAGAGGTGACAAGAAACTCTTTCAAAATCTGCATCTCATTACATTATCGAAAATCCTTGCATTTCAAATTATTTTGGTATATAAAACTTTATTAAGTTCTTACCACACATTCTAGTGCATTGTTGCTTCTGGATTTGTGGTGCTACTATCCAAAAGTCGGATTCCATTTTATCTTTGAAAATGATACATCATACCGTGAGCACTAGGTGGAACATATTCATTTTGCGGAAAGAGGTCTAACCTCGACTCGACTTCACATGCGTTATTTTGTTGTTCTAAAATCTATTTCATATACCATCTGCCCAGAATCTCGAGTTGTTCCGTGTTGTTTGAACATCATTTGTCTAGAACCCTTGAATTCTTATTAAAATATAAAATTAATATGTATATTAATGAAAATCGAAATAAGTAATTGATAAGATATTATGAAGGACTTATAAAATGTTGTACTATACAGGACAAAAGTTCAATATGATAACGACACATTTTATTAGCCTAAACTATACAAATTACAAACTAAAGGAAAATTAAACTCTCAAGGTTCTGAAACACTTTTTGTACACAATATTGACTATTGAATTGCCTTTTGTTTCTCTCCATTGCATACAAAGATCTTTAAGCCACATCGATTTGTATGATTTGATGGGGTTGAATATTTAAAACAAACTTTTAAATAGCATATTAGAATTTGATTAGTTTATCTCGACAATGTGTCACCAGTGTGTTGCAGGGGTCGTATTATCTATTATAGTGTATATTATTATATAATTGTATATAAGTATAAGGATAAGACAATATCAAATTTTTTTTTTATAGTTATTATTGTTTATTAATATATAATTGTATATAAGTATAAGTATAAGACAATATCAAATTTTTTGTTTTTATAGTTATTATTGTTTGAAGCCACATACCTTAAATTTAGTAATATTAGCATGAGAAGTCACAATCGTATTGCTTTGTTAAGCATAGGGGTGGGTGGTAACTTGTATTATCGTGTGTATTTAAATAAAATATAATCGGCTTATTATTTTGATAGTTGACATAATTTTTTTCACGAAAAATGAAAGAAAAGCAAATTAATTCAATCAAAAAATCACTTTAACCAATACATATATGAGTGACACTCATGTACATAAGATGCACATTAGTGTTATTGAACACCTTGTGGGGTCCACTTATGATTTTCGCGCGCGTGATATATATATATTAAGGTGTGTTTGAAATCACAAAACAGGCGCTGGCTTAGTTGGTAAAAGCGCGACATTGTACCCTTCAGTGCGCGGGTTCGAATCTTAACAACACCTTTTTATTTTTCACCTACAGTATATTCAAATTCCGAGCATAGTCTATGTTATAAAGTCTGACAGTATATTTAATATTTCGATGTAGTATACTTATTTTTCACCAACAGTATATTCAAATTCCAAGCATAGTATATGTTATAAAGCCCGACAGTATATTTAATATTTCGATGTAGTATACGTTATGTTGCATGACAGTATACGTTGTTCCTTTTTATTTTTCACCAGTAGTATATTCAAATTTCGAGCATAATATATGTTATGATGCCTAACAGTATATTTAATATTTTGATGTAGTATACGTTATGTTGCATGAGAGTATACGTTGTTTTAGTTAAGTTTTGTTTTATACTACGAAATATTTGTTTTTTCCAACTTACAATACTCACAGTATATTTAATATTTCGATGCAGTATACGTTGTGATGCCTGGCAGTATATGTTGTTTTAGTTAATTTTTGTTTCATACTGCGAAATATTTATTTTTTCCAACTTACAATACTCACAGTATATTTAATATTTCGATACAGTGTATATTATGATGTATGACAGTATAGGTTTGGTTAGATTAATTTTTCTTGTATATTGTACAATATTTATGTTTCGAACTTACTATACAATTATTGTTGCGTTATAAAAAAACTTAATAATACAATTTATAATTTTTTTCAGACTCACAGGCTAAAAGATAAAAAAATTAAAGGCCAAAAAAGAAAGAAAGAAGAAGGAAAAGGAAAAAAACTGAAGGAAGAAGGAAAAAAGATGCAAACAGAATTGAACATTTGACTTCAAGGTTGAGATATTTAAGACTGCATTAAATACCACCAGACCACTTGCTTTTAGTGTTCAACAAACAGGTCACTAAGTATATAACATGTGCGCGCGGAAAAATATTAATATAATAATAATTGGCCGGTTAACCGCGCGAATTTTTGGGGCTGAACCGGTGGACCCCACAAGGTGTACAATAACACTATGGTGCATCTTATGCACCCAAGTTTTTGCCTACATATATATGCATACATATATATACATACATATATATATATACATATATATATATATATATATATATATATATCAACTGTTAAGTGTAAATCGAAAGTTATAAAATAAAAAAATGAATCTTCTAACAAATTTATTTTGAAATTTCTGACATTTTTATTTTATATACAAAAAATTTGAAAATCGAACTATACCATAATAATCCAAAAAATAATTTACTCTTAAAATTAATATTTTAAACATATATATGCAAAATGAATGTCAAATCGAAGATCGTGAAAAGAAGTTTAATTTGGTATTCTTTTTGTAAGAAATAGAGTTGAGACGAAAAAGTTATAAGACTTTCAAATATTAAGAGAAAAATAAAAAACAATAGAAAAAGAAAAAAAATCTTATTCGTTGCTTTTAAATAAGTCCCCTCCTTTGTAGTCTGTAGAGAACTTCAACCACCCAACAATTTTTCCTATTTTTCTTGCATAGTAACCTGAGAGAAAAGTCACGATTTATAATTTAAAATAATTTAAAAATACGCATAAAAAGACATATTATCAAGAAAGATTTTCTAACATCTTTCTTTTATATTTAAGGTAGATTTGGAAAAAAAACCTTTTACGAAGAAACAAAAATTCCTTTCTCTCTCTCCCAATCGAATATTGGAAAATGTGTCATTTTCTTAAAAAAAGTCACTATACATATATTAACAGGATTCATTTTTACTATAAATGATATTTAATCATATTCATCACTGGTAGAAATCATACTTCTTAAATTAATGAATTTATAATGCTTTTATGATATTTTCCCAAAATCCTGACCAATAATACCATCTCTACACTTTTGAAACTGCTGTAATTGGTTATTACGAAAGTCTGGAATTTAGATTTTGTAAAATACTTGAAGATACATTTTGGGTAAAAATTGATAGTTTTAAATACATATTTTAAATTTTTACTTACTAATAATAAAATATGTCCATCTTTCTCTCGAGAATGAAGGGTGATCCAAATCGGAGTTTTCTCATTTTCTGTTTTTACAGTTGGGTCATTCACAATGTTGTTACACGTGTATCATAACCAATGACATTTCCTCCTAACTTAGTGCTGATAATACGAATCCAATTTTGCCAATTCAAAGACACATATATATAAGAGAGAATGAAATTAATTTAGGTTTTGTTGAAGATGATGCATGAGTCGTCTGAATCGGATACTACAAGCGTGGGGCAGTCGTCGGTGTCTCCTCGGGCGTACTTCGTCCAAAGCCCCGACTCGAACGATGAGCTGGACAAGTGCTCTTCCTCCTCCAACGGCCGCAGCCCTTTGGACTCGCCGACGTACCCAAGGCACTCGACGACGTCGTCTTCGTCGTCGGTGAGCAGGATATTTGGGTACCGGCGGCGGTGGAATAAGCACTACTGTGACATTGTGCCGGAGGAGAGGGCCATATATGAGGACGAGAATGATTTATCGAATCAGTGCATTGCTATTATTTTGGTTAGCGTTTTTGGGGTGATTTTTGGAGGGATATGTTTGAGCGTTTGGAGTGTTAGTACGCATTATAGCCCTCAAGTTAGGAGCCAGAGGTTGAGGATAGAAAGTATGTATTTTGGGGAAGGATCAGACCACACAGGCGTTCCAACGAAATTGATGACAGTTAATTGTTCAGCCAAATTGGTGATTACCAATCCTTCCACCATCTTTGGGATTCATATCTCCTCCCCAACTGCTCATCTCATATTCGCACACCGCACGGTTGCAACTGGCCATCTCACCAACTATTATCAACCCAAAAAGACTAGTGCTGTCAAATGGGTGACCCTACTGGGAAAGGATGTTCCTTTATACGGCGCCGCATTGCTCTTGCCCCTCTACAATAATCAACCAATTCCATTCGACCTCCACTTCAACATTCACACACGAGGATATGCCATCGGGAAATTGCTCAACACCAAACACACTATTCGTTTCTCTTGTTCCATTCTTATCGATTTCCACCACACCACACAAATCACCTTTCACCAAAATTCCTGCAAATACTTTTCACAATAATTATTCATTTCAGTCTACCTTTTATGTTAATTTTGGAATCCACATGAAACAAACTGTTGCCTTGTTATAAAAGATATGCTCCAAATTGTTATAAAAGATATTCTGTTTTACTTTTAGTCTTCCATTACACACAATAAATTGTGTATTAATTCTATAAAGCTGAATTATGGATCCTTGGTGGCGAAGGGGCAAGGGAGGAGCCTGAGATCCAAAACTAATTCAAATGCTATTGTGTCACGTTAATTTGTGCTTGGGAATACTTTAAAATACCCAAACTTCATTTAAGTTACATAATTTGTATCAAAGTGAGATTGAACTCATAATTTGCACTTGATAATTGTCAATTTGATAGCACTAACGTTGTAACTCAATTTATAATGGTGTTTGGCATTAAGAAAATCTTTTAGGGGCTAAATTCTATATATTTTACCAAATCATTCCAGGCAAAAATACCCAATGTTTGCAAATTATCAAAGCTATCGCAATTGCTCCAATACCAAAGCAGTGCTTATTTTACTTAATTAAAACAAATTTCTGATTTGTGTTTGGGAAAAGTGCTTCTACATTATTTACAAGTCAGAAATTACAAGCAATAAGAATGTTGTTTCTATCTGCTTCTCAAGAGATGATATATCAAATACTTCAATTCTTAAATTTCTGGTGAAAATTATTTTGTTCTCAAACTGTACATGCTTTGATCATAAGCAATCAAACCCTAAAGTTCCTCACGAGCTTGCAATTTTGTGTCCACGGGCAAAAAAGAGAGAGAAGCCATATTTCCGTACAAGTAGGGCAGGATTGATCTCATATTACATACACAAGAGATAACATCTTTCCCATCTAACCTTTAGACAGACGTGAATGTGCATAAAACTTCAAAACAAACTAACACTCGCAACCTGAAGATCTCTGTTGCTGTCCGCCCGCCATGTCAATCGTGTCCGGAAGATATCTTCACAAGTTTGATCAACAAAGAAAAGTTAAGACAAAATCCTACTACTATAGAATCAATCAAGAATACAAAAGTACCTTTTTTAAGTTCAATGTTTCACAAATCAAAACATAGATATAAAATTACTTACAGTTCTTCCTCAGGTTCATTTTTCAGAGCATTTTTGGCTATGCATTCAAAAGCAGCCTCCACATTGAACCCTTCTTTTGCAGAAGTCTCAAAGTACGGTATATTCCCTTTGGAGGCACACCACGCTTTTGCTTTCTTCTCAGATACCTAGAATTAGAAATGCATATTCACGTGAGATTCAACAAGATTAGCATGATGAAAAATAACAAGTGCAACAGCCCTCCATTACCAAGACCATTCACCTAACTGAGCCCTGAAACCATTATGTAAAGATTTGCAGTTCCTAAGATCGCACGTAACTTTCAATCATCTCATACCGTGCTAAAAGAAGATATAAAAAGAGTTTTGAGCACAATGTAAAAAGAAGAGGCAATAAAAATATACCACTCTGCTGTTGCCGCCATCCACATCAATTTTGTTCCCCAACACAACGAATGGGAAATTTTCAGGGTCAGGAGGGCTAGCCTGAATATCAGAATTAAATTAGTGAAATTAGTGGACAAGAAGGAAGGCCCAGCAGCAAGAATTTGAGGTAGAACCTGAATGAGAAACTCCTCCCGCCAGTTGTTGAGGTTATCAAATGACTTCATGACATTCACATCGTAAACAAGGACACAGCAATCTGCACCTCGGTAGAAAGCTACACCAAGGCTTTGAAACCTCTCTTGGCCAGCAGTATCCCATATCTGGAACATAAATTAATTCATGAATTGATAGGAACAACCTGATGACGACAAAACCTTTGTGTCATGTTTCATAGACTGCAGCACTCAAATATCTAATGCTATAGGTTGGGTTCCGTCGTACAACAGTATAGATCCGAACTGTCTGACAAGATACTCTAATTATGGAATACACAATTTAGTAGAGTATGACTTGTCTTTGGGATATCGGATGCGGTGCATGTCATCCAAATATTTGGCATTACCTCGTGGGAGATACTTTATGAGAGCTTGATGAGGATTACGATTATATATAAGAACCACAACCCAAGTCCGACTATCCTCATGTTTCCTGAGATGTCCTCTGAAAACTCACATTTTAGTTTATTTCCAAAATGTCCTGCTTAATAGATCAAGTACGTCAAAGATCGATACTATTATAAAACACTACTCTCGAGAACAAAACTTAAATAGTGCAAGCCCATCTTAATCTTTAATTTCTAAATCTTGCTGAAGTTCCAAATAGAAATATTCCTATGTGCACATTGGCCAAAAAGACACCAACTAAAAGTCTAAAACATCAGCAGAGATAGATGCTTTAGTCAATTTAGCAATTGAAGCAGTGACACAACTATCAAGTGCAATGGTGGAATATCTTGTTAGGCATATAAGCTAGGGAGCCCTAACTTAACCCAAAACCATGGTCAAAAGTAAATGATTGACTCCCACTTATATACACTTCCACACTTTCATGTGGAATCGATGTGGGATATCGTAACATATCTATCTTTTAGTTTCCAGAATCCAGATATGTGCTATGTCTTACGCATAGGTAAAACATTACAAGTATTCAAATGACTATGCATGCACCATATTGTCTCTAATTTTCACTTTCATTAAAAGTAATCATGATAGGATCGAAAAGAGAACTATTTAATTCATTTGTTTCACACTTCAATAGATAGAGAGGTCGTGAATATGTTTACACTCTGCTGTCCCATCTACTAGTTCAACAAATCAAGAAGTAATGTTACTTATAACTCGTACCCATCTAAAAGTTCAAATAAATTGAGCATCATATTCAACTATGGCTAAAATACATCGAACCATTTTATATTATTCCTAGCTCAAAAATGAAATGTTAAATATTATAAATCTAACTCATATCCCGTCTAGTATAATCCAGTGTCGAAGATTTATAAATAGTTTTCAACCATAGATGCTAGAGGCGCGCCTGACACAAAAGACGCAAGGGGCACGAAGCTGAGCACCTCTACAGGCAAGAGGCAGGCAACATTAAAGAGGCAAGCGTCTCATGCACCTCCACTGACTCTTTCCCACTGCTTCCTGGGCCACAGGCGTGCCTCCTGAACACTCCCACAAACCTAAAGATGCTTCAAAGTTCGTTTACATCTATTAACTCTGTTTATAAAATATATATAATATAATATATATACACATATATTGAGTTATCTTTATAGTCAATTCATTAGCTTGTACGTAGTTCGTATTTACGTCATTGACTAACATAAAGGTGATTGAACCAAACGATTAATAGATTATTATGAATTTATGACAATTTTAGTTTCCCTTTTTCCTATGATTTTCCACGACTTGTGTTCAAGAGGTGCGTGTCTCAGTCAGCAGTAAGCGCTTTTTGTGCCTTGCGCCTCCAACACCTATAGTCTTAACTGGATACGAAGTTTCATTCAACTCTTGGTGCTTAAGCTTTGTACTCTGTCTGGTTTCAACATTCAAAGAGATAATAGATCAAGCTTTTCCATTAACACTCTGAAACATAAATTCGAAGTGCATATCCCTTCTAGGGACTGAACTTTGATTGGCTTATGCTTTATGATGGAAGGTCTTTTTTAGGAGAAACAGTTTTCAGTCTTGTAGAGTAGTAACAGTATCTGATAGAAACTTCTTCACTATGAGTAAACTAAGTAGTTAAACAAGTTTTTGTACAAGGTTGTGCATTGAAAATTTCCATTTACTGCCACATAATGTCAACAATAAAACATGCAAGTCCCAGAGCTTGTTTAAGAACTATAAAGCAAAGCTGCTGCTAATGTGACGGAAAGCAAGGTGCACTTAATAAGCTTCCTACAATACGTATCAAATTTGGACAGCTGAGTTAGGAATTGTTTTTAATTGAGATGCATCTTGACAGGTAACACAAAACATTCTTTATCTTGAAGCAGTCTTAAGATTATATATTATGCACACTTCTATATTATCAGCTGACATGTATTATTCAACAGCACTGCGACCCCATATTCCCGACCCACTAAACCTAGCCCCTCCGTATTGCATTCAGGCCAGAGTTCTATACAGCAGACACGGACCCGTCCCATGACCAGAATTTTACCATGATCCACGGAAACAATGGGTTTGATAGTGAATTGAGTTCATTGATCAGAAAGATAATTACAAAAAGAGCCCTTTCCTAGCAAAAAAATATCATTCTTCAAAAAGTGTTTTTTCAACGGAACTTTCGACATATTAGATAAGCTCAGGGTATAAAGAAATTATGTACAATAAATTTGAAAGATTATATGAGCTCGCTTTGAAGAATGTTGCAACTGAAACAAGGAATAACATTCCGAGGAAGAAAGTATCACTGCTTTAAAGGTTGGACCAAGGTTAGGACATCAAGTAAGACTTGACTCATGGAGAGAAGAGCCAAACGACGTACCAGCTTATATAGAGCTGGAGCTTATTAACTCAAACTTGGAAAGACCTCATGCTAGGGTTGTGTGTGAATTGAATGAGCTAGTTATTCAACTTGGCCAAATTCATTCGTACATGCAGAAACAAACTATAAATATAAAAATTAAGCATCATCAACTAAGATTATGTCAAGGCACAATATGACAAATGTACCAAGTTTATATTGTATAGAACCCAAGAGTTTACGACAGTGAGACAAAAGAAGAAATTCTCCGTAACCAGTCAGAACACCTCGGTCTCCAAGTTAAAAGTGACAAATCATTGAATAGCATTTGTCGGAACATGTTCTCTTTTACTACTTTGAACATTTAAAGGCTTTTGGTCAATAATAGTATCATGAGGTTGCATGTGGAACTATCAATGATCTTTATATTTCGAAAGGCATCACACCTAAAAGGGCCGCTGAATGCTCTCCACAAAATGAGCATAAGAAATTAACATTTCTGTCTAATCAACACGCCTTCAATATGTGCTAAACATGATACAAAGGGTTTTAGTGCACCATACAAATAAAACTATAAGGCACCATTGTCTAGGCCAAAGCCATAAAACATGTTTTTAGGCCTAGAGCATATTATTTTATACTATATAATGGTAGGAGCTGTAAGAGAATTCGGATCCAGTATCTTCACAAGGTTGGAAGATGAAGCCCTAAGACTCGTTGCAATAACTCATACGACTTAGATATTAAATTGCTTTCCTTATAAATATTAAATAGTAATTGCAAATTACCTAAACGGGCAAATAAGAATGGCAAAGTCTCGTGTGCACCAGTTGCACGGTGCAATCCAGGTTGGATATCACCATATATATTTAAAAGGTACCACTTGTTCTGGGTAAAGGTATTATAATACCTTTACCCAGAACAAGTGATACCTTTAAGCATAGACATTAATACCTTTAAACCATGATATCTTAACCAGAACATGTAATACCTTTAAGCATAAATATTAATACAATTGCCGTGACGTGCAACTGGTGCAAAAAAGACCTATTCCATAAGAATAGACCCAGATCGTTAGTTACAACTACAATTATATTAACATTGCCAGATAAGATTCTTGGTTTGAGAAAAGATATAACAATATTCCGCCATCCCCTCCACGAGTTTAGCAATAAAGTTTTAATCAATCAGTAGATAAAAAAAGCCAAAGAACGAGATTTAAATGTTTGGTACAATAAAATAAACATCTCGAGTTTGAGATAAGACTGAAAACACAAATTAATAAGCATCATCAAGAATAAAACCCTACCGTTTTAAACCAATCTATTGCAAGTCTGCAGAAATATTATACTAAAAAAGAGATAAAAACATGATACAACGGAATGAATGTCAACCGGAAGGGGTGGAATCCATGAAGGCTAACCTGCAACGTGAATATCCTGTCCTCAAATTGGACCTCTTTGGTCAAGAAATCAGCCCCAATTGTTGCCTTATACTGATTACTGAATTTCCTATTCACATATCTGTTTTAAACTCAATCAAGGCCAAACAAAAGTTCCAGAGACTGAATATCATGCCATTTGCGGAGGAGAAAAGAAGGGGGAAAATAATAATAACAAATTTAATTCTCATTAAATAAGATCGGCAACAAAAGGATACTGATTCATCAAAGACGTCTTACCGACCCTGGCACCGTATCAATCAATTGAACAAGAAAAATATTCATCAACAGTTCGAAAATATTTACATAAACACGAGATTTTGAGTTTGTGCTTTTGTGTATGTGCATGAGAGAGAGAGAGAGACCCGCTGTCGCCGAGAATGATGACTTTGAGAAGCACACGGCGACGAGAAGCCATTGAAATTTAGAACCGTTGAATTAAGACCAAAGCCTGTGAAGAGGAGAGGAAAATATAATTGGAGTTGGAATTGGAATATACATAAATGAAGATGCTGATTGCTGACCCCTGCTTTTAGTAAAAAACCCCAACTATTAATTGATTCACTTGTAACTATTATGATGCCGTCAATTTTAATACGATAAATAAATTTGTGAGTTTTCAAATAATAAATGATAAAGCATATATATATATGAAATTAAAATCCAGTTGTTTCCATTATGGACAACTAAATAGGTAGTATTATAAATAAAGAAAAGAAAGAAAACGTGGGAATAATGTGGAGACCACAGGACGGTCACTCACAAAAGGCAAGCTAAAAACCTTTTCATGCCACAAGCTAACAGATAAAGGTGTACAGAATGATAAAAGTAAAGGCAATAACAAGCCAATTGATGCATGAATAGAAATGTCTTCTGGCGTACTACAGATGCGAAGCACCTTGCCCTATGTCACGAAATCCAAGCATGGGACTTCTCACATCGGTGTGAGTCCAAAATCCGCAAAGCAACAATGGAGGGACTGCCTCCAGACAATGCAGGGATTGCCTCCAAACAAGACCCGGGATTGCCGAGAAACCTGCTAAAAACAATGGAGGGACTGCCTCCAAACAAGACCCGAGATTGCCGAGCCAAAGCGATGGAATTGTAGTCAATTCCAAGAATACCAACACATGGTCATGACATATGGCAAGCCAAATTCAGCATCAGAAAACAAAAACTATATTCTTGCTCGTCTGTCCAAAGTAAATCACGTAGCAACTAAAAAGCCCCATGTTCGTTTACATCAAACTTGTGAAGCCCCCGCCTGAGACCATGGAGCGGGGGCTGATAAATTCCACCAGGTCCGTCCCATGGTAAATTCAGAATCAACAAGCAGCCGCCCCAAATAATGTCTCAAAATAAACCACGAAGTAATCAATGCTTCACCAAAGCGGCACCAGTATACGAACTCGGTTGGAATCCGAGGGCGGCGCAAGCAAGTACCAAATTGAACACGAGAAAAAGTAAAAGTAAACGACAACAACTTGAAAGAAATTCGCTAACCTATATCTATAAAAGTAAACGACACTCTAAAGCAGTGTTATTATAATCGAACCCACAATCAACCTGCTCTTATCATCGGCTGATGGTTTGATCGACTATTTAACCAAAAAAATCGTAGTAAAAAAAAAAAACTATAACTTAATTAATTTTTCTGATGTAATTATATACATTAACATCCAAAAAAACCTTATCAATTAAACTTCAAATTTCAAATAAAGATAATTATAACTTAATAAATTACTATGAATATGGATGTCTTTAATAAAATTTAATAATTTATAGTCCATAAACTTCTTTTAACTCAAAAATCTATTTCCAAACATGACAAATATGGTAAATAATGAGCCACTTGTTAAAATTCGATAAACCCATAAACAAAAGAAAATCTATAAGAAAAATAACTACAAAATAATAATAAAATAAAAAAAATAACGAAAAAAAAAACCAGTTTTGTCCGGGTTCTCCGGTTTTTCTCGGTTCAATTCGGTTTTCTCGATTGAACCTTAAAAACGGGTTTATAGTATATTCCGGACCGGTTCTGACAACAATGCTCTCAAGTGTTGGCACGTACAATTTCTCGACATTTTTGGAGTCGTCACATGTCATTTTCAATATTTACTATTATATTGGATGTCCATCCGTATGCTGTGCGGAATGAATAATATGTAATGAAGTTATTCACCTATATCTTATTTCAGAATACAAAATCGAGACTCAATATTTCATTGTATAATTATTTTCTTCCCCTTATATCATTTTCAATATGTATTTATTTTTACTTTTAGTATGGTTAATATCACAAATTGAAACTTTCAATTAGATTTCAATAAATTTTGTTGATTAAATTTTTTATGTTTTTTTTTATTCTAATACATTTTAGTATCACACATTAAAATTACTAATTAATTTTTTCTAAATTTTGTTAATTCAATAATTTGAACATGGGATTTGATGAGGCTGCTCCCTATTATTTCACCATTGCATTACACGAGTTATAATATTTGTAAGAATGGGCAATGTCAGGCCCATAAATTTAGCTAAGGGGGGAGCCATTTATAGACGGATCTAGGAGTTCGTCTCACAAAGTGATTATTATTTTTTACTATGCTCTAAGGTTATGTGTCAAATTTTAACAAATTATGAGGCAAATTCTGAGTAGGCTAAAAATCAAATTCTTTTATATTTGACTCTAAACTTAAAATATTTGATAAATTACATTAAAAAAATATATATATTTTAAAAAATTTAAAAGGAAGTTTAGCATTCTGTGCCCCGTAAATATGTCCATGAGCCTCAACAATAGTCAACTCTATAAATAAAATAAAAAAATCATTAACAATTTAGATAAGATCAATAAATTATTTTAATTTTAAAAAAAAAAGATATAATGTTTCTATATTCATTATATTTTTTAACATCTTTACCGTTATTGCTTATAGATAATAATATATCCATCTAATTTAAATTAAACAATAGTATTATTTATTTTATATAATTAAGTTGTATTAAAATCGAATAAAATAAATATATAATAACACATCATGAATGTGCGCCCATCAATGAGAGTGAGTCTTGTGTGCACCAAACACACAATAATTGGCGCATTAGGTAAAAATTGGCTCATTAGGTTAAAACACAAAAAAACTGTAAAAACTTACCTCTGAAAATTGTTGACTCCTCCGTGTCTCCCTTCGCTCGCTGCGACGGACTTTTACGTGCCTCCCTCAGCTCGCCGCCGTGAAATATGCTCGCGGCGGACTTCTATGCACTTCCCCCACCTCGCCGCCGTGAAATCTGCTTGCGGCGGATTTCTCTTCTCGGTCGCGGCGGAGTCCTCTCCTCGATCACGAAAATCTCATATGCTCGCCTTGCTTCTCTTAGCTCCGACGAACGTTACTCACCTCAGTCTTCATCTGGTCGCACTAGCGAACAATAGGCTTGAAGTAATCCAGCCTGTAATTTAGGTGATTCTGTTCCAATACTTCTATTCCAGGTTAAAAATTTCATACCTTTTCAAAAAAAAAAAAAAAAAAAAAGTTTAAAAATTTCATATAGATTTTCAATCTATTTCATTAAATTTAATATACTAATTTGTCATCTAATTTTTGCACCCTTTTTGTCTTCATTTGATGTTTATGTTGTATAACTGTTGATGTTGGAAATAATGCAGGCTGAAATTTTGTGGTGATTATGTTCCAATACTTGTATGAAATGAACAATGATACAAAATGTCGTGCATGGTAAACATTGTGGAATTATATCATAGAGCATATAATTTTGACATGATTTTGCTGGTTGTTTGAGCTTAATTAGACAATGGAGTTAGTAATATTTTATATGGAATTATATCATAGTGCATATAATTTAGTATAGTTTATTCTTTGCAACAGTAGTATACCTTATTCACCACAACAATATGCTTTATATGTTGCCTATTTTCTGATTTTTAACAGAAAAATAAAAGAATCAATGGATATTGAAATGTATAGATAATCATCAAGGTAGCATTTTAAAAATATGATGTTTAAAATGTAAATATAAATTATAAATATACACTTATAAATTGTTTCATGTGTTCAGTTACTGATGCAAACTTGATTGAAAATGAGCTTCAAACTGAAGGGTTAAGTTCAGTACAACTACGTACCACATTAAGCTTAGATGATGGATTGAACAACAATGAAGGTAAAACAAAAAAAAAAAAAAAAAAAAAAAAAAAAAACATGTAGCTTACTGTTTTGACATATATAGTATAGGTTATTTTGTACAACAATGTGGTTTATGAGCTGACTTTTTTTATGATTTTTAATAGAACTACTGAAAAGAATCAATGATTTGAAGTGTTTAATGATAAAATGCGGTAAGCAAATCATCAAGGTAACATTTAAAAAAAACATGATGTTGAATATTTAAATATTATTTATAAATATAGACCTATAACTTATTTTATGTTTCCAGTTTCCGATTCAACCTGATTGAAAATGAGATTGAAAGTGAAACGTTGAGTTCAGAAGAAATACATACTACATTGAGCTTAGATGATGAATTGAACAATAATGAAGGTAAAAACAAAAAAAAAATACATATGAATTAATGTTTAACATATATAGTACAATTAGTCTATATAACAGTATACTTTTAGTTGCGTCACATTATACATTATCTGCTGACTTTTTTCTAATAGAATGTGCTATTGAATCACTAGATGTTTCTAGTTCACTACTTAGGTTTCAGAGAAGGACAATCCTTGAAATGTATGATTTATACTGCATGCATGCTCGTAGCCTGGGTTTCAGTGTTCGAAAGTCGAGCAATAGATTCTCATTTAAAGGAGAAATCTTGGGAAAATTGTATTGTGTATTCTAAGGCTGGGGAAAAAATAAATTCAGAGGAAAAGAAAACCAAACATCAGAACAAATTATGAGACCTCTATGAGAGTTTTAAATCACGCAGGACAATTTGAAGTTGTGAAACATGATATGATTCACAATCATGATTGACTAGTCCAGAACTGAACCATTCACATCGTTCAGAGAGGAACATCACAAATGAGAAGACATAAATGATAGAAAGTATGGTTAATTTTGGAATAAAGCTAATGAATTCTTACAGATATATGGTTTATGAAGCTGGCAGAGAAGAGGGTCTTGCGCAGACCATGAAAGATCACTTGAATTCCATTAGCCGAATGAAAATGGAAGCAATCGAAGGAGGAGATGCCAAAACTATGGTAGATATCATATAAGAAGAAAATCAAGAAGATACTGATTTTTTCCACAAAGTGAAAATCAAAGATGGGAGATTATGCAATATATTTTGCTGATATGATATGATGATGGAAGATTTTAGTGTCTACGACAATGTTCTAATATTTGACACAACATAACTAACAAATATGTACAACTTAATATGCGCTCTTTTTATAGGCATAAACAACCACTGGAAGAATGTGATGTTTGGTTGTGCTTTCCTTGATGAAAAACTGGAGTCATTTGAGTGGCTTTTCACAACATTCAAGAAATCAATGAGAGGAAAATCTCCAGTAACAATATTCATAATATTGTACTAAGAGTCTTATCACTAAACTCATATTGTTCTAGTATTCTTCGTATATTAAGAGTTTTACAAACATATACTATGTATATTTTCATAATATTATTAGAATATACTCTGATTATTTAAAAAACACTATATAAACTTTCATCTATAGACATATACTGCATCAACAAAAACAGATGTGTACTATACTGTTGGTAAGCATTTACTATAGTGTTTCTAAACATATACTATGTCTTGCTTAAAATATTTCCAGGATCTGCTTACTTATAATATTCAATTTCAAATGTAGATTTTCCCTGATACAAGACATCGCCATTGTCAATGGCATCTTTACCAGATTGCAATAACAAGGTTTGCAAGTCTAAAAAGTCATAGTAGTTTCAAGAATGAATTCAGAAAGTGTTTGTCAGGGTGTGTTAATAAAATTGAATATGAAACTTGTTGGAACAATATGATATCAACATATGGGCTTCAACAAATGAGTGGTTTGCAAGATTATACAGTTTAAAGAAGAAGTGGTGCACTGCATTAAACAAGGATTTCTTTTTGGCTGGAATACTATCATCCCAAAGAAGTGAAAGCACAAACATAATAATATCATTCAATGCAAAGAAGACAACAAGCTTGACTGGTTTCTATGTTGATAATGCGTAAAACCGAATATCAAACGAATCACAATCACAACATGCAAGAATTAAAATGATGTCGAGGCTTACGTGGTTCGATACGGAGATCTACGTCCACGGGCGAAGGCAATAACCTTCCGGGGTGTTTTTCACTATTTCTCCTTCAATGTTGGAGTACAATATTACAAGCCGTAGTTTCAGAATACAAAGTTCGAACCCTAAATCCGAATACAATTCTCCTATTTATACTATACCAATTGAAACCCTAACTAAATCCCTATAATCTCGCCCACCAAAGCTGCATAGCAGTTGGGAAAAGATCATGGGGATCTCAATTTCCAAATATGCCGCGACTGGGCTTAGCTGTGTTGGGCTAGCGCTTCTGGGCCCAATTGACCCGGCTGGCGGGCTAGTCCGACCCGGAGCGACTGGGCCATACCTATCATATGCCCCCCCAACCAGCCGGAGCGAGGTAGGAGCTTCGGTTAAGAGTAAGGTCTGGTCTAATGGGTATGAACTAGCGGCGATGTAGAGTGATGTAATAGCGTAGCCGGCAATGAAAGACTCCGTCCTTACCGAACTGAAGGATCCCCGGGGTGAGGGAGCCAATCGAGACCGAGCTGATGCGCCCCCGGTGTGAAGAAGTTAATAGGGACCGAACTGAAGCATCCCCGGGGTCATGGGGTCGGCCGGAGCCGAGCTGAAGCATCCCCGGGGTAAAGGGGTCGACCGGAGCCTAGCTGAAGCATCCCCGGGGTATAGGGGGCAACAGAGTGAAACCCAAAGCTTCCTGGGAAAGGATGAATTTGATGTGAATTGGTGGCGCCATCATTACAATTATGGCACGCGCTAATCTGAGTCAATGAATTTGAACAAGCACAATTTGGGCCGTTCAATTTCTGTATTAGAGGGAAAAAGGAAGTAACAATTGCACTTTCTCTCATTTGCAATTGCGATCAAAGAAAGCCAGCGGGAAGGCGAGAAAGAAGGCAGCAAACTTCTGAAAACCACTTCAATGTCGTGCCGACATCCTTGGAAAAGCAAGTAAGTATGTCTTCATCTTCAGAAACTAATAGTGTGAGGGTAGTCGGTACTGGTGAGAGCCCCGTTAATGCAAGACCCCTGCGAACGATCTACCCCGAAAGGAGCGAGAACAGGAAGGTATATAGGGCTGATCTTAGGGAAATCTGGACACGGGAGGTGAGATTTCCCACTTGTTTAGAAGCGATGGCGAATTTTGATGTGGCCTCAAGTATGCCTCGGGTGACGGAGGCCCAAATCGAGGCAATGGTGCCCAGTTTTTATTTCCCAATAGACTTAGAATATATAATACCCGGACCTAGTGATATGGCTTGCTTTCCACCGAATGGGTATATAACTGTATATATAAATCAGTTGAGGGTGGGGTTGAGATTCCCACTGTGGGATTTTGTTGTAGAGTTGCTGGGATACTATGGTATATCATTGGTGCAGCTAGCGCCGAATACCGTGAGACAAATTGTACGGTATATGTTGGTGTGTAAGACCTCGGGGGTGAAGCCCTCCGTAGAATTATTTAGGTACTTTTTTCAATTGAAACCATTTGGGAAGGGAAAAGGGTGGTTCTCGCTGAACCCAAGGCCGCAAAGAGGGTTCAGGGTGCAGAACCCGAGCAAGGTAGAGGGCTGGAAGGTGAAGTTCCTGTTTATTAAAGAATCGAAACCAATTTCGAGGTGGAGGAGGGAGGAGGTGACGGATGGGGTACCCACGGGAGTACCGGAGTCTGTTGGAGTTTTCGAGCAGGCGGGGACGCTAAAACAAGTGTTTACCGAGGAGGAATTGGAGGAGGCCGGGCTGTCCCTGTATTATACAAAGGAACCCGAGGCGAGAACATCGCCAGCCCCAAGTGAGGGGTCATTAGCCAGGGCGGAAGTGGAGGGTAGGGACTCTGTTTTCAATTGTATGTAACTGTTGATGAATGTTGTTTCTAACATGCTGATGATTTTCTGCTGTGGGACGCTTTAAGACCAGCGTTCAAAAGATGACCTTGGGAGGTGCACAACGCACACCGAAGAGAGTGCCTACGCCCAGAAACTCAACCCCCGAAGCGGAGGGAAACTCGGGGAGAATACCCGGTGAAGGGACTGAGGAGGTGGTTCCGCTGACGGACTCCTCCCCAAGACCGAAGAAGAGGGCGGGGCTTGCTCCGACTCCGCCGTCTATCTCAAAGAGAAGGCGGTTGGATCCGACCTCGAAGGTATAACTATCATGTCTTTACATATTTCGTTGACACACAACATCTCACAAAGTGTTATGCAGGGCCAGAGAAGTGTGGATGTCCACGAGGCATCGGAAATGGAGGAAGTGTGGACCCTGAGCCAAGGGTTAATTGGATTCGGGCGTCGCCGCCAAAGAGAGGAGACCGAGGCCCTGAAGGAGGAGCTGAGGACCCTGCGCGGGGAGTGCGATAAGCTCCGCGGAGAGGCAGCTGAGGCCAAGAGTGGCCAGGTTACAGCACGGGGCAGGGTGCTGGAAGCCGAGAAGGAAGCGGCTCGGCTCAGGAGCGAGGTGGCGGAGATGGCCCTTCTCCGGGGAGAACTGGCCACAGCTCGGGAAGAGCTAAAGAAAAAAGCTGAGGGCCAAGGGGCAATGCTGAGAGCCTTTGTTGAGAAACTATCACAAACAGAGACGTTTGTGAACTTCTTGACAAAGTTTGTGGCGGTTGGAGACGTCTCCACGCGCTCAGAAGTTTTGGAGGTGGTAAAGGACGTGTACCCGGAGGTAGACGTCTATAAAAAAAGAATTCGGGTATGACTACGCGTCCGTGAGCAATGTGGACGCTGCCTACTACAACACCTTGGCACAACTCCCGGAGTGGCCGTTGGTGGAGACACTGGTCCAGAAGGGGATTATTCTGATGGCGGAAGACCTGGTGGGCTGCTCAGTAGACCAGGACGAGGACTTCCTAGGGTACCGCATGGGCATGCATGTGCCCGAGCCAAGGCAGAGGGCCCCCCCACCGAGGATAGCGTCCGTGGCAGGCGAATTAGTTCCTCAGAAGGGCGGAGCTCTTCAATGGCTGACCCGGCTGCCGCGACCTCGGTCGGAATGGAGGTTAGTTCTTCTCCCGCCATAGGCGGAGGCATAGATTAGGAGGCAATTAATTGCTTGAATTTGTATGTGTAAAAAACACTTGAATTGTATTCGCCTTTTTTGCCAATGTATAAATGACAAGCTGTTGATGTTGCACTGGTTAATCCTGAATGTATGCCTTGAGTTCGAAGAGTAATAAGTGTTGTATACTGGCGAGCTTATAAATGTCTTTTGCACATTACAGGTGTAGCAGAAGGATACCGCGGAACTTCACGAGGTCATCAAGAAACTGATGCAGTCCCTGAACTGGCTGCAAAGAGAAAGAGATGACCTAAAGATGTTGGTGGTGCCGAGGTTGGAGAAAAAGCTCGCGGTCGCAGAGAAGAAGGCATCTGAAGCCGAGAAGGCAAAAACCGTGACCGCTGAGAAGGCCTATGACCACCAGCTAAAGTACTTGGCCAAATGTGCTGAGGTGGAACGACTCTTTGTCCACCAAAAAGAATATGAGCGCATACTGTCGGAGTACGGCTTGCTAACCTTTGAGGAGGTTGAAGAGCGGACGGTTGAAATCCAGAGGGAAATTATCGCATTGATGGAGGCCGGTCACACCAACTCCTCCGAGCTGGTTAGGAAGCTGGAAGTTTTAGAAATACTCCTCAGTATGTACGAGGGCTTAAGAGACCGCAGAAGGTGGCGTCGTACTGCGGAGGAGAATATCGCCAGCTCCAGCCGGGGGAACTCCTCAAAGACTCCGCGGAGAAGTAAAAAGGGGACGGTAAAAAAACCGACCGGGATCATAATCCGAGAGCCGACCCCGGTGGTGGTTGCCGAGGAGGTTGTGCAAAAACTGGCCGAGGAGATTGAAGTGATGGCCCCCGCTGAGTGGGATCCTGTGGAATGGGCTAGTACTTCAAGGCCAACTCGGCAAGCAAGTCCTCAAACGCAGAGAGGCCATCAACCAAGTCCTCGCGCTCGAGGAGGCCAGAGTAGGGGGAGGGCCGGAGCCCAATCCCGGGGTGTTTCCAGATCCTGGAGGACGCAAAGGAGGAGTTCCCGGGACAGGTCTCAACGCCGGAGCGCGGAGTATTGGTTAGGAGGTCGTAGATAAATATAGATATTATAGTAACAATTTATGTGTATTTGTAAAGGACACTTAGTAAATAAAACTTTCGAAGATATTTTTATATATATAACAAGTATGTTTTGCAAAAAATAGAGTAGCTAAGAACTTGGCATGAGGCAATTGCTGTAAATTATTTTGATATGTCATTATGAAAATAATGTGGTAGTTAGTACTCGGGAGTGCGAGGCGTAGATAAGCCCTCATTCGGAAATAAGGCATAGAATCTCCCCAACGGATCGGGCGGGAGTTAATGTTGAATAACAAAGTTATTGACCTCTCCGGATAAATCAGGCGAGAGGTAATACAAGTCCGGGGACCAAGTGTTGATCTCTCCGGACGGATTGTCGGAACAATTGAAGAATACAAGTGTAATCTTAAAAAATAAAGTACAATGGTATGAGAATGAAAATATGAACAAAAAACGTAAAGGGAGAAAACGTACTTGACAACGGAAATTATAGATAGAAATGCCGCAGATTGCTGACGTGCCAGGTGCGAGGCATCGGTGTCCCGTCTAGATATTCTAATTGATAGCTCCCAGAGGCATGAGCGGTAGTGACACGATAGGGCCCTTCCCAAGTGGCCTGCAGTTTACCCTCGGGGGCAGCTTTGCTGGCAGAATTTAACCGGAGTACAAGGTCTTCGACCTGGAACTACGTACCCGAACCCGGAGGTTGTAATACTGAGCTGCTTGTTGCTTGAGTTTAGCTTGTCGGATGAAGGACTGTTCACGGCGATGCTCGAGCTCGTCTAAGTTGGTACGACTTGCTTCCTCGTTTCCCTCGGGGTGGAGGTATATGAGCCTAGGGCTGGGCACTCCCACCTCAGCAGGAATGACAGCCTCGGAGCCATAGGTGAGGCTATATGGAGTCTCCCCGGTTGACGAATGCGGTGTAGTACGATAGGCCCAGAGAACTTGCGGAAGGTTCTCAGCGCAGAGACCTTTGGCTTGATCTAATCGCTTCTTAAAACCATTAACCAGAGTGCGGTTAGTGACTTCGACTTGGCCATTAGCTTGAGGGTGAGTAACCGAGGTGAAAATTTATTTGATGTGCAACTCCTCGCACCAGGACCGGAAGGGATCATTTGCGAATTGTTTGCCATTGTCAGAGATAATGGCACTTGGGATACCGAAGCGGCATATGATGTTACGCCAAACAAATTTCAGGATGTTTTGGCCAGTTATGGCAGTGAGAGGCTCGGCTTCGACCCATTTAGTGAAATAATCAACAGCAACCACAAGAAATTTCAACCCTCCCGGAGCAACCGGGAACGGACTCACGATGTCAATTCTCCATTGTATGAATGGCCAGGCACTTTGTATGCCAACGAGCTCGGTTTGCGGCAGGTGTTTTAGTCGGGAATGCCGCTGACATTTGTCACACTTTAACACTAAATCATGGGCATCATTAAACAATGTGGGCCAGTAGTATCCCCACCGGAGGACTTTCTTAGCCAACGTCCACGACCCAATATGACTGGCGCATGCCCCCTCGTGGAATTCCCGAAGGACATAGTCGGCCAGGACTGGGCCAAGACATCGAAGACTCAGCTGTAAGTATGACTGACGGTACAAGATTCCTTCGTGAAGTGTGTACTTCGGTGCTTTGAGAATTATCCGTCGAGCGAGTAATTTATCGTCGGGCAATGTACCATCCCGGAGATACTGGACGATAGGAGTCATCCAATTGGGATTGGCATCAGTCAATACAGAGATCGCCAACTCACCAATTGAAGGGTGGGTGGCTTCTTCGACGATTATGTCCGGAGACATATTTGACGGGACCGCGGAGGCTATTTTTCTAAGAACATCAGCTTGAACATTTTCTTCACGGGGTATCTGTTGGACATCGATCGAAGTAAATGTTGACAAAAGTTTAAGCGTCAAAGATAGATATCTTTTTAATGTATCATCCTTTGCTGCATAAGTGCCTTTTATCTGACTGGAGACCCCCTCGGAATCAGTGAAAAGCTGGATATGCAAAGCTCCGAAAGTTTGAGCGAGCCGGAGCCCAGCAAGGACTGCTTCGTATTCTGCCTCGTTATTGGTCACTTTGAACTTAAAACGCAAGACATATTTGATTTCAGCATTATCGGGACCAATGAGAAGGACCCCGGCGCCACTGCCTCGGGTCGCAGAGGCGCCGTCCACGTATACCCGCCACTTGCTGGCTTCAGCTTCGGGGTCGGAGTGGTGAGTAGTAGGAGCACGAGTGACTGCCTCGGGGTCAGTGAATGGGACTTCGACCAAAAAATCTGCAAGAGCTTGACCTTTGATGGCTCGGCGAGGTAGAAATTGTATATCGTGTTCCCCGAGCTCGATTGCCCACTTGGCCAATCGCCCTGACACATCGGGCCTGGTGAGATCTGACGAATGGGTTGATTTGTGAGGGCCCTAATATCACGTCCTTAAAAATAGGGGCGCAGGCGGCGGGCCGCCATAACTAGGGCCAGTACTGTTTTTTCTACCACAGAGTACTAGGTCTCTGCCCCTTGAAGTGCTCGGCTGATGAAGCACACGAGTTGCTGACTTCCATGATCCTCGTAGACGAGTGCCGCGCTAATGGCTTCTTCGGCGGATGCCAAATATACATAAAGAGGCTCTCCGGGGAGAGGCGCAGACATAGTAGGCAACTGGTTAATGTGCTGTTTTAAAGCCTCAAAGGCTTCGTTGCACTCCGGAGTCCATTCAAATGTTTTCGCTTGGCGCAAAATTTTGAAGAAAGGAAGCTGACGCTCTGCTGCCTTAGACAAAAAATGATTTAAAGCTGCGAGGCCGCTGGTTAGACGCTGGACATCTTTCACAGTTTTTGGTGGTTGAAGATCCAACACATCCCTAATCTTGGCAGGATTGGCCTGGAGGCCGTGCTGTGAGACCACATATCCCAGAAATTTTCCTAATCCGACGCCAAAGGTACACTTGGCCGAATTGAGACGAAGATTATAGCGCCGCAATGTTTTCAACGTCTCGGCGATGTCCTGCACACATGAAGTAGGAGAGGAACTTTTAATAACGAGGTCATCGACATATACCTCAACATTGCGGCCGATTTGGTCTCGGAAGACGTGGTCCATGAGGCGTTAGTAAGTGGCGCCGGCATTCTTGAGCCCGAAGGGCATTTTCTTGAAGGCAAAGCACCCAAAATCAGTAATGAAGGCTGTTTTAAGGGCATCTCGGCGATCCATGTGAATTTGATGATACCCCTTGTATAAATCCAGGAAGCAAAGCGCCCTATACCCGGTAATGGCTTCGACTTTTTGATCGACGAGCGGCAGAGGATAGCAGTCTTTCGGGCAGTGCTTATTGAGGTCAGAGAAATCAACGCACATCCTCCATGCCCCACTTGACTTCGTCACCATCACTGGATTAGAAAGGCAGGACGGATAGTGAACTTCGAATAGGATGTCTGCATCCAAAAGTTGTTGAACTTCAGTTCGGATGGCTGCGTTCCTCTCTGGGGCAAATTGTCGCCGCTTTTGTTGTATGGGCTTCACATTGGGGTCAATGTTCAGCTTATGAGTTATAAGGTCGGGGGAAACCCCCGGCATATCCAGGGGAGACCGATCAAAGACTTTAGAATATTCTCGTAGTGTTTGGACGATGGCATTGTGCAACAATGGTATGTTCACGGTGCCTAATGTAACAGTTTGTTCTGGTTTAGCTGGATCAAGCAGCACCTTGAGAGTATCATCTCCGAGTGATTCGGATGAACCCGGGGTAAGAGCCGAGGTTGCTATTTGAAACCGAGGCTTAGGAGGAGCCTTGGTTGTTTTCTTAAGTGCGATATACATGCACTCCTTGGAAATCCTTTGATTGTGGCAACCTCTCCGTAGGGTGTAGGAAATTTCAATGCGAGATGATATGTGGAACATATGGCCTTCGTCGGGGTGAGCCAATCTCGGCCCAGAATCATATTATATGGAGATGGAGAGCTGACCACATAAAAATCGACGAAGATGATTTTTATCGCCGGATAAGTACCAAGCGAAGCGGGGAGGTTGATTATTCCTTCAGGTTGGACCTCACCTTGAGTGAAGGTCTGTAGTGGCCCGGGGGCGGGTCGGAGCTGTTCTCGGGGTATGCCCATTTTTTGGAAACAATCAGTGAATATGACACTGACAGCGGCTCCATTGTCGACTAAGACTCGCTTGATGGTGACATTTTCTATGGCCATATCAATATAATGGCATCAGTGTGTGGGGTGAGCTCAGGAACGGGGTCCTCTTCGGTGAAGCTCACAGTCTCAGATCTGTGGAGGCGTTTGTGGCGTGGCTCCTCAGGAGGAGGCCTACGCGCGTCGGCTTTTAGGGCACTTCGGGAAGTCCCTGTTAGAATAGCCGCATAGATCACGTTTATAACGTGATTCAGTGGATTGTCTCTGGGTCCTCCCTGAGGCGGTGGAGGTGGTAGCAATTGAGGCTGTTGACGATTGCCCTGGTCCTGCCGTGCGTAGTTGTTATACCCCGACCTATTATTCTGCCATTGAGGTCTGTTTTGTCTTGTACCTCGGTCGCTGTAACCTCCTCGGCCTGGCTGGGAACCTCCATTTTGGCTCGACCGAGATCTGTGCTTGGTCCGAGCTACATATTGCCGTAGGAAACCCCTCTTCAAACAGACCTCAATTTCTTTACCAAGCTCGCGGCATTCCTCAGTGTCATGTCCATGATCATGATGATACGCGCACCACTTATCGCGGTTACGTTTTTCTGCCGGGGCAGTCATCTGTGGGTACGGTTGCAAGTCGTCCTTGTGAACATAAAGTATTTCTGTCCTTGATTTCGTAAGGGGAGTAAGTTGAGGAACGTCCCCGCGAGGTTCCAACCGACCTCTGCTAAGACGGCTGAAGGCACTGGGCCGGGTGCTAGTCCCGGCCTGTGTTTTGTCTGGTTGCCTTTTGGTAGCATGTTTCTCGCGCTTGCGGCGGGTTTGCTCCTCGGCTTTGGCAAACCTGCTTACGGTGCTGAAAAGAGCCCGGGTCGTGGCTGGGGGGTTTCGCACTAGCTCGGTGTAAAGTGGTCCAGGTCGGAGGCCGTTCATGAAGGCAGTGATTATAACATCATCAGATCGGCTACCTACTTTTAGGCTTTCGGCGGTAAAGCGATCAAGAAACTGGGTGACGGTCTCCCCATCTCGCTGTTCCAGATTCATGAGATCAGCCAGAGTGGCCATGGGCTTTGCTCGTGTATGGAAACGTGCCCAAAATTGTTCGGCAAGATCCCGGAAAGAGGTAACACTGCCTCGAGGTAAGGAATCAAACCAAAGTCTGGCCTCATCTTGAAGTACTCAGGAAACACCTTGCACAAGTGGTGTGATGTGCAACTGCGATTGAACATAGCATACTTAAAGGCGCTTAGGAAGTTACCTGGGTCCCCGGTGCCATTGTAGACAGAAACGGGTGGAAGTTTGAATCCTTCGGGGAGCAGAGCAGCAAGAATCTCCTCGAAAAACGGGGCGATCATCTCCCCATCAGCATCAAGGCCCAAGACTTTGTCAAGCTCGGCGGCGAACTGAGCCTGCTCTTGTTCCAGGGGATCAAGTGCACGGGACTTTTCCAAGTGAGCCCGTTTTGCCGCGTCTACAGGTCTGCGGCGATCCACATCCTCATGATCATAACGGGGCCTCGAACCATTAGAACTGCGGTTCTCCACAGGAGATACTGATCGTTGTCGGCGGCGATCAGGCCTGGCTCGTTGAAGTGGATCTTCATCAAACTCGCGAGATTGCTCACGGGGCGGATGTCTCGCCACTTGGTTGACGACATTGTTGGCGCGCCCACTGGAGTTAGCGCGCCGATTATTCCATTCTTGGAATAGAGCGGCATGCTCCCGAAGAAAAGCTTGCTGTATCGGCAGTAATTCGAGGGCAGGTTGAGGGTTAACCTGTGCTGGCACGTTAGCGGGTGCGGGATGCTGCACGTCAACTTGATCCGCAGGTGGGTCCTGATTCTGTTGGCGTGACAACGGAGGATTTTGATGCACAGGGGGATTGCGATGAGACCGAGTAGGGTTGGCAGATCGACGGGTATTCACCATGGCTGGTTTGAATCAACTGTAGAGGATACTAGGGTTTTCTTTTAATCTTGTTCCCACAGACGGCGTCAATTGATAATGCGTAAAACTGAATATCAAACGAATCACAATCACAACATGCAAGAATTAAAATGATATCGAGGTTTACGTGGTTCGATCCGGAGATCTACGTCCACGGGCGAAGGCAATAACCTTCCGGGGTGTTTTTCACTATTTCTCCTTCAATGTTGGAGTACAATATTACAAGCCGTACTTTCAGAATACAAAGTCCGAACCCTAAATCCGAATACAATTCTCCTATTTATACTATACCAATCGAAACCCTAACTAAATCCCTATTGTGAGGTGGTGTTCAATCTCATCAAGTGAGCTATACTTTGTAATATGGTGTGTTGGGAATGTGGAACAGGAATCAGGAAGTGAAGAACCGGAGGTTTGAACCGGGTTAGAGCATCAAGAAGACAACCTGTTCAGAATAAACCGGGTTCGAGGCAGTTGAGGATAACCGTCATTTGTGACGGAGCAGTTTCAGAATTGTGACGAAGAAAACCGTCGTTTTTGTCCGGTAGCTGAGCTCAACTTCATTCAGTTAGAACTTTCTGTACAGTTACATTCGAGCTCCAATACTTATATCATTGTAAAGCTCTCATCAAGAAGAAGATCACTACGTCGAGCAATTTCCTTGTTTCTTAGATTAGAGAGAGTATTTTGAGATTGAACGTTTCTGCCCTAATTTGTCAACAGAATTGGGCATTTCGTTTCTTGTGTGTATTCTCTGTAATTGATTGGATTTCTTAGTGGATTGGGGTGTGTCTTGCCTCCGTGGATGTAGTTTATCTTGAACGAACCACGTAAAAGCTGTGTGTGATTCATTTTCTGTTCCTGGTCTGCGTGAGTTCAATTCGGCTACATCTTTGGCCGAACTGCATGTGTGTTTTCAAATTGATCTTTGTGCGAATTCCAGATTCTGTGTAGTTGTGTGTTTAAGAGTTGAGTTCACTAACAAGTGGCGCCGTCTGTGGGAATCAACTCTCACAGCTTGAAGAAGAGAAGGAATGGCTGGTATGAAGATGGTTTTTGAGAAGTTTACAGGAAGAAATGATTTCACACTGTGGAAAATCAAGATGAATGCAGTACTGGTTCACAATGGCCTTGATCTTGCATTGATACCTCTGGATTCGTGGGAAGAAAGTGAGAAACCCAAGTTTGCATTAGTGGATAAG
Source organism: Ajuga chamaepitys (assembly GCA_958295605.1). Taxonomy (NCBI): domain Eukaryota; kingdom Viridiplantae; phylum Streptophyta; class Magnoliopsida; order Lamiales; family Lamiaceae; genus Ajuga; species Ajuga chamaepitys. Next base: position 27,820,181 of record OY282496.1, on the reverse strand, counting down.
AAGGCCCTCAGTCTTATCTTTCTGTGTTTGGGTGATAAACCTTTGAGAGAGGTCTCAAGATGCAAGAGTTCCTCAGAAGCATGGAAGAGATTGGAAGATCTGTATCAATCTAAGTCAGTTTCCAACAAGCTGTTCTTGAAGCAGAAGATGTTGGCCTTCAAGATCACAGAAGATAAGGTAATTTCTGATCAACTTGATGAGTTCATTAAGATGGTTGAAGAATTGGAAGACCTGGATGTGAAATTGGAGGAGGATGACAAAGCATTGATGGTGTTAAACATTCTTCCAAAATCCATGGAAAGCTTTAAGGATGCCTTGATGTATGGGAGAGATGAGCAGCTATCTTATGATGGAATAGTGAAGGCTCTGAGGTCTAAATGTTTCCAGACTCAAGGTGATAAAGGCATGGTACAATCTGGAGAAGGTTTGAATGTCAAATTCAAGAAACCTTGGCAAGGCAAGAAGGGACAGAATGCTAAGGATCCAAAGGCAGGAGACTCTAATCCTAAGAAGGGGAATGAATGGGTTGAGAAGAGGAAATGCTTCAAGTGCAAGCAGCCTGGTCACCTGAAGAAGGATTGTCCTAAGAGAAATAAGAAAGGTGGAAATCAAGGGGCAGAAGCTGCTGCCATTGATCATCAAGAAGATCCTCCAGAAGTATTGAATGTCACTGAATCAAGAATGGTAAAGGAATGGGTCTTGGACACAGGCTGCTCCTTTCATATGTGTCCACACCAGTCATGGTTTGATGAACTGAGAAGAGAAGATGGTGGAAATGTTCTCCTGGGAAATGACCAATCATGTAAGGTCAAAGGAGTTGGATCAGTGAGCATAAGGATGTTTGATGGTGTGGTCAGAGTCATCTCAAATGTAAGATATGTTCCTGGCCTTAAAAGAAATCTTCTATCTCTTGGTTCTTTAGTAACCAGTGGGTGTCAGTTTAGCTCAGTAGATGGCTTCTTGCATATCACTAAACATGGAAAAATGGTGATAAAAGGTAGACAGCATAATGGGTTGTTTATCTTGATTGGTTCACTTGTTGTTGGGAGTGTGGATATGGTCTTGAGCAGTTCTGAGCTTGTTAAATGGCACAAGAGGCTTGGACACATAGGAGAGAAAGGGTTGAAGGAACTGTCAAGAAGTGGAGTAATTGGAAACATGGGAAATCAAGACCTGGAGTTCTGTGATCAGTGTGCTTTGGGCAAATCCAAGAAGCTGCCCTATGGAAAGGGTATTCACACAACTCAAGAGCCATTAGATTATGTTCACTCTGACATATGGGGTCCTGCAAGGACAGAGACTCATGGTGGAGCAAGGTATTTCATGTCCTTGATTGATGATTACAACAGAAAGGTGTGGATCATGTTAATGAAGAATAAGAGTGATGCTTTTCATAAGTTCAAAACATGGTTGATTCAACTGGAAAATGTCAAAGGAAAGAAGCTAAAACACCTTAGGACTGATAATGGTTTGGAATACCTCTCTACTGAGTTCACAAACTTCTGTGAAGAAAGAGGAATCAAGAGACACAGGACTGTCCCAATGAATCCTCAACAGAATGGAGTTGCAGAGAGACTTAATAGGACTCTTCTTGAAAGAGTAAGGTGTATGCTGTTGGATGCTGGGTTGCCAAAGGTATTTTGGGGTGAAACCATTGCTACAGCATGTTATCTCATTAACAGGTCACCCTCATCAGTGATTGGGTTCAAAACACCTGAAGAGGTGTGGAGTGGACAGAAACCAAGTCATGAAGGTTTAAGGGTGTTTGGTTGTCTTGCTTTTGTCCATGTCAAGCAAGACAAGTTAGATGCAAGAGCTCTAAGATGTGTATTTCTTGGATATCCAGATGGAATAAAGGGCTACAGATTGTGGTGTCTAGAGAAAGGAAATCAGAAGATAATCACAAGTAGAGATGTAAAGTTTAATGAGAATGTGATGGCTTACACTTCTACAGGCTCTAAGGAAGAATTTGATGATGCTAAAGAGACAGAAGAGATATCAATTCAGGTGGAGCATCCTGCTGAAGATGATCACACACCTCAACCACAAGAAAATCTACAAGATAGTGATTCATCATCTGAAGAAGAAGAACAAACTGGACCTTCACAAAATGTTAGAGAATACAGCATTGGAAGGGACAGGCCTAGAAGAACAATCAATAGACCTGATTTCTATGGCCAAGCAGGGAGTGTTTACTATGCCTTAAGTGTTGCTGAAGACCTGGAATCACAAGAGCCTAGTAGTTTTAAAGAAGCACTAGACTGTGAAGAAGGTGAACACTGGATTCAGGCAATGATTGAAGAGATGGAGTCCCTGGAAAAGAATGAGACCTGGATATTGGTGGATAAACCAAGAGGTCAGAAACTTGTAAGCTCTAAATGGATATACAAGTAGAAACTAGAGACTGCAGGATCCAAACAGGTGAGGTTTAAAGCAAGATTGGTGGCTAGGGGCTTTACACAAAGAGAAGGAATTGATTTTAATGAAGTTTTCTCTCCAGTAGTAAAGCATTGCTCAATCAGGTTGCTTTTATCAAAAGTTACTCAAGAGGACATGGAATTACAACAACTGGATGTAAAGACAGCATTCTTACATGGAGAACTCAATGAGAAGATATATATGAAACAGCCAGAAGGCTTTGTTGTTCCTGAACAAGAAGACAAAGTTTGTTTGTTGAAGAAGTCACTATATGGACTCAAACAAAGTCCAAGACAGTGGAATAAGAGGTTCAATGACTTCATGATCAGTGTTGGCTTTGTAAGAAGTCTTTATGATAGTTGTGTTTACCTCAACAAAGGTTCAAAGCAAGATAAAGTCTTCCTTCTATTGTATGTGGATGATATGCTAATTGCCAGCAGGAACAAGAAGAGGGTACAATGGTTGAAGGATAGACTTAACACTGAATTTGACATGAAAGATCTGGGAGAGGCCAAGAAGATTTTGGGCATGAACATTCTAAGGAACAGAGAAGCTGGAGTGCTTTGGTTATCTCAGAGGCAATATCTACAGAAGGTGTTGGAGAGGTTTCATATGCATGAATCCAAACCTCTCTCCACTCCAGTTAATCTACAGAAGAAACTCTCCAAAGAACAATGCCCAAAGACTGAAGAGGAAATCATACATATGAGCAATATCCCTTATGCAAGTGGAGTTGGAAGTCTTATGTATGGAATGATTTGTAGTAGGCCTGACTTGGCCTATGCTGTGTCTTTAGTAAGCAGGTTCATGTCAAACCCAGGAGTTGAGCATTGGGAAGCTTTGAAACATGTGATGAGGTATTTGAAGGGATCAGTGAACTTGTCACTGAAGTTTGAAAAGAAAGTGGATGGAAGCACTGTTGCATTGGAGGGGTTTGCTGATTCTGATTTTGCAGCAAACATAGACACAAGGAAATCTATTTCTGGATTTGTGTTTACCTTATTTGGAACAACCATCAGCTGGAGAAGTGTACAACAATCAGTTGTAGCACTGTCAACAACAGAAGCAGAATATATCTCTCTCACTGAAGCTATCAAAGAAGCAATCTGGCTTAAAGGGATTTTGAGGGATTTGGACATCAAGCAGAAGTGTGTAGCAATCTACTGTGATAATCAAAGTGCTCTACACCTTGTGAAACACCAAGCATTTCATGAAAGGTCAAAACACATTGATGTTAGGTTGTATTTTGCTAGAGATATCATTGATTCTGGTTCTGTGGAAGTAAAGAAGGTACACACATTGCATAACCCTGCTGATTTTCTTACTAAGGGTGTACCTGGGAACAAAGTGGAGCATTGTTCGAGCTTGCTGCAGCTTGAGCAATGTCATGAAGAGTATTAACAGAAAGGCAGTGATGAGGCAGGAAGAGGCACACTTGATTCATTGAGGTGGAGATTTGTGAGGTGGTGTTCAATCTCATCAAGTGAGCTATACTTTGTAATATGGTGTGTTGGGAATGTGGAACCGGAATCAGGAAGTGAAGAACCGGAGGTTTGAACCGGGTTAAAGCATCAAGAAGACAACCTGTTCAGAATAAACCGGGTTCGAGGCAGTTGAGGATAACCGTCATTTGTGACGGAGCAGTTTCAGAATTGTGACGAAGAAAACCGTCGTTTTTGTCCGGTAGCTGAGCTCAACTTCATTCAGTTAGAACTTTCTGTACAGTTACATTCGAGCTCCAATACTTATATCATTGTAAAGCTCTCATCAAGAAGAAGATCACTACGTCGAGCAATTTCCTTGTTTCTTAGATTAGAGAGAGTATTTTGAGATTGAACGTTTCTGCCCTAATTTGTCAACAGAATTGGGCATTTCGTTTCTTGTGTGTATTCTCTGTAATTGATTGGATTTCTTAGTGGATTGGGGTGTGTCTTGCCTCCGTGGATGTAGTTCATCTTGAACGAACCACGTTAAAGCTGTGTGTGATTCATTTTCAGTTCCTGGTCTGCGTGAGTTCAATTCGGCTACATCTTTGGCCGAACTGCATGTGTGTTTTCAAATTGATCTTTGTGCGAATTCCAGATTCTGTGTAGTTGTGTGTTTAAGAGTTGAGTTCACTAACACCTATAATCTCGCCCACCAAATCTGCATGGCAGTTGGGAAAAGATCATGGGGATCTCAATTTCCAAATATGCCGCGACTGGGCTTAGCTGTGTTAGGCTCGCGTCGCGACTGGGCTTAGCTGTGTTGGGCTCGCGCTTCTGGGCCCAATTGACCCGGCTGGCGGGCTAGTCCGACCCGGAGCGACTGGGCCATACCTATCATATGTTATTTTCAAAGCGTTGACGAAGCACAGAAAAACTTGAGGAGTTCACATGTGCAACATCAAAGCCCGCCTCAAATTAAGACATGACAAGGATGATAAAACAAACTTCAGAGGTATATACTACAAAGATTTTCAAAGATTTTGAAGAAAAATTCTGAAAATTCATTTCAAGTTATTCAATTCTTGTTGGATGCCAAGATGGTACGCTAATTTATCATGTTTCATCAAATACGGCTGAAAATAAGAAAATCATAGTAATATACCACAGAAGCATGAATTTAATTTCATGTTCTTGCAAGAAATTCGAGGAGTGTGGAATTTCTATGTTACTATTGTTTGAGAGTATTGCACATAAATTTTGTCCAAAGCATTCCAGAGACCTACATAAAATAAAAAAATAAAAAATAAAAGATGGAAACAATGGCAAAATCAACCAACAACAAGTTAAATCCAGACATTGAAGGCCATCAAGTCAAAATCCAGTGGAGACATCAATTGGTATGCAACTTCTATAACTTGATATTGAAAAGTCAACAAGAAGAAGCATGTAAGAAAGGTATGTGAGAGATAAGGAAGCTATTGATGTTTTCTTAGACAATTCAGAGCTAACAGAACCCATCAGACCATCTAACAACACCCTTGATCCACCTCAATCAAATACAAAAGGGAGGAAAGCACAAATGGCAAAGTCTCAACTTGAAAGACGAAGGGAGAAGAAAGCAAGAGATTCAACTCAAATCAATGACAATGAATTTGGTTCAAAAACACCAAATGTCCGTATCATTTAGTTATATATACTGAATATATCTTTTTTATGAATATTGTTGAATTCATAACATTATTATTCAGTTTACAGGGGGATTCAATTTACACTTGAACATGGTTACTATTACAGTATGCTTAATGTTCACTAATAGTGTGTATTATACTTCTTCACAGTATATGTTGTTTACTGATAGTAATACAATATATAATTGTCTATTCTTGTGAGTTACTCATTAGTTATTTGCCAGCCTCACAGTATATTTAATGTTAGGTCATAGTGTATGTTATTATGACTGACAGTATACGATTGTTAAATTAATTTTCCGTGTATATTGCGATATATTTATTTTTTCCAACTCACATTTCTATTGTTCTTCCCTTACGGAATATATAATATTACTTAAGAGTAAATTCATTTACTAATAATGCGTATAATTGTTTATTCTTTGTAAGTTACTCATTCATTATTTCCCTCGTGTCATAGTATATTTAATATTTTAATATAGTATATGATATATTTCCTAACATTATATGTTTAGCTAAGTTAATTTTTCTTATATACTACCTAATATTTATGTTTTCCAACTAACAATACAATTATTGTTCCCTTATAAAATACATGATATTACTTAAAAAAATAAATCTTTAATAAATAAAGTTAATAATTGTTCCCAGGCTCACAATATATTTAATTTTTTGTGATAGTACATATTATTTTGTATGACAGTATACATTTATTATAATAATTCTGGGACATAGTATATGTCTAAGAATGAGTTCATTTAGTGATACAATATATAATTATTGTTCCTCAATTAAAATAAATGTATAGTTCATCTATGGAGTACATAACATTTGAAAACAATATATTTAACATTTGGACATAGTATATGTTATAATGCCTGACAATATACGTTTTGTTTTAATTAATTTTTCTTTTATACTTTGGAAATCTCTTTTTTTTTTTTTTTTTCAATTTACAATAAGATTATTGTTCCCTTATGGATTACATAACATTACTTAAAAAATAAGTTAAGTTATTAAGAAAGTATTCCACTTGTGAATTCTTTATATGTTACTCATTAATTACTTTTCAAGATTCACAGTATATTTAATATTTCACTACAAGAAAATAATTCATTGGCTAGGAAAAATTTGATAGGCAATAATCCTAATTTTGTAGGCATTTACATTTGCCTACGGAATACCAACGAAAAATAATTGCAGGGACTTTGCTCGTAGGTGATTTGTTTGCCTACGGAAATACAATCCGTTGGTGATTACCTACCCATTTTTCATCACAGATCCGTAGGCATTTTGGTTATCTATTTAAATAATAATCCGTAGGCAAAATATTAACTTCAAAATATTTCGTTGGTAATTCTGTAGGCAAATTTCGCAACAGAAATTTCGGTAGGCAAAACTTTATCTAAAAATTTAATTAATAAATTTATTCTCTAGGAAATTCTGTAGGTAATTTATCTCTTTTATATATATATATACATATATATATATAATAATAATTATTATTATTGGTTCTAATTTTTTTGGAATACCCATAATCAATCCAAGACCAATTAATGATATTTGATAAAAATTATAGCACAATACATACAAACATGGATATATAGTCAAAAAGTGCAAAACCATTCATATAAACTGTAATCCCCAAAATAGAAGAATATTCGTTTTCCTAACAAAAGGGAACAACAAAATATATCCACCAATTACAAAAAAAAAACAGTAACCTCCAAAGTAGGACTATAGAACAAAATATATGCAACAATCGCAAAGTATCCTACAATCACAAAATATGTCTGCAAAAGTATGTCTACAACTCTTTGGTGTTCAAAAGTACTTCTGACAGCTGAAATGTAACTTTTGCAGCAAAGGATACTGGTGGAACATCAAAACCTGTCAAATAGAAATAATTTTTTTGTTACAATATTATCAAATCATTTGTTTACAACATCTTATGAATCAATATTATATTAGATAAGACAGTTCCCTAAAAAAAATTGATAAAACAGTCAGAGCAAACTTATAACGAAGTACAAACTAACAAAATGACATTGATAAAGAGAACATCCAAAATATGCACAAACGTAAACACCCTTTTCAATATGAAGAGCAAAATAACAAAAGGAACCAAAAGCTTCCTGGACCTACACACATCAGTATCATCAAACTTTGACAATTATTTGCTTTTTACTACAAAAGCTTTTATTAGAGAACTCTAGCTTCTTTACATAAATATGGAACTTGCTATACAAACACCCATATTCGATGTTAAATGCCCTCATCTTCAACAAGTAAATTCAATGTGACAACTTAATCCCCAGCTAAGAAAATATGAATTGTGTGATAAGATCGATAACATAACATATTACTTGAATTTTCTGCCTGGGCAATGCAAGATCACCATATCAATGTGACAACTTCATGATATGAATTGGTGCTTTGAAAGGAACTTATGGGCAGTGCAGAATGTATAAAACCTCTAATCAATCCGACAACTTCAATAGTCTTCTGATAAAATGAACGTGATGATGACATATCGTCTTCTGATAAGGTATATTACTAGATATAAGTAGTGTTTGAGAGTAAATTGTTTTTGGTCAAAACTTGAAAGTTATAATGTTTGATAAACAACTGCTATGTATCACTTATTTTACTTAAAGAAATTTGACAAATTTACAAAAATGCCAAGAAACTACTAAAAGCAACTCCTTTGTTGCTTATAACTTTTAGCTTTTAAGTACTTAATTATAGTAGAAAGAATTATTACCAGACACTCCATTTAACTTAAATTAAGTCAAAATCACAAAAGTGCTTTAAATAAGCAATGGCAAACACTCCCACAGTGTAACTATAACACAGTAATTATATAGAAAAGAAAAATAAAATCAGATATCTGAGTTAGTATTATAATTGAAACCAAGTATAAAACCTTCAATCATTCTGATAAAACTTCAATATGATTGGCTGGTATAATGGACGTGATGATATAACAGCATAAGGGATATTACTGGATTGAATGTAGATATAAGGCATAAGGGGTATTACTGGATTTAATGTACCTATAAGACATCAATCATATTAGAAGCTAAAAATAACATCAGATATCTGAAGAATTAGTAGAGTGGTTCTATAAGATCAAATGATTTTGGCAACAACAAAAATATAATGATAATTCAGTAGTTACCTAAGATCGAAATAATACATGATTTTTTGAAGCATTTTACTTTTAAGCAGTGTAAATTACCAAATGGACAGATTTCAGCAACAACACGTGATGCCAATCATGAACAACCGATAAACTGATAAAACGAATTAAATTTCTAACTATAACAATTACAAAAAAACCCCAAATTTGACCTCATCCTAAACCCTATAAAATCATTTCAACAGAACGAGAATTGAAGCAGCCCGAAGCAACCAAAACACAAATCTTCAGCTGAAGAATCACGGAACTCAAAGATGATGAAAACAAAGAAAAAAGTAACACTAATTTATTCACAACATTCGAAAATCAAATTAAACACGAAGCATATTGAATTCCTAATCATATCTACTTCGAGAAAATGAGAAGTATGTTTACGAACCTCAGCCAAAGAGACAAAGGATCATCGATTCAGACCTTGATCGCATCTATGAAGACTTTAGGGTTTCATCTTTTGTGGAAGAATTATTTGGAGGAGCGGTGAGATAACGATTAGGAGATATGAATTAGATTTCGGGCCTCCTGATGGAAATTTTGTTTTACTAAAATAATATAATATAAATATAAAAAATACTACTTTTTAAATTCCTAGGTAATTTCATAGGTAATATATTAAAAGAAAAAAGAAATACATATGCCTAGGAAAATTTTGGTAGGCAAATAATTTTCTCTTCACCTACCACTACTTTGTAGGAGAATCCGTAGGTACAACTGTTTTGCCTACGGATTATTTTGTAGCTAAATTACCATCCGTTATTCCATTGCTAATTCTGTAGGTAAAATAATTCATAAAATTCTGCAGGTAATTTGTAGGCAATTCGAACTATTTAAGGACAGAATTATTTTCGTAGATAAATTCCGTAGCCAAATAATTATTTTCTTGTAGTGTTTGGACATAGTATATGTTGTGATGACAGACAATATACATTTTGTTTAATTAATTTTTCTTTTATACTCGAATATTTATTTTTTCCAACTTACAATACAATTATTATTCGCTTATAGAGTACATAACATTACTTAAAAAATAAATTCAGTTATTAAAGTATGTACTTGTCTATTCTTTATATGTTACTCATTAATTAGTTTTCAAGACTCACAATATATTTAATATTTGGAAATAGTATACATTATGATTCCTGACAGTATACGTTTTGTTAAATCTCTTATACTGTGGAATGTTTATTTTTTCCGACTGACAGTACAATTATTGTTCTCTTATGGAATACATAATATTACTTTAAAAAATAAAGTGTTTTAATAATACAGTTTATAATTATTTCCAGGCTCACTATATTTAATGTTTAGACATAGTATATCTTATTAGGCCTGACAATATACGTTTATTTAAATTAATTTTCTTGTACACTGTGGAATATTTAATTTTTGAAAATTAAAATACAATTATTATTGCATTATGAAGTACATAAAATTATTTAAAAAATAAATTAATTTAATAATACAACGTATAATTGTTTGCAGGCTCACAATATATATTTTATATCTCGTGATAGTATATCTTATTCTGCCTCACAGTATGTGTTAAGAGTAATAATTTTTCGATATATTGTATGTTATGTTGCCTCACAATATACATTTAATATATATATATATATTCTAGCTTAAACTACAGTTATAGTTTCAATATGATTACTTACAAAAAATTCATTAAGAAATACAGTATACCTCTGATTATTATTTGTAATATGTACTCATAAACTATTTTTTAGCCTCACAGTATATTTAATATTTGGACATAGTATATGTTATGATGTCTGACAGTATAAATTTGGTTAGATTAATTTTTCTTGTATACTGCATAATATTTATGTTTTCGAGCTTACAATAAGAATATTGTTGCCTTACAGAATACATAATATTGTTGAAAAAAAAAAAAAGAATATTTTCTAATAATACAATTTATAATTGTGTCCAGGCTCACAGTATATTTAATGTTTAGACATAGTATTTATTATTATGTTTGACAATATACGTTTATTAGAATAACTTTTGGATATAGTATATGTCCAAAAATGAGTTCAATCAGTGATACAATGTACAATTACTGTTCCCCTATGGAACACATAATTACTTAAAAAATGAGATCATTTAGAAGTACATTGTATATTTGTTTCTTATTTGAAAACGATTGTATCTGAGTATATTAAATGTTTGGTTATAATATGTGAAATGTGCCCTGAAAGTATATGAATAATATTTTTTGTTTTTTCATATACCTGAAAAAATAACATATAAGATGACAAAAAATAACACTTAACATCATCATAAATGTCAGATTCTTCTACCCTGAAAATTCACATAAACATATCCATAACTGTACCAAAACATATGTGCTATAAAAAAACTTTCCTTTCTCCAATCAATCCACATTAATCCCCAGTTTTCTTTTTACCTTTAGATGTCTTCTTCTTTTGGTTTCGAAGATATACCTTCCCGACAACAACTTTACCTCTTTCAGAAGCAACTTTTTTTATTTTTTCAAAAATTCTCGCAATCAAATTCGGTTTTGCCTTGATGAAATTTTGAACATTTTGAAGAAGTTCTTATTTTCCTTCATTAAGCGGTGACAGGACAATTTTAATGCAAATTACCCCGTAAAGCACGACAGACATCAACCTAAAATAAAAATAAAATAAAAAGAATAACAGAAAAATACATTGACCAAATTGGGTTCATAATATACAATACCATCAAAATGCATCATATGATGCATCATATAAGTGGCACAATCTTGATTGTGCTTCTTCGTTTGACACTTAAATTGCACATTATCGAACCCATGGTTCAAAATTTCTTTCGCTTTATAATGTTCAATTCAATCAAGCAATTCTAACATATGGTTTTGCTATAAAAAAACAAAAAAGAAACAAATTACAATAAAACATATAAAATTAAACATACTATTACTCTCAAAATTATATACTAAAATGTTTTATATATTGTATTGTAGTGAATATAAAAACCGTTGTCTTACTAATAATGTGGCAGCTTCAAAGAAAACATGATCATTACCCTCATACTTGCGATTGTCCAGATAATGGAACTGAAATCCACAAAGTTAATAACAACACAAACATAATGTGCTTCAAGAAGAAACGAGACAAAAATCTACAACATAAAAATAAGTTAAGTTATAATAAAAACAACCAACTAAACAATAAAAAAATTAAAATACAAATAGACATTAAAGAAACAACTAACCATATCAACGTTTTTTTTTGACAAATCTATATTTCCATGGGCACCCAATTCCAAAGAATTTATTATTTCTTTTTCATTCTGTTTTTTTTTTTCCACTAACACCTTCCATCAATCTCCTCAGTGAATCCTATTAAAAACCAGAAAAAAACATAAAAATTACTCAAAAAAATAAATAATATATAATTTTCAACTTACAGTATGCTCGGTATTAAAAATAAACCGGCTCCGTCAATTTGCAGCCCCTTCTCCACGATTAATCATTAGACTCCATGTATTTTTAATAGATTTGAAAATTCGCTTTAATGGATTCAAAGAAATCATATCTTGCTTGAGAACAATATGAAAGTTCCCGTTCCTAAAATAAACAGCGCTAAAACAGAAAACATATACCGTGTCACTAATAAGCTAATACTGTAAAGTTAAATTAACTATAGTAAAAAGAAAAAAATTAAACTTAGATATCCTTGTCGATTTCCTCGTTGAACAAGCAATAGTCAATGATTACTTTGTGCTTTTGATCCATTGAAGAGAACAAGTTGTTGAATGAAAATGAAAGTTGAGACACATATCCACAGTTCTCATCAATTTTCAATGAACCGAAATCTAAATCGGGTGTTGCATTCTTTTTTCTTGCATTGACAAACTTCAGTGCCTCAACTAATTCTTCAGCCGATTCATGTTCATCGTCAACTTCTCTTCCTTCACCAGATTTTCCTACCTCGGGAGATGGGGTAATAATGTCAAACACAATACCATCGAAATCCATCTTCTTAAACTTCATAAAATTATTAACAACATCGTCAATAATTTCAATAATTTTATGCACTCTTTCATCAGACCAAAAATTCTGGGAATCCAAGGTTTCGGGTGTTGAAGAACTCTCGGCTTCATCTACGGAACTTTTCTTCATTTCCAACAATTTTGTCATATAATAGTTGAATAGTTGCTTTTATAAAATAAAAGAAAACGAAGTGTTTTACAAGAAAAGAAGCAAGCCCAAAAAAACGCTCTGAAAGTAGCTATAAAAGCTAAATAATCACAACGCTACGCAGAGCGCGTGAAAAATAAACAAAGCTGAAACTACCACAAGCCGATAGCAGACTGATAAGTCTATCAAGATCTAAGGCGCAAAACGTGTAGGGGGAACACGTATGTGAAAGTTAGGTGCAACTGCGCCAAAAAGTGCGAGGCAATACTTATGAGAGAGGTGAGATCATGAACGTCCGGTGCGGGGCTCACCGGGGATATCCGCCGAGCATGGGGCAAGCAGGCTAGAAAAGTAAGTCCAGTGCGAGAGCAGTAGAGCAATGAAATGCGACGATGGACCAATCCGAGTGGATAGAACTGCTGGGCATGGCAACATCATCATACGCCGGGGGACCAAGTCCCAAATGCTCACAAGCATCAATGGGTGCTCCCAGAGTGGAAGGAACCCTGTTGACCTCATTAAAATTCCCTATTGGAAAAACCTTGTGGGAAAAAACCAATAGGAGGAAAAAGAGTACCAACATATAATAGTTGGAAACAATAGAAACATCCCTCTTAAAAAAAAAAAAAAAAGAAGAATTTCATGAATCCGCTGCAAAAAAATACAATAATTAGATCACAGAAAATAACATACACTATTTGATAAAAGAATATATACTAATAGCAGTAAGAAAATATACTATACAAAATCAAACATGTACTACTATGAAAATAAACATAAAACAACATACACTATATCAAAATAACATTCATACTACTACACAAACAGAACATATACTATAAATAAGAAAAGCATGAATAAACAAAAACAATACTTACATCAGCAGATGCATTTTTTGAACTTCAAAATTCTTCAATTCACTACTTGGTATAGAAAAGATAATATATTCAGACTCATCAACATTATCTTTTTCCTTTCCACCATCAGTTTCAACACCCTTTTCCTTTCCCCGATTACTTCTAGACCCCACCTCAGTTATGTCTCCTAAAACTTGACCATTTCTAGATATTGAATATTTATTCACAATTAAATCACCGTCACTATATCTCTTTGCTTTGGCCTCCTGACCACACCTCTTCGACATATTATCGTAATTTCAATGACAGATAAGTGGTAGGGAGCATGGCTCGGCCAAACCATGACACTTCACCCTGTGAAGATACATGATTTGCAACATAAATATGCAACCACCTACATAAGTACCCTCATGGTTCACATAATTATCGATAGACTGACACATTCTATCGAGAACATACGTGCACCAATCCAACTTAGGAATCAGAGTCATGTCCTCAGTGGCTTTTAAAACGCCAATAGTCAACAACCTCTTTGGTGCTGGGGCCAAGAAAGAACAAACAACATATAGCAATTTTTTTTTTTTTTTTTAAATCATCCCCCCTATGACTCAACCTCTCAACAAACAAAACCTCCAACTTACTCAACAATACACTAGAAGCTATGCCATACTCAGATTCAAGCCTATAAACAATTGCATAACTCTCTTTTGAAAACACATAAATTGGGACATCAACTTCCTCATTCCTAGGAATCATAAATGCATCATATACATCATCAATCGTAACGTAAAATTTTCGAAAATCATCAATTCTTAGCATCGTACTACTAGAATCATAGTTAGACACCAACCAATTCAACATCCCGCATGACTATTATTATTGATATTTATACGCATCAATCCCCCAATGCCCATACATTCTACATCCTTTTTTTGAGCGCCTTAAACTTACCTATAACCTTAAATAAACCTGTTGGTCTACATTGGAAATTAAAACTCCTGCAATTTAAAAAAAAAAAAAAATACTAAACTATTAATAACAAATAAAAGATACTAAATACATAAATTAAAAGTTACAAAAATTCTTATCACTAAACTCATACTATTCTAGTATACTTCGTATACTATGAAGTTTACAAACACATACTATGTATATTTTATAGTATTTTCAGAATCTATTCAACAATATATTATCATGTATATACATATACTACATCAAATAAATATGTATAATGTACTGTTAGAAAAAATATACTCTAACTATTTCACAACAATGTATAAAATTTCATTTATATACATATACTGCATGGAAAAATACATATATGTACTCTATTGTTGGTAAACATGTACTATACTATTTCTAAAGATATACTATATCTAGGTTATAGTATTTCCAGAATTTGTTCTTATAATTTTCAATTTCAAATACAGATTTTCCTTAATACAAGGCATTACTATATAAAAATGCATATTCTATATATAAAATACATATACTACATATAAAAAATACATATTCTATATATAAAATACATATACTACATGTAAAAATATTTACACTGTACAATTTTAAAAAATATACTATTTCAACAACTGAACATAATATAAAAATAGAAATTAAATTCCTTGATTTTTGATCTTCATCTTCATCAATATTAACATATTTTTCTTCAACTTTCTTTCTCCTTCCACCTTCCACCTTCACAGTGCACATATTTCCATTTTCCTTTATATTTCTTCTTAATTTGTTCCTCAACACATTCCCCTTCAACCTTTCTTTTCTCTTCTTATTCTTTTGAGGGCTGTCAACAAAAACACTACTAACATTACCTTCACCAACTAATTTCTCTTTTAAAACTTGTCCACGAGATTCAGTAGGACCCTTCTTCTTGTCAGAAACTTTCTCCTTGGCAAATTTTATAGCAGGTCCCTTATTCTTACACTTCCTACTTCATTTCTCAGCAGATTGAATACTACCCTATTATGCCTACGTAATTCCTCATTTAAATCATCTAACACAAATTGCACAGGATCCTTCTCCTAACCAATTGACTTTAAATTTCTTTTCTCCTTAGAAAATAGTTTTTTCCTCAGAATCATCTATATTTTTAGTAGTAGAAGATCCAAAAACCATTTTCTTAGCTCTATGAGGTTTACGAATCATCTGCTTAAAACCCACCATTTTTTTACAGTTCATTAGATTTTTGTTCCATTGCAATGTAAAAAATATGAACCTATTACATAAAAACAATAATGTCAGAATATTAAAGAGATAACACATATAAAAAGTTTAAAGATTCAATACAGAAACAAAGAAAATATAATCAGAACAACGAAAACTAATAAAATTGAAAGCCTCTAAAACATAGAAAACATAATCTCAAAAAACTTATTTCTAAATAAAGGATCGGTTCAGTTATCTCTTTTTTTTTTTTCTTTCAATTCTTTAATCTCAGCATATTTAAACATATCTATAATACGTTACATTTTTCTGCTCTATTATAGCTTAATTAATACTTTGAGCTTGTTGTTGATAGAATAAGACAATAGATACTGATGGTATAGCAAGGCCTAATGAACAAAAACAGAGTTGGCAATAATATTAATTCCAACAAAATATCTAAGTTCTTATTCAATTTCTCCATTAATTTTGTGACTTGTGGAATGACAGGTTGAGAATCTGAAGAAGAAGCTGAGACATGAAGAGAATGTTCACAGAGCTTTGGAAAGAGCTTTCAATAGACACTTTGGGGCCCTAGCTTGTCTTCCTCCTTATCTCCCTCCATGTGTAAGCCCTAATTAAATGAAGATCTGCCACCACATATCTATGAAAACAAAATACTCCAAATTAGTCAAATTCGTGCATAATCTTAGACATCAAAAGCCAAAATGAGATACCAACAGGGATTATAAAGTTATGACATAAGATCACAAATACCATAAAATTACATGTATTATTTGGAATTAGTCATACATTATGAATTAGTAATAACCACAAAAAACACACTAAACTAGAACATCTAAAAAATAGAAATCAAACAAACAATAGAAAAGAAAGAAATCGCAGGCTTCAGCAGAAAAACCAGTCCGAATATACTCTACATGAGTCCGAATTCAAGGAGCACTTAACCGAAAGTAGTGAGGTCTTCGAGTGCGATTCCGCTCCGGTTTCAGAGCGAAATCGCATGCTCGAACATAAAAAAAAAAAAAAAACACAATATTAAGGTTTTCAAAACACTGCATGCTTAATGATAAACAAGTAACTACAACGAAAATGCAAATTTTAAATGTAAGAACAGTAAATAACTTACATTGAAGAAGAAATCCACAGAATCAAACACACAGAAAAACCCGAAGCCACAAACTTAGCCACACGACGAAATATGTGTCGGAATCAACTGCAGAATCTAAAAACAACTTCGAAAAACCTAAATAACACAAAAATTAAAGAAGAAAGCAGAAAGAAATCGGAGAGAAAGAAGGGGACCAGCGCGAGAAGAAGGGGAAAGAAGCGCGAGGGGAGAGAAATCTGTAAAATTTTGAAAAAAATGTTAAAAAGTAATTTTTCAGCTTGGGATAAAATAGATCAGTTCATACCGGTTCAAACCGGTCTTGACCATAAAAAAATTCCTCCTAAACCGACAGGTGCACAATAGTGCTATTGTGCGTTGGGTGCACACAAGTTTTTGTTTATTTGTATTGATATATTAATATAATTACATATTCGTATAAGGACAAAATAATGTCAAACATTTTTGAATAATTATAGTTTGAAAGGCACATATATTAAATCTACCTTTAATATTAAAAGAGAGTTGCAGGAAAGCAAGGAAAAACATGTGTCGCTCCCACAGATTTTTCGCCAATTTTGTGTTTTTTTTTAAATTATTAAAATTTCTCTAAAAAAATATCCACTACGTGCGTTATTACAAGAGAACCCCTAAAAGAGGAAGAGACATGTGACTCATCCACCTTTTTTGTGGGTTATAATCCAATCAATTATTATTTTTTTCTTTTTTCTTTATTCTTTTTTTTTTTTTTTTGTGGGTTCCAATTTTTTTGTCTCAACTCGATTTTTTTATAAGAAATATATCAAATTATTCATCTTTTAACAATCTTCGATTTAACATCCATAATACATATATTATAATTAAAATATTGACTTTTAAGACTAAAACACCTTTTTAGGATGATAATGATATATTTTGATTTTTAAACATTTGTATATAAAATTAAAATCTGATATAATTCCAAAAATAATTATTTTGAACGGATTAATTTTCTTAGAAGATTAAAATTATTTACTTTAACTTTACGTTTTTTTTATATCTTAATAATTTTGGATAATTTAAATTATTCGGTTTAAAAAAGTTCATAAAAGATACATATTTGTTAGATTTACACTTTACAATAGATTAAAGCTTCAATATATTTGCTAAAGTGATTTGTTGATTAAATTAGTTTGCTTATTTTTTTTTTCTATTGTGTGAAAAGAATATTATGTTACCTACAAAAATAATTAATCAATTATTTTTTATTTGAATATGACATGATACTATAGTTTATCACTCATATACTTATACTTAAGTAACTATATGCTTGTGACTTCTTATACTAATATTATGTTATTCTATATACGTGTCTTTCAAACAATAAGTATTCAAAATATTTAACATTGTTTTGTCCTTATATGCATATATAATTATTATAATCTATGTAATGCACTGTTGGAATAATAGGGAGAGAAATGAATCAAATTTCAAGTTATATATAAAATTTACATAAAATATTAAGCATCATCAGATCACGCATTCAAATAATCGAATTTAAAAAAATTATGAAAATATAATTGGTAGTTTTAGTTTGTGATAATGAAAGGTATTAAAAGTAAAATATAAAAATTAAATAGTCAAAATTTATGAAAATCTAACTGGTAGTTTCAATTTGTGATAATGAAGGGTATTAAATTTATAAAAAACTACATGTAGAAAAAAGGATATGTAAGGAGGAAGATAATTGAACAATATAAATATATATATATATATATATATATATATATATATATCAACTCTCGATTTTATATTTTTAAATAATATATATAGGCTGATAATTTTATTACAATAAAAAAATACTCATCACATGCATCGCACGGACAGAAATCTAGTAACATAATAAGAAGTATAAGAAGCCATAAACATATTAGTTACTTTAATATATAACTGGTAAACTATATTGTCATGTCATATTCAAATACAAACAAATCGAATTATTTTTGTAACATAATTTTTTTCACAAAATAGAAAAAAAAAAAATCTAAAAACAAACTAATTCAATCAAAAATCACTTTAATATATATATATATATATATATATATATATTTCTACGGTAAAGTGTAAATTTATGTTTTTTTTTCAATTTTTTAAACAAATTAATTCAAACTATACAAAAATTATTAAGATTAAAAAAATGTAAAATAAAAGTAAATAATTATAATCATCTTTTTAAAGTAAATAATTTTAAACACGTTAAAAAATATTAATTTTGAAATTATAAATACAAATATTTAAAAATAAAACTACATCATAATCATCTTAAAATATATTTTTCACTTAAAATTAATATTTTAATTACATATATGTATTATGTATAGGGGTGGGGAAAAATACCGAAATGTCGAAATACCGCACATACCGTATCGAAAAATTACCAAAATTACCGAAAATTTCGGTATACCGAATTTTCGGTACGGTTCGGTATGGTAAATCTCATTCTTTCGATATTTCGGTATATACCGAAATACCGAATATATTGCCGCCATAAATAAAGTTTTCGTCCCAGCCCTTGACTCCCAAACAACCCCAATTCACTCTTCCTCAGCCCTTGTCCCAAACAGCCCCCATTCAATTTTAGGGTTTTATGTTTTCTGTTGCGTCTCTTTCTCAGTCTCTCCTATTCCTCTCATCTCTCTCATTTTCTCTTCTCAAATCAACTTCTGCATATACTGGTATCCATTGTAATTATCTTCTGGACTTTTACTTTTGATTAGCTTTTCCACTTGTCCCCATTTTCTTTGATAACAACGACACACACCATAACACTTCCAGATCTAGCATTGTGGCCGACGTTCCTCGCGTCTAGAGTAACAGTAGCGGCGGCGGCGGCGGTAGCTGTGGAAAAGCGGTGGGACGGCATCCCGACTTTCTCGATCTTCTTCTTTCTTTCTTCTTTGTTTTTTTATTTTTTATTTTATGAATTTGTTACTTTGATATTGTTTGAATTAGCCAAACTTCTTCATTTCCTTTGTTTTTTTTACCTGGAATTTGTATTTTGTATTTTGTTGTTCAAACCAGAAAATGGCTTGCGATTGTTGAATGAGACAGGAAAGTGATTCATGATTTTTTTCTTTTTGGTATGTTGATTTGCTACTTTGCTCAAACCAGAGAAAGAAAGAGGAATTGCGAGGCTTGGTGTTAGAATAGGTATAGAACAGTATTATACCGTGTCATACCGAATTTTCGATACGATATCGGTATGAATTTTTTTAATACCAAAATTTTCGGTATGGTATTCGGTATGAGATATAATTTTCGGTATGCCGTATCGAACCACCCCTAATTATGTATGTCAAATCAAAGATTGTGAAAAGAGCATTAATTTGGTATATTTTTCATCAAAAACCAAGTTGAGATGAAAAAATCGTAAGACCTTTAAATTTTGGAGGGAAAAGACAAAAAAAATAAAAATAAATAAATAATAAAGAAAAAAACTTGATTGGAGGAAAAACAAATACATAAGAAGAGAATGACACCTCACAACACACTTGTCAGAATATGAATCATCCCTCTTTCTTTAATAGTAAAGGGGGATTTCATATGTTTTAGTACTATATACTTCCCCCGTCTCGGCCTAATTTGCACACCTACTCCGGCGCGTATATTAAGAAAAACTATTTTTTGCTTTTCAGTTGACTTTTTCAAAGGTGAAGATTGAGAGTGGAGATTTTAAGGATGGAGATTGTAAGATTCCTTTCCATTTTGAGGGTGTGCAAAATAGGGTGAGATGATCGAAAAAGGAAAGTATGCAAATTAGGGTGGGACGGAGGGAGTATAATATATAATAGTGAATATATAATTGTTGTCACTAAATGTATACTAATATATAAATTTTAATTCAATGTAAGTAAGTGTGTATGTGTGTATATATATATTTAATCTTATCAAAATTATAATATAAAGAAATAAGACGTTTTAGATGCAAGTCGGTCGTGTTTCTCCAAAAACAACATCACAACTTCTTCTCCATCATTCTCCCTGGCGTCAGCATGATTCACCTTTGAATTGGAACTATTGCCAATATAGAGAATCAGATGCTTAATGTTGAACATGTCCGACATACGTATATGACTAGGCAGGCGGAGTCAGCACTCATTCAGATTATCTTCTAAAGCACTCAAGGGAACCAATTTTGCACGAGGACAATTTATTATACTAACGGGTAGGGAAATCGATCCTTCAAACGGCCCAAACAAAAACCGCTTACGTAAACATCACATAGCAACGCCGAGCATTTGCCGCAAATTTGTAGCAGGCATTTGCATCTTCCAAATGGGCCTGAGTAACAACATGAACATTCCACAAATCAACAATCAATTCAGTGACACATTTATCAATAGGACGGGTAGAGGGGATAGTAAACAGGTCAACAGGTGCACGAGGAATAACAACATAAACAACTTGGAACATGCACATTCCCATGCTACGATTGACGACCAAATTATGGGCAAATTTTTTCAGCCACGACCAGTTGTATTTTGCACTCTCTCAAGTCTCAAGTCATAACATTCAAAGAACTCAAATATTGAATATCAAATTCACTCCAGAAGGAGCAAATAACATCGGCTTTCAAGTGTGATTCCTTTGCATTTGCTTGGTATGTGGCGCACATATCGACATTAAAACAAATGATAGGATGGTTAGCAGTAGGTTAATAAACTCCCTATCATCTCCTATAGAGGGTCGGATCAACAACAGTTCCGGTGCTATCTTTGGATAGCTTCATGTTGGTACCTATAGGGGTATCAGGATGTCTCGCACTTTCTAGACCACGTTTTAACCAAGTTTTTTGCATATTTGGTTTGGTGAACGAAGATTCCGATCCTACTCTGTTTGACCTGCAAACCCGAAAAGTAAGAGAGTTCCCCAACCATGCTCATTTCAAATTCTCTGGACATATCCTGAACTGACCTTAGCTTTAGATGTAAACCCAAAGACAACATAGTTTTGAGCTATGATAATATCTTTGCTCGTACACTGTATGAACATAGTTTTGTCAACTCCACCATGTTTGTAGCCTTGGTCAAGAAGAAACTGAGTAAGTGTTTCATACCAGGCTCGAGGAGCTTGTTTGAGACCATTCAAAGCTTTCTTAAGTTTAAACATATGACCATGTGAATATGGGTCTTCAAACCCTTTAGGTTGTTCAACAAAGGCAACTTCCTTTAAAAAATCATTTTGAAAAGCACTTTCTTCGTCCATCTGATAAAGAATGAAGTTTTTACTGCAAGTAATAGAAAGTAACATGCAAACAAACTCTAGAAGTGCCACAGGGGCAAAAGTTTCTTCAAAATCGATGCCCTCGAGTGTATCCTTGGGCAACTAGTCCAGCCTTCCTCCTAATTATATTCCCAAATTCATCAGTTTTGTTTCGAAAAATCCATTTGGTTCTTATCACATTGGAATTTTAGGCCTTGGAACAAGTTTCTAAACATCATTTCACTCAAATGGCTCTAAATTCTTCCTGCATAGATTTAACCCAACACTCATCAGTTAGCTTCTTTCATGTAGCTTCTTTCATGTTCTTAGGTTCAATAATGGAGGTATAACGTGCAAAATAAGAGAACCCTATCATTTTTTGATAGTCAGGTCTAGGGTTACCTCTTGTTTTCATACCTTCACTCAATTCACCTATTACCAGGTCACTTTGATGGTCTTTCTAAATCTTGGTAGGTGGATCACTTCTTTGTTCAGAGACATTATCCTTGGAATCACTGACTTCAACTTTTTGGGTTATTTCAGTATCTAGCTTCTTCAGAGAAAGAAAATCAGTGGAACTCTCATCAGTTTGAACAGTTTCCATATCTTCATGATCATCTTCAGATCTTGAGTGATCATCAAAGACAATATTAACACTTTCCATGATAGTATGCGTTAAGAGATTATAAACCCTGTAAGCTCGACTGTTGTTAGAATATCCAAGAAAGAAACTTGAATCACTCTTAGAATCAAACTTACCAAGAGGTTCTCGATTCTCTATAGATATAACACTTATAGCTAAACACATGTAGATAACTAAGGTTAGTTGACATACCTTTCCAGATTTCATATAAAGTGATACCAATACCTTTTCTTAGGTATACTCGGTTGGTAAGATAACATGTTGTGTTTATAGCTTCTGCCTAGCATCTTTGAGACATCCCTTTTTATGCAAGCCTGATATTAGCCATATCTTGCAAAGTCCTGTTCTTTCTCTCAATGACCCTGTTATGTTGGGAGTCTTTGGTGCAGAAAATTCATGTGTAATTCCTCGAGAGGTACATAAGTCACTGAAAGATGAATTCTCAAACTCACAACCATGATCGTTTTGAATTTTAGTGATTCCACACTTCTTCTCATTTTTAAGTTTTATACACAATGTTCTGAAAACTTCAAAAGTTTTAGATTTTTCTTTAATGAAGTTAACCCATGTATATCGTGAGAAGTCATCAACAAACACGAAAATGGATTTCTCGCTACTGATGCTTTCAGTCTGTGTCGGACCCATCAGATCCATGTGAAGGAGTTCGAGTACTTGTTTGGTAAGAACATCATGCAGGGCCTTGTGAGGAGTGTGTTTTTATTTTTCATACTAACATGGTCCACACAGCCCATGAACTTTCCTTTTCAATTTTGGCAGTCTATGAACAACCTGTGAGTTAGACAAATTGACCAGATGGTTATAGTTAGTATGCTCAAGTTTTTTATGCTAAATTTCTGTTTCATTCAAGATACTAAGATAACAAGTGTTGTCATGATCTGGTACGTAACAATGATCTGCTGACCTAGTACCTGTTAGAACTCATTTATTGCTTTCATCAAATACACGACACTTATCTTGTGTGAATTTTACATTGAATCCTGATCACGTAAATGATTTGATGCTTATAAGATTAGCTGTTAAATTTTAATAAGCAACACTTCATCTGAGTTCGGCATTCCGCTCATATTCAAGGTCCCCATTCCTATCACTTTGTTTCTTACTCTATCCCAAAAGGGACAAATTTATCATCCACAAGAGAGACATTCAACAAGATTGCTCTAACACCAGTCATGTATTGGGGAGCATCCACTGTCAAAATATAGTATCCCTATGAAGCTTGACTTTAAAGCAAGAAGGGAGGTAATTATTTATCCCCTTCATTTCGAACCCAAATTTTGAGTTGCTTGCGATTCCTTAGATCAATCTTCATTTTAGAAGTCGGATTTCGACTATTTCTAGAGTGAAGTTTATATGTATCTCTAAGAGTTACCCTACCGTTGTATTGATCATATCGCATCCTATGGCAATTAGGATGAATATGAACTTTAATGCTACAATAGTGTCAAGTGGGAAAAAATCTAAAATTTTTTTGATGTACAGATATGTTTGGAACTGTAACGCCCCAATCCCATTAACTCGGAATTGAAGTACTGCTAAA
Organism: Ajuga chamaepitys; assembly: GCA_958295605.1. Classification (NCBI taxonomy): domain Eukaryota; kingdom Viridiplantae; phylum Streptophyta; class Magnoliopsida; order Lamiales; family Lamiaceae; genus Ajuga; species Ajuga chamaepitys. The sequence continues at coordinate 27,795,714 of OY282496.1, read as the reverse complement.
TTTTTCTTTTCCTTTGATTAAGTAATAAATCAGATAAAGTGCGAAAGCGTGACATAAAATACTTATTGGGTAAAAGCAGAAATTTTATTGACAATAAGACACTGCCAAAACATATTTACACTAGTGGTTCCAAAGTTTCTAAGAAAATGAAAACCCCGGATTTTGTGACACATAAACTTAATTATATACATAGAAGAGGCAAAAACATCTTTAAGTTGCGGGTAGAAGAAGGAACCCGGTGACCTTTGCCGCAACAGCCCCGCCATCTCGCTCAACTAACTTGAAGATTTGTAATTATGGGCATGAGTATACACTCAGTGGGAACTTTGTAAGCAGTTATACTAAATGTAGATGCACAATAATAATACATCCTTGACTTAGGAGTCCATCTTACGACTCAAAAGCCATATTGCTAGACTTAGGGGCCAATCTTACGACTCCCAAGCCCTACTCAAAAGCCAATCTTACGACTTAAGAGCCTTTCTCAAAATCCAATCTTACGACTTAAGATGTATCATATCAATAAGCCCGAAGGCAAACATACTTATCAAAGTACAAGTTCAATAGCATAATGTACTCACAAATAGCCCAGTTACCCACCTTTTATGCTTGCTTTAAGGTAGGTAATTCGCGTATGTCTCAAGGCCTGACCTGCACTACACCTAGCACATGTTGTTTAATTAATTATTATTACTTATCCGACTTAGTATTTAATAATTATTAAGTGTGGTACACTATCCTTGAATTATATCAATTTTTACAATCTCTAACACATAAGCCAAGTCGTAATAAATTATAGTCCTAAATTAAAAGGCCTAATTATCTTATTAAATTTAAATTATTAACTACATTAATATTTTAAACTAACTAACATGCATCTTAAACAACAACTATTTAATATAAACTTAAGAAAATAGCTAAATTTATAAATCTACTTAAATCAAGAAAATAATTAAATTCCTAAATTTATATAAACTATAAATGACAATGACAAGAAGAAAAGAAGGCTATTAAAGAAGACATACCTCAAAGGATTTTAACACTATTCGACAACTTCCCAAAACACCGGTCTGAGCGTTGTCGAAAATATACTTATAAGGACCTCCTAGTTAAAGGAATTCCTTTTATATATACTACATATATTCTTTTTGTTGAGTTGAAATATGAACATTACTCCCTTTTATAGGTAAATTTTTAGAATTTTATTGAATAATTCTTTCAATGTGGGACGTTAAACAAATGTAGAGCGAAGAACATCTTTTTAACTACAAACACCATGCAAAACCTTAGTCATTCACATAAGAATTATTTTACTAAATGTAGCATGTCTTACTAATAATAGTATGTAGTTTATTATTATTTGATTATTATACTTTTTAATGTAAAGCGTAGATATATATATATATATATATATATATAGTTATGTTATCATCATTACATTTTTATCATTATTTTATAAAGTTACTTATTTATTAAGGAATGTATTCATGCATGCTAATTTTATTTGACAAACTTTGGTTTAATTATCTACGTATAGGTACTTATTATGTTCAAATGAAATAAAATTAATTTTAGTGTTTTACCTCTTAAGTCCGTTGTTAATTTTAAACTTCTATATTGTAAACTTTTAATTCTTACCCTTTAGGTGCTAGGAGTGCAGTCGACCTGGTACATCGCGGTCACACTTATTTTCTAAAATAAAATCATAAATAAAATAACTTTGCAATTTAAACTAAAATAGAATTGGTAAAAATATTTTAAAATGCAAACAATGTATTTTGTTGCGTTTCAAAGATTCGGAGTATCACAGTCTCCCCTACTTTTAAAAATTTCGTCCTCGAAATTGTACTTACTTGGTTTAGGATATTCGGATATTTTGCTAAGTTCTCGTCTTCTCGTTCCCAAGTAGCTTCTTCCTTCCCATGTCTACTCCATTGCACTAGTACTAGGGGAATCTCTCTATTCCTCAAAGTGTGGATTTTTCTTCCTAGGATAGCAATGGGGCTCTCCTCATAAGTGAGATTTTTATTGACTTTCGGATTCTCATGATGAATAACGTGATTTGAATCTAGGACATACTTCCTAAGTACTGATACATGATAGACGTTATGGATATTAGTAAGTTCCGGCGGCAGAGCTAACTTATACGCAACATCTCTGATTCTATCTAGAATCTCGAATGGGCCAATATATCTAGGTTTTAACTTTCCCCTCTTCCCGTAGCGTATTACTCCCTTCATTGGTGCCATTTTGAGAAAAACCTTATCGCCAGTATTGAATTGTAGATCCTTCCTTCGTGTGTCAGCATATGATTTTTGTCGATCCTGGGCAGCCTTGATTCTTTCTCGAATCTTAGTTACTACTCCAATGGTTCTTTCGATGATCTCAGGGCCTAAGATTTTTCGTTCTCCAACTTCATCCTAGTAAATCGGCGATCTACATCTTCTACCGTAGAGCTCATACGGTGCCATCTTTATGGTAGCTTGGTAACTGTTATTATAAGAAAATTCTACCAGTGGTAAATATGTTTCCCGGCTTCCTCCAAAGTCTAGTACACATGCTCTAAGCATATCTTCGAGTGTCTGTATTGTTCTTTCTGACCATCCATCAGTTTGTGGATGATATGATGTGCTGAAGTTGAGCTTTGTTCCAAGGGCCGTTTGTAGACTTCTCCAAAATTTTGAGGTGAAACGTGTATCTCTATCTGACACTATGGTAACTGGTACTCCATGTAATTTAACAATCTCATCTATGTACCTTTGAGCAAGTTGATCCATGTTAAGTGTCATTCTTACTGGAATAAAGTGTGTTGTCTTTGTAAGCCTATCAATGATCACCCAAATAACTTTATTCCTTTCTGTTGTTCGTGGCAGTCCAGTAACAAAGTCCATTGCTATGTGTTCCCACTTCCATTCGGGAATCTCTAAAGGGTGTAAGAGTCCTAAAGGCCGCTGGTGTTCTGCTTTAACTTGTTGGCACGTTAAACATCTTTCAACAAATTTCCCTATTGATCGTTTCATATTTCTCCACCAATAGATCTCTTTTAGGTCCTTGAACATTTTCGTCCCTCCTGGATGAGCTGTGTACGCGGTATTATGAGCTTCTTCAAGAATTTCCTTCCTTACGTTATCATCTTTAGGTACACATAATCTTCCCTTGTATGTTAAAGTCCCATCTTTTGTTACAAAGAACCCCTTGATGGTTTCTGCAATTGCCCTGTCTTTCATCTTGAAAAGGAATTTGTCAGTCTTTTGTGCTATCTTTATTCGATCTCTCAAGGTAGGTTGTATGGTTAATGTTGCAATCATAGCACCAGTATGGCCTGACTTCACAAAATCTAGATTCAACTTAGCAAATTCTATTAATAATAGCTCTTGTTGTATTGGGAGACTAGCCATATGACTTTCATTTTTCCTACTAAGTGCATCAGCTACGATATTTGCCTTGCCCGGATGATAGTGGATGGTGCAATCATAATCCTTTACTAGCTCCAGCCATCTTCTTTGGCGCATGTTGAGTTCCTTTTGTGTGAAAAGGTACTTTAGACTCTTATGGTCTGTGTAGATTTCACATTTCCCACCATAGAGGTAATGACGCCATATCTTTAATGCATGAACAACGACAGCTAGTTCTAGGTCATGTGTAGGGTAATTTAACTCATGGGGTTTCAATTGTCTTGAGGCATAAGTGACGACTTTTCCATGTTGCATCAAAACGCATCCTAGTCTTAACTTTGAGGCATCGGTGTAAATGACAAATCCCTCTGATCCGTCAGGGATAGTTAGAACTGGCGCAATTATGAGTCGATGCTTAAGCTCTTGAAAGTTGTTTCGCATTCGTCAGTCCAGTGGAACTGGTTGCTCTTCTTTGTCAATTGAGTTAAAGGCCCTGCGATCTTTGAGAAATCTTGAATGAATCTTCTGTAGTAACCAGCTAGACCCAGAAAACTTCGGACCTCGTTCACATTCTTTGGAGCTTTCCAATTCATTACTGCTTCAACTTTGGCGGGATCCACTTCGATTCCACTATTAGTGATAATATGGCCTAGAAAAACAACTCGATCTAGCCAAAATTCACATTTGCTAAATTTAGCATAAAGCTTCTTCTGTCTTAAGGTACCTAGTATAGTTCTAAGATGCTTCTCGTGTTGTCCTTTATCTCTTGAGTATACTAGAATATCATCGATGAAAACTATGACAAACTGGTCTAGATAAGGATGGAATACCCTATTCATCAAATCCATGAATACTGCGGGTGCATTTGTCAATCCAAAAGGGATAACTATGAACTCATAATGACCATATCGTGTTCTAAAGGCTGTCTTAGAAATATCACATTCTTTGACCTTGAGTTGGTGGTAGCCCGATCTGAGATCGATCTTTGAGAACACGCTAGCTCCCTTTAGTTGGTCAAAAAGATCTTCTATTCTAGGTAAGGGATACTTATTCTTTATTGTTAGGCGGTTGAGTTCCCGATAATCACTGCACATTCTAAGTGATCCGTCTTTCTTCTTTACAAACAATACCGGGGCTCCCCATGGAGAGACACTTGGCCTGATGAACTTCTTGTCCAGCAACTCTTGAAGCTGGTTTTTTAATTCTTGTAATTCCTTAGGCGCCATTCGATAAGGTGCTTTAGATATAGGCACAGCTCCGGACAGCAAATCTATTGTGAATTCAACCTGTCGATCAGGAGGTATTCCAGGCAACTCATTTGGAAATACGTCCACATAATCTCTCACCGTTGGTATATCAGCAGGTGTAACCTTAACAGTATTATTTTCCATGACATTCACAAGGTAGCCTTCACTTCCCTTTTTTCGTAACATTCTTACAACCTTCATTGCTGACACAATACGGGATCTGGTATTAGTTTTTGCTCCGTAGAAGGTGAATTTGGATCCTATTGTTCTTTCAAAATCTATTTCACGCTCAAAATATCGGATTGTTGCTTTATTCTTTGTCAACCAATCTATACCTAAAATAATATCAAAACATTTCATCTCTAATACATATAGATCGGCTTCCAGTTCTTGGTTACCTATCAAAAGCTTCACACCAGTCATAATATCCTTAGTTCTAATAGTTTCTCCTGAGGGAATACTTACCGTCAACTCTTCTCCATTTCTATTACCTTTCAGACCTAATTTCCTTTTAAAATCTTCGGATATAAAAGAATGTGATGCACCAGTATCAAACAAAATATATGCCGGAAGGTTGAATACAAGTAGCATACCTACCATGGTTTCATTCTCCTCTATTAACTCTTCTTGTGCTAGAGCAAAAACACGTGCCTTCCCTGATTTATTGTCTGGTGCATTAACATTTTGTGGCACCTTGATCTGCGTAGTAGTGCACTCCCAATACCTATGTCCTGGTCGATGACACTTAGAGCAAACATTCTTTCCCACTAAACATTCTCCATAGTGGTGCTTATTGCAATTAGGACATATCGGAACTGCATTTGGTCCTAGTCCCCCCCTTGGGTTTGCCCTCTTCACAATGTGATTAGTCTTATTCCTATCTCTAAAATCCCATTTTCTTTTCCCGGGTTGCTCTTGAGGTTTCTGGTTGTATTCTAAATTCTGGCCAAGGGATACAATATGTGCTCGTTCAAACGTTTCATGGTACGCAGACAGTTTCAAACCCGACACGATACCCCCGATCTCTGGATGCAAACCTCTCTCAAAACGTCTTGCTTTTCTCTCATTTGTATCAACCAAGTGTGGAGCATATTTTGATAATTGATTAAAACGCCTTTCATACTCCATCACTGGAAGGGTTCCCTGCTTCAGATTGACAAACTCAATTTCCTTTTGGTCACGGATAGACTGTGGAAAGTAACGATCCATCATCATGTTCTTAAAATCATTCCAGGTCATGTTTTGCTTTTGCTCATTCGTCATTGTTCGCTCGTGTGATTTCCACCAGTGTCCAGCATCTTCCACCAGTTGAAATATTGCGCATGAAACTTTTTGATTTTCAGTTGATTCCATATGGTCAAAGATTCTTTCAAGCTCAAGAATCCACTCCTCCACGACCATGGGTCCTTCGCTACCTCTGAATCTTGGTGGCGAAAAACGACGAAATTGCTCTATAATGGCATTAGTATTAACACCCTGGTTCTGTGGATTCGGTATATTTTGGTTAGCTGGTATTTGTTGTATGAGTCCCTGCAGAGAGTTCAGGAACTCCCGTGCAAAATCCGCTCCTTGTACTTCAACAGCAGGTGGAGGTTGCCTCTCAGCAGCTGGCCTGACAAACGACTCATTTTCATTTGCACATGTTTACGAGGCCTTCCTTGTGCTGACATACTTTTGGGAGAAAGAGAAATAACACTTAATTATATGCGTATATACCCTTGTTTAACATACCGAATAATTTATATGCAAGTCATTTACATAGAAGATATTGGGTTTACAAGTCTATTAATATATACAATAAGTACAATGGTTTTAGTACTCTAACCCTTACAAATAGAAGGTTAGGGCATTGAGTACATACAAAATGTCGATTGGTTTATCATGCTTTTACGAGCAAAAAGATAAGCATGATCAAAAGGATGACTTATATACATTCCTATCAGCAAAAGGATACTTACGGTCCAGTCATATACTAGGCATCACTATACAAAAGCTATCAACTATTACTATATTTACATCCTCTAGGTTTCCAACTATATCAGAACCAATTACTGGGGCCTGCCTGGTTCTCTGCTGGTGGGGTACGCACACGACGACCCCTAGTTGGTATGCTCTCACCAGGATTTGACCCTATAGACTCATTAGGTTCACTTTCCTCTGAAGGATCCTCTTCCTCCTCATCTTCCTCTATTATGCCTGCTTCCTCTCGTTGCAATCTTGCATATTCGCGATAGAACTCTGCTAATTCTCTAGCACGCCCAGCAAGACGTTCGTTAGCAACAGCCTCTAAACGCTTGCTAGCTACAATTTCATTATATCGGTCTGCCCTTTGTTTCTGGTTTTCAGCCTCTCTCTCCATTCGATCTGCAGTAGTGAGACACCTTTGTTGGTTTTTGACAGCTACCGCCAGGCGAAGTCCAAAGCATTTGTAATCAATAACTGGTCCAATAATAGAGTCTACCGTAAGCATGTTATCATAAATCCGACGGGCGATGGCTATGGCAGGATAGTTTCTCTTAGGTGCACTGCTGCCTCACGCTCGTTAATATAGTGTCCCTCGCGTATAGCATTATTGCGGCGTCCCTGTAACATGATAATATATTCTTCTATATCCTGATGTGCTCCCTGCCTAGACCCCTGATAAGTAGATATTGCAGGTGATGGCACATTTCTATCAGCAAGTACTCTGCGTCTATATATTACTTGTTTTCTCGCCGTTTGCCTCCAACGAACCATCCTATCATAAAGAAGAAATATGGATCAAAATCCTAATTTGGTTTCCTAATTGGTGGTTAAATTTCTAGGACATCTCACAAGTATCATGTTATTTTATGAAATGTAAATTCGCAGTAAAATATTTCCAAATCATGCAAACTAATAGTAAAATATACATACCTTGGAGCGAATGTCGGTCTGTTGGTAAAGTCACGGTTCCTTTTGATTTTATTTTATAAGACAAGCATACAGAAAAGTAGACCCGCTCTGATACCACTCTGTAACGCCCCAATCCCATTAACTCGGAATTGAAGTGCTACTAAATTTTTCTTTTTCTTTGATTAAGTAATAAATCAGATAAAGTGCGAAAGCGTGACATAAAATACTTATTGGGTAAAAGCAGAAATTTTATTGACAATAAGACACTGCCAAAACATATTTACACTAGTGGTTCCAAAGTTTCTAAGAAAATGAAAACCCCAGATTTTGTGACACATAAACTTAATTATATACATAGAAGAGGCAAAAACATCTTTAAGTTGCGGGCAGAAGAAGGAACCCGGTGACCTTTGCCGCAACAGCCCCGCCATCTCGCTCAACTAACCTGAAGATTTGTAATTATGGGCATGAGTATATACTCAGTGGGAACTTTATAAGCAGTTATACTAAATGTAGATGCACAATAATAAATACATCCTTGACTTAGGAGCCCATCTTACGACTCAAAAGCCATATTGCTAGACTTAGGGGCCAATCTTACGACTCCTAAGCCCTACTCAAAAGCCAATCTTACGACTTAAGAGCCTTTCTCAAAAGCCAATCTTACGACTTAAGAGATATCATATCAATAAGACCGAAGGCAAACATACTTATCAAAGTACAAGTTCAATAGCATAATGTACTCACAAATAGCCCAGTTACCCACCTTTTATGCTTGCTTTAAGGTAGGTAATTAGCGTATGTCCCAAGGCCTGACCTGCACTACACCTAGCACATGTTGTTTAATTAATTATTATTACTTATCCCATTTAGTATTTAACAATTATTAAGTGTGGTACACTATCCTTGAATTATATCTATTTTTACAATCTCTAACACATAAGCCAAGTCGTAATAAATTATAGTCCTAAATTAAAAGGCCTAATTATCTTATTAAATTTAAATTATTAACTACATTAATATTTTAAACTAACTAACATGCATCTTAAACAACAACTATTTAATATAAACTTAAGAAAATAGCTAAATTTATAAATCTACTTAAATCAAGAAAATAATTAAATTCCTAAATTTATATAAACTATAAATGACAATGATAAGAAGAAAAGAAGGCTATTAAAGAAGACATACCTCAAAAGATTTTAACACTATTCGACAACTTCCCAAAACACCGGTCCGAGCGTTGTCGAAAATAAACTTATAAGGACCTCCTAGTTAAAGGAATTCCTTTTATATATACTACATATATTCTTTTCGTTGAGTTGAAATATGAACATTACTCCCTTTTATAGGTATATTTTTAGAATTTTATTGAATAATTCTTTCAATGTGGGACGTTTAACAAATGTAGAGCGAAGAACATCTTTTTAACTACAAACACCATGCAAAACCTTAGTCATTCACATAAGAATTATTTTACTAAATGTAGCATGTCTTACTAATAATAGTATGTAGTTTATCATTATTTTATTATTATACTTTTTAATGTAAAGCGTAGATATATATATATATATAATTATGTTTTCATCATTACATTTTTATCATTATTTTATAAAGTTACTTATTTACTAAGGAATGTATTCATTCATGCTAATTTTATTTGACAAACTTTGGTTTAATTGTCTACGTATAGGTACTTATTATGTTCAAATGAAATAAAATTAATTTTAGTGTTTTACTTCTTAAGTACGATGTTAATTTTAAACTTCTATATTATAAACTTTTAATTATTACCCTTTAGGTGCTAGGAGTGCAGTCGACCTGGTACATCGCGGTCACACTTATTTTCTAAAATAAAATCATAAATCAAATAACTTAAATAAAATTGGTAAAAATATTTTAAAATGCAAACAATGTATTTTATTGCGTTTCTAAGATTCGGGTATCACAGGAACTGAATGTTCTTTGTTAGGATGACCAGCAGGATTTGTTTGCCTATGTTGCAGTGTTGTTCAAACATGACTAGAATGTTTTCGTACGTTAGTTCCAATCTTTGAACCAAAAGATCCACCTGTATTTCTTACCTCGTTACCTTTGTCTGTCTTATGGAAGATTGACCTGTGGATCACCTCCTACTCCTTGTATTGTTGAAGAGGATTATCTAATTTTTGGTCCTCTGATCTCATTCATGACTCTGGAGAGTTCATTTTTTAGCATCTGGATCTACTTCTCTTCGTTCCTATTGACATGTTCTAGACTAAACAATTCATGTGTTAAAGAATTTTTTGAAATGTCTTTGGAACCGATTACCTATTGAGCTATTTTAAGTTCGTTCTCCAAGATGGTTGACATATCTTGAGATTGAGTGGAGTTGCTTGGATCATCTCTTCTTCATAGAGCTTAACTCTTGCCTCAAGAGATTTTATGATCCTGGCTGGTTGTTTGCCCTTGAGAACACTTCTTAATACATGGCATATAGTTGTTCTGCCATGGGACATGATTCATCAGAGGAATCTTCAGAATCATAATTATTTCCCCAATTCTTCATGGACAGTTACTTGGAGGTTCGAACATGTGCCATCAGATATGTGCAATCTCTCATAGAAGTGCAGAGAGCAAGATTACTTGTGGGCTGAGTAGCTTATTCAGATTGAGTCTCGTCATCTGATCAAAGTTGCTCCATGCGGCTTTATATGCCTTATTCTTTCTCAAGAAATTTGGGCATTCAACTTGATAATGTCCAAATCCTTTGCATTCTCGACATTAGTCATTTCCCTTCCTGTTCCCCATTATTTTAACAGTCAGGTTTTTGCCACCAGGTTTATTCTTGTTGATATTTCCTACAGAGTTCTTGCCTGGTCCCTTGGAGGGGTTGGACTTCTTCACCATTTTTCGTAATTTTTTGCCAAAAAGGCCATTCTATATGTGACGCCTCATGCATCCAGATCTTCAGGTTCTCCTTCTGACTTGTGAGATACTTCAGTTTTCAAGGCAATCCCTTTGGCTTTGATTGTATCATAGCCATTATTGATTTCGAAGGTCTGCAGCTCTCCCATGAGGTCGTCTAATGTCATGTCTTTGACTTTCATAAAAGATTTAAGAATCGTGATTTTCTCATGAAAGCGAGTTGGTAGAGTTCTCATGATCTTTGAGATTTGCCTGTCTTCGAAGATTGTTTCACCGAGAATGTAGCACTAGTTCACGATGTCACAGAAGTGAGTGTAGAAGACATCAATGTTCTCATCCTCATTCATGTGGATGTTGTCAAACTGTAGAGACAATCTTTGGAGTTTTGAAGATTTGACAGAAGCATTACCCTCAAACTGACTTTGTAATAATTTCCGTGCTTCTTTTGCGGTGGTGCCCTTAACGATCACTTTGTGAGGCATTTGATCAACCGATGCAAGAATGGCATATAAGGCAGTGTAATTCGCCTGTTCTTCCTACATGTCCTTTTCATTTAAGATGCCACTAGTTTTGGAACCATCTTATTTTCTTCATTTTCCATTTTCGACAATTCCCATCATTTTTCAATGATGTGTCAATATTTCTTCGAGCAAAGATAGAACATCACCATGGATTTCCAAGATGATTAGTTTGCCCAGTCCAAAAATGGGGGACGCAGCAAGGTGTGGTCAATGGATGCCATCACAGCTCCCCTGATCTACCTGTTTAAATAAACTCGAACTTGCTCTGATTCCAATTGAAATATTAAAACCTTTGCTCGTATACAATGTTATAAAGCAGTACGAATTGAAAAGAAACAAGGAGTAATAAAGTGAACTAAAGTAGTGAGTTCTTAGAATGTAAGAACATATAAGAAACATTAATACCAAAAGTACAGATAAATTTTCGAGGAAGAATCCCTCTTCCTCTCAGGTCTCTTTTGGTAGTGAAGTGTTGTGCACAACTATAGCTTGGACTTAATTACAAGACTTTAGGACTCCCTCCAAAGTAGCAAACACTATACGCACTTCCCCTAACTACTAGCCCAGCCTCCTGGTCTCCCAGTTGGACTCAGTGCAGAGGATCCCTCTTACTGCACTTACAAAAAAGACTCCTCGTTAGAAAAAGGTTTAATGAAATTATTTTCTTCATCTAGAAGTTGTCACAAAACTTGAAGATTAACTTGAGATATATGTAAGCTTTTGTGGTGAGAAGGACCAGGATCGAGATAAACTTTCTGAGAGCTAGTTTGATTTTGTAGATATTAGTTCAATATCATCAAATGCTTATGGTATGAAGTAGAGGTTTTGAAGATTCTAGAACCGGGTTTGAAGTGCAAGGAACCAGATCAGAGAACCGGGTTTTAGCCAGAATCAGAAAAGAGGTTAAAAGGAGAACCGGGCTTGTGGTAGTTATAACCGCTGATTACAACGGTGTTTATTCTGTTGCATAAGAAACCGTTGTGGAAGCTTCGACAGTTTTGAATAGCTTGAGTCAAAGTGGTTACAACTTCCTCAACTTCCAGATTCGAGCTTCAATACTTATATACATTGTAAACACTTGTAGTTGTGAGCTAGTAGACGCAATTTTCCCTCTGTAAACATTACTCAATCAAGAGAATTAGATCTCTAGGGTTTTCTGCTCAAATCAGGGTGTGATTTGGGGGTTTTCTGAATTTCTCGATAATTCTTGTAATTGGTTGATTAGTGGAGTAAATTGAGGTGTATAGAACCTCCGTGGATGTAGATCACCTTGATCAAACCACGTAAAAATCCTTGTGTTCATCATTTTCATTTCTGTTCTTGGTTCGGTTGTTGTTGGCCGATTTCTGGTTTGTTATTCGTTTGAATTCTGTTGTGTGTTGTCTTGTGAGAGGTTGAGCTAATCCTAACAAGTGGCGCCGTTTGTGGGAAGCATTCTCACGCAAACAGAAGATAAAGATTTCAGGAATGAAGATGGATTTGGATAAATTCTCAGGGAAGAATGATTTCTACCTATGGAAGATCAAGATGAAGGCCATCCTGGTGCAAAATGGATTGGTGAGTGCTCTTAAACCTGAAGGTGACTAGGTAGAGGCTGAGAAACCCAAATATGCAGAGATAGACCAAAAGACTTTGAGTTTAATCATCTTGTGTCTTGGAGATAAGCCTTTGAGTGAAGTTTCGAGGTGCAAGAATGCAATTGAGGCCTGGACCAAACTAGAGGACCTCTATCAGTCCAAGTCAGTATCAAACAAGCTGTTTCTCAAGCAGTTTACAAAACTTCTTGGTGAGCTGGAAGATCTTGGGGTAACAATGGAGGATGATGATAGAGCCTTGATGGTGTTAAATGCTCTACAAAGATCTATGGAAGGATTCAAAGATACTTTCATGTTTGGGAGGCAGGATAAACTGAGTTATGACTCAATCATTACTGCTTTAAAGACCAAATGTTTACAAAATCAAGGAGACAAGAAGGCAACTCAATCTGGTGAAGGATTAAATGTTAAGTTCAGAAAAAACTACCAAAAGAAGAAGGGCCAAACCTCAAAGAATCCCAAAAGTGGCAACACTGCTCCAAAGAAATCTGGAGAATGGGTAGAAAATAGAAAATGCTTCAAGTGCAAACAAATTGGGCATCTAAAGAAAGATTGCCCACAGAAGATGAAGAAGAAGGAAGGCCAGGGTGCTGAAGCTGCTACAGTTGAGCACGAAGAAGACACATCAGAGGTCTTGAATGTTACTGAGTAAAAAATGGAGATGGAGTGGGTATTGGATACTGGTTGCTCCTTTCATATGTGTCCCCATGAAGAATGGTTTCAAAATCTCAAGAAAGAAGATGGAGGGTGTGTACTGCTAGGAAATGACCAATCCTGCAGAGTTCAAGGCACTGGATCAGTAAGCATCAATATGTTTGATGGAGTTACAAGAAAAATCACTAATGTAAGGTATGTTCCTGGACTTAAGAGAAACTTAATCTCCCTAGGATCTCTTATTGCTACTGGGTGTGAATTCAAGTCAGTTGATGGTCAGTTACACATAACCAAGGAGGATAAACTGGTAATCAAAGGAAGACAACATAATGGTTTGTTTATTTTGATGGGAAAACCAGTGGTTGGAAATGTGGGAAATATTCTGGGCAAAGATGAACTAACACTGTGGCATAAAAGGTTAGGACACATTGGGGAAAGGGGGTTAAAAGAACTATCCAAAAGAGGCATAATAGGAGAGGTTGGAAACCAGACACTTGAATTCTGTGACAAATGTGCATTAGGCAAATCACAGAAATTGCCTTATGCCAAGGGAATTCACATTACCCAAGAACCTCTAGATTATGTTCATTGTGATATCTGGGGACCATCCAGAACTGAAACTCATGGAGGAGGAAGGTACTTCATGTCTGTTATTGATGATTTCAGCAGGAAAGTGTGGGTGTTTATCTTAAGAAACAAGAGTGATGCCTTCACTAAATTCAAGACATGGTTATTCAGATGGAAACATTAAAGGGGAAGAAACTCAAGCATTTGAGAACTGACAATGGCTTGGAGTATCTATCTACTGAGTTTACAACTTTTTGTAATGAAAAAGGGATTACTAGACATAGAACAGTTCCCATGAATCCTCAACAGAATGGAGTGGCAGAAAGATTCAACAGAACTGTTCTTCAGAGAGTAAGGTGTACGTTAATTGATGCTGGACTGCCAAAGGTGTTCTGGGGAGAAACAATCAATACAACATGTTACTTAATAAACAGATCACCTTCATCATCTCTAGGGTTCAAAACACCACAAGAAGTATGGAGTGGAAGAGTTCCAAATTACTCAGGTCTTAAGGTGTTTGGATGCTTGGCTTATGCTTACATGAAATCAGACAAACTTGATCCTAGAGCGTACAAGTGTGTGTTTCTGGGATATCCAGAGGGAATAAAAGGTTACAGGTTGTGGTGCTTGGAACCTGGAAATCAGAAACTAATGATAAGCAGAGATGTGAAGTTCAATGAATCAATTATGAGATATCACTTCTCTGGAAATCAAGAAGAACATGATGGCAATACTAAATTGGAAAGATTATCAGTTCAGGTGGAGACTCAGAGGGATCCTGGGCCACAAAGGGTTGAGAACTTGAATGAACACTCAAGTGACAGTTCTTCAGAAGAAGAGGATATGCCACCCAGAAATACAAACTTGAGAGACTACAGCATTGCCAGAGACAGACCAAGGAGGCAAATTCAGAGACCAGACTTCTATGGACAGGCTGGAAGTGTACATTACACACTCAGCATTGCTGAAGACATAGAACATCATGAACCACATAATTTCAAAGAAGCTATCAGTGGTGATGAAAGTGAATACTGGGTTAGCGCAATGATGGAAGAAATGGAATCTCTAGAAAGGAATGGTACTTGGAAACTGGTGGATAAACCAAAAGGTCAGAAGCTGGTAAGTTCCAAATGGATATACAAGAAGAAAGTTGAAGCTGGAGACTCAGATAGGATAAGGTATAAAGCAAGATTGGTGGCAAGGGGGTTTACTCAGAGAGAGGGTATTGATTTCAATGAGGTTTTCTCTCCTGTGGTGAAACATTGCTCTATCAGACTACTTTTGTCAAAAGTTACACGAGAAGATATGGAGTTACAGCAGCTGGATGTAAAAACAACATTCTTACATGGAGACTTAGTTGAAAACATATATATGAAGCAGCCTGAGGGGTTTGTGAGTCCTGGAAATGAAGAAAAGGTATGTTTTCTCAAGAAATCATTATATAGGTTGAAACAAAGTCCAAGGCAGTGGAATAAAAAGTTCAATGAGTTCATGTTAAAAGCTAGTTTTGTTAGAAGTCTGTATGATAGTTGGGTATACTTTGATAAGAGTACTTGTATTGATCCTGTATACCTGTTGCTGTATGTGGATGACATGCTTATTGCAAGCAAGAGTAAACATAAAATACATCAGCTAAAGAAGAAGTTGAGTTCTGAGTTTGACATGAAAGATTTAGGGGATGCAAAGAAGATTCTGGGAATGAGTATAATGAGAGATAGAGCTGCTGGAAGTCTATGGTTGTCTCAGAAGAATTATCTTCAGAAAGTAGTGGAGAGGTTTCAAATGCATGAGGCTCAAACACTGAGTATTCCATTAAGCCAACAACTCAAATTATCAAAGGAACAGAGTCCTAAGACAGCAGAAGAAGTGAGATACATGAGAAATGTGCCTTATGCAAGTGGGGTTGGAAGTTTAATGTATGGTATGATATGCAGCAGACCAGACTTAGCATATTGTGTGTCTCTAGTTAGTAGGTATATGTCAAATCCAGGAAAAGCTCACTGGGAGGCTTTGAAGCAGGTGTTGAGGTATCTAAAAGGAACAGTCAATCTGGGATTGAAATTTTAGAAACTGGCAAATATGTCTATTCCATTGGAAGGGTTTGCAGATGCTGATTTTGCTGGAAATGTATTCACCAGAAGGTCAATCACAGGATATGTGTTCACTTTATATGGTACTGCAGTAAGCTGGAGAAGTGTACAGCAATCTGTAGTAGCTTTATCAACTACAGAAGCTGAGTACATGGCTTTGACAGAAGCAATTAAGGAAGCTGTGTTGAAGGAATTCTGAAGGATCTGGGGATAAAGCAGGAGTGTGTAACTATATATTGTGATAATCAGAGTGCATTACATCTGGTAAAACATCAAGCTTTCCATGAAAGATCCAAGCATATAGATGTTAGGTTGCATTTTGCAAGGGATGTGATTCATGCAGGGTCAGTGGAGGTTAAGAAAGTTCACACATGTTAGGATTTAGTCACACTCACACACAAACAATACACAACCAGTATTGAATGAAAAACCACACAGAACTCGGCCACAAGAAATCGAACCAAGAACAGGAAAGAAAAATGATGAACACAAGGATTTTACGTGGTTCGATCAATGTGATCTACATCCACGGAGGTTCTATACACCTCAATTCACTTCCCTAATCAATCAATTACAGGAATTCATCCAGAAAACCAGAAATCCCAATTCAAAGCTTGAATTGAGCATAAAACCCTAGCAATCTAATTCTCTTGATTGTGTAATGTTTACCGAGGGAACGAATCGTGAATCAACTTGCAACGTCAAGTGTTTACAATGTATATAAAGGCCGGAGCTCGAATCAGGAAGTAGAAGAAGTTGTAACCAATTTTGTCTCAACCGCTCAAAAACTGCTTCTGCGAGCTTTCCACAACGGTTTCTCATGCAATGGTTTTAGTCTGTTGCGAATGGCAGTTATAACAAACTTGGACCCGTGGTGCACGTGGTAGTGCACTCACTTTTAGGTCAATTTAAGTGTCTTTTTACGAACTTTTGTGTGCATTTTCACGTGTGTTTTGTGCATTTATTTCTCATTGGGCAATTTGACGTGTTTGTTTCATTTTCATGTCAAGACAGGTGAATTAAGGCTGAAAAACAGGTTCGAAGATCTCAAATTGACAAATCGAGCTCAAAGAAAGAAGAAAACAAGGAAAAAACAGGGGACCATGCCCGAGGTGAGGGTACCACGCCCGTGGAAAAGGCCACGGCCGAGGCAACCCAATGCCACGGTCGTGGTAAATCCTCCAGAGAAGGCCAAATTGCAGCTCAAATGCCACGACCGAGGTAGCCAGCGCCACGACCGTGGCAAACCAAGTCCCACGCCTGTGGTCCGACTTTGCCGCGGTCGTGGCCAATCCCCCAGAAGAAGAGCATATGCTGCCCAACCAATACCACGGCCGAGGCCCTTACTATGCCACGGCCGCGGCCCCAAATTGGGCCCAAAATCCTTGTTTTCACCACGCCCGCGGCGGGGTTCCCCGTTTTAAAAACCCAAGCACGTTTTTGCCTAATTTGGAGCTAACACTTTCTTCCCTATATATATATCCTCCAATTCGAAAATAACCTATCTTGAAACACATTTCCAGCCACTTTGAAGCCTCCATCCTCATCAAGAACACATTGGGAAGAAGATTGAAGACCAATTCATCCTCAACCCAAAGTTCTTGGTTTAATCTTCAAATTTATCATGTTTTCTTATGTTTTTATATATTTTCTGATTGTATTAGTTAATATGGGTGGCTAGCACCCTTTAGTTCATCCTTGATCATTGTGGAACCTTGAGTTGAAGACATTGATGTGATTATTGCGGTTAATGTTACCGAGATTATTGTGTATTCAAGTGTTTTGTGTTATTTGCTGTTATTGAGTCACATTTATGAGTTGATTATTGGATTGATCACCCTTTAAGGGATTTGTGAATGTGTTGCTAGAATAGGAAATTACTATCCGTAATTGTAGGATTTCCGATTCCCATGTAGCAAACAATAGATTTATTTATTGGGGATAACACAAAGTTCAACCACTAAAACCGAGCTTGCGAGTTTTATGTTGAATTTATCTCGTTGTCCTAGTGTTTAATGCATTTGGTTATTGGATCCAAGAGAGCTTGTTCGAGGATTCGGTTAAATTGAATAGGATTAGTCGAAGAGCTTATTTTGATTAACTAAGATTAAGGGACAACAAGGCTATTAGAGCTTGTTAATAGCCTTGAGATAAGGGCTAGAATCACAATTTAATCGGGCATTAACATAGTTGCATCAACCGTCCAAGACCAAGGGGAAACATGATCAAGGGTGGATTGTTTTATTACTTGAAAACCAAAAACCGAAAAAGATCTCTTCTATTGTCTTTGATTATTTGTTTCTTTTAATTGTGTTTAGTTGCTTTTATTTGTCACTAGTAGATTGTTAGTTACTTATCAATTCCCCCCATCTTTATTGTTTTCTTAAGTATTTACTTATTGCATTTTAATCATAAATTGCTTAACATTGGAATCAAAACTGTTCGGCCGTTCCCTGTGGGATCGACCCTTATTTACCATTCTACTAAGTAGGATAGTTGGTAAGGTTTAAGTGTATATTTTTATACATTAATTTGGTAGTAAGAAACGACGCTACCAACCCGGTTCCCATTTTAACCTCTTTAACTGATCTGGTTAAAACCCGGTTCTCTGACCCGGTTCTCCGCACTCCAAACCCGGTTCTGGAATCTTCAAAACCTCTACTACATTTCATGAACACTTGATGATATTGAACTGACATTTACAAATCTCCACCTCAATGAACTCAAGTGTATTTCATCACCTCAACCTGCCTTGCTTTCCATCCTTTAATCACACCGTTCAAGCCTAATTAGGCTTGAAATGAACTATCTTACTCCCAGGCACTGCTTTGGTTAGAAAGTCAGCAGCATTGTCACTTGTATGAACCTTCCTAACCTCCACAGACCCTGCATCAATCACATCTCTTGCAAAATGCAATCTGACATCTATGTGCTTGGATCTTTCATGGAAAGCTTGATGTTTCACTAGATGTAATGCACTCTGATTGTCACAACATATAGTAACACAATCCTGCTTTATCCCCAGATCCTTCAGAATACCTTTTAAACATACAGCTTCTTTAATTGCCTCTGTCAAAGCCATGTATTCAGCTTCTGTAGTTGATAAAGCCACCACTGATTGTTGCACACTTCTCCAGCTAACTTCAGTACCATATAATGTGAAAACATATCCTGTGATTGACTTCCTGGTATCAACATTACCAGCAAAATCAACATCTGCAAAACCTTCCAAAGGATTAACCATTTTCTCCTGCTTCTGAAACTTCAAACCCAGACTTACAGTTCCCTTTAAATACCTCAAAACCTGCTTCAAAGCCTCCCAGTGAGCTTTTCCTGTATTTGACATATATCTGGTAACTAAGAACACACAGTATGCTAAGTCTGGTTTGCTGCATATCATCCCATACATTAGACTGCCAACTCCACTAGCATAAGGCACACTTCTCATGTATGTCTCTTCTTCTGCTGTCTTAGGACTCTGCTCCTTTGATAATCTGAGTTGTTGGCTTACTGGAATACTCAGTGTCTTGGCCTCATGCATCTGAAACCTCTCCACCACTTTCTGAAGATAATGCTTCTGAGATAACCATAAACATCCAGCAGCTCTGTCTCTGATTATATTCATTCCCAGAATCTTCTTGGCATCTCCTAAGTCCTTCATGTCAAATTCAGAACTCAACTTCTGCTTAAGCTGATGTATTTTATGTGAGCTCTTGCTTGCAATGAGCATGTCATCCACATACAGCAACAGGTATACAGGATCAGCACTTAAAATTTTATCAAAATACACACAACTATCATATAAACTACTAACAAAACCAGCTTTTAACATAAACTCATTGAACTTCTTATTCCACTGCCTTGGACTTTGCTTCAATCCATATAATGACTTCTTAAGAAAACATACTTTCTCTTCATTTCCTGGAATCAAAAATCCCTCAGGCTGCTTCATATAAATTTTCTCAACTAAGTCTCCATGTAAGAAAGCTGTTTTTACATCCAGCTGATGTAACTCCATATCCTCTTGAGTTACTTTTGACAAAAGTAGTCTGATTGAACAGTGCTTTACTACAGGAGAGAAACTTCATTGAAATCAATGCCTTCCCTCTGAGTAAAACCCCTTGCTACCAACCTTGGCTTATACCTTATCTTGTCTGAGATTCCAGCTTCAACCTTTTTCTTGTAAATCCATTTGGAACTTACCAGCTTTTGTCCCTTTGGTTTATCCACCAGTTTCCAGGTGCCACTTCTTTCCAAAGATTCCATTTCCTCCATTATTGCACTAATCCAGTCACTACAAGAAATCTGTGCTTTTGCGACGATAAATTTCGTCATATAAAAATCATATTTCGTCACTATAAGGGTTAAGGTAACGAAATTTTAGCGTCGCAACGATCGTCATTGTATGTCCGTGGTATTAGGTATATGTGACAATATTTGAATTCGTCACAAAAAATATGCCTTTTGATGACGTTATAGCTCATCGTCACCATATTTGATGATATATAGTGACGCATAATTCGTCACCTATTTCATCCTAAATTTGTCATCTAATATTTTGTTTCGTCATTGATAGTGAACATGTAATATGACGATTGCATTTTTTGTCAGTAAAATATCAAATTTTGGTGACGAAAATCATTGAAATACTTAAATCATCAAACTTTGGTAACGCTTTTATCGTCACAACTGTATTTATTATTTTGTCATGTTTATAATAATTCGTCACAGTAGAGGTAGTTTGTAGTCACAAAATTCCTTTCGTCGTTTTAAAAATATATTTAGTGACAATTAAGTTCGTCAGGAACAGTTAACATCTGGTGACAAACTTTTACCGTCATTAATACGTACAATTTGTGACGAGGTGTGGTGTCACGATAAACTTACATTAAGTAACGAACATTATTTTTGTCACTGAAGAATTGGATAAGACGACGTTATATTGTGTCATTGTAAAGTGACATTTTGTGACAAAAAAGGTTGATGTCACTACATGAGCATATGTAGGGACAACCGAGGTGTGTCATCATTTAGTTGTATTTAACCGTCACCAATGACATAAATACGGTGACAATATATGTTGTCATTATTACATGATTTATGATGACAAGCTACATTTCGTGTCTATATAAATATCTACAATGACGCACTAGTTGTCACGTTTGGTTTATATTTATTGACGATTTTTTCATACCGTCTTATAAAGATTCATTTATGACGTAAATTAGATTTATATTTAGCAATTCAGTTTATTATAAAATATAATTCTTGCGACAAAAATATCGAATCTCACTAAATGGTTCTTATGGTGAAATAGTTTCATAGTTAACATTCATTGACATAATATTGTATTATTTTATAAAATTTTAAATGCATTAAATTAAACAATGCTAAAAGGGGAGAAAATTAAATTAGGAAGCAACAATACTGAGTAGAATGACATTATTTAATAAGCTAAAGAAATTCAAAATATCTAACATAAAATCTAAAATAAACATAAACATAATAAAACAAACATGATTGTCTAAAAGGAAAAAAAAAAAACTAAAACTTGAAACATCACTTATTACAAACTCTAAATTGATAAATATCATAATAGCCTCGTCCTTCAGTTTCCTCACCAATGCATCAAATCTAAAAAGACAAAAAAAAAATTGTTAAAAAACAATATATAAAATTGATTGTTCAAAAGTATTAGTATTTGGGAAAATATTCATTATTTCAACGGTAAAGTAAGCTAACCTTTTACGAGGTTTAGAGCTTTGCTCCAATACTTTCCAAATAAGCCCTAAGTTTGTCCACAATTTCACTTTGCTGAGCCATTTTGTCTTTCAAACTGGTCACTTCATTCTGGAATTCATTCACTTGTGTCTTGAGCTCATCGACTTGTAATTCTGAATCTTGTAGCTTCTCCCGTGTCTCTTGAAGTTCCTGCTGCAAATGTTGGTCATTTGAAGCCCATGTTGTGTTACGTTTGCTTGGTGGCTTCGGGCCATACCCAAGGCCTTTTGTGTAGCCTGATCCATGGCCTAAGACCTCGAGAACGATTTCATAGTCGGTCTTTGGATTCCCTTCTTGTATGTATTGGTCGCGCTTCTTGATCATCAGTTCCTTTTGCATTATGTTAATGTGTAAATGTTATATTTAGCTTAATTTCTTAATAAAGAAATGAATTTAAGTAACTTACCCAACTTTCTTTTGCCTCAACAAATATCCACGTGCCATTCTCTGAACAATGCGTACGTCTATACAACTCAATTCTATCACAGGGTTCTCCATTGAGCTCGTTCTTAGACTACACCAAGTAATTGCAAAAAATTCATAACACAATCAAAATTGCATACTACTTATAGACCGACTAGAACAAGTAAATGTAAAAAATCAATTACACAAAACATGTGTAGAATAATAATAACACAAGTTCTTGCAGACAACACATAATTTTCTACTCATTTCAACAATTCTAAATATCCAAAAAATAAAAAAATAAAAATAAAAGAAACCGAAAGGTAACTATGAGCTCAATAGTGTTAAAAAAATTACTTATAACAATCTTAGCTGTTATACGCATATAAACATAGCTATCATAAAGGAAAAACATAGATATTTAAAGAAAAAATTAAAATATAATAACAAACAAGAAACTCTCATTCTAAATAAAAAACTAGAATTTCATAACACCACAACATGCAGAGTAAGGATAAATACAAAAAAAAATAGCAATTTGCATATAATATACATATTTTACTCACAATTTCATGGCGACGAACAGTGCAAGCCTTTCTGCCAGAAATATGCTTGCGACGTAACTTTACTCGATTCTTTTTATTAACATCACTTATATGCTACAACAACAAGAAATTTATCAATATATTATAGCTATAATTCAAAATATATTAATTAATAAATTTTACCTTATATTTAGGTGATGCAAAAAAATCGCAAAGTACTTCCCATGTATCTTTGTCGGGACAGAAGTTTGGTTTGTTCAACTTTGCCTCCTCCAAAGTTGCATACTCTAGGAAATGCTTATGGAGCTTATGACGTTTTTGCCTGCTACTGTTCTTAAACCGCTCAATCAAGCATTGTTTCACCCTTGGTGCATCCACATCAACATCCATATGAATCTACATATGAAATAATCAAACTTCAGATTATAAGAATATCCATCAACGAATTACTAATAAGATTTTTTTATATAACACTAACCTTTAGATGATCAAAGTCTGGCTCTAGATCATTTTTTTCATCTACATCTTTCCATCGTTTGGGCATCCGAACAACATTTCTAGTAATTACACCAATTTGACTTGCTAGTTTTGCAGATTCGTCTGCATTAATTGGTCGTCCTATTGATGTGTCCACATTGATCTTCATTTTTTTGCCATATGCAGCAAACATTTTCATTATTCCCTTACCCATCGTCTGACCACGTCCTCTTTTATTAGATTCTGAAGCTGCATATTTGTTAAAAAAAAAAAATAGTTTAAATATATTACACCTACAATAAAAATAATAATAATAATAATAAAAATACTATGTACCTTATGTTCCATTAGTGTTAGTAATTGGAGTTTGATGACTCTCAGTAGGCTGGATATCAGATCTTCCAGTGACTGCATCTTCAGGGGATTGAGTTGGAAGAATTACAACGTTTTTTGGGAGGGTGGCATTCTCCTTATTATGATGTGGATTAGTATCGTGGATCCCTCTATCATTAGAATCTTCTGTTCCAGATGCAAGTAATGCCTCAATTTCATGCTCGATTGATACATCTTCTTTTTCGCGAAGTCCTCTCGTTTTTCTTTGTATACTGGAATTAGAGGACACACTCTTCCCTGAGTGATCTACCAACAGTGGTTGCGGCCTTTCGGATATGTTCTCTTTTTTAACTTACGGAGAGCTCCAGGGGCCATTTCTAATAACATATTTACCAAAAAACAAAAAACAAAAACAAAAACAAAAAACAAAAAACAAAAAAAAAAAAAAATCAAAACAAAGAAAAACTATAAATTTTGTAAAGAGACAAAATTACACCATTAAATAAGTCATATTATCATAATTTATGTACATGATATAAACTTAGTATTTCATAAAATTGTTGCAAATATATCTTTCAAAAACTACAAATAAATAATCATAAAAAATCTTACTTGAAAAATGTAGAACTCACGTAGATTTTAAAATTTCAAAAGAATGAAAGCCATCATGTAGTTGCTAATTCGGAAAAAACGGTTAATTATTAGTCCCGAATTTTAATATTTTACGGGAAAATGATAAAATAATGAGTATTCATATGAACTCAAATAACATAACTAGACATATCTCATAAAAATTCGGGATTAATTTATATTAATTTGATAGATTCTTTTATGCAACACACAAGTTGTAATTATTATTATTATTCACATGAAAATCTAAATTGATAGAATGGAACATAAAAAAAAAAATACAATATAAAAACAGAATAAGTAAATTCAAGGGAAAAAGTTGAAGTTCACACACCATTGGGTCATGTTTAACGAGTTGTCCATTTTCTTAGTAAATTACTTTTTTTTTCTATATAAAGTTTGATGAATTAATTTTTTCCTAGACCCACTCAATAAAATAGTCTAACAATTCCTAGGCGTCGAATTCTACTAAATTGTTAGTTATTGGGCCAAATTTCAATACTCTATCAAGTAACATTTTTTCACGCACTTGAGTTCTGTACAGTACATTCACAAAGTTGAATAATTGTCAAATAATCAATACTTCGTACAATGACAATAATAAAAATAATGTCAAATAACCATGCATACAAATTACCATTAAAAATTCTAAATGTATACCAAACAATTGGGTGTTTAAGAAAATAATTCAATTACAATCAACTTCCCAAAGTTTGAGTTGTAAAAATTATTGGGATTTTGTTTATTTTATCATATCCTTAGTACACTATATAACCTCAGATTGACAAAATTTTAAACCATTAAAAAATGTTTCAACACCCGATTTTCATTTTGTTAGTCTAGTTTTGTAAACATTACATTCACATTTACAATAGATATTTTAATTAAAATTAGCACATATATATATATTGGGTTATTGAGCTTTTATAACTCGATTGTTATTAAAGATGTATAATTTTTTTAACAAAATTCAAATCTTTGTAAATAATCCAACAAAATGAAAAACTGTTTACAAGAAATAAAAAAATGAATATCACCCATTCTGGTTTAACTTAAAGAATTCTAAAACCTCATAACTTATTTCAATTCATATGTATTATGCACAAATTTTATTTATAATATAAACATATCCAATATCAAATTAATGCGCAATTTATTTTGAATCAAATTCAAAATCTTCTTTAAAGAAGACCAACAAAAAAATAAAAATAAACAGAAACTCTTAAAAATATTTCAATACCTGATTTAATGTTTTATCCATACATGAATAAAGGGTAACAAATTAACCAAAATAAATTAACCAATAATATTACGACACAAACAAACCATCAATCGAACCACAACTTCTATTCATCCATATAATTCCTATCCTGATTTTTACCATTAATCTTACAATCTACAGCAAATGCACAGTATTCAACAAACAAACAATCCAGAAACAACACCAAAAGTAAATTGTTCCTTACAATGACAAATTTAATCGAAAGAATGTTCTAGATTTAATTTTTACAAACAACAATTATTTCATCAAGCTTACAGAATCCAGTACAGAAATTATTCGAACTACTACTACAAAATTAAAGTGAAAAGAGCATCTACAGTTTAATTTCATGAAATAAATTGAACAATATTGGGTTTAAGCCTCTTACCAGCCGTGACTTTTCTTCTCACTTGACTTGTGGATCTGCAATACAGTTTTTGAGCACAATTAGATAAATATTTTAGAACAGAAATTTAGAAGATCGTGGTTTATATATATGTTGTTATCCTTTGAAGCCTGCCATATCCATTAAAAAAATTCAGGCAGATTCTTAACATCCCGCTAAACGAAGTTTTTTTCCGCTAAAAGGGACTACGATCCAGAATAAGGTTTAATTATATGAAGAGAAACATATTAAAATATAAATCAACAAATATTATGAGATTTTTTGCTTCATCAATGTAATAATCTCTACCAAAAAATGAAAAATCAAACCAAAACATATTTATATTTATTTGAAAACCAAAGATAATGAACAAAAATACAGATAAATTAAATAAACAGAAGATACTTATCTGAATATTAATCGGCGAATATGAGCCGGATCTCTCAAGATCTGTTCCAGATCTGTTTAGAACTGATCCAAAAATCCTTCATTATCATTACACAAATCTTGCATGTGGTTAATTTTGTCTCTGGGAGTATTTGGGGTTGGGGATGGTTGGCTACAAGAGTTGACCTAGATGTGGCTGGACTCCTGAAACGCGGTTCTGGGCTTAGGTCATGAGGCATGGGCCATGAAGAGTTGGGTGCGAGGCGCGAGCCGTGAGGTGTGGACCATGAAGCGGGGAGCGTGAGGCGGGGTGAGGAAGAGAAGCACGAAGCAAGACGATGTGGGTGTGGGTGTAGGTGTTTGTGTTTTTGTGTGTGTGCGCAGAGGTGGGGGTGCGTGAGGCGGAGTGAGGAAGACAACGAATGGGTGTGGGTAGATATGGTGGGGGTGTTGGTGGGTTCAGGGTTGAAATGAGGCCTGATCCTCATATATTTGGGCCCGGATTTATAGGTTAAATGGGTAGGGGGATGGGTTTCATATGGGTTGGGCTTTAAATGAAGATCAAAGGTGGGGCTGGTTGAGGGCTGATTATTTGGGCTGGATATTAATTTTCTATTAATGTGTTTTTATTTTTAATTTATTTAAATTTTATTGTTAACATTTTTAAAAATAACTCAATTAAATACATGTCAAAATTTTAGAACAAATTAAAAATTTAAGTAACATATATTGTCACTACAAGAAAAATGAAGAACAACAACGCCCTTAAGACAACGGTTTTAGTTTAAAACCGTTGTCTATTAGATAATAACCGTTGTTGTTTAGCTAATAAATACACTTAACAACAACGGTAGTACTATACTGTTGTTTTACCCATTGTTTTGCACCTTATTTTTAAAAAACAAAAGAGTGACCTTCAATTTTTTTTATTCTTGCTTCTTATTTATATTTTTTAAAATCGTGCAGTTTTCTTTTCACCCAAAATAACGTTTTTAATAGACTTGGTCTTAAACACAACTCCCCCAAATCAAAATCTACCCTAGCCGCGACACTGTCACCTAGCTCAGCCGCAGTCTCCTTGGCTGGCGGGACCGCCGTCTCCCCGCCCCCGCCATAAGCCTTCTGATTGATTTTCCCTATTCGTCACCCTCTCCATGCCCTCGCCGTCGCACTAACCTCCCTGGTGCAACAATTTACTCGCTTCTACCACCTTGCTGCGGCCTCTTCCGTTGCCTTCTCCGCCGTCGTCGCTATTGGTACTCCTTACACAGATTTAATAGTACATTATCATGTTAATGATGAGTTTCAGTAATGATGCGAATATTCCCTGTTCTTATTTGTCTAGTTGAATTCGAATAATATACAATAATTCGACCCCGTTCATGATTCTTAATTTAGTAGAATCACAAAGTGTTAAGTTTGTTATGCAATTAACCTATTCAGTAATTCCACCAACACCAGGTATTAGATTGTTCGATTAATCAACACTAGGTTTATGAAGAGGTTAGCTGATTTCAGTATGTGTCGTTTAACTGATAACACAATTTTTTAATTTGCATTCTTCAAACTTTTAGTAGGTTAGCGAAATAGTTTCTTATATTCTAATCAATTATCAATTTGATGTCTTTATAAACTATAAATGGTTGATTGCTCCCTCTATTTCGCTCAATTCTGCAACTGCTTTGCATTTATATGATTATGTGTGTCTCTGTTTTGTGTGTATGTATCTGGAGTATCACAATCTGACATGAAGTACTATTACTGATTTAACAGGGTAATTGTGCAATTTCTTTACGGATTCAACTGTGAATGTTGCTGACGTCACCAGTTTTGAGAAAGAGGAAGGCGAAGTTATTGCTGTGAATGTGTTGAGTGGTAATTCTAGTATTTAATCCTTCTGGTAAAATTGTTGTTGTAGATGAATTTAATGATTCTTATAGTAATTCTAGTAATAAAAGTGTTTCTTTTTGTTCTTGAAATTGAGGTTTTAGAATCGTTTCTGCATACTCTGTATGGGGTTTCTAGAAGCTTAACACAAAGGAAGATCACAGCCGCGCCAATGGTGGTTGCTGCTGCGACCTCAAATCGAGATGCAAACATGGTTTTGATGGATAATTCTTTGAAGGAAATAAAAGAAAATGCTTCTAATAAATCATCACCATTGATTGAGGAAGATTCTAAATCTTATGTTGGTGGTGGTGTGGAGGATGTGTACGGTGAGCATAGTGCCACCGAGGATCAATTCATCACTCTCTGGACTGTCACTGTTGCCAGGTGAGAAAGAGAGAGATTCATTGATTATTGAGGAGTTTTTTTATTTCTGTGTTAAGTTACGTGTGTTCAGTCAGTTACATGCCTATTTTGTTCTTAGTTTATTAATTCTATTTTGATGTTGATTATATCTAATATAGATGGTCTGATCAGAGTGAATTTTCTCATTTCGTGAATGTTTTGTTGGTTCTATTGAAAATCTTTATGATGCTTCTTGTAAATTAAGCATCGTCTTAGATTAATACTCTTCTTTCTCATTAGAAAAAAGGAAAGAAAGAAAAGATAAAAATTCCTTCAGCTGATTTGTAACTTCCTATTTTTCCCGTTAGTGAAGTTTACGACTTATCTTGAATCATATGAATAGAAGACGAATGCGTTCAATTTTGATATTGTTATGGTGGCTTAATAGCTTAATTTCTCCAAAAAAGTAATATAGAAATGACAATGTATTAAGTCGAATATTTCGTTGACACTACTTTAAATCCATGTTTTCATACTTTTTATGTGATACCATGTTAAATATTTATGAAATTCCGCTTCTTCTGTATAATTTTCTCATTTTGAGTGCACAGTGGATATCCCTTGCTGCGCGAACCCCCATCATAACAAAGGCCTGGCATTCAACGACAAAGCACATTTTATTCGTGGTTTACTTTCTCCTGTGGTCGTAAGCCAAGATCTCCAAGTTAACTTATAGACAAACTACTTCCAATTTCCTGATTAGAAGCTCTTGTTTTTCTTTCCTTTGGATTTCCAGTTACATTCTTGTGCTAATATCTCAAGTAGGTTAAAAAAATAATGAACCTACGACAGTACCAAGTACCATTGCAGAGGTACATGGTCATGATGGATCTACAGGTAACATCATATGTTTTTCAACTCAAATAATTCTTTCATTCTTCTGTTTACTTCATATTTCATTCTTACTATTTCAGGAGAGAAATGAGCGTCTATTACAAGCTTTTGATCGAAAATGTTGAGGAGCTGCTCCGGTTGTGTACACTCCAACAGTAGGTGAAGCATGCCAAAAGTACGGAAGCATATTCAGGCAACCTCAGGGTCTCTTCATCAGTCTAAGGAAAAGTATGCTGTAAAATAAATCCCATTTTCCGGAAAGTTCTCCTTCAACATTTGTTACTGATTATGGGTAGTATTTTTGCAGGGAAAAATGCTCGAGGTATTGAAAAATTGGCCTGAGAAGAAAATTCAAGTTATTGTGGTGACAGATGGTGAGCGCATTTTGGGACTTGGCGACCTTGGATGCCAGGTACATTAATGGTTTCTCGTTCTTTGTCCACACATTTTTCATTAAATTTTTTAATATATGATCTTAGTCTTGTAGTTTTTCGTCTAATATCACCAGGGGATGGGAATACCTATAGGCAAGCTGTCTTTGTATGCGGCTCTTGGTGGTATCCGTCCTTCGGCTGTAAGTATTTGGCTGTCATAGTTCTTTTGAAAATGATAGAACTTCACTATGTCTGAAATAATAATAGACGACACTAAATCTTTTTCATGTCTTTGGTAGCTCAAATTTTTATTTTTAAATACCCGATCATAGGAAAGAACAAAAAGAATGAACTCAAAAACTTGTAGGCTGTTATTTCTTATTATCAAGGTTTTGTTAAGGTGAGTTTGCTTATGTCATTTTTTATGTTGCCCTGAATCCATGAAACGTCTCACTCTTGTTGCAACAGGAGTTCGGCGAATAAGCGGTCAGCTGCAAGGTCAAAGGAATGGAAGATGGGGTATCAACTGAGCTTGAAAGGAAAGTCCAGACTTTGCAAACAGAAGCAACTTCCTTGTCTGCCTTTACTAATTACTATTTGGCTTTTCTAACATCAAACTGTACTCTGAAAGATCTGTCTGTACACACAATTTTTTTGTCACTTTTGTGCATGAGTTATGTCATCTTAAATGATGTAATATAGCTTATGCTGATAATGCTCATTTAAGTGAATATTTATAATATCCCCCTTGTCTGTAATAATGATCTCTGTGGGCTAATATTGGTACAAGTAGCAAGTATTAACTGGTAAGGTTGACACTACAGGCATTGGCAGGAAAATAGAATTTTGATTTTATATAAATATGTGTATATCGACAAAAAAATCGGAAAAATGGTAAAATCAGTTGGAAATTTGGGATTTGACATGAAATTTAAGGAATACATATGCTTAAGTTAAGCTTTCAATGGATGATACGTTTATGGCAAGCATGTTGATAAAAAATATGTACATTCTCACTATTAAAGATTAAATTTACATGATACAAGTAGCTTCAAAATGATGCTAGAAGGTCCAAATTGCATATAATTTTGTATTTTAATTTAGAACTAATATAAAGGTAAACATAAACTAAGTAGGGACTCTATTTTCTAGTGACGGTAATTTTACTATATTATTTTAGAGTACTGATATATTTGATTTTAGGACCTTAACTTGAGCTTAAGAAGAATAATCCGTCACTTAGTTCAACTGTATTGAAAGATTTAGTTCATAAAAAAATGTTCTTGATGGAGTTTAAAAATGAATTATGCTTTTTTTTTAGAACGAAAAATTAGTTATGCTTGATGGACTCACAAGTTGGGTTAGGATGCTTTCAGTTGTAACTTATGTGAGAGGTATTAAGTTAAATTTGCCAAATTTTTTAAATAAAAATGCAACCAAACTGTATGGTTGAAAGGTAACCACTAACTTAAATTAAATTGTTTAGCGGGAACTGTAAAGTATGAAGTTAGTTTGTTTATATGTATATATATTTTGTGGAGAATATAAATGTCTAACTTAAAATACTCCAGAAGACACACACACACACATATATGATGATCTTAATTTAATACTCATTTACAAAAGTGACATGAGTTAGTACTTTTTGAAAAAGGAAAAATAGCTGTTTCTGAAACCGGTTTATGTTTTTTGTTCCCAACTTCTGTCTATTAAATTTGAACTTTTATATTTTTTTTGTGCATGAGTTATGATTAGCACAATTTCTGGATTTTTTTACTAATTACTTTTTACTTTTTAATTTATTTTCCCTTTAGGTTTGGATTCCTTGACCAATGCTTTTTTTTTTTCAGAATTGGACAAGCATCACTCAATTCTTAGATGTCAGGCGGAGAGTCCAGATTATACTTTTCTAAAATATGATATTGCCTGGACTGTGGAGCCCCGCTCTCTGCCAACAGCTTTTAAGCTATATACTGGTGAGTTTCTCATCCCAATTAAGAGGTTTCTTGGACAGTGAAATTATATTTTGTGCTTTTATGTTTGACTCAAAAGTACGTGGTGCTTTTATGCTTTTAAGATTGAAATATTATAGACTTGATAGTAGTTAAATACTTGATCTACAATTTTTGCTTCATTTGAGACTGAGAGATGCGTAATATTTAATTTGTTAATCCTGAAAAAGAGTCATGCTTATCATAAGTACCTTCTATATGTAACCTGTAAGCTAATTATTGAAATACAATCTTTTTCCAATTCTTGCAGCTGCAGCAGGTCCGATGTAACAACATAAAAAATCGAGTCGGAAAAGCCGAAAATCAAGAAGAGTAGTTCATTTTTAATCTTACTTTTGGAATTGGTGGATGTTTTTCCTAAACACTAAATATATTAACTTTGATGATTTCGACTATCAAAATAATTTTTGCTTTATTTAGTTTTTTGTCTTTTATGTGATGTATTTTTTTCTTGAATTATTTATTATTTAAAAAAATAAAACAGGAAAACAATAGCTAATAATAGGTACCACAAACCCATTGTTATAAAGGTTAAACGACAACGGTAAAAAACTGTTGTCTTTATGTTGTTCTAAAAATTAAAACCACAACGGTCAAAAATTCTTGTAATGACTGTTGTTGTAAAGGCCCAAACGACAATGGTTAGTAACTGTTGTTAACAATAAGCGTTGTGAAACAATCGACAACGGTTAAGCTGCGTTGTAATGGGCGTTGTTGTAAAGGTCAATCACAACGGTTAAAAACCGTTGTGGTAAAGGTCTTCAACAACGGTAAAAAACCGTTGTGGTAGGTAGGGGTCTACTACAACGCCAGGTACAACAACGCTCATTTATAGCAAACCACAACTTCTATTCATCCATATAATTCCTATCCTGATTTTTACCATTAATCTTACAATCTGCAGCAAATGAACAGTATTCAACAAACAAACAATCCAGAAACAACACCAAAAGTAAATTGTTCCTTACAATGACAAATTTAATCGAAAGAATGTTCTAGATTTATTTTTTACAAACAACAATTATTTCATCAAGCTTACAGAATCCAGTACAGAAATTATTCGAACTACTACTACAAAATTAAAGTGAAAAGAGCATCTACAGTTTAATTTCATGAAATAAATTGAACAATATTGGGTTTAAGCCTCTTACCAGCCGTGACTTTTCTTCTCACTTGACTTGTGGATCTGCAATACAGTTTTTGAGCACAATTAGATAAATATTTTAGAACAGAAATTTAGAAGATCGTGGTTTATATATATGTTGTTATCCTTTGAAGCCTGCCATATCCATTAAAAAATTTCAGGCAGATTCTTAACATCCCGCTAAACGAAGTTTTTTTCCGCTAAAAGGGACTACGATCCAGAATAAGGTTTAATTATATGAAGAGAAACATATTAAAATATAAATCAACAAATATTATGAGATTTTTTGCTTCATCAATGTAATAATCTCTACCAAAAAATAAAAAATCAAACCAAAGCATATTTATATTTATTTGAAAACCAAAGATAATGAACAAAAATACAGATAAATTAAATAAACAGAAGATACTTATCTGAATATTAATCGGTGAATATGAGCCGGATCTCTCAACATCTGTTCCAGATCTGTTTAGAACTGATCCAAAAATCCTTCATTATCTTTACACAAATCTTGCATGTGGTTAATTTTGCCTCTGGGAGTATTTAGGGTTGGGGATGGTTGGCTGCAAGAGTTGACCTAGATGTGGCTGGACTCCTGAAACGCGGTTCTGGGCTTAGGTCACGAGGCATGGGCCATGAAGAGTTGGGTGCGAGGCGCGAGCCGTGAGGTGTGGACCATGAAGCGGGAAGCGTGAGGCGGGGTGAGGAAGAGAAGCACGAAGCAAGACGATGTGGGTGTGGGTGTAGGTGTTTGTGTTTGTGTGTGTGTGCGCAGAGGTGGGGGTGCGTGAGGCGGAGTGAGGAAGACAACGAATGGGTGTGGGTGTGGGTGTGGGTAGATATTGTGGGGGTGTTGGTGGGTTCAGGGTTGAAATGAGGCCTGATCCTCATATATTTGGGCCCGGATTTATAGGTTAAATGGGTAGGGGGATGGGTTTCATATGGGTTGGGCTTTAAATGAAGATCAAAGGTGAGCTAGTTGAGGGCTGATTATTTGGGCTGGATATTAATTTTCTGTTAATGTGTTTTTATTTTTAATTTATTTAAATTTTATTGTTAACCTTTTTAAAAATAACTCAATTAAATACATGTCAAAATTTTAGAACAAATTAAAAATTTAAGTAACATATATTGTCACTACAAGAAAAATGAAGAACAACAACGCCCTTAAGACAACGGTTTTAGTTTAAAACCGTTGTCTATTAGATAATAACCGCTGTTGTTTAGCTAATAAATACACTTAACAACAACGGTAGTACTATACTGTTGTTTTACCCGTTGTTGTTTTGCACCTTATTTTTAAAAAACAAAAGAGTGACCTTCAATTTTTTTTATTCTTGCTTCTTATTTATATTTTTTAAAATCGTGCAGTTTTCTTTTCACCCAAAATAACGTTTTTAATAGACTTGGCCTTAAACACAACTCCCCCAAATCAAAATCTACCCTAGCCGCGACACTGTCACCCAGCTCAGCCGCAGTCTCCTTGGCCGGCGGGACCGCCGTCTCCCAGCCCCCGCCATAAGCCTTCTGATTGATTTTCCCCATTCGTCACCCTCTCCATGCCCTCGCCGTCGCACTAACCTCCCTGGTGCAACAATTTACTCGCTTCTACCACCTTGCTGCGGCCTCTTCCGCTGCCTTCTCCGCCGCCGTCGCTATTGGTACTCCTTACACTGATTTAATAGTACATTATCATGTTAATGATGAGTTTCAGTAATGATGTGAATATTCCCTGTTCTTATTTGTCTAGTTGAATTCGAATAATATACAATAATTCGACCCCGTTCATGATTCTTAATTTAGTAGAATCACAAAGTGTTAAGTTTGTTATGCAATTAACCTATTCAGTAATTCCACCAACACCAGGTATTAGATTGTTCGATTAATCAACACTAGGTTTATGAAGAGGTTAGCTGATTTCAGTATGTGTCGTTTAACTGATAACACAATTTTTTAATTTGCATTCTTCAAACTTTTAGTAGGTTAGCGAAATAGTTTCTTATATTCTAATCAATTATCAATTTGATGTCTTTATAAACTATAAATGGTTGATTGCTGCCTCTATTTCGCTCAATTCTGTAACTGCTTTGCATTTATATGATTATGCGTGTCTTTTGTGTGTATGTATTTGGAGTATCACAATCTGACAGGAAGTACTATTACTGATTTAACAAGGTAATTGTGCAATTTCTTTACGGATTCAACTGTGAATGTTGCTGACGTCACCAGTTTTGAGAAAGAGGAAGGCGAAGTTATTGCTGTGAATGTGTTGAGTGGTAATTCTAGTATTTAATCCTTCTGGTAAAATTGTTGTTGTAGATGAATTTAATGATTCTTATAGTAATTCTAGTAATAAAAGTGTTTCTTTTTGTTCTTGAAATTGAGGTTTTAGAATCGTTTCTGCATACTCTGTATGGGGTTTCTAGAAGCTTGACACAAAGGAAGATCACAGCCGCGCCAATGGTGGTTGCTGCTGCGACCTCAAATCGAGATGCAAACATGGTTTTGATGGATAATTCTGTTTTCTTCTTTTCGATTTTTAAGCTTTTAGGGCATATAAAATTTTAAATCTTGTTTTTCTTATATTGTGTTCATCTATTCAAGTTTAGATGTTCCAGCAATTGCACATTGATCACTAAAAATATCAAATCCAACAATCATAAGCATATAAGGCCATATTCAACATATTTGTCCATTATTTAGATAAACAAATGATTTATTAGTCTTTCTAAGGTTTACCTAGTAACTTTAATTATTTTATCCAAGTTCTTATTATTTCTCAAGTTATACCTAACCTTTCATCTTGTGAGGTCAATTCGGTCATCTTCCATTGTTATTTGCCATCCTTATCTCAATCGTGTGACACTGTTGATAAGGACCATCCGAATGTTTCTCCACACTTAACAAGTGTGTCACTGATACCAACTCAAAATGAATGTCGTATCTAATTGCAAGAAAGTATTTTAGGTGGCGTGAAATGACATAATATAGGCGTAACGTAAATGTGATATGCCAATGCAGAATCGGGGTGCTACAGGTACACCAGTGGTACTTATTTTGTTATATTTATTTTTTATAGTACTCTTATTTTGTTTGTCTGCTTATGTATTTTTCTTTTTTTCTTATTTAATTTAAAATTTTAAAATTTTGATTATTTATCTACACAGGACTGTAATAATTCGTAATTAGTTTAACATAAGTTGTTAATTTTAATTATTACATTGTTACATAAAATTTGAATCCTTGGGTTTTATTTTTCATTTTCACGTTTATTTATTTTTTATTTATGTTAGAGAGCCTAATTGGCGTGGAGCTAGTAACTCCGCCAACATAATAAAAGGATCTTGATGGCAAGCTTGTGATGAGCCTATTTTGTGCTAAAAAAAAATACATATGGTAACACTGATGGGCACATGCAGACAAAATTAAAATTGTCCATTTAGTAATGATAAAAAGGTCGTGAGATTTTGAACTTTAACTGATACTCCCATTCTCAGAGTAACAAATCATTTCTTCTTGTGTCTTTTTCTTTTTATCATGTCCTGTTGTGTCTCTAAAACTTGTTTGGACTCTTTTCTGAATTGCCTTATGTCTGTCAAGTTTGAAAAATGATCTTCAGCAATGTTTTTCATAAATTCTACCTACTTTAGCCAAAATTTCCCTACTTAATAATTATGTATACTAGTCAGCCATGTTGAGCCTCAACCTACCCTTGATATCCATGTTACAAGATCACAACTTGTTTTAACCTTTTTCTAACTACTCAGAATATTTTGAGCGAAGGAGAAAGATGTGTGAGAGTGAGAGAGTAAATAATGAGTTGGTCAATAAAATGACTAAATGGTTGCTTGTATAGAAAAAACAAAGTACAAGACGGGTTGGCCAAAAACAAGCTTACTAAGCACTATAGAAATGTACTTATGTAGGCAACAGACAAAGCGGCTGCGAACGCACCAATACTACTACCACATCGGTAGCTAGCATTTACATGTTAGCCTGATTAAAATACAACCATGGCAAACTTCAGTGGAAAAAATATAGCCGGGAAAAAGAGTACCAATAGACAAGCAACATGTATACTCACGAATATCTAAAAAACTCTGTTTAAAACTCTTTAAAAGAAAAATCATCACCTTGTCGTGGCATCGAATGAAACCAAATGGAACCTAAACGAAGCTTCGAAAGAGTATCCACCGGTTGGTTACCCTCCCAATATATATTCATAACTGTAGAAGTCATACTATCTACACGATGCATTACATGGAGACACCACGCACGAAGTCGCCAAGGCAACCTCAACGACCGAGTGCGAAACAAGTGCACCACAAATTTTAAAACACACTCGAGCCATATGCAAAGCCAATCTTTCTCATGTTTCAATTTTGTAGGTATCAATTCAATTTCTTCAAGTGAACATGAAGTGTAGTAGAGGTTGAGTAGGGTCAGGAACCGGGTCTGGGTTGGGAAGAACCAGGCCGGAGAACCGGGATAAATTCAGTTCAGATTTGGAAGGTATTTGATGAACCGGGCTGGCAGCGGTTATAACAGAAATCCGCAACGGTTTTGGACTGATGCATGAAAAACCGTTGTGGAAGACTCGTAGCAGTTAGAAAACAGTTGAAACTGATTTTGATTTCAACTCCCAGAGTTTCTTGATTCGAGCTTAGCTTGTTATATACATTTGTTCAACATGTAAAGAAGAGTCGATACACGTAATTTTCCCTCTGAAAACACTACTCAATCATTAGAATTAGAGAGCTAGGGTTTTTGAGCTCAATTCGGATTGTGAATTGGGGCTTCTAGTTTTCTAGGTTGTTTCTTGTAATTGATTGTTTAGTTGAGTGAATTGAGGTGTATAGAGCCTCCGTGGATGTAGATCACATTGATCGAACCACGTAAAAGCTTGTGTTCTTCATTTTATTTCCTGTTTTTGCGTTTGGTTTCTAGTGGTCGATTTTCAATCTGTTTTTCATTCGTTTCTGGTTTGAACTTGTTGTTTGTGTGTTATAAGTGTTCTCAAACCTAACAAGTGGCACCGTCTGTGGGAAACATACACACAAACGCGAAGAAGAAGAAGAATGGCTGGAGTAAAGATGGATGTGGAGAAGTTCTCTGGGAAGAATGACTTCTCACTCTGGAAGATCAAAATGAATGCGGTACTAATTCAAAATGGCTTGGACTCTACCCTTCTTCCTGTTGACCAATGGCCTGATGCTGAGAAATCCAAGTTTCCTGAATTGGATAAGAAGGCCCTGAGTTTGATATTCTTATGTCTGGGAGATAAACCTTTGAGGGAGGTTTCGCGGTGCAAGAATGCAGTGGAGGCATGGGGAAAATTGGAGGAACTGTATCAATCAAAGTCTATAGCAAACAAACTGTTTCTGAAACAGAAGCTAATGTCTTTCAAAATCTCTGATGATAAAGATATTTCTGATCAACTTGATGAGTTTGTCAAGATGATTGAAGAGCTGGAAGATTTGGGGGTGAATTTGGAGGATGATGATAAGGCCCTGATGGTGTTAAATGTTCTTCGAAAATCCATGGAAAGCTTCAAAGATGCACTGATGTTTGGAAGAGATGGGAAAATCAGTTATGAATCCATCTTGTCAGCATTGAAGACCAAGTGCTTCCAGAATCAGGGAGAGAAGAGTTCTACACAAGGTGGAGAGGGCTTGAACATTAAGTTCAAAAAGAATTTCCAGAAGAAGAAGTTCCAGGGAATTAAAGACAATAAATCTGGAACTCAAAATGTAAAGAAACAAGGTGACTGGGTTGAAACCAGGAAGTGTTTCAAATGTAAGCAAACAGGACACTTAAAGAAGGACTGTCCACAAAAGAAGAAGAAGCAGGAGACTCAGAGGGCAGAGGTGGCAATGACAGAGCATCAACAAGACATCCCAAAAGTCTTAAACATAACAGACACCATAATGGAAAAGGAATGGGTACTGGATACTGGATGCTCATTCCACATGTGCCCAAATGAATCATGGTTCAAGGATCTAAAGAAAGAAGATGGAGGATGTGTATTGCTAGGAAATGATCACTCCTGCAGAGTCAAAGGCACAGGATCAGTTCAAATTAAAATGCATGATGGAGTCATCAGAACTATTTCTCAAGTGAGGTATGTCCCTGGATTGAAAAGAAATATTTTATCCCTTGGCTCTTTAGTGGCAAATGGTTGTCAGTTCAATTCCCTAGATGGTTATCTTCACATCACCAAACACAATAAGCTGGTAATCAAAGGAAGGCAACACAATGGCCTGTTTATTTTGATTGGATCACCTGTGATAGGATGTGCTGAATCTGTAAT
Source organism: Ajuga chamaepitys (assembly GCA_958295605.1). Taxonomy (NCBI): domain Eukaryota; kingdom Viridiplantae; phylum Streptophyta; class Magnoliopsida; order Lamiales; family Lamiaceae; genus Ajuga; species Ajuga chamaepitys. Next base: position 27,756,694 of record OY282496.1, on the reverse strand, counting down.
AAGAAAATAAGATGTGATGAAGTGGCATAGAAGACTGGGTCATATTGGAGAGAAAGGGTTGAAGGAGTTATCCAAGAAGGGTATCATTGGTGAAATGGGGAATAGAACACTGGATTTCTGTGATAAGTGTGCTATGGGAAAGGCAAAGAAACTGCCTTATGCCAAAGGGATTCATTCCACTCAAGAACCCCTGGATTATGTACACTCTGATATTTGGGGGCCTTCAAGAACAGAAACACATGGAGGGGGAAGGTATTTCATGTCCATCATTGATGATTATAGCAGAAAAACCTGGGTGTATGTTTTGAGAAACAAGAGTGATGCATTTCTCAAGTTTAAAACATAGTTGAATCAGGTGGAGAACCTAAGAGGGAAGAAGCTAAAACATCTTAGGACAGATAATGGCCTAGAATATCTGTCCACTAATTCACAGAGTTCTGTGAAGAGAAGGGCATCACAAGGCACAGAACTGTCCCTCTAAACCCCCAACAGAATGGAGTTGCTGAAAGATTTAACAGAACTGTGCTGGAAAGAGTTAGATGTATGTTGATTGATGCTGGGTTACCTAAATCCTTCTGGGGAGAGACAATGAATACTGCATGTTATTTGATCAACAGGTCACCATCATCAACTCTAGGATTTAAAACTCCAGAAGAAGTGTGGAGTGGAAAGACACCAACCTACCATGACTTAAGAGTATTTGGTTGTCTAGCCTATGCTCACATTAGGCAAGATAAACTTGATGCAAGAGCACAAAGATGTGTATTTCTGGGATATCCTGAGGGCATAAAAGGCTACAGGTTATGGTGCTTAGAACAGGGAAACCAGAAGCTTCTTATAAGCAGAGATGTAAAGTTCAATGAAGATGTAATGGGATACAACTCTACTGGGAGCCAAGAGGAAGCTGATGGAGCTGTGGAACCTGAAAGAATTTCTGTTCAGGTGGAGCCTAATAATGAGCAAAGACCACCAGATGAGAATACACAAGCTCAGCAAGAAGATGACAGTTCATCAGAAGAGGAAGAAGGCCAAACTGAGATGGCAAATCTCAGAACCTATAGCATAGGAAGAGATAGGCCAAGAAGACAAATTCAAAAACCTGACTTCTATGGATTAGCTGGTAGTGTATTTTATGCACTGAGTGTAGCAGAAGACTTGGAGTTTCAAGAGCCTAGTAGTTTCAAGGAAGCAGTGAGTTGCAGTGAGAGTGAATATTGGATAGGAGCCATGATGGAGGAAATGGAATCCTTAGAGAGAAACCAAACCTGGAAACTTGTAGACAAACCAAAAGGGCAGAAACTAGTTAGCTCAAAATGGATTTTCAAGAAAAAGGTGGAGGCTGGAAAAGCTGATAAGATCAGGTACAAGGCAAGGTTGGTTGCCAGAGGCTTCACTCAAAGAGAGGGCATTGATTACAATGAAGTATTTTCTCCAGTAGTAAAGCATTGCTCTATCAGGTTACTTCTATCAAAGGTTACTCAAGAAGACTTGGAATTACAGCAGCTAGATGTCAAGACAGCATTCCTGCATGGAGATCTGGTTGAAAAGATATACATGAAGCAACCTGAGGGCTTTGTGATTCCTGGAACTGAAGAGAAGGTTTGTTTTCTCAGGAAGTCACTCTATGGGTTGAAACAAAGTCCCAGGCAGTGGAATAAGAAGTTCAATGAGTTCATGATGGGTGCAGGGTTCATTAGAAGCTTATATGACAGCTGTGTATACTTTAACAGAGGTTCAAGAGCTGAACAGGTGTTCCTGGTGTTATATGTGGATGACATGCTTATAGCCAGCAAGAGCAGTGACAAGATACAACAGCTGAAAGGAAAGTTGAATTCAGAATTTGACATGAAAGATCTAGGGGAAGCCAGGAAGATTCTAGGAATGGATATCATTAGAAGGAGAGAGACTGGAACATTATGGCTATCACAGAAGCAGTATCTGGAGAAGGTGGTGGAGAGATTCCACATGCATGAATCCAGACCAGTAAGTATTCCAGTAAATCTACAGATAAAGTTATCCAAGGATCAGTGCCCAAAGACTGCAGCTGAGGAGATTCACATGAAGAATGTTCCATATGCCAGTGGGGTTGGCAGTTTAATGAATGGAATGATATGTAACAGGCCAGACTTGGCTTATAGTGTGTCTCTTGTAAGCAGATATATGTCAAACCCTGGGGAATCACATTGGGAAGCCTTAAAACAGGTGTTAAGATATCTGAAGGGGTCTGTCAATATGGGTTTGAAATTCCAGAGACAAGAAGCAAATGCCACACCTTTGGTAGGGTATGTTGATGCAGACTTTGCAGGAAATCTGGATACTAGAAAATCCATTACAGGGTATGCGTTTACTTTGTATGGTACAACTGTGAGTTGGAAGAGTGTGCAACAGTCAGTGGTTGCATTGTCAACAACAGAAGCAGAGTTCATTGCATTAACTGAGGCAATCAAAGAAGCTTTATGGCTTAAAGGAATTCTCAAGGACTTGGGAATAAGACAAAGCTGTGTTACTATTCAGTGTGACAATCAGAGTGCACTTCATTTAGTGAAGCATCAAGCATTTCATGAAAGGTCTAAACACATTGATGTTAGACTTCATTTTTCAAGGGATATCATTGAAGCTGGATCTGTTGAAGTCAAGAAAGTGCATACTTTGGACAATGCGGCAGATTTTTTGACTAAGGCAGTTCCTAGAAGTAAGATGGTACATTGCTCAAGCCTGATAAGGCTTGAACAGTGTGTTTAATCCTGGAAGAAGAGAAGACAGTAAGAGGTGATGAAGTGCACTTGAATTCATTGAGGTGGAGATTTGTAGGTATCAATTCAATTTCTTCAAGTGAACATGAAGTGTAGTAGAGGTTGAGTAGGGTCAGGAACCGGGTCTGGGTTGGGAAGAACCGGGCCGGAGAATCGGGATAAATTCAGTTCAAATTTGGAAGGTATTTGATGAACCGGGCTGGCAGCGGTTATAACAGAAATCCACAACAGTTTTGGACTGATGCATGAAAAACCGTTGTGGAAGACTCGTAGCAGTTAGAAAACAGTTGAAACTGATTTCTATTTCAACTCCCAGAGTTTCTTGATTCGAGCTTAGCTTGTTATATACATTTGTTCAACATGTAAAGAAGAGTCGATACACGTAATTTTCCCTCACAATCATTAGAATTAGAGAGCTAGGGTTTTTTAGCTCAATTCGGATTGTGAATTGGGGCCTCTAGTTTTCTGGGTTGTTTCTTGTAATTGATTGTTTAGTTGAGTGAATTGAGGTGTATAGAGCCTCCGTGGATGTAGATCACATTGATCAAACCACGTAAAAGCTTGTGTTCTTCATTTTATTTCCTTTTTTTGCGTTCGGTTTCTAGTGGTCGATTTTCAATCTGTTTTTCATTCGTTTTTGGTTTGAACTTGTTGTTTGTGTGTTATAAGTGTTCTCAAACCTAACAAATTTCCAGTGCGAAAATGGTAGTTTCTAGCTTAGCTTCAAAAGAAAATACTCTACCAACAGACGCCATAAAGTCCATGTATGAAGCCTTTGTTTTTTTGATAGATAGCACCACCATAAATGAAACTCAGAGCTACATCAACACTATCATTCATGTTCACTTTGATCCAGTCCGATGGAGGGATTGTCCAAAAAATTGAAACAACCTATTGTGACTTCTTAGGTATTGGCTTGACCCCTAGACGCATGAGACACTCTACGTCATCGATCGTGTTTACCATATACCTAACACGGAAACCACCAGCCTCTCGTACCGAGGCCTAAATTTTTTAAAGAACATGATTGGTAGACGAAACCAAGTCCTCAAAGACCCCACTATTTCGAGTCATCCATATAGCCCAAATAGTGGAAACAAAAGCCACTTGCCAAAGGTAAGCAACCTGTGTGCTAAAAGCAAAAGATAATGCCTCTAGAAGCATCTTGTGAAAACATAATCATAAAAAAGAGAAACATTATTCGCCCAATATAATTTATGAAGAATATCAATGCATAAAGACAAGCAGATAAGATATATCAAGATCCTCCCCTGTTTGTCGGCATAAGGTTTATATGGTAGGGCCCTAAAAGCCCCGATATGCAACACATCCCATGTAGGAAACCTTCCATGGACCGCACACCAAGCAATGTAAAAACTTCAAAGAGGAATAAAGGATGCCCAGATCCAAGAGCTCCACTATATCCGAAAAACCCGAGCATAAATGCTCGTATCTTGTCTTAGACGTGATTTCTCCTTGATTGGTTTTTACCTAAATACTTTGATCCAATACAGTTGTTGAAACCACGTAGGCCGCGATATCCGTTGTAATCTTCAGATGCTTCGCAATAAAATCCTCCTCAGGATACCAAGTCCCCTATATATAATAATCGACAATAAGTTACCCTAAGAAAGGGCGACACTCATAGGGAATACCAAGCCGATTGGCAATAATGTAACCAAGCAAATTACCCAACCAGAAACGCATGATGGAGGACTGCCCTACAATCCCTTGAGATTCTTCTCCTAGCTTATAAAGCAGGTGCCGAGAACCACTGTGAAAGGATGATTTAATGTGGTAGGGTTGAATCTTACCATTATCAAGAAGGAATCGATGTTGTATGAAATCCATCCCTGGATCCATTGTATTCAGGACCTCCAAACTAAAACACAAAAGAAATACTTCATTGGAAATTCGAATCGATCTAACCTAACACCACCTTCAACTCTCGGAGACCACACTTTATTATAGAAAATATTAAAAATCCCTTTATGGTCCAGCCTCTACGTTCATTTAAAGTTCATCATTGCCTGCTCAATCTCCATGAACAAAGAACTGGGCTATCCAAAAACCATCATGGAGAGCACCAACAAGCTTGAAATCATAGACTTGACCAAACACGCCCTTCCCTCCATCGAGAGCGTAGAGCCCATCCATCTAGAGACCGTGGCAAGGATAGAATAAGTCAGAGAGGAAAGTAAGTCACTCGGGGAGTGACTAGGAATAAGGGACAACCATGTATTGCATTGGAAGAGCCCCCTCTGTGATGCCCATCATGCGTCGCACATAGGCCTTAAAATGTTGCGAGGTCTGCGATTATAAAAACTTATAATTTTTCCGGGCTAAAAAGCTACACAAAAGAAATCAATATAAAGCTCTAGAACCCCATTAATGCACTGAATACTAGCACCTCTGAGGTAACGGAGATATCATCTGCATAAAAAAAAAGAACAGACGGGGATTAAACTCCCACCTTAGCTAACACCGGTTGTATGACACTCGTCGCAATTCGATGAAGAATTAATCTCCCCAACATATCTTCAGCAAACAAAATAATCTAGGTGATAAAGAATCCCTTTGATGAACCTCGCGGGAGCAAGCAAAAAAACCATTAGGCGCTCCATTGATCATCACCGAGAGCCATGCTGAGTCTAGGATGGCTGGAATGCGAGACAAATAGAACTAAAAACCCTTATGCTTCAATTTCTACTAAAGAAAACCTCATCGAAGAGTATCAAAAGCTTTCCTAATATCATTTTTAAGCGCAACATTAGCAGTGTTACGTTGCCGATATACGCAGTTGATGCATTCCGAGGGTACTGTGTAGGAAAGGATATCATCATATAAAATACACCCTCTTACATTGTAATTTTCGAGGAAAAAATATTAAGGCAGTCAAGAAAGCCTAACAATGATATAGGTTGTATAATTATGAAATACTTAGCAAAAATTTGCTAACACGTTTAGGAAAATTCAAAATATAATTTGTGGGTGTATTGTGTAATACTTGGAGTAATAAGGTGAAGAAACTAATTTTCAGCTTCAGTGAGAGTTAAGATTGAGCAAGTGTGAGCAATTGTTGAGTGGTAGATGACAGTAGTGAGCTAACTCTATTGCTCCAAGTCCAGAGTCGCTCTTTCCAAAAAATTATCCCACCTTGACCAAAGAGGCTACGTTACAACCAAAAGTCCTATTTGATTCCGAGCTTACACACATTTAAGTGCGATGAGGGGCTAAATAATATGCAATCATATGGTAGGCCATATGCATGATGCAACTTCAGAGTAAACATGACCATCTTTTACATTTGAGTGAAGAGAGATACTCATAACCCATGAGGATTACTAACTCAAGGGATTGAGTTCTGAGAGTAGTTGAAGTGTCTAGTCGCTTAATATTCATATTGTTGTGCTATATATATATATATATATATATATATATATATATATATATATATATATATATATATATAAATCAAGCCTAAAGTTGTATATGTCACTAGTGACTCATTGTAAAGGTTGCGCATATTCTAGTCTTGTTTTTATCTTTTGCTATTCAGGACGCTCAAACTGTACATTTCAGGGGATTATGATCGTTGGTTATTTTATGTATTTTTGTGCATAAAATCATAGCTAAAATACTGCAAAAGTATGTGAAATAACACTTGTTGACCTTATATTTTATGTTTTAAACGATTTTAACTTGTTTGTTCATTTTGTAGCATTTTTTTGTACACAATTGACCTTATTTGGATCAATTGTAAAGTCCTGTTAGAGAACTAAGTGTAGAAAAGGCCTAATAAGAAGAATGCAAGTGATTGGGATAGAGAATGACCTTGGACCGGCCCATAGCGGAGAAGAAAAGAAGAAGGGCTGAGCAAATAATACCGCTTGATTGAGCTAAATTAGCTTGGCCAAGCTAAATTGGTTCGGCCAAGCCAAATCTATTTTTTGCTAATTCACCTGGTTGAGCTAATATTTTTATCCATTCACGTTTCTTCACGCGTTTAAATGTGTATTTCAGCCCATGTCTGATTTTTTTTCCTAGCTTACTTTAATTTATGCACTTTAAATACTTGAAGGCTCTCATGTTGAAGGAGATCTTGGATCATTATCATACATACCACTTACAAAGAGAGAGTCAAAGTTTTAGAGAGCAAGGAAGAGAGAAGCATTAACAGTGAAGTGTCCGCAGGAGCATGCAGTTACGCCATCTAACGTCTTTGGTGAAATTAATAGATTTATTTATTATCTTTAAACAATGTTTTCTTTTATTATTATTATTTTTTTGAATTTTAGTACGAAGCAGTCGTTTTATATCTCAGAATTTAGAAAGTAGGTTTCAATTGCAATATAGATGGTGGTTATTTCACTCCTTTAATTTATGTTTATTTCATACATTTGATGTGTTGAGTATTGATTAATGCATAATTAGTTTGATCACCTATATCTTGTGCACACAAATCCATGTCCAGAACTCGAGATGAGGACATGGATGACCAAACAACACACAACATAATCAATCAACAGACCGGGAGGTTGAGAATGATTATGGAGGTATTTCATATGCACTATTAGGAGTTGTATACATGAGCTTAACCAAGATGTTTGTCTGTTGTATATGAGCTACACCTTAATAATTCTGGGAGGGGAATTTAGATACACGTAAGCGAACATGAATTTGGGATAACTATCTTTGTTGAACTTGTAATTGATTCTAAAATAGGCATCCCTGAGATAGCTTTTTAATAATTGAGTTTAATTTATAATTTGCTAATTACTTTTATAATTGTTCGACTGCTTTGGTTAATGGTCTAGTTAGAATAGTTAGGCAATCCCAATTATCACTTATTCGATGGACTTATATATATATACTAAGGATAAAATCATTGTGTTACTTTAGATAGATCATCTTCACTAGTCTTTGTGGGATACAACCTTGCATGCCACTAGCTAGCAACTACATTATGCACTAGCGGTTCAGGCTGTTAGAAAATAGAGCGATCAATAAGCTTACTGCCTGAGATTTTTAAATCATTGAAATACATACGAATATATCGCAAATACAATCCTGCAAAATGTATGATTGTCTTTGTACTCGAAGAGAAGAATCAAAGGATCTTGTAGAAATTGTACTACTCATATTTATCTTGATAAAATTATATTTGTGCAGTATATATGTATAATTTTTGTTTAGACACAAAACTTTTTCACGTTTTGGCACCACAGTGGGACCATCCCTATCTCTCTTCTCTTCTCTCCCCAAATTCATAAATTTTAAGAAGTCTAAATTAAAGTCCATAATGACCCTGGAAAAGCAAATTGCCATTCTAAAATAACTCGTTCAAGGTCTCACCGAACATTTTCAAGCACGATATGCTATGATCATAAAGTTGATGATCAAAGAAGATGAAGTTGATACAGGTCACCCAGTTGAGGAGCATGGTGAAGTTGAAACATCTATAATGCAACACTCAAGTGGGCAAGAGAAGTTCTCAACAAAAATGTTGCAAGTCTCATTAGGTGGAATGACTCATGCAGATCAACTGAAAGATCTCATCGTGGAAACTATCAACAACAATTTTGATGGAAGTCTTAGGGCATACTCGACTTATACCAAGCCATACACCGCAAGATTGATAGCTTGAAAAGGTCTTCCGGCAACCAACCCCCGAAGTTTCAATAGTTTGATGACAAAGGTAACCCAAACTTGCACATGACTCACTTCATAGAAACCGGAACGATGTCGGAACATATAAAGATCACTTGGTGAAGCAATTTGTCCCGTCCTTGAAAGAAAATGGCTTTGACATGTACACCAACTTTGGGGAAAAGTTGATCGGCATTTAGGAGCAATTGGAAAAATAATTTCTCAACCACTTCTCTAGCACCCAACGGACGGTTTTCATGCCCGAGCATGCAAATTCACGCTAAGTAAAAGAAGTGTTTGTCTTACACTATATCAATCGTTGAAGAAGTTCAAGTGTAAGCTAAAAATAGAGTTTGTTGAAAGCCTCTACCATTTAAATGTGTATTCAAGGGATGCGATGGAGTCTTGAACTTGTCGGAGAAAACGAACTAACTTATACATCTAGTATATCTCCCGGTTGCATGCGTATAACCAATCAACAGGGGTAGTATAAATATTATTGTGTCCGTGAGGAGGATTCTCAGAGTGAACCAGCTAAATCAATTGTTCGGCATAAGTTTATCAAAATGATAGTTGAGAGTGTATATACCAGGTAACATAAAAAACTATTAAACAAAAGGGAAGTATCAATGCAGAAGAATTTCCTGAGGGTTGGTTCCTAAAGAGACTAATATACACATAATCAAAACACCTTTCGTTGTTAGGTGAAGGTCGACCGGTTCCAACCTAAGGTGGATGATATCGTAAAATCTTATGAGGAATAACTACACATGCAGGATAAGGTTCAATTATGGGTTCAATTAGTCTTTATTATGTAAGACTTGAACACACCACCGCATCTCACTTTATACATCGACATGGGAGCATAGTTATTGCAATTGATGTAACACTCCAAAACAAAAAAGCAGCAGACTTTCTTATTTTCATTTTTTTTAATTTTCTAAAAATAATTGTTTAAAGTTTATTTTTCTAAAAGAATATTTAACGTCAAATTATATTTTATTTAAATGTTGAGGCTAATGAATTTTCAGGAAACAAAGTGTTTTTACTCAATTTTGCTGATCGCCCGGATCGCCTGGATAGAAGCCTGATCGCCCGGATAGAAGAAAGAAATGTTCAAAAGATAAAAAATATCAGAATGTATTTTTAATTTATTTAGTATAGGCTAGAATTTGAGTTAGGACTTACGAATAGAACTTTAATAAGATTTATGAGTCACAAGAGTGACCCTTGTGCAGAACGGAAGCACGACAATGCGAAAGCACAATCATGCGGGAAGTACAACAACGGGGAAGCACGACAATTCGGAAGCACGACAACGTGGAAACACGATAACATGGAAGCACACAATGCCGGAAGAATGACAATGTCAGAAGCACGACAATGCATTAAGCACCACAATGCAAGAAGCACAATAATGTGGAAGCATGATAATGCAAGCAGCACGACAATGCAAGAAGGACGACAATGTAGAAGCATGCTAATGTAAGAAACACGATAATGCAGAAGCACGACAATGTAAGAAGCACAACAATGTTTTAGTAAATATTTCTATAAATATGCCTCATATGTTTTTATTTCTTGTAGTTCTATTACGAATATTTGACAATACGTTATCTAGATGAGTATAAGTATATGTGCGGACTAGTTATATATAGAAGCAAAGATTATGATGAAGAATAACAAGGAAAGTTATAAGATTTAAGGTGTTTCAAGTTGGCGAGTGCAGTACGAGTTGGACTAGACAACCTTGAAGCTTCTTTAGAGCTAGTTCAATTAAAGAACATATACATCAGTCCAAGAAAGTCTACATGAAAAGTAAGTGAGTAACTTTTATTTAGTACCCTTCAGCTTGTATATTCTTATGTAAGTCGGCTTAACCTCAGGGTCATTCCGTTTTACAGGACCTTTGGATCACCAGCTTGGCCTAAGCGTCATTCCATTATATAGGACCTTCGGGTCAATAGTTGGCAGGTCGACAAGTTGGCTGATCATATAACATATTAAATAAGTGTTATCCACTAGGTTCGCATAACTCATGATGCTATGCTTAAAATATTTTTTAGGTGCAATGGATGGCAGATGATCTAGCTGGTAGGGGCAAGTTCCCCATAAGAAGTAAATAAAGCTAAGTAAATGTATTTGTAAAGTTTTGATATTAAAGTAGAACTAGTGTTGAAATTATATTTTTTAAGCTAAAGTTACAAGTGTTTTATCTTTTCAATATTTTTAACTTAGAAGTTTTTACTACTTATGATATTGTAGAAACATAATAGGACTTTTGACTCAAAGATGTGGATTTCTACGAGTTAGTTTTACGAGAAGAATAGATAAATTTTTGAGAAATTTTCTAACTCATATTTTTATTTCTTCCGTTGACATTTAAAAGTAGAAGCATGTTTTAGTGGCAACCCTTCACCTGTTTGCGGGGCTGGAGTTTACAATTGAGCACAAGGCAATCACGTCTATTGTAACAAGGCTAACCAAACATATCCCTCTTCACAACATAGCTTCTCTCTATGGTCTCCCTTACGCTACGAAGAGTCTAACTAGTGTAGTTTATAGTATTTGAAGAGTCGAATCCATGACTCTGTCACAGTTTATGGACCCATAAACCCTCATACCTTGCGCACCTAATGGTACACATGTTCATGCATGCATTTCAGGTCGAATTAAGTGTTGTTTCAATGACATTTGCATGCATTTTCGACCGTATATTGTTCATAATTGTTGTATTGGACAAATTGATGTGTTTGGACTGATTCAGAACAATACATGTAAATTAAGACCAAAAATTTGAGTCTTGAAGAAGTTCGAAACGAAGAACGAGCCAATGATGAAAAAGAGACTGATGAAGATTCGTTCAAGTTGTCGTGCCCGCGACCAACCCGACGAGCATACAAGCCTAAAACTTCAACAATGGTTCGCAGCGCCGAATGTTGGTCACGACCGTGACCAAGTCGACGAGCCAAAAACTTCAGCAATGGTTCTCGGCCGCGACTCACCTTTGCGACCACGATCCGATACCCTGTTTTTATCCTGAAACACGATTTTAGGCCCATTTTTAGCCCAACCCCCTTACCTCTATATATATAAGATCCTAATTCGAATTTAGGGCATCTTCCACTAATATTCAGCCTACATTCATCATTGGAGCAAGGGTTTGAAGTGAAGTGAAGATCAAGATCAAGAGATTATTATCTTTTGGTTTATTCTATCTAGTTTTTGTTTCTCATTATAATTTCTATTAGTTTTATCTTCGTATTAGTTGCCATGAGTGGCTAGTACTCTTTTATCCAGCTCTTGATCAATTGTTGAACCTTAAGCTAGGATGATTATGTAATTTTTATGGTTATTATCCGATTAGATTATGTTTTGGGATCTTCTGTGTTGTTTGATGCTATTGATTCACATTTATGAGTTAATTTATGGTTTAGTCACTCATTTTGGGGTTCATTTGTATGTTGCTAGGATTGAATTTGTAATCCGTAATTGTTATAGATTTAAATCCCAAGTAGCAAATAGGAGATAGTTCTTCTAGGACAACAGAGTTTACGACCAATGAAATCGAGCTTGAGAATTTTATGTCGTATCTACTATGTTGTCTTAATTCGTAATGCATTTGACTATTGAAGACTAGAGAGCTTATTCTAGGAGTCAGTAAGTTGGGTATATTAATTAGAGAGCTTATTTCGGTTAATTATATTTAAGAGACAACAAGATTAATAAAGCTTGTTATTAATCTTGGAGTAGGGATTTTAGGACTAATATATCGGGTAATAACACCAATTACATAGTTAATGTAAGCTAAGGGGATACTAGATCAAGGGTTGGATTCTTTTTAATATCTTAAAATAAAAAATCATTTCATTGTTTTTATTTACTTGAGTTGCTAGTTTATTATGTGTTTTTGGTTAATCTTTACTTTGGTTACTTAACTGCATTAGTAGTTAGTTATTTGATACCATCCAAAACCGCTCATCTTTATTGTTTTCTTATTCTGTTTACATTTTTGTCAATCAAGTTGTTTAATACATAAGACAAGATCCGTTTAATCGTTTCTTGTGGCATCGACTATTTTTTACCGCTCTACTAGTTAGATTAGTGGATTTAGAATAAATATAAATTACATACATTAATTTGGTGTGTATTACATTCGACGACACGTAAATCTACAAACCACCTAAGAATGATCAATTCTAAGATAAGATTAAACAAAGCACACTTGCTAAATCCAAAACCCTAAATTTATCAACACACAACAAATTGCATAATAAATCGTGAATACATCGACCCGATGGTTCAAGCTACTTCCTAACCTCAGGAAATAAGGAACTATTCACACATCATCACAAGAACCACGAAGAATGTCATCGTTAAGTAAGAATCGAACATAAAAAAATAAAAGAGAAGATAGGGATAAAGAAAGTTTAATAATTTAAGATCCTTGAGAAAAGTCCGGTGAGATGTAATAGGCGTTACAAGCTTTAGCAATCCACAAGTTTTTCAGTAAAAGCTTTATAGATTGAGTCTCCATCCCTCAAGTAAAAGACTAAAATCTTAAAAAATAAAACTAAAACGTATTGGATAGGCCGTCCATTTGGTTCAGAGGGACTCTGATGGATGTTTTTTACGTCCGTCGTTTGCTCAGTGTCTTCAGATTTGTTTTTCCAGCCTCGTCTACAGTTTTCAGATCTGTTTTGTTGTTCGGTGTCTATCAAATTCGTTTATTGGATTTATTTCGTTTTCGTTTGGCAATTGGAATAAGTGGTAGGGAAGATGATGATCCAACCGCTGATGGCTTTCCCACCAAGCTGCATGGTTGTGCTCTTGTCGTCTGACGGAAACCACTCAACAAGAGCCTACCACCATTAAGGAAAATATATTAAATCAAGAGTGACACTCATGTGCATAAGATGCACATTAGTGTTAATGCACATCTTGTGGGCTCCACTTATGATTTTTGCGCGCGAGATCTATATATATTAAGGTGTGTTTAGAATCACAAAATAGGCGCTAGCTTAGTTGGTAAATGCGCGGCAATGTACCCTTCAATGCGCGGGTTCGAATTTTAATAGTACCTTTTTATTTTTCACCAGCAGTATATTCAAATTCCGAGCATAGTATATGTTATAAAGCCTAAGAGCATACAGTATATTCAAATTCCGAGCATAGTATATGTTATAAAGCCTAAGAGCATATGAACACCACCTTTTTATTTTTCACCAGCAGTATATTCAAATTCCGAGCATAGTATATGTTATAAAGTCTGAGAGCATATGAACACCACCTTTTTATTTTTCACCAGCAGTAAATTTAAATTCCACCCTTTTATTTTTCACCAGCAGTATATTCAAATTTCGAGCATAGTATATGTTATGATGTCTAACAGTATATTTAATATTTCGATGTAGTATACGTTATGTTGCATGACAGTATACGTTGTTCCTTTTTATTTTTCACCAGCAGTATATTCAAATTTCGAGCATAGTATATGTTATGATGCCTAACAGTATATTTAATATTTCGATGTAGTATACGTTATGTTGCATGACAGTATACGTTGTTTTTAGTTAAGTTTTGTTTTATACTGTGAAATATTTATTTTTTCAAACTTACAATACTCACAGTATATTTAATATTTCGATACAGTATACGTTATGATGTCTGACAGTATACGTTGTTTTAGTTAATTTTTATTTTATACTGCGAAATTTTTTTTTCCAACTTACAATACTCACAGTATATTTAATATTTCGATACAGTATATGTTGTTTTAGTTAATTTTTGTTTCATACTGCGAAATATTTATTTTTTCCAACTTACAATACTCACAGTATATTTAATATTTCGATACGGTGTATATTATGATGTATGACAGTATAGGTTTGGTTAGATTAATTTTTCTTGTATATTGTACAATATTTTTGTGTTTCGAACTTACAATACAATTATTTTTGCATTATAAAAAAATTTAATAATACAATTTATAATTTTTTTCAGACTCACAGACTAATAGATAAAAAAATTAAAGGGCAAAAAAAAAAAAGAAAGAAGAAGGAAAAGGAAAAAAAAATGAAGGAAGAAGGAAAAAAGATGCAAACGGAATTGAACCCTTGACCTCAAGGTTCAGATATTTAAAACTGCATCAAATACCACCAGACCACTTGCTTTTAGTGTTCAACAAACAGGCCATTAAATATATACAACGCGCGCGCAAAAAATAATAATATAATAATAATTGGCCGGTTCAGACCAGTCTAAACCGTGCGATTTATTTAGGCTGAACCAGTGGGGCCCACAAGGTGTACAATAACACTATGGTGCATCTTATGCACCCAAGTTTTTGCCTTAAATCAATGCTCAAATATAGTACTTCCTCATCTCACTTAACTTCTCATTGTTGACCGGGTACGAATGTTAAGAAAAAATAGATTTTGTGGAATCTTTCATTTTTTTAAAGGTGAAGATTGAATATGAATATTTTGAGGGTTGGGATTGTTGTCTTTAATTATCATTTATGGGTGTGAAAAGTTAAGTGGGACAGACCGAAATGAAAAATGTGACAAGTTAATTGGGACGGAGAGAGTATTTGTTACCATATTTCAACGGAAAAAAATCATTTTTAGTCCTGTATATTAGTCCTTGTCTAGTATAAATCTTGTATGTTAGAAAATTTCAATTTTAGTCCTGTATGTTTCAAAAGTTGTCCAAATTAAAGACACCGACCATCACCAATGACCAATTTGGCGGCAATTAATCACGTGCGACGCACGTGACTATAAATTTGAGAAAGATGAAGAAAGAAAGAAAAATAAAATAATAAAATAAAATAAAATGCACCTTATACAGAATTAGGGTTTAACTTTTTCTTTTCTTTTCTGGGCGAGCTACTAAAGTAATTTAATAATTTAACATATTATCTGGACAAATACGTGACACATAAGCATTAGCACTCGAAAGCCTAAATATATTATTCTAATTGCGGCTAAATTGGTCTTTGGTGATGGTCAGTGTCCTTAAATTGGACAACTTTTGGAACATACATGATCAAAATTAAAATTTTCTAATATATAGAACTTAACCTAGACAAGGTATAGCATAGAGGACTAAAAATGAAATTTTCCCCATTTCACCTAATCAATTAAAAACTCTGGTTTGTAAAACTACAGACCCTAAATATATTATTCTAATTGCAGTTAAATTGGTCTTTGATGATGGCCAGTGTCCTTAAATTTGACAACTTTTGAAACATACATGATTAAAATTAAAATTTTCTAATATATAGAACTTTTACTAGACAAGGTATAACATAGAGGACTAAAAATGAAATTTTCCCCATTTCACCTAATCAATTAAAAACTCTGGTTTGTAAAACTACAGACCCTAAATTATTATTCTAATTGCAGTTAAATTGATCTTTGGTTATGGCCAGTGTCCTTAAATTTGACAACTTTTGAAACATACATGATTAAAATTAGAATTTTTTAATATATAGAACTTTTACTAGACAAGGTATAACATAGAGGACTGAAAATGAAATTTTCCCCATTTCACCTAATCAATTAAAAACTCTGGTTTGTAAAACTACAGATCACAATTATGCTAAAAACTTTAAAAATCTAATAAAGTATTTTATTAATTGATCAAAATATTGAAGTGGCTAATTTATTTAATAAAGAGAAAAACTTATATGTATGTGACCTACAAATTTTCTTTTTAATTTTTTTTATCCTAATTTAAGAACAAAGAAAAAATTCTTCCCTCCCTCTACGGTGACTCGAACCCAGGATCAAAGATCTAGATAGTAGATGTGCTGCCACTTAAATTATCCAACTTCGTATGTATGTCACCTACAAATTTGAATTGGTTAAAATTACTAGATAAAGAAATAAAAATTAACATACTATTCACCTCCTAAAAAAAGCAGATGTATTAATAAAACTGTGCGTTTTAGAATTAGCCAACGTGAATTTGTAAAATGATAATACTCCCATTTTTTTAGATGTTCTTTTAAGTTTGGATAAAAAAATTAAGAGATATGAAAAATAAACAAATAAATCATCAATTAGATTATATAGATATGGTAAGTGATAAAGCGCAATCCGGTAACCACACAATTTGAACAATAATCTACGCAAACAGAATGTAAAAACACAGGAATTACGTGGTTCGATCCGGAGATCTACGTCCACGGGCAGAAAACGGCAATCGCCGGAGTGTTTCTTTTACTAGAATGCTGAGTTTACACGTAGTAGGTGAGATTACAAGAGTGCCCCCCCTAATTCAGAGTTCTTTTCACCTATTTATCCTACTAAATCAAAACCCTAACTAACTCCCTATAATCTTGCCCACCAAATCTGCATGGCAGTTGGGAAAAGATCATGGGTCTTGAGTCGCGGAACAGGCCATAAGTTGGGCCAGCGTATGCTTCTGGACCGACGCGTGTTTTCGGACCTGCTGGGCCTACGCGTGCTAGGCCGGTCAGTGGGCCAAAGTATGAGTCCGACCCGAAGTGATCGGGTTATCCTTATCAGATGCCCCTCCCCCCAGCCGAAGTGAGGTAGGAGCTTCGGTTGTCACCGGGGTGGAATCGTAAGTAGGAGGAACCGTGGTCGCTGGCGGGCTGAAGTGTTCATGGAGGACTAAGTCTATCCGCGTCCCTGGGCACTCCGCGGAAAAGTCTGTAGACTCGGAGTCGGGCTGAGCCGAAGTGGACAAGACATATAGCCGATATACCGAGTAATAGCCTGGCCGAGGTGGAGAATACACCGGAGTGTAGTATTATGACCGAGGTAAAGAGAACACCGGAGTGCAGTAGCCTGGCCAAAATGAAAGGAACACCGGAGTGTGATTTAAATCTTCCTGGCGAAGAGTAAGGTTGATGTGATTGGCGGCGCCATAAACCGGACTGAGCCCGTATTTATTCGGGCGATTCGGTTGTAACCGGGGTGGAGCTGTAGGGAAGATGAGTCGTGGTCGCTGGCGAGCCACAGTGTCTTTGGATGTTCAGAGTCTGTGGAGGCTGAATCAAACTAGGATGAATGCCACCGAAGTGATAGCGAGACCGTGATCTCCCCAAAAGCAATAAAGTGTAGCGGAAGAAGATAGTAGTCTGGCCGAGGTGAAGGGGGGATGATGTGCTTGATGCTACCCCGGTGGAGAATCCGGAGGCCGAGGTAAAAGGATCACCGGAGTGTAATAGTCTGGCCAAAATGAAAGGAACACCGGAGTGTAGTAGCCTGGCCGAGGTCTACTCCGCAGCCGAGTCGTTGGGCTCGCTAAATCTCAACGCCGGAGCGCCGAATATTGGCTCGGAGGCCGTAAATAATTGACCAGAAATAAGAACTTCTTTATCGGGTGTTCGGGAACATGACATGGACATTGCCAATGTGAATCTCCCCGGACGGATCGGGGAAGAGATTTAATCGTCCGGAGACGAGATGCAAATCTCCCCGGACGGATCGGGGGAGAGATTTAATTGTCCGGAGACGAGATGCAAATCTCCCCGGACGGATCGGGGGAGAGATTTAATTGTCCGGAGACGAGACGTGAATCTCCCCGGACGGATCGGGGGAGAGATTTAATTGTCCGGAGACGAGACGTGAATCTCCCCGGACGGATCGGGGGAGAAATTTAATTGTCCGGAGACGAGACGTGAATCTCCCCGGACGGATCGGGGGAGAAATTTAATTGTCCGGAGACGGAGGTTTAATTATCCGGAGACGAGACGCGAATCTCCCCGGACGGATCGGGGGAGAGACTGTACAATCTTTTTTCCAAAAAGTAGGGAGTTTTTAGATATTAACTAGTCCAGGCCATCGACCTGCGAAACGTCCAAGGAGGCAAAGGCCCCACTCCTGGTGGGGTTTGAAGCCCATTCAAATCCAGCAAAGACTCATCCGCGAATGAGTCCTTTGATCCAAGAGTGATTGACTCTTCCGAATGGCTAGGGTGGGGCCCCTTATTAGGCTTGGTAATCTCCAATGAGTTGGTGCTTTTGTTTCTCTGCGCCATAAGTTAGTGGGGGACAAAAACAAATAGAAATGCTGCAAAACCAGCTAGGATCAGAGCACTAGCAGGATATCAAAATATTGGCACACAAGCCTCCGGGAGTTTTGCAATAAAAATCAGTCCACAAAAATGGCCAAGAGATTGCAGAAATTCCAGTGATTAATAGCAGCTTTAAGTAACCAATAAAATCAGTTTTTTGTGCTTAGAATAATGGCACACAGGCCCTCTTTAATTCAACAAAAATCAGTAAAATAGGGAGCAGTAGCAGCAAATTCCAGAAATAGCAAATGATACACAAACTAGCAAATGCAGTAGCTTTCAGCAACGGCTCACAGGCCTTCCACAATCGATCAATTCAGAAAAACGAAATTGAAAAATATAGAAGATAGCAGCAGTATGATAGCATACACAGCAGAAAAATGTCACGCAGGCCCTCAATAATTCAGAAATTTAATGGGAACGAAATCGGAAATTTCAGTAGAGGACAGCACAAAATACAGCAGCAAAGATCAGCAGGTCTCGAGAATGGCTGCAGTAGACTGATCTAAAAATGACAGCAAAATCAATTCAGCAATAGAACAGTCCCGAATTTGGGTTCAGAACAGAGGCACACAGGCCTTCAATCCCAGCAGTAGCGAAATGGCACACAGGCCTTAATCCCAGCAGTAGCGATCAGAAAAACGAAATCGAAAATCGAACATACTTTGTCTCAAAACGAACAGAAACGATTGTCACAGTAGAGGTCGATTCCGAAGTCGTAAATAGAAATACCTGGATTGTGGATTTGTTTGAGTGGCGAACTGATTTGAAACTGCAAACAAACCTCAGAAATCCTTCAAACTTACCCAAATCTCTCCTGAATTTCTTCAAGACAGACGCTGGACTGGGCTGTAACGGAGGGGGTCCAAGAGATAAGGCGCTGGACGCAGCAGCCATCAGTGTACGCAGCAACAAGGTTGCAGGCCAAGCGGACACGGAGTGACGTGGCGAACCCTAACCGGAGTCGTAGTGGTGGAGCAAGAAGGATGTGCACTGTTCGGGGACAGGAGATTTTGGAAGAAAATGATCAGTGCAACAGCGTGTCAATATCCTCGCGCGATCTTGCAGTATGACAGACCACGAGTCGAGGTGGCGGAGAAATATGGAACTGTCATGGAGCCATCGATGGCGAGTTCCAATTGCATTGTTCTTGGTCGAAGAGGAGCTTGACGGGGGAGATTGGTTCTGTAACTGAATGAAAAACAGGGGAAGGGAAAGCCTTGAGCAGCTGGTTCGTGGAGTGAGGAATTGACGCCGAGGAGGCTTCCTTCCTTGCCGGTTTAGTGATTAAGGGAGGGCCCGTTTTGAATTTGGTTAACCCGGTTCATATTTAAGTGGTGAATTTCTTCCATCAAGGAGAATCGGCTCGGAGGGGATGGCCCAGTTAACTAAAGATAGATCGGTTCGGTCCGATCAAGGAGGATAAACTGGCCCTGTGAGATCATAACAAAACCCTAGGGAGGTCCCTGAGCGCCGCAATTCCTGACTCGGGCGACTCGAGGCTCGACTCGGTGAAGTTCCTGCTGATCTGCGAAAGACGGAGGTCCTTCGCCAGAGTGCCTTGGACGGTGGAGAGATCGCGGTGCCGAGCCGCCTCAGTTGATGTGCAGCTTCGCTGAAGCACGAGATCCAGTAGGATTTAGGAGCTTAAAGCTCTTTTAATGGCGGATTTGCAGGCCAGGTCAGTGCAGGGTTAGTGTAGATGATGAGCTACCAGATCTGAGGAAATTAAAGAGGGGAAGACAGATTCCCTTTTATGTTGTATAATGTAGTGGGAGTGATGAATAATCACTAAAATAGGGCCCAAATAAATAATAGTGTAAGTGAGTCCGTGTCATCGGAGATGATGATGAATCTCTCAGAGTGACGAGCAGGCTTGGATGAGTGAATATAATTAAAATCAATCACAGAATCACAAACGATATCGAAATCAGATGAAATTTGTGAGAAGTTTCAGAATTTTGAACGTTAGAGACTCCGTTCCCACAGACGGCGCCAATTGATAAAGCGCAATCCGGTAACCACACAATTTGAACAATAATCTACGCAAACAGAATGTAAAAACACAGGAATTACGTGGTTCGATCCGGAGATCTACGTCCACGGGCAGAAAACGGCAATCGCCGGAGTGTTTCTTTTACTAGAATGCTGAGTTTACACGTAGTAGGTGAGATTACAAGAGTGTCCCCCCTAATTCAGAGTTCTTTTCACCTATTTATCCTACTAAATTAAAACCCTAACTAACTCCCTATAATCTTGCCCACCAAATCTGCATGGCAGTTGGGAAAAGATCATGGGCCTTGAGTCGCGGAACAGGCCATAAGTTGGGCCAGCGTATGCTTCTGGACCGACGCGTGTTTTCGGACCTGCTGGGCCTACGCGTGCTAGGCCGGTCAGTGGGTCAAAGTATGAGTCCGACCCGAAGTGATCGGGTTATCCCTATCAGTAAGTAAGATAATTAGAATCCCTATCCCTACTTAATATAAAAGTAGGATAGTTTAGGGTGATGTGTCTTCACCACCTTAATTCTAGGCTTTAAACAAAAATAATAATAATAATATATATATATATATGTATATATATATAAAAGAAAAGGAACCAACCAGCGTCCCTCTCTCATTTTTTTTTTTTTTTTTGATATTTTGATATTTTCAACTACAATTTAAATTGCACATAACTTTTTTGTTCCTAATCTATATTCCAAATTTTATATCAAATTAATTTTCTTGCTGGGATCTTTAGTTTGGCACCTATATTAAATATATAAAAACCAATTACTTAAGAACAAAATATTAGACCTAAAATATGAACTATAATTTTTTGTAGTATTGAATTATTTACTTAGTTTTGTAATATGTACATAATTAAATTATTTTTATGGGTTTGAGTCACAAGTATTTAAATTTTAATTTTATAATAAAAAATAATCCGATTCTTCAATTTATAATATTAATTGTTTCATTATAATAGTTTTTAATATGTGATTATTTCTATAAAAAAAATTATGAACAAAAATTGTAAGTAAAAAATCCCCTTTACTATTACAGTAAGAGTAACACACATGTCATTTATATAAGTCCTCTATAAAAAAAACACGTGTCAATCATACAGATTGTAGGAGTTTATTTTTAAAAGGAAAAAAAAATAATTGGATATACCAATCAATAAAATTCTCTCTTCAATTCTTTTTCTTTTTAACTTAAAATTTTTAATGTTTATAACTTTTCATATCAATTTAATTTTTGATGAAAAATATATCAAATTAATCATTATTTCACGATATTCAAATAGATATTCATATTAGATATAATAAATTTGTTGGATTTACATTGGTCAATTGTAAAAAAAATGTATGTTAGAAAAAAAATATGGGTATGTTTGCTTATAATTTTTCTCAGTAGATTTTTAGGAGACCAAATTCTAATAAAGCACACTCATTAACTCTTGCAGCCAAGTTTGGCTCAGCATTCCCCAACCTTAAGCAAACACACCCTATGTGTATTTATTTCCAATTATTTATTTCATGTTAGAAAAAAATATGGTATACTACAAAACTTCAAATAACTTATTTCACTTTTTTATGAAATTTGGTTTAAAATTCGTATTGCTTACATAAAAAAATAATTGTTAATATTTACTTAATTTTAATACATAAAATATAGTAAAATATACACACATGTATAATGACTGGTAGCAATATTAGAATTTAATCACATATTATTAATGTAATAGAATATTTTATCCCGTGCATTGCACGAGCGAATATCTAGTTATTTTAAAAATAATTATAGGAATACTATTAAAAAAAACAAAATATAAAAGTTAAAAAAATATTTAAAAAAAAAAAAAAAAAGAGAGAGGTAGTATAAGATTTGAAAGAGAGAAGTATAGGTTTTTGAAAATGAAATGAAGAAGCCATAGGCATAGGCATGTGGTTGAATGATGGCATTTGGTGGCACATGCCTTTTTACCCCACCAAACTCATGTTAAGACGCAAACCGCCAAAATTGTTCCTGTCATGCCCCCATGTGACCTCATACATTAGTGGTGTATGACAGCCTAAATCTTAATTCAATTATAAAATCTAATCCAATTTCACCAATTCTCAACTTGCCCCATATTATTCATTCAACAACGCCCATGTCGGCCACATAAAATAATCTCCACCTTTTGAATTCAGTCAAACCCTATAATCTAGCCTAGATCAATGCTATAATATCCAAATCTTACCGTTGGATATAATATTCACCGTAATTGTAGACTATATCAATTCTCTATAAAAAACATATCAAGTTCGTATAATATATTATGCTTGCCACATGGGCAGATTGTTCTATTAAATGTAAAGAATTCCAGCTGGATACAGCACTAGATTCATTAGAAAGAAATAATTTCGTAATTTGACTAGTATATCAATAAATATAAAAGTAATATTGCAACTTGTATTATTTTATTTGTAGAGCATTTTCGTCGTCACCTACCAATACCATCACCAGATTTCATTTCAACTGCAAATTTCAACACCTTTACACAGCCATAGGCTAAAGCAACATCATAAAAATCAAATACAAAAGAATTGAGCTGTTTTATATATACGGTTTAAACCATTATAAATACATTTTATATTGAAAAAATCGAATTTAAAACACAAGGGAAAAAAAAAAACATGCCATTCTTGAACATAGACAATTGATGTTAAAGAATTAGCTGGTCAGCATTTAAAAATTAGACATCAAGCACCACCACTAAAACCTCGGCTGTCTTTTTTCATTTTTCCCAGCTCCATTTCTCTGCTTAGTTGGCCTTCACTACTCGAACCCGACGGGTTCAACCCGTATTCACTAGTCGGGTTGCTGTACTGGTCGGTGCTCCCGTATTCTTGGCTAGATAGTGCTATTTTCCGGAACTTTTTCATGTCCTCATTGTATTGGACCGTATCATAATCCGAGCTTCCATGAGAACTGTATACTGTGCTGTGGCCTGGTCTGATTCCTTCGTTCAGATCGGATAAGGATACATCTCCTTCCAAGGCCCTCACAACCTGCCCAGGTTCAGAAGATGTAAGAAAATAAATGATTTGTCATGCACCATCTACTGCCAGCATGGGAGGCCTGATTTTTCGCCGGCTCTATGTAGTGTGTACAAATTTTACTTCTATACGGAGTGCTCAACTAATAAACATGAAAAACTAGTAATTTTTGTGTACCAATTCGAAGAGCATATGTTAAAGTAGATAATTGACAAAAACAAGTAGCTACAATGAACAGCTGAATTTGTTACACGGATAAATAAAAATTTGAGATAATTAACAAAATGGAATACCTGGCTCATTCTTGGCCGACGTCTTGCAGAATGACGAACACAGGCAGCAGCACAGGCCACCATACGAGCCATCTCATTCTGATTGTAATCCGTTCGCAGTCTCTGATCGATAAGAACATCAAAGTTTCCATCTTCAAGAGCTCGTGTGAGCAAAGGCCTAGCCTGTATTGCAATTACTTTGTCAGAGAGAGAGAGAGAGAGAAGCTCACAAGATTTAGTCCAATCATTAATTAAGTACAACATACCCAGTCAACCAAACTATCATCCATGTAAGATTGATTTGAGTCAACCGGGCGGCGCCCTGTAATCAACTCAAGAAGCATAACACCAAAGGAGAATACGTCAGACTTGTCAGTCAGTTTACCCGAGGAAGCATACTCTGGAGCCAGATACCTGGATCACAGTTGAGTGTTAGCATGTTTCGTGGTACTAAGTTTTAGAAGCTTAACTGAAGTAAGAAACAGATAAAATGAAAAATAGCAAATATTTCATAGTATAAAAAATTTCCAATTGTCATAAATAATATACTCTAAAGCACATAGTGAAATAGTAATGCAATAAGATTTTATTCGTACCCAAAAGTTCCCATCACTCTCGTGGAGACATGAGTATTGGCATCAGAAGCAATTTTTGCAAGGCCAAAATCCGCAACCTGAGAAGTAAAATGATATACATAAGCACACAATACAAGATTGACATCCTCACATCATATTATACTTTATGTTGCTAGTGATATCGCCTGTAAGCAACTAAATACCACAGTTCGATAACCACAGTTTCACTTTCGTTAAGACACAAGATAACATGAAAAACATACAGAAACAAAAAGCACAAATTTTGAGACAAGACATTACCTTTGCTTCGAAGTTGAAGTCCAAAAGAATATTAGAACCCTTGATATCTCTATGAATAATTTTCGGATGACCTGTGGTAGAACCAAATTAAGATAAAATAACTTTAAATATAATAGAAGAGCAATGAACTCTTACATGATTTACTAGGTGTAAAATACATCAACAATAACTTACAATCCTCATGTAGGTAAGCAAGTCCTTTCGCTGAACCTAAAGCAATCTTCAACCGTGTGGGCCAATCCATTACAGGTCTACCCGTTCCTATATTAGATTAACTTGTAAGATATTCCATCGGTTGATCAATCACATACACTACAAAACATAACAGAATAAAGAAAAGATATATATATATTTTTTTAAACAAAGCTATCATCCCACATTATACTAACCATGCAAGTGGAACTCCAAGGTATTGTTCGGAACAAACTCGTAAACAAGCATTCTCTGGGTCCCAGTAATGCAATACCCAACCAATGACACAAGATGCTTGTGATGCACTCTACTAATGATCTCAACCTCCGCCTGGAACTCCCTCTCCCCTTGTCCACTTCCCGCTTTCAGCTGCTTCACTGCAACCTCTTTGCCGTTCGGAAGGACTCCCCTATGCACGTAACCGAACCCACCTTGCCCGAGAAGGTTGGCATCAGAGAAGCCATCTGTTGCCATTGCCAATTCTTCGTACGTAAATGTGCTCTTTGAGAAGGCTAACGCCATGCCCGGTGAAGGTGGGGGGAGTGGAGTTGTGGGGCCCGAATAGTTGGAACCAGAGCCGCCACTGCTGCTCATGAAAGGAGGAGGAGGCGGAGGTTGAGGTGAAGTTGGCGGCCGGGAAGCACCAGCTGGCGGCAGAGTAGGTTTAGGTGGGATAGTTACGAAATGATCGGCAGGTGGTGGAGCGTTATTCTGCCAACTCTGTACTGGACCGCCATAGGAGTCAACTGGAGAACATTGTAAAAATGTAAGATTTATGCTACTTAATTTTGTATATAACAAAAAAAGCAAACACCAGACACACGGGAAAACTTGTTAATTGTGATCATCATAAATAAATGGCATTGATATATTTCACTCTCCCCTGTTTTTTCAATAAAACTAAATAAAATAATAAAATAATGAAATGCAAGCAGAATTGCAATAAATGACAAAATAAACTTCCCACACTGAGCTACACACATTCGATTCCTATATATCGTTATCAGCGTCATCCAAATCTACCGTTAGCCATCACCAATTCAAACTATTCTGGACTGGAATTCGATGAGTGGAGAAGATTATACTGACAACCAATCTACCTCGGCCAAGCAAAAAGCGAAGTTGAATTAATTGGAAATTTGAAGAAATGATGTAGAAATCGTATATCACCTTTGTGGCCAGGTGGTGGGGGTGGAGGGACATAGTAATCCGATTGTCCTCTTCTCTTCTTCTTCTTGCAGCATATAAATAGCAGACTGAAAATCACTAGAATTGCCACACCTCCAATAGCTATCCCAACAACCATACCCGTTGATATTCCGGGCGAACCATCAGACGACTGCGGCGGCGACCTTCCTGTGGCGGACGGAGTCGGAGGAGAATTCCTACTCGGCGGAGATCCCCTTCCAGAAGGTGCTGGGGGAGAACCGCCCTCTGAAGGCGTCGGAACAGAACCGCCGCCGGAGGGTGCCGGCGGAGACGGTGGAACCGGGGATCCAGATGGAGGGGTTGATGCCGGGGGAGATGGAGGGCTGGTTGTTGGAGGAGGGGTTGATGGCGTAGACGTAGGAGGAGGAGTAGTAGGAACTGGCGGGGGAGGGGATGACGCCGTAGGTGGCGGGGTAGAGACTGGGGGAGTGGGGGTTGCGGGTGGAGGGGCCGTCACAGGAGGAGGCGGTGAGGCGGTGGCAGCGGGTGGTGGAGCGGTGGTATTAGCTGGAGGGGGTGCGGCCCCCGGCGCCGGCGATGACATATCTGATTTATTCCGAAAAGAGGAATAATTAGTGTACAGAAAGTGAAAAGTGAAAAATCTGGGTGCGGAATGGGTTTAGCGTAGTGAGTGGGTTTCTCTCTCTTTTTAGAGAGATGATTTAGTCGTTGGAAATAACGAAAGCGGGTTGCTTTGCTTTTAGTTAAATTTGAAGAGTTCAAGTCAATTTCGGGAATTTTATTTTTCATTGCCTTTTCTCGTTGCTTTGTAAAGACAGCTCATTATTACATCAAACGCGTCTCTAAACCCTTATTAATAATCCTTCCGCAATTTGCTCTAACAGACCTAACCTTATTCAACAATAATATTAAGCTGTCCCCGCTATTCTACCAGGATTATTCTTCTCTTTATTACAAAAATATCTTTTTGTCCTAAGTGTTTTTATCCTAAAAATAGAAGTGATATGAAAGTATGGAACAACCCTCCTTGGATAATGGGCACCCAGGACCTGCAGACCGGACACTAACACGTCTTAAACCACTTCGTCCGTAGTTAACATCGCATAACGAGGAAATAGCGGAGAGTCTCAAGAGTGAGAACTTCGGTAGAGACTCATACAGACGAGTTGACCAAAACATACGAACAGCGCTGTAGATACACGCCCTGCAGCATGCTAAGACACAGACACCACGAATTCGAGTTGGCTCAAAAGGTCATTAGCCCATAATGGGCCTCCGGCAATTAAGCCCAATTTAGGAGGATTTCAGGAGATTTAAGGATTTTTCCCTTTTTGCCCTTAGGTTGAGAGCATTATAAGTTCCCCATCTTTTAAAACAACACACACATTCTCTCCCTCTAAAAAAGCAACTGTTATTGTTTTATTGAGGTTCCTTTCGTCTCCGATTACTGATTTTAGCATCGGAGGATTCTCCGCCGAAATACCCACCGGTGAATTGTTTTGCAGGTAAATCACTGAAGAAATATGGGTATGAGGCGTGCGAAAGGATATGCCCCTCTCTTTCTATCATTCGATTATAGTTTGTTTGGTTTCCCCCTTTATTATTTATCATTTTCTGATTATATGTCCTCACTTGTATGATGATAAGTTTTAATCACACCCACCCACACATCAATGGCGCCGTCTGTGGGAACTGTTTATGAGTATAAGACGTGAGATGTTAAGATTAAATAATCATCCTGGTTAGTATTACTAGAGGATCGAAAAATTGTAACTAGTTTAGTTGGTAAAGATGGAGGGGTTTTTCTCTAGTGAAATCGGTTATTTCCCTTTCTTCCATGTGCCCTTTTCCTTTTTTGTTATTTATTCCCTCGGAGATCACCTCACCCCGCCGTTGGATTATTTTGCAGCTATCTCGCATTTCCTTTCTAACTTTGGAGCATGACGGGAAGGGAAAACACAGTTACATCACGAAATCTGGAGGAGGAAATTAATCGCGCCGCTGAGGCCATCTGTAGGGATGTGGAATGGACGCCTCTCAGCGGCGTAGCTCATAACGCCAATCCCCCGGATTCAGTTACCCTTGGGGCAGAACACCTCCGTGCCTACGTGGACACTATTGTATGCACCGCCATGGCACCAAGCATCAGCAACAAGGATCCCGCCGCCTCCACCGTATGCCTCACCTCTAATACCTCCTCGTCCTCCGCACTGCCCGGAGAGAGAGGCGACGCACGCAGAGGAGCAACGGGAATCGAGGGCAAGCGCGGGGAACAGAGCAGTTCAGAGGGGCGCTCAGCCTGCACACTCTAGATGGAACCAATCCGGGGATCCCGAGGCCAGGAGGAGGTAGGTGACTCCGCAGATAGTGTCGACAGGCTGGAGGCTCTCGCGTGGGAAATTAGCCAGGTGAAGAGGAGGATGGAAGATCCTGGGAAAGAGGAGAGATGAGAAACTGGCTGCCAATTTGCCAAAGAGATATTGCGCGACGAGCTACCCACAGGATTCAAACAACTCCCTTTCGAATATGACAGGACAACTGACCCGAGTGACCACTTGTTGCATTTTGAAAACACCGCAACTACATGGGTATACAGATGGTGTGAAGTGCCGGGCATTTTTGGCAACCCTGTCAAAATCCGCCCAACAATGGTTCGGAAGTTACCCCCAGGCTCAATGCGAACGTTCTTGGGTTTTAGCGTGTTGTTCCTTAAACAATTTGCCAGCGCTAAGAGGCAGCAAAAGACTCCTCTTTACTATTTAGCCTAAGACAGCACGACGGGGAGTCACTGAGGGATTTCATTAGGTGGTTCAACGCAGAGGCTATGCAAATACCTCAAGCTACATTAAGATTAATGCTCTCACGAATGACTTGAAAAGGGGAGATTTGTTTATTTCGTTGGCGAAGAAGCCAGCTTTGAACTTCGAAGAGCTATTGAGCAAGGCAGAAAGAATTATCAACATAGAGGATATCATGACCACTAAGAGGAGCAATGAACGAACAAACACCAGGCAAGAGCAGACTGACAGGTGTAGGTCAGAAAAGGTTGGGGGTAGCGAAAGACCTAGGGCTGTAGCAAGTATTCCAGAAAGGCCGCCACATATTTTCCCTCACACAAAGCACGATGGAATTCGTTATGAGAGTTATACCCTATTAAAGAAGAGCAGGGAGGAGGTATTGAACATAGCGGGGAGCCATATGGCAATGGAGTATCCGCCTAACCACCTTGACCATCCCCGACGACCTTGATCGAAGTTGTACTATAGGTTCCATAAGGAATATGGACAGAACACCGATCATTTCTATCAATTGAAGGATGAAATTGAACGCCTCATTCGGGCCGGGCACCTCAAGAAGTTCGTGTATCAGGAGCGCAGCCAGCCAGACCCGAAGAGAAGGGCTGTGGAGGAGCAGTCGAGCGGCCAGACAAAGGATAAGGGCAAGTCACTGAAGATGACTAATAATGCCCTACCTTCCCCCTTTCCCACCCACCCTCCCCTCCCCCCGCGAGAAGGGTTTTCATAAATATGATTGTAGGGGACTCAGGATGGGCGTGCAAGGTCTACCTCCGCGCTACAAATTATAATGAGCAATTTGAAATTATGGAAGCATTGCAGGGAAGTAGTCAAGATGTTATCCCCGTTATCAATTTTGGACCCAGAGACTTGATGAGGCAGCCTGGGAACGATGCCTTGGTTCTCAAAGTGAAGATCGCCAACTATATTGTCTCGCACGTTTTTTTTACATCGGTAGCTCGGCCGAAAATGAACCTAAAATTGAATATCGAGCCAATAGATACAACGCTATTTGGTTTTGCAGGAGGGTCGATATAGCCGTTAAGACAAGTTACTCTGACGGTAGCTTTGGGAAAGAAGCATCGGTAGAGGGTGGAGGCTGTAAATATCTTACTGGTGGATGCGCCTTCGGTCGTTAGAAGTGAGCAATTTTTAGACAAAGTTAACCGACTCCCCCGGAGATAGCTCTAGGAGCAACATCGGTAACTCGAGGGTGTATACATTGACTGTGGAATGACGGACCCGTTCCCGCACCGGCGGAATGACAGAGCCAGATTTATCCGCGAGGACTGCCGGGCTCTCGGAGACCTTTCCTGTCCCCTTTTTCTGGGGAGGAGCAGGGGCAGTAGGCAGATGGACTTTTCGCTTGGAAGTGTGGGCACTTTCTTGTGGAAGAGTGATGCTGGATGAAATGCCTTGGGCCGAGGTACCCCTGCTCGTCGCAGGAACCGGTGGATGAGATTGGATGGTGAAAGCATCTTGGATATGCTCAGAATGAGAGCTGCTCCGATCTCCTTTTTCCTAAGGATACCTAGCTTCCACGACATCTCTGCAAACAAGGTTAAAGACGGTGAGAAGAAAGCATTTGAAATGGGACAATGGCACTAATTCATAAGATAGGTGAGAACCACGCTGTTTAAACCAACGTTGTGGGGAAGTTTGGTTTTCTTGGTGGATAGGCCAAAGTGATACAAGATCCATTTGGAGCGGGTCAACTCTATCAAGCTAAATGAACCATTGTCTATCACATCCTGATTCAGCTTGTTAATCAAATCGGCCCGGTCCTCAGGCAACGCATAAGCGGTCCCAAGACGTTTCGCCCCCTCATAGTACCAACCGTCGCAGGGAAAACCCCATGGCTCCGGGTGGGGGTAAGCAAAGAAGTACTTTCTACGCCAATTCCTCTATATACTCGGAGGTTTACTTAGAAAATTTGCTGGCCCTCCCTTCCAAGTCGAGAGGAAGAAATGCGCTTCTTGGCATTTCAAATAAAAGCAGTTGTGTATCAGCGCCATGTCAACCACTCCTCCATTCCCTCGGATGAGGATATAGAAGCTCAGCACCAGGCGTATTCCCGAGGGGGTAGATTGGTTCAGAGGGACGCCGTAAAAATTGGATAGTTTGCGCAGAAAGTCAAGAGGGGAAAGGCACAGCCCGACCTCTAACTGTCGGGGCCAGAAGGCCACCAAAGGACCCTTTAGGAAGTTGGGGTGTTCATTAGTGTGTGGGAGGTAAACATCATCAATTGTGCTCGTCAATGTTTGACGCGGTAAAGCAATGCCATAGAGAATTTTCAAGATCAGCACGAAGGGCGTAAGCCTCTGCCTCTGAAGGATCAGTCTCTGCCTAGGACGCAGGCCGGGCAGAGGTACCAGTTTTGATGTGGAAACGACCGGAGATGATCACCTTCCGCCGTCCCTAATGACGGTTGCTCGGAGTGAGGGGATGAGAGATTTTGGCTATCGTGGGAGTAATTCGAGGCGATTTCCTCAGAGCTACTCGACACCTCCACCACCGATGTCGAAGTTGGGTTTACAATGGCCGTAGCAGGGTTTTCGGTGATCGGAGTAGAAGGAATTATGGTGTTTGGGGTCTTAGGAGAAGAGGAGGGATCCATGATCTTGTTTAAAAAAGACAAAACGGAAGTGAAATGGAGATAAGAGTGTAAGCGAGGTACCTAGGAATTTTTGTGTTCAGAATAACTCAACCGCCGTAAAAGGGAAATGGAGGATCGCCGGATAAGAAAAGCACAGAGGTCGCAATGAGCAGAAATGGAGAAGATGAACTGAAGAACCATTTACACACCTTGGCTAAAAGAGGCCAATCGTCGCATCCTTGAGATCACGACACGTGGCAGCCACGTCAGGAGAGCCAACGCACCAGATACCACCTCAAGAGTTGAACCAACACATGTTTGCATCACACGTCACCAATCCCATCAATAAAGGTGGGAAACGAAATTTGAAAGTCGTCATTTGAGAACCTTGAGGCATGTATGTGGGCAGTAATTCCCCCGCGCGTAAAGCAGCAGCTAAACAGATCGGGCGTGACCAAGAACGAAAAATGGCTATTCTGAGTCAACTCGGACCTTTAACTCAGAATAGGGGGAGTACTGATGCGGGAATATGGAGCAACCCTATTTTGGATAATAGGCACCGAGGACCTACAGACCGGACACTAGCACATCTTAAACCACTTCGTCGGTAGTTAACAACGCGTAACAAGGAAATACGCGAGGACAAAGTAGAGAGGCCCAAGTGAGAGAACCTTAGTAAAGACTAATACAGATGGAATGCCGAAAGCATACAAGCAGCGCTATAGATACACCCCTTGCAGCATGCAAAGACACGGAAACTAGGAATTCGAGCCGGGTTAAAAGGCCATTTGCCCATAACGGGCCTCCGGCAATTAAGCCCAAGTCAGTAGGGTTTTGGGAGCTTTAAGGGTTTTCCCCTTTTTGTCCTTAGGTTGAGAGCATTATAAGTACCCCATCTTTTAAAACAACACACACATTCTCTCTCTCTATCTAAAAAGTAATTGTTACTGTTTTATTAAGATTCCTTTCTTCTCTGATTAATTATTGACTTTAGCATGAGGTTTCTCCGCACTGGTGGATTGTTTTGCAGGTAAATCACCGAAGAGATATGCGTATGAGGCATGCGAAAGGATCATCGCCTCTCTTTCAATCATTCGATTATAGTTTGTTTGGTTTCCCCCTTTATTATTTATCATTTCCTGATTACATGTCCTCACTTGTATGATTATAAGTCTGAATCACACCTACCCACACATCAAGAAGGATTGGGCCCTAGTTATTTAGTACCTTAAGTTTAAGGACTTTTAGCACAATCCTTCTCAGCCCTCGAACCTACTAGAATTTGGACCGAGTTAGGATATGATTGGCCTTGAGGATTATTTATTTATTTTATATAGATTATATTATATATAACAGGTCCATTTAGAAGTGCTACAAATTACAAGTGGGCCTATTAATTATTTTGTGCCACTAACTTTTCTTATTGTAATAGATACGGTGGGATTTTTATTCCACATATTTTATGCTCACTTTATCATTTAACTAGTAATTTCCCCCGTGCGATGCACGGGAAAGACCTTAAATATTTTTATTTTAAATACAACAATGTCATTTTATTTAGTGTTAAGAAATTAGGGGTGGCAAAACTCGGCATGATCTGTTACCACAACACAAACTCATATGATAATTTTGAGTCAAACGTCTAGATCGTTATCGGGTCAACATGATAAGACACGATAAAATTTTGAGTCGAGTTTGCCCAATAACTTTAATATCCCAATTATTACTTATTGTAATAATTTATTTGAAAATATTGTAGTTGATTGATCAAAGGGAAGAAATTTACTGAATAAGAGTTTGAAAACATGTAGCCTAGTCACTTAGAGAGGAATGTTGATTAGGTAATTTTAAAGAAAATATTGATAGATAAATTTGAAAGAATTTTGTTTAGTGACTATGTCTAATGTTCTAAACCTTCGTTTGTGACCTATTTTTTTTTTTTTTTTATGTATGTTTCTTTGTTCATCTATTATGTGAATATAAATTAAGGGCTATCTGCAAATAATTGTGCTTCTAGAGAATTGATTTGAATTGATTTTTGTGGACAAATCAGAATTTGGTAGTATCTGAAAATAAAGTGATTTTAAAGTCGACAGTTGGTAGAAGTTGCGTGATGACAACTTCTCATAATCAAATTTTACACTCCTAAACTCATTCTTTATAACAAAAATAACAATAACAAAATTCAACAAAAAATCCCTATTCTAAGAATTCAGAGGACCAATCAAAACAAAAATAGGAAGTGTCTTGAAGATTGATATTGGGTCAACACGTCTGAAAAGGACTATAAAATATATCTGTAAAAACCTTAAAATTATTGAAGGAAATAACTAAAAATATGTTAAGGACTACTGCTTCAAGATTATTGCTGAAACAAAGAAGATAGCAAATAAAAGTGATTCAGGTTTGATACCTTAACCATGGTATTTTAGAGCTTTTTTTCCGAGCTATGCCACATTAACATTCGTATATTAATGCCTCAGAGATGATTGCCGATTGTCAATCCTCATATGTTCGTGTCTTCTACTCGTGTTACTTCTCAGAACAGGTGTTTTTATGGAAAAAAATAAATTCATCTAGTATTTAAACTAACACATCCACGGTT
Source organism: Ajuga chamaepitys (assembly GCA_958295605.1). NCBI lineage: Eukaryota > Viridiplantae > Streptophyta > Magnoliopsida > Lamiales > Lamiaceae > Ajuga > Ajuga chamaepitys. Next base: position 27,722,705 of record OY282496.1, on the reverse strand, counting down.
TGATTTATTTTCGAAATTGAGGAAATATCTCAATAGATTCATGAATTAATTAAATAGATTATGTTTTCTGTCAAATATTGAAAGATATTCAGTTGCTAAAATTAAGAGATTTTATTTTATTAATTAAATCTATACACATATTAGTTCCTTATTTGTAGGGAGGGATATCCTAACTTCCGAAAAATTTGGGATTTGATTCAATTTTTATCATATTGGTTAGTTAAGCAAACCGTTTTCCTAATTTATCGGAGTAAAAAATGGTAGGCCAGTGGGCCAGCCATAAATTAATATTTACAGCCAAATTTTAAAATAAAATGATTTTTTATTTCCGGAAATAGTAAGTGCAAATGGGCGGGAAAATACCTTGTTTTCCAATTGTGGAAATAATACATTTTGTTATTATATATACTAGTAGTTACCCCGTGCGATGCACGGGAAAAAGTAAATGTGAAGAATAGGTTTCTTCCTAGCAATAATCAACCAAAAAAAAAAAAAAATTAAGAAGTAGGTAGTCAACGTGGGGAACTTCCATAAGAATTTTTTTTTTCTCCATAAACTAATTAATTAATGTAGTACTACCTCCGTTGTTTTTAGTTGTCATTCTAACTAATTTATTTTGTTTGTAAATAGTTGTCATTCTAGCGATGCACAGGCTATTTTTTTAAAAAGTAAATCAATATTAACATGAACAATACGTTTTATTGAAAACACATTTTTATTTGATAATATATAACAAAAAAGGAAATGGTTAAAAATTTTTACAAAGAAAACTTTTGTGTTCTTTTGCAGTGTTATTCATTCATTGCCTCTTACTCCGGAAAATCAGTAATTTCCACTAATAAAAACACATTTTAATTTTTTCACGAATTTCTTACTCGTATCTTGTTCCAGTTTTTTATTTTATTTTTATATCTTGTCTCTATCAAAAAATTAATATTAAATTTTGAATAGACTACACTGATTGGTAATAATAAATAAAGCGAACATACATAATCCAGAATCCGATATCAGTTAATAGAATTGAGAAACAAATAATCTTAAGGATTATTCTTATATAAAATATTTTATTAGTTTACGTACAAAACATCTTCTATTGGAAACAAACATAATTTTCTTTTAAGGATTATTCTTATATAAAATATTTTATTAGTATACCTACAAAATATCCTCTATTGGAAATAAATTTTAAGAAAGACATAGAAAATATAATTTTATTTAGGATGAACTGAATCTTCATAGTTCATATGATGAGTTCATTCATATAAATAGAGTTGGATTTGGATTTAGAATTTTAAAAGACATAGATGACTTCAAATCTTTCAATCTTTTTATCCAATAATCTCCTATATCCATAAGATGAGCTCATTAATATAAATAAAGTTGAATTTTAATTTAAAAAATTAATGGACTAAACTAATTAAATACTTTATATAAGAATAATCATTAAGAAAATATATTCTTTTCTCAATCTTATTAAATTGTAAAGCAATTATGGATTGTATATCTTGGTTGTTTGTTTATTATTATTAATTAGTATGATCTATTCCAAAATTTATTATAATTTAATATTAAGATTTTGGAAGAGAGATGAGAGAAGAAAAAAAACAAATGAAATTATTTTCGAGAGAAGAAATATAAGGGATAAAATAATTTTGGGAAAAAATAATATTGTACTGTGGAAAAAAACTAAAAAAACTGATTTTGTGGAATAAGAGGCGAAGGAAGGAATCAAAAATATATTTAGCGTTGTTTTTTTTGGTGGAGTGTGTTAGTTGACCGAACACATCAGGGTGGACTCTATAAGAAAAATCACGGGTGGTTCCATATCATTATTGATATACAATAATCTAACATTGATTTTTACAATTTAGAAATTCTTGAGATCAAGCAAGCGCCCATCCTTTTGCCCTTTTTATAGAAATATAGAAAATTAGAAATCATATCTGAAAGATTTGGAATGATCTGAACATTCTGTTATCAAGATATCTTCAATTAAAGATTACATATTATTGTATATTAAAAATTGATAAAATCACTTCTATTTTTTGGTAAAACTATGGTAATTCATATATTAATATACACATCATAATTATAATTTATATTAAAATAAAAATTCGGTCTATAATGAGTATTGATTTGCTAATCATTCAAATTATGTGATAGTTCTTATATGTGATATCATTTTATAGTTGTTATCAATCAATCTGTATATTAAATTTATTTTGTTTATAACATAATATTTTGGAAATTTTTCAGCAATAGTTAATGATAGTTGTTAAATGAGATATTTCTTCTTAAAAGTCTTGCGTATAGTAAACTTTTTCGACTGAGTTTTATCAAAGTTTAATTGTAAATATATTGTAATGACAAAGATGAAATACTGCCATAAAATTAGAATTTCAATTGAAGTTGATACATGAACTTATTTTTGCAGAAATTAAAAAACTGAATTCTGCTACAATAAAATCAAAATTAGTCTTCAATCTCAGCTGATCGTCGGATGAGTTGATTGTCTCTAATCTTTTGCCAATATTTTGAACGGATTAAGACTGTATATGTTATAAACAAAATGTAAAGTTTAGCACAATATATGGACAATAATATAAATAATTCACATAACATAAATTAAAAATATAAGTTGAATTTTTATATGATTACAGATTACCGTAGAAAACGATGATGGTATATAGATTTGAATTCTGCAATCATCAAACTTGTTTTCGCCATAATCAAGATTTAGTGTTGCTGATATTTTCTTATCTTGATTTGCATGTAGTATTTTGGGAGCATCCATTGTGAAGTACCTATCAAAGTTGACCCATAATACTCAAGGAACGAAGGAATTATACAAATTTGCAGTAAAAAATGACCCATAATAATCAAGGAACGAAGGAATTATACAAATTTGCAGTAAAAAATGTAAATTGCGAAATGAACTATCAAAGTTGACATATAATAATAAAGGAATGAAGGAATTATAGAAATTTGCAGTAAAAAATGTAAATTGAGAAATGAATAAGAAATAGAAATAACAGCGGCACAAGTAGCTAGTGATTTTCATTTACTGAAGACCTTATGTATTTATAGGAGCAATAATGTTATTGGATAAAAAAAAATTTTAATTCGAATTTCAAAATTTTAAAAAATGTGCAACAAATTCTGTTATACATATATGTACAGATTTGCTATTGCTGAATTTTAGCCGGAAAAAATATTCGAAAACTTGAATCCCGCTAATATCATTGGATTTTTCAAATTTCAATATTCGAATTCACATCTATTTATGGTAACTATTAAAATGGGCGGAAAAAGTTTCAACTTACTAATTTTGGATGACTTGGCTTATTATATATATAGATATAGATTTTTAGGGAGGGATACATAGCTTCCACACAAAAAAAATGTGATTTGATTTAATTTTTACTAAATTAGCTAGTTAAGAAAACTGTTTCTAATTTATCGGAGTAAAAAAGATAGGTAAGTGGGCCAGCCATAAATTAAAATTTACAGTCAAATAAATAAAACAATTTTTTATTTCCCAAATAAGTATATAAGTTGGGGGGAGGGGGATGAAATGTTTTATTTCCAGGTATAAAAATAATACATTTTTTAGATAGTTGGAATATAGGGTTTGTAATTACTATTTTTTACCCTTATTTTATGCGATAAAATAAATTTGTAGATTCATTTGCATAGTAATTTCGATAAAAGAAATAGCTGATTTATTTAGGTATTGTAACATAAATAATATTGGTAAAGATTCATTCTAAAATATTATGGTTAAAGATTGATTTGTATCTTACGATTTGATAATTTTGTAAAGTAAATCTGGATACAACTAATTATTACTTATATTTAGGGACAAAAAAACTCATTCCAATAAATTTAGCAACAACTTCCCTAATTTTGCGAAAACATTACTATTTCATATATATGTACCAGATTCGGAGATATTTTAGGCATATATTATGTTCTTTTTTTAATTAAAAAAATATTTTTTATTACCATATATAGTAAGCAGTTTGAGCGGGAAAAACACTATTTTCCAATTATAGTATAAATTCATTTTGTTTTTATATATATATATATATAGATATTGTTCTTATATTATCAATAGGTGATGTTTTTAGGGTGTTATCAATAGGTGTTAATAACATATTGTACATTATGTTTTTCTCCATGTTAGGTGTTAAACCAATCGAGTTACTTTTCTTTGGTCAGGTTGTGATAGTTGCAATATGGGCCACATAATCGAGTTCGTGTTCGGTTTCAAATCGACTCGATTATATATAAACATAATTTAAAATATATAATTATTAATACATTTTAATATAAATTATTAATTTCGTATGTGTCAAGTTGGATAGGGTATGTCAGGTCGCTTAGTCAAGTTAGAGATTCACACCTTAGTTGTGACTCAATTATAACGCATTCTATACGAATCGACTCTTATCTGTTTAACTATTCTTGTCAAAGTTGATTACCCGAACACAATCCATTCGATTTACAGGTTGAGGTCACTTGAGTTTAGCTGTCTAAACAGATGCTCAGACTCTCCTACCTTTTTAGGACTTGATAATAAAAAAAAAATTAATTTATAAAAAAGAAAATTATGAATTGTGTTGTAAATTATCATCCACATTACCTTGTGCTCACACTATATTACATAAAATAAAAAAATCCCACTGCATTTAGGATATTAGAAAATGTTAGTAAAGCTTCCAGAAAAACAAAAGTAAGTGGAGTAATATATATAGTCAATCAGTCTATTTCAACGGGACTGTTATATAATATCTCATAAATAAATTTAGAGTTTTATGCAATCGTTTCATTTACTCTTCCAACTCCACTACTCTGAAGTTCTCCTTTTTTCTTACCACTCCATTACTCTGAAGCTCACCTTTTCTTCTACAATATTTCTATTGTGTAGAAAGTGAGTTTTTTTTATCGCTTTTAATATATACTAGTATTACTCCCGTGCTATGCACGAAAGTCTGCTAGTAGAATAATATTTTAACAAATTCAATTTTATATTACTTTATTATTTAAAAATATAAATATTGTATACTTGATAAAATAAATATTTTAAAATTTTGAATTATATTATAGTAAAATTTTAAATAGTGTAAATATTCATTTCTCCCCTAAAATTTTTGGATTAAATATATACTTATTATTTATGAATAAAAAATATTTTTATTGATACAACTAAAATAAAGATTAAATATAACAAATAAAAATGCTAATTTTTTTTCTTTCTAAAAACTCAAGCATACCTTATCTTTCTTAACCTATGCGAATAACCACAAATATTCCAATTAATTGCATGTGTTGGAAAAAAATAAAAATAGAATAACACACGATTTATTAAAAAAAGATAAGATATTGATAAAGTACATTGATAATTCATAAGAAAATTAGATTTTTCTTTCTGAATAATCTCATATTTTTATTGTTAAAATTTATCAATTTATTTATTTCTATATAATCTAATTCACTATATACATAGTCTAATCCACAAAAGACTTAACACATAATTCAACTTAAAGAAGGTGAAATGATTATTAATTTGATATATTATATGTAAAATAGATTAGTAACAAAAAAAACTTGTTAGCATTTAAAAAAAAACAAAAAAGAGTTGTTGACAAAGAAATAAAATGATAGGATGTTGACACTATAACAACTTATCTTTAAGGACACATACTTAAATAAAATTCTTGAAAATATTTGATTTGCAATTGAACAGAACTATGATTTTTTTTTTTTTTTTTTACATATTTGACTCCATTTTATTTTATTATATTTTATTATACACACACACACTTATATGTATATTAGTATAAATATAGAATAATTTATGAATAAAAGGTAAATACAATAAATAAATTAATTAAATTATTTATAAAATAAAATAAAAAATATTTTTAACAGGATTGTTTAACTAATTCGTATTTGCAGCGTAAATATGACATCAGTAAACATCCACAATAAGTACTCAAATCTAATCAAATAAGTGAATAATCAACCACTACCAACTGTATATTTGTTTAATATAATATCACACTTTTAAATATGTGATATGGGTGTCAAAATTAGAGATCATAAAAAGATGCATGATTAATTTCATATATAATATGTAAAAAATGTTTAAGATAAAAATAAATTTATTGGTACTTAAGAATGAGAAAAATGGATTTTCTTAGAAAGAAGGGCGAAAGGAAAAAAATGAACAAACAATAAAAAGTTGGCACTTGTGACATTTCACTTGGTGATATACTCATATACTTCTTATTGTTTAGTAAATCTTACCATTAACAAAATAAAATCCAAAAGTAGATTGATTAATTAAAGTATGTGATTTTTTCAGATATTTGAATATTTTCAAGTTTTATTTGGTATGATAATTTATTCAAATAAATTATACGTTTTTGGTATATATATTATATTTATTTAAAGATAAAAATGATCAAAATTGCTTAGGTTGCAAAGAGTAAACTTATTTAATAAAATAATTGTAACAAAATACATTATATAAAAATATGAAGAAGTAACAAAAAATAATCTCAATAATGTACATGATATGTAAACATACAAACGCATAAAGCTTTCATACTTCTTATTAATATATATATATATATATATATATATATATATATATATATTAACAGATGTAATGATTTAATAAATTATTTGTGAAAATTAAACATTAATTTTTACCTTTAATTTAATAAAATAGGAGTTTCACTTTAAACAATTATTTTTATCGCGGGTATAATCTATATATATATATAAAAGTAAAATGGAGGGCATTAATGTAATTTTAACTTTCCCTCCAAAAAATTTAGACTAAAATTGGTAACTTTTTTCTTATTTTTGGTAGGTTCATAACTTTCTTTTACTTTTCTAAATCACAAATAACTTTTTCATTTTTAATCCGATTTTTATGCATAATATACCAAATTATTCATCTTTTCACGATCTTCGATTCGACATCCATATCACATATATTATATTGAGATATTTGATTTGAATAAATAAATTTTTTGTTGGTTAATTATTTGTGCTAGAATTGATATTTGTTGTGAATTGAACTTAGAATATTTTGGTTTAGTTGCAACTAGAATTTGTAAAATAATTTCTTTACAAAAAAATATGAGTTTTTTTTTTTTTTTATAAAAATACAACTAATCAATTTATTTTATTTGACATGAATTTTTCAATATTTTTTTTATTCAAGTCAGGGAGAAAACCCATCGTTTAAATAATGAAAGTCCTACTTTATTAAATCAAAAGCTAAAACAACAATATCTATTTTATAATCAGCTTATTAAATCATCAAATCTGCTAAAATATCTTCTTATCACGACTTTGAGCATATATATAATTATGTATTAAAATAGTTACTGAAATTATTTTTAATTACCTATTTATATTTTTAATAATGAGTATTTTTTTAAAATTACTCTTTTAAGGAAATTTACTCTTTGTAGCCTAAATTATGACTTTTATTACATTTGGCAATCTTTTAAATTTTCTACCTTTACTAAAACTTCAATTATATGTTTTTACACTTTCTAAGCTAAAAAATACTTGGTCGCACAAATTAACATCGAATGCCTTTTTTATTCTTAACAATCTAAATAAATTTATTCGCATTAATCAATTTTTATCTTCAAATAAATAAATTATTTATGAGAAGGATATAACATTTATATAAATAATTTACAATACTAAATAAAATATTAAAATATTTTGAAGAAACCAAAGACTTTAATTTGTTATTCGAATCAATAAAAAAAATTGAATTCTATTTTGTTAAAATAAGATTTTATTAAATAAAATTATTTAAGTATGTTTGAAATCACCAAATGAAAAGTTAAAAGTTGCAAATGAAAATTCAATGTTATAAAGAAAAAAAGTAATATTTATAATTAGAACTTGAAAGTTTATTTAGATAAATTAAAAGTTAAATATAAAATAAAAGCACGGACATAATGAGAAAAATTATTAAACTCTACATTACATATGATCTGAATAAAATATCATTGTTCCTTTTATTATATATTTATGGTTATTTTTAATTATTTATAGTTAGAATTTAATTATTTTATAAATTAGAAAAATCTATATATATATATATATATATATATAACATAGCAGTGACAATTCTGTAAGTAACATTTTTCAGCCTAAAATTTTAGACTGTGAGTGGTAAGTTATTGTCACATTTGGTATGAATCAAAATTTATTTACTTTCTAAAGTTGCAAATATCTTTTTTTTTTCCATTTCTAATATATTTAGTATGTATACTATATCACATTAATCATCTTTTGACGATATTTGATTTGATATTCATATGATATATATAATAATACGATATTATATTTAAAATATTATATTATTTGTTCGTTGATTATTTACGTAAGATTTCAGTGTTTATTGTGGGTTGTACAAAAAATATAGTATTGATTTGAAATACAATTAAAATCATTCAAATAATTCTACTAAACAAATTATTTTACTTGATTATTTCATTAAAACCACATCTAATCAGTTTGTTTTATCTGACATGAATTGTCTCAAATTAATATTTGATTTATAATCAGCTTATTAAATTATTGAATTTGCTAATGGTTATTTGATATACTAATTATTTTTGTTGATAAATCACAAAACTATGATCTTTTCGCTCATATATATAACTTTATATATGATAATTAATCTTAGAATTTTTTTTATTAATTTTTTATATTGTAGATATGTTAATTTTATTTTTCTATAAATAATTACAATTTGCAACCTATACTATGATATTATAAAAGTTGCAACTAAACTTCTTTTAAATAAGCAAAATTAACCAACTAGAACTATATGTTTTTTAGACTTTGCAACCTAAACAATATTGAGTCACATTAACCAATCTCAATTATGTTTTCTTTTCTTTTCTTTTATCACATTTGGCAACCTAAGCATTTTTTTTTTACATTAACCAATGTATATCTTTAAATGAATCTACTATTTACAATGTAAATTTATAATTTAATTGAAACTTTTCAACATATATATGAAAGTATTAAGAAATATTGGAGCACTCATATGTTTTATTTTGTTATTCCAACTATTGAATTATTTTGTTATTCAAACTATTGAATAACTTTTGAATTTTATTTTGTTAATTTGTTATTTTTTGTATATCGAAAATACCAAGTAAAGTACGAAAACATGCAAATAATATTTTTTAAAAGGAAATAGTTATAGTTAAAATTTTATACTTTATTTAGATAACTTTAAATATTTAAAGTAAAATGAAAAATATTAAAGAAAAATAAATTTCTTATAACATTATCCAGTTTATTTTATTTAATAATATGAGTTGATAGTTAGATATTTATGTTTGTTTTAACATTCATAATAATTAATTAAGAGATTATGCACATAGGTGAAGAATGCTGCAGACACACTAAATGTGTGTTTGGATTTCAAAGATAAGAAATGATCATTTTGAAAAAGTTTTTTTTTTATATTAAATATTTATCTTAATCATAATCTATAATATATATATATATACCTATATATAAAGTAAGTTATATTAAATTCATATATAACATGCGAGAAACTTATATTTAAATTACTTATAATTTTATTTATGTTTTTTCCTCTACTTTAAAAAATATATATTTTATTAGGATAAAACGATCACATATTTAAATATTAGATTAATCATATTTAATTATAATTATTAGTTTTTAAATAAACTTCCGTGCATCGCACGGGAATATTACTCGTATAAGTAAAAACATTAAAAATTAATGTCAAATAAAATAAATTAATTCGTTGTTCCTTAAAAATATCTAAACTTATATTTTTTATCAGAGGATTATTTTATTACTTTTTAGTTGCAGCTTAGACCCAACAGTATAGTCCGACTCACAATAAACACTCAAATATAACCCCCAATAATAATCAATAAAAAATAATTTTCCAACTAAATATATCATTATAATATGTGTGATATGTATGTCAAACTGAACACCGTGAAAAGACGAATAATTTGATATATTATACATAAGAAACGGATTAGAAAAAAAAATGTAATTTGTATTTTAAAATATTGAAAGAAAATTATGAACTTACCCAAATTAACATGAACTTACCAAATTATTGTTAAAATTTTAGGCGGGAAAGTTGCAATGACATAAATGCCCTCCATTTTGCTTTTATATATATATAGATATATATATCATATATATCGGCTCTTATATACATCTTGTTGTATCTTTTACACACTGCATACTTAAGAACACCAATATATTTATTAAAAAAAGAATGGGATGCTTGTATTTTGAAAATTTTTAATAAACTAGTTTTTAGTAAAACTTAGACATGTCGATTATGAAATTTGAGAACGATAAATTAAAATATGTGAACCTATAAGGTCGCCAATGCCCACCCTAGCCCTTCAGGGTTATGCTTGTGCCTAAATTTTTAAGTCCCTTGTATCATCAGGGTTTTTTAAGGTCAGGGCTTAGACGGGGGATGCTTATTGACATCTCTATTAATACGCTACACTTTATCAAATGCAGAATGGATTTTCTCATATATATGGGCTATATTTTGTGCCACATTTATGAAATGCAGAACAAGTTTGCTACCATATATCTGCAACATCTCCTATTATAGCAATATCTGTATAGGGCATATCTTTACGCTATTATAAAAGTATGAATGTTTTTTTCCGTCCATTTTATGTTATACCTAATATATCCTTAGGTTGTATTAATATTTAGGGTAACTAACTAATTTACAAATTTTAAATTTTTATTTATTTGATTATAATATATACTAGAAGCACCCATCATGCGATGTACGATTTTAAATATATCTTTTTTCAAGGAAATAAAAAAATAAAAACTATTTATTTGTAAGGAAAATTTGAATGAAATAATAGAATAAAATAAATCGAACGATTTTTTTAATAAAGAAGATAATAACCTTTTATTTTATTGAACACTAATTCAATCTAGTTTTATTTACAGCACAAGTACCATATAAATAGTTCAACCAACAATATATATTCAAATATAATTCCAATAATCAATCAACAAACAATTGTTTATTTCAAATTTAATATTTTATACTCCATCTATCCACAAACAAAGTCACTTTTTTTTCTTTTTTTTAATGTTTTGGATGTCACACAAAGATACTACATATACAATCTAACCTAGACATTCCACAAACAATTATATTTTTTTAGTGAAACTTCTCTAAAGATATGCAATGTATCATACTAAAATCATGTAAAGGATAAAAAAATAATTTGATATATTATGCAAGGTTGTCAAACTCGCGATTTTAAGTAGAATCGGTGGTGTGTCAGTAAAATCGGATCGTAAAATCGAATCGTAAAATCGTAAGATTCTACTATCTATACAAAATAATCATATATTTAAATTATTCTAAATATATTTTAATTACAACAAGTTTTGAATAGATATTACTTATAAAATATACATATATTATACACATATTTAATCAAAGAGAAAAGAAATACAATATGGAGAAATGTTTTAGGCATCATGATTCATATATATATTTAGTAAATCATTTTTAAATTGTAACTATGGATACTTTAATTTTAAGAGAAAATTAACAAATAACTTTAGTGAAATTAGCTACTACATAAACGATATAAGATATATTTTTATGAAGCTTAGATTTTAATTTAGAACTTGATAATTAGAAAAAAAATTCAGCAAATTGGCTCTCTTTGAGTATAAATTGATCTAGAAAAGTTTTAAAAACCCAATTTTAAATTGGTATAAATTCTACAATTCATATTATATGTTTTTTAATTGGTAAAATAGAGTAAAAAGCAGTATGTTATAAAATTGTTAAACTCATACACAAAATCGTAAAATCGTAAAACTCGTAAAAAATCGCATGAGCAAACTCGAGAGTTTACTCCGATTTCATCAGATTTCGATTTTATCATGAGTTAACTCGTTTATGGAGAAATAACTCGTAAACTCGTAGAATCGTAAGAGTTGACTCGAGATTTTGACAACTATGATATTATGCATAAAAAAGAAAAAAGAAACGAAAAAGTTATTTGCGTTTACATAAACCAATCATAAGCTGCCACCTACAGATTATTTGATGTAACAACTTTTTTGCCAACATATATGCATAATAGATTATTGTCTATTTATTATTATAGAGTTTATTTTGTGCTACCTTTATGTGGTTGACTATGGAAGGGATAATGGTAATGATGTTTGCAAATTATATAAAACATTTTATATATCTAAGACATAACTTCAATATACATTTTGAAAGAATACTTGTGAAACGGTGAGTTCAAATGTTAAGAAGACAACTTTACCAAACAATGGAAATTATGGAACATATTTCTTGTATTATAATATTATCATATTATTATTATGATAATAAAAGAAAACACACTCCCACGAGGCAAAGCCCAATGAAGTGGCAAAAGATGTATTAGTGGAAGTCAGGCGATTAAAATTGCCGACTGATTTCAATGTTCTAGACATTGAATAGGACTCACATTCCCGATAATACTTGGGAGGTGTTTTCTAGAAAGTGCGGGGGGCACTCGTAGTCATGAAAGGTGGCCGGATGGTATTTAACACCAAGGATCAGAGCTTGAAATTTCAAATGACAAAAATAAAGCATCCTAGTGTTAATACCGCAAAAAATTCATTCACAAGCCCAAGGTATCGTCGTGAACGGAAAAGAAAGAGGGCCTCAAAGTTTTTGAATGAAATCTTTTTCAAGTGAATTATGATGGGATCAATAGAATGAATATGAACAAAGATTGTGAGAAATGTTGAACCGGAAAGGGGGAAAACCTGTTTTTGAACCACCATAATTGTTTGAAAATTTGGGTTAAGCTAGTGACCTAAAAGAAGCGCACTTGGGAGTCATCCCAAGCATCGTTTTATTTTATTTTAAATAAAAGTAGATTAGTTAGTTAATTTTTTTTTTAAAAAAAATTTCTTGTGAATTTAACGTTGAAAATAGTGAAGAACAGAGTTTCTTGGGGATAATTCGTGCTCGAGCCCGGAATTTAAAAAAATTAATTTTGTGAAAAGAATTCGAAAGTTGAATTTGAGATATGGAGAAAAATGAAGATTTTTTTTTTTTTTTTTTCTGAAAATTTGGCATATTTTGCCTAAAAGTGCCCATCCCACTCTTTCTCTCCTTCACCATTCATTTTCTTGTATCACTTCTGTTATGATCAGCTCAAATTCACACAAGATAAATGTATCAACAGAATTTGGATGAAAAACAACCAAGAAAACGGCTGAACAACAGCAGAACAAGAACAGAAATGAAAATGATGAACTCAGGATTTTTACGTGGTTCGATCCAAGATGATCTACATCCACGGAGGTTCTATGCACCTCAATTCACTTCACTACTCAATCAATTACAAGAATTTCCCAGAAATCTAGCAAAACCCCAAAGCACAACCTGATTTGGAATAGAAACCCTAGATATCTAATTCTCTCAATTGTGTAATGTTTACAGAGGGAAAACTATCTCAATTAGCTCGTAATTACAAGTGATTACAATGTATATATGTATCGGAGCTCGAATCTAGAAGTTGAGGGAGTTGTAACCAACTTTGAACCAAACTGTGTCAAACTGCAGAAACGGGGGTTTCACAACGGTTTGTTTTGCAACAGATTGAAACCGTTGTAACTGACGGTTATAACTACCTCCAACCCGGTTCTCTTTTAACCTCTTCACTGATCTTGGCTAAAACCCGGTTTTATGAACCGGTTCTTTAAACATCAAGCCCGGTTCTGAAATCCTCAAAACTCCTACTTCATACAACGAGCCACTTGATGAAATTGAACTAATATCTACAACTTCTCTCTTCCTCCTTCTCTCTATAAACCTCCCAAAAATTTGTCACTTTAATTTTCACGTTATTATCTAATCGCTTGGAATTAGCTTGAGTCCTTCAGAGGGATTGCTACTCGAATCGAGGGGATCATTTTGCACTGAGCATTTTTTTGGTGAAACTCGTCGGAATCCGACAACGAATTTTCAAGGTAAAATTTCGGCCCCTTTATGGTTTTTGAGCTAGTTTTCAATTTTCTTGCTTATTCCCCCCCAAATCCCTTAGCTAGTACACTTTGCACACAGGGGCTATGTCCCCCCCCCCTTCCTCCCCGAATTGTATTCCGGGCATATTTTTTGTGCTTATTGTAGCTTTTGAGATTGTAGGACTCTTTGGAAATGATAAAAGTAAAGGGTGAGAAAAAAAAAGAGAAATCGACAAAGTCCCCTAACAAGGAGAAACAAGGGAGAAAGCAAGAGTAAGTTCGAAAGGATTCTTCAGATGAATGGGGAGCATATGAGAATATTGCGCTTGGTAGGGAGCAACAAAACCATTATTTGTTCTAAGTTCATCAGTTTAAGAGAATTGAGAACCTTGCTATTCGGGGAAAAAATGGAAGACTGGTTGAATAATTTGGATTTGTTAGGATTTCTAACGACGATAAATTCAACCTATAGGGAGACAAAAATCAAAATTTTTAGCACCCTCCGGGTAACGGAGGTTAAAACGAAAACAACAAGGAGAGAAATTGACTTTGTGCAAATGGAAAATGTTTTTCAAGAACAATAAAGGAGTTTGGAGAAAATTTGGGCATAAGAGAAGAAGTGGAACAAGAGTATGTGGTGACTGTAAGGCCGATGTATTTTGGAAATGCTTGACAGGAGAAAATTTTTTTGAGTTGTGTCGATCTCGCCATCTACTCATCGAGGACCAAGCCCTTAGATGTTTGTTTCAAACTCTGACTTACATTGTCTTATCCAAGAAGGAGAAATCGCGGGTGACAAAAATCAAGCTTCTCTTTATTCGAACTGCAATGAATGAACGGAAGATTAGAGTGAAGGAGTTTTCGATTGCCCATTGGTTGAAAGTGCAAGGAGAGAACTACCATACCATTCATCTAGGAGGGTATGTGATGGAGCTTATCAGAAAAGTATCGGGCATCCATCCGTACCACAAGATTGTCTGATGAGATCTAATATTCTTCAATTAAGTGATTGAGTAATGTTTACAGAGGGAAAGAAACGTGAATCAACTCGCAACTTCAAGTGTTTACAACGTATATAAAGGCTGGAGCTCGAATCAGGGAGTAGAAGTAGTTGTAACCAATTTTGTCTTCAACTGCTCAAAAAATGCTGCTGCGAGCTTTCCACAACGGTTTTACATGCAACGGTTTAATTCTGTTGCAAACGGCAGTTATAACAACCTTGACTCCGGTTTTCATTTTAACCTCTTTAACTGATCCGGCTAAAACCCGATTTTCTAACCCGGTTCTCCACATTCTAAACCCGGTTCTCCACATTCTAAACCCGGTTCTCCACATTCTAAACCCGGTTCTTGAATCCTCAAAACCTCTACTACATTTCATGAACACTTGATGATATTGAACTGATATCTACAAAATTCTTGAAGAATATCTTTAAGAAGGGCTCGGATGAGGAGTATCATGCTAAGGTTGAGAGAGAAATTGATGAAGTCACCAACACCATTGCGCCACCTTCCGCCTCTGTCTTGGATGTGTGGCAACATTTCCCGAGTACTTCAAATAAGAAAGCATGGCCACAATATGTGGAAGGTAACATCTTTCTCCCCTCAACCACTTTTTAACAAGTGAAGAATCTGAGCCAAGAAATGCCTCCAAGTCATTGAAAATAAATTATCGGAATGCAACCAAGGATCGGATAGGGATTGAGGATCGTCCTTCTATGGGTTAGCCTTTCCCCCTTAAAACCTCTTTGCTAAGTTAGTTTACCATTAGGATTTATGTTTTTTGTACGAAATGGTTAAAATGGAATTGAGAAGAGCTATATGTGTTTGATTGATAAGTTGTTGGGAAATTAATATTATGACATGCATGGGATATAGTTGTTTGATTTTGAGATTCTGCATGTGTTCCACTCCCCTTGCTAATTGGGCTGGAGAATTTCGCCCAAGTTTGTGGGGAAAATAAGTATTGTTATTTCTATGCTTGAAGAGGATGTTCCTCATAGTTGATTGAACTACTCGTAATCATGATCTATGTCATTCTACCATTGTTTTTGTTATGTTTTAATTGCTTTAATGAATAACAGTGCTTGTTAGGCTTGTTGTTGAGTTGATTTTTTAAGGATGAGGAGAAACGGTTGGGAGTGTCCCGACTTTGATAATTTAAAAAAAAATTAAATTCCCTAGCATAAAACACTAAGGGATTCCTTTCCTAAAAATAAAAAAGATCAAGGTTGGTGCAATTTACAGGTAAAGGAACATTTTGACATAGTAGATAGGATTTTAAGTGTAAATAAAATAACTTAGAGCATTACTGTAATTCCAAAACACATACGACATGATTAAGGACGAACTTGTGAAAAATAAATTATCCCTTTGGGTGGAAAAAAATGAAGGAAATGCAGAAGGAGTTATAAAGCAGATTAGGACACTGGGCGAAGTCATTGCATTTTCTTATTTGTAATAAGTTCTAGTTAACACTTGTGTACTCTAATCATTGAGTTGAGCATAAAAAGAAAAAAAAGTTACGTTGTATAACACGTAGAAAAAGAAGAGACAATCTCAGAATAAAGAATCGAGTATTGAAATGTTGAAAATCTTATGTAGCTTGAAAAGAGTATTGTAGTCGTAAAAGAACAAATGCTAGACTAGCAATTTTATTTCTATGGGACTATGCTCGGTGGAAAAATGAGTAATTGGGAGATAAAATTGAAAATCAATTGGCTCGAGGGAGAAAAGAGCTACATCACTTACACCGGGAGAGTGCATGGCGTCTCCCTAAAAATAAACCTAGTCGAACCACCTAGAGTCGAGGATTTTGAAAAATAATAAGTTGTCTAAGGCCATCTCACATATGCATGTTTTAGGGATGGAGTGACAGTTCTTAGCACGTGGTCTAGGGTACTAAATGAAATAAAAGTATTACTACTTTCCTAAGTCTTATGCCTTTACACTCCTTTACATGTTAATCAAAATCCTTGAGAGAAAAATAATGAAGACAAGATTGGTGATTCAAAAAGTGGAAAATGCTCAATAAAAAGAGAAATTCATGTCTAACGGGCTTCCAATAACTTTCCAACCTCGTTTTCTTGTTTGTGCTAAATTGCCTAATTTTCTCGATGATAGGGATGGCCCGATCACTTCGGGTCGGGTTAATACCTGAGCCCACTGACCGGCCCAGCACGCGTAGGCCCAGCAAGCACGCGTAGGCCCAGCATGCGTAGGCCCAGCAGGTCCAGAAACACGCGTCGGCCCAACGGGTGGTTTGTTCCGCGAATCAAGGCCCACGATCCGTTCCCAACCGCCATGCAGCGGGAAATAGGCGTGAGAATAGGGAATTAGTTAGGGTTCAGTTAGGGTTTAGGAAAGTTGAGTATAAATATGAGAAAAGAACTCTGAATTGGGGTTCGCATTCTGTATTCTGAATTACTACGTGTAAACTCAAAGCTCGAGTAAAAGAAACACCTCGGCAAGTGTTATTTTCTGCCCGTGGACGTAGATCTCCGGATCGAACCACGTAAATCTTGTGTGTTTTCATATTGCTTACGTAGGTTTTTGTTAAGTTTCTTGGATATCGGATTGCGCATTATCAATTGGCGCCGTCTCGCGTGATCAACAAGACCCGGGGCATCGCGGGCGTCAGGATCGGCGACGGGAACGACCTGGTTCTTCCGAGGACCATGGGAGTTCTAACGAATCACGACAACGCAACGATGAACCTACCGATGTCGATCGCCGCCGTCCACTCAACGTGGCTAAGAGAGTTCGTTATGCCAATCCTCATACTCTAGATCTTCAAGAGTATGAGCGAGTCCAACGCAATGTCGAACTGGACAGAATCCTGGGCCTTGATGCCAATGGAGATATCATCACACCGTTCTCCCAAGAAATCATGGCCACCTCCCTTCCCGAAGGGTTCAAACGGCCGGCCATACCACCTTACGACGGCACCGGAGATCCAGCCAATTTTCTTGGAGCTTTCAGGCATAACATGCTTAGCCGCGATCACACTACATCCCTCCATTACTGTAAGATTTTCCCTGAGTACCTTCAGGATGAAGCTCGGGTTTGGTTTGATTCTCTCCCACGCAACAGCGTATCTTCTTTTAGAGAACTCGCCGAACACTTTTGGGCGCGTTTCGAAGCACGTGCGAAGCCCATGGCCACCTTGGCCGACCTCATGAATATGGAACAGCGGGACGGTGAAACCGTTACCTAATTCCTTGACCGCTTCACAGCGGAGAGCCTCAAGGTGGGAAATTGTTTAGAGGACGTAGTCATCAACGCATTCATGAATGGACTCCGTCCTAGTCCACTTTACACCGAGTTGGTTCGAAACCCACCGGTCACAACCCGAGCACTGTTCAAAACGGTGTGCAGATATGCTAAAGCTGAGGAGCAGACTCGCCGGAAACGTGAGAAACATGCTAGCAAGCGGCAGTCCGACAGGGCACAAGCTGGGCCTAGCACGCGACCTAGTGCCTTTTCCCATTTGAACCCGGGGCGTTCAGAATCCCGAGGTGATATTCCACAATTTACTCCGTTGACAAAGTCACGAGCCGAAATCCTTTCTGTTCACAAGAACGATCTACGGCCTTGTCCGCGGATGACTGCTCCGCCTGAAAAGAGGAACCGTGGAAAGTGGTGTGCGTACCACCGAGATCATGGGCACGAGACAGAAGAGTGCCGAGAGCTCAGCAAGGAAATCGAGGAGTGTCTAAGGAAAGGTCTCCTGCGACAATACATTGCGCGGACCGATGACAAACCTCGGACAAGCCAGAATGGGGGTTCGTCTCATAACCGCGGAGGTTATCATGACCGGGGCGCGCAACAGAATCGGCCGCTGTGGCAGAATAATCGGCCGGGACCTAGCAATAATGCACGGCAAGACTCTGGCAATCGCCAACAGCCTCGTTTTCTGCCACCACCTCCTCCTCCGGGAGGACCCGGAGATAATGCACCCACTCACGTAATAAACGTGATATACGGGGCCCTTCCCACCGGGGCTTCACGAAATGCCTTGAAGGCAGAGGCTCGCCGTCCTCCTCCCGAGGAGCCACGTCATAAGCGCCTCCATCAATCCGAAACTGTTAGTTTCACAGACAGGGACCCTGTTCCAGAGATAACACCTCATACTGATGCCATTGTCATCGACATGACTGTGGCCAATATCACAATAAAGCGGGTCTTCGTGGACAATGGAGCCGCAGTGAGTGTCATATTTGCCGACTGTTTCCAGAAGATGGGGATTCCTCGGGAACAACTTCGGCCGGCCCCCGGGCCACTGCAGACTTTCACTCAGGCTGAAGTCCAGCCAGAGGGTGTCATCACTCTCCCGGCGTCTTTGGGGACTTATCCGGCGATAAAAACCATTTTCGTGGATTTTTATGTGGTGAACTCCCCATCACCGTACAACATGATCTTGGGCCGGGACTGGCTTACCCCCGCCAAAGCCATATGCTCCACATACCACCTCGCTCTAAAGTTCCCCACTTCGCATGGCGAAGTGGCTATTCGCGGGAGTCGGCGGGTTTCAAAGGAGTATATGTACGTGGCACTCAAAAAGACTGCTAAAGTTCCTCCCAAACAGCAGCTTCAGGTAGCATCATCGGCTCTTGAACCTCGGGTATGTACCTCATTGGGGGATGACCGCCCAAGTACCGCTTGATCCGTCCAAGCCGGAACAGACTGTAACTGTCGGAGCCGTGGATGTGCCATGGTTACACCAGGCTATCATTCAGACCTTGCGAGAATATTCCGATGTCTTCGCATGGTCTCCTCTAGATATGCCCGGGGTCTCTCCCGATATAATAACCTACAAGCTGAACATCGATCCCAGCGTAAAGCCTATACAGCAGAAGCAAAGGAAATTCGCTCCGGAGCGAAATGACGCAATTCGAATCGAGGTGCAACAACTCTTGGATGCGGACATCCTGTTCGAAGTATATTACCTCTCCTGGCTATCCAATCCAGTAATGGTGATTAACTCCAGTGGGGCATGGCGGATGTGCATCGATTTCTCCGACCTCAATAAACATTGTCCGAAGGACTGCTATCCTCTACCTTCCATCGGCCAGAAGGCCGAAGCCATTACTGGTTACGTGGCGCTTTGTTTCTTAGATCTGTATAAGGGATACCACCAGATCTTTATGGATCCGCAGGATGCCCTCAAGACAGCGTTCATCACTGCTTTCGGGTGTTTTGCTTTTAAGAAAATGCCCTTCGGGCTCAAGAACGCCGGAGCCACATATCAACGTCTCATGGACCGCGTTTTTCACGACCAGATTGGCCGCAACGTCGAGGTTTACGTTGATGATCTTGTTATAAAGAGCACCACCCATTCTTCATGTGTGCAGGACATTGCCGAAACGTTGCGCACTCTGCGGCATTACAATTTGCGACTTAATCCAGCAAAATGCACTTTCGGCGTTGGCTCCGGCAAGTTCCTTGGTTATATGGTTTCACAACACGGTCTTCAGGCTAATCCAGCCAAACTTCGGGATGTTTTGGATCTACAACCACCGAAGACGTTCAGAGATGTTCAGCGCCTCACGGGCGGTTTGGCGGCCTTAAATCGTTTTCTATCCAAAGCGGCAGAGCGCCAACTCCCATTCTTCAAAATCTTGCGACAATCGAAGTCCTTTGAATGGACTCCGGCGTGCACCGAGGCTTTCGAGGCTTTGAAACGTCATATACAACAGCTGTCTACTTTGTCAGTTCCTCTCTCCGGAGAGCCGCTTTACTTATATTTGGCTTCCGCCGAGGAAGCTATTAGCGCCGCCCTTGTGTGCGAAGTCAATGGGGTTCAGCATCCCGTGTATTTCGCAAGTCGTGTACTCCACGGGGCGGAGACGCGATACTCCATGCTGGAAAAAACTGTGCTGGCTCTTGTCATGGCATCTCGGCGTCTGCGGCCATATTTCCAAGGACGCGAAATACGAGTTCTGACCAATCATCCTATCCGTCAGATTCTTGTCAAGCCCGAGGTGTCTGGGCGCCTCGCCAAGTGGGCAATTGAGCTAGGCGAATACGATATTCAATTTCTTCCTCGCCGAGCTATCAAGGGTCAAGCACTTGCCGACTTTTTGGCCGAAACCCCGGGAGATAATCATGACTCTTCGGCAGATAGCGGTACCCATCATCCCGCTGCCCTCGTATCCTCACCTCGCAAGTGGCAATTATATGTGGATGGTGCATCCACGACCCGAGGAAGTGGTGCCGGGGTGCTCCTCATTGACCCTGAGGGAGTTGAGGTTAAGTACGTCATCCGATTCAAATTTAAGGTAACCAATAATGAAGCGGAGTACGAGGCAGTTCTCGCCGGGCTCCGGCTCGCTCAATCCTTAGACGTCCGTCATCTTGAGCTCTTCACGGACTCCGAGGTCGTGTCCAAGCAAATCCAGGGGACTTATGTCGCCAAGGATGAAACAATGATCAGGTATCGTGCTCTAACACTGAAGCTTATGTCAACTCTTGATACAGTTGATATCCAGAAAACACCGCGTGCTCAGAATGCAAGAGCAGACGCGCTCAGCAAATTGGCCTCCGCGGTCCGAACTAATATATCTCCGGATATCATGGTCGAAGACTTATCTCATCCAGCAATTCATGAGGCCACAGTTTCGGTACTGACCGATAGTGATCCGAACTGGATGACTCCTATCATTCAATATCTCCGAGATGGAATTCTGCCTACTGATAGGCTGCGAGCTCGGCAAGTTGTCCTCAAAGCCCCCAAATACTCCTTTCATGATGGAGTCTTGTACCGGCGGTCATACCTACAACCGAGTCTCCGGTGTCTCGCTCCTGCCGAAGCTACTCAAGTTCTACGGGAGGTTCACGAAGGGGCCTGTGCCAGCCATATCGGCTCCCGGACATTGGCCAAGAAAGTTCTCCGCTGGGGATATTATTGGCCAACTTTGTTCAACGATGCCCACGACTTAGTGACCAAATGCAGCAAGTGTCAGCTGCACTCCCGTGTGAAGCATCTGCCGCAGACCGAGCTCACTGGAATCCAGAGTGCGTGGCCGTTTATTCAGTGGGGTATCGACATTGTCGGCCCATTCCCAGTTGCTCCGGGGGGATTGAAATTTCTGGTCGTTGCCGTAGATTACTTCACTAAGTGGGTCGAAGCCGAACCTCTTACGGCCATTACTGGTCAAAATATCTTGAAGTTTGTATGGCGCAATATCGTATGTCGCTTCGGCATCCCGAGCACTATTATCTCAGACAATGGTAAACAATTTGCCAACGATCCCTTTCGGTCATGGTGCGAAGAGCTTCACATCAAACAAATTTTCACTTCGGTTGCTCACCCTCAAGCCAACGGTCAGGTTGAAGTCACCAATCGTACACTACTCACGGGTATAAAGAAACGCCTGGATAATGCCAAAGGTCTTTGGGCTGAAAACCTTCCACAAGTCCTATGGGCTTATCGCACGACACCTCATACCTCTACCGGGGAGACTCCTTACAGCCTTACTTATGGATCCGAAGCCGTTATTCCTGCGGAAATCAGTGTACCAAGCCCCCGCCTCATCACATTGGTTCCAGAGGATAATGACGAGGCTCTCCGAGCGAATTTGGATGAGCTTGAAAATCGTCGTGACCAATCATTCATTCAACAGGCCAGGTGTAAACAACGTGCAACCCAGTATCATAACCTCCGGGTCCGGGGCACTCAGTTCAATGTCGGGGACCTAGTGCTTCGGCTCAATTCAGCCAGCAAAGCTGCCCCCGAGGGGAAATTACATGCTTCTTGGGAGGGTCCCTACCGCGTCGTTGCCGCGCACGATTCTGGATCCTATCAGTTAGAGCATCTCAATGGGACCTCGATTCCCCGAAGCTGGCACGTTACCAACTTGAGGCGCTTTTATCTGTGAATGCCAAATCACAAGTACCATCTTATCTTTATGCTCATTGTACGTTTCTTTTATGATTGTTATCTCTCTTTGTATTCTTTAATTTGCTCCGGCACTTATCATTGAATAAAAGTTCTTTGTTTATGCATCTTGCTGTGTTCACTTTTACGTTACGGGGACGCCCTAACGCATTCATAAAATTATTATCCGTCTCCGGACAATTAACTCTCTCTCTCGATCCGTCCGAGGAGATTCACATTCCGTCCCCGGACTCATATCACTTTCTCGCCTGTCTAACCGGAGAAGTGGTTACTCCCGCCTGACCCGTCCGGGGAGATTTTACTCCCGCCCGATCCGTCCGGGGAAATTTGCATTGGATTTATCCATACTGTGTTCCCGAACACTCAATTAAAACAGGTATCACTTTTAGAACATAACTTGTTGTTTTCCTTAACACATTTATGCACACCAAAATGATTTTATTATTTTCCGAATAATCCTATGACAAAAAGTTCTTTACATAAAACTAAAAAAAGAAAAAAAAAAAAAACACACAAGCAATCATCTACGGCCCCCGAGCCAGTATTCAGCGCTCCGGCGTTGAGGCCTACTCCTAGATCTGCATTGTGTCCTCCGGGATCTTGTAGATCCTCGACCTCGGGCTCCGGCTCTTTCCCCTCCGCGGGCTC
This sequence comes from Ajuga chamaepitys, assembly GCA_958295605.1. NCBI lineage: Eukaryota > Viridiplantae > Streptophyta > Magnoliopsida > Lamiales > Lamiaceae > Ajuga > Ajuga chamaepitys. The sequence goes on along the minus strand of OY282496.1, from coordinate 27,699,074 downwards.
CCCGACGCCGTGGACTTGTCCTTGGTGCTTGTCGGGGAATTTCGTCCCTTATATGAGCGCGGCTACCTGGCTGCGGAGCAGTCCTCAAAGTTTGGGCCCACTGCACGGGGTCCCACTCCTCCGGAGCCATCACTTCAATTTCTCTGGCCAGCTCCTCGACTACTTCTTCGGCGACCACAGCGGGCTCTTCTTCAATCGTGGTCACTGGAGCTGGCTCTCGGATAACAATGCCTTTGCTCTTTCCAGAGGGTTTCTTTTTATCCTTCCGGGGAGCTTTTGGAGTACCTTGGCCCCGGCTTGAACTCGCAATGAATTCCTCGGCAGAAGGCCTCCACCTGCCTCGGCCCTTCAGCCCTTCGTACATGCTGAGAAGCAACTCCAGAACTTCTCGTTTTCTTACAAGCTCCGTGGACTCCGCTAGGTTATTTGCCACAAGCGCCGAGATTTTGCCCTGAATCTCTACGACCCGCTCCTCCACTTCCTCAAAGGTAAGAAGGCCGAACTCCGACAGTATCCAGTCATATTCCCTTTGATGAACGAGGACACGACTCATTTCAGCAGCTTTAGCCCGGTACTTCAGTTCGAAATCTTTGGCTCTTTCTTCAGCTTCAACTGCTTTCCTCTTTGCCGAGGCCACCTGCTTTTCTAGCTTTGGCACTACGTGCATTTGCAGGTTGTTCTTTTCTTCGCGGAACCACTCAAGTGATCGCATGAGTTTCTTTATTGTTTCGTGCAATTCCGCGGTATTCTAAACAGACAGAAGAGTCAACCAGATCGATCAATCTCAAGTATGTAAAGAGTTGGAATTCAGTTCGAAAACAACATAAATTGATCATGCAAGCAAAAGGAAGACGAAGTGTCTGAGAAACAAAATTCTATTCAACAAAATGGAAGTACAATATCCAGAATTCAGTACAATGTTCGCATATACTCCTATTATCTACAATTTTAAATTTGCGGGGAACGACTGACCTCCCGCTCAGTTCCCTCAATATCTTCGGGCAACACCTCTCGCCGGCCCTCTGACACTTCGGCTTCTCCCTCTTCATTCGCGGCGACAGCTTCGTCCGCAACTATGGCTCCGACCTCCTCTTCGTTCCGGGAATTGACCCCGCCGGTATAACTCGTTCTTCCGACCCCGCAGACGGTCGTGGACTGGGCACCGTCTTCATCCGAGGAGACACCTCAGTTGATTTACCTTTTTTCTTGGCCGCTGCAGCCGCTGCGGGGCTTCCGGCTGGTTCTTTTCCGAAGCGTCCCACTGCATACAAAGCTAATAGTTAGTCCTATGTAAGACAACAGTTGTAAAAAGCAAGATAGAAGAACTCCTACCCTCTTCGGCATCCGCATCGCCCGAATAATACGGGCTCAGTCCTGCCCCCTCCAGTTCTTCTTCGGAACAGAGGGTTCTGAAAGTCCCCACTGACCGGAATACATGTAGGACTTCGGCCTCCGGGTTCTCCACCGGAGCGGTATCAAGTACCTCATCCCTCCTCCACTTCGGGATAGCTACTTTGTTCTTTACATATATAAACCTCTCCTTCCATCCCTCCACCTTACTAGGGTTTTGAACCTTGAACCCACCTCGGGCTCGGGGACTGAATGAGTACCACCCCTTGGATTTCCCGAAGTTTTTTAATTGGTAGAAAAACCTAAACAGCTCTACGGTCGGTTCTATCCCGGCGTTCTTGCACACTACGGTGAATCCCACTACTTGCCTCACCGCGTTCGGCGCTAGTTGGCTCAAGGCAATACCGTAGTATTTTAGCAATTGGATCACAATGTCCCACAGGGGCAGTCTCAAGCCTATTCTAAGGGGATCTATGTACACACTAATAAACCCCTGCGGCGGGCAGCAGGCCCTATCATCGGGGTTCGGTATTATGTCCTCTAAGTTAAATGGAAAGTAAAATGAAGGGATTTCTCTCTCAATCTGCACTCGCGACATCCGTAATGCTACAGAGGCCACCTCAAAATCCTCCTCCGCGCATTGATAAAAAGCGACCATCATAACATTGCTTTCCAGGCCATCGGCCCTGTCTACGGTCCTAATCTCATTCCTTTCCGGAATGAGATACCGAAGGGGGGGAACATCTAACGGGGCACTCGTAGTCCCTACTTCTTGAATAGAGGCAGAAGATGAAGAAGAAGGCATACTTACTTGGGTAGAGTTTGAGAAGTTTGGATTTGAGATGAATCACAAGCACAGAATTCCCCTCTTTTTCCCGCTTTCTAAACTAGTAAATCGCAATGAAGAAGATGAAAAGTTATTGTGCAGTTATTCCAAATATATAAGCAAAAAACCAACGGCTCTGATACAGCCTATTCAAATTCAGTGATGGAGATTTAGACGTGCTCTTCACGCGCTTTACAGTTCCCAAGGCGCGTGGGGAACAGGTTTATTGGAAATCGCAGAGCGTGTCACTTCACATCCCTCTCTCTCATTATGGCGCCGCCAATCACATCAACCTCACCCTTCATCAGGAAGATTTAAACTGCACTCCGGTGATCCCTTTACCTCGGCCATACTACCACACTCCGGTGCTCCCTTCATTGTGGCCAGACTACTACACTCCGGTGTACCCTCCACCTCGGCCAGGTCATTATATACTTCCGACACGTTTCTTGCTTTTGGGAAATTCGGTATCTCGCTATCTGTCCTGTGCACTTCGGCCTAGTTCGGTTCCGCTTCCGCAGACTGCGCCGCGGAGTCCCTGGGACGCGGATAGACTTAGTCATCCACAAACACTTCGGCGCGCCCGCGACCACGGCCCATCTTGATTATGGTTCCACCCCGGTGACAACCGAAGCTCCTTCCTCGCTTCGGCTGGGGGGGGGGGGGCATCTGATAGGGATGGCCCGATCACTTCGGGTCGGGTTAATACCTGAGCCCACTGACCGGCCCAGCACGCGTAGGCCCAGCAAGCACGCGTAGGCCCAGCATGCGTAGGCCCAGCAGGTCCAGAAACACGTGTCGGCCCAACGGGTGGTTTGTTCCGCGAATCAAGGCCCACGATCCGTTCCCAACCGCCATGCAGCGGGAAATAGGCGTGAGAATAGGGAATTAGTTAGGGTTCAGTTAGGGTTTAGGAAAGTTGAGTATAAATATGAGAAAAGAACTCTGAATTGGGGTTCGCATTCTGTATTCTGAATTACTACGTGTAAACTCAAAGCTCGAGTAAAAGAAACACCTCGGCAAGTGTTATTTTCTGCCCGTGGACGTAGATCTCCGGATCGAACCACGTAAATCTTGTGTGTTTTCATATTGCTTACGTAGGTTTTTGTTAAGTTTCTTGGATATCGGATTGCGCATTATCACTCGGGAACGAGCAAAGTATAAGTTTGTGGGGATGATGAAAGTGAAAATACTCATTTTTCTCGAATTGTTTATAAAACTCAGTAGGTAGTCTATCCCCGCCGTTTTAATGTCACTCCTTGGAAAATATTTTGCCTTAAATACCATATATGCCAACAGCTGTGGATCATTTTGTAACCTCCAATATTGCTTTGCGTGCATAGCTAGATTAAATAAGCGAAGTTCGCGAAATCCCATACCCCCACTCTCTTTTTACTTTGTCATATTTGCCCAGCTCATCCGATGGTGTTTGATTTCTCCCTCACCATAGCCCACCAAAATCGCATCATCACCTTTTCAATAGCTTGACAAGAATCTATCGGTAGCAAAAACCAACTCATCGAATATGTTGGTATATATTGGATTACTGCTTTTAGTAACACTTCATTTCCTACTTGCGATAAATACTTATCCTTCCATCCCTTCAACCTACTTATCACCCTTTCATTAATAACCCCAAAGATCTCTTTCTTTCTTCTTTTGATCAATGTTAGGAGTCCTAAATATTTGCCACGCTTTTCAACATGACGAACTCCTAAGTGATCACAAAACAATGCTCTTATTTCATCAGGGACATCACCACGCGCCGTTATCTCCGATTTTTCTAAATTTATCTTCTAACCTAACGCATCCTTATACAACTGTAGAATTTATGCTACTTTATCCACCTCTCGCTCTGTGGTCCAAAGGAACAGGATACTATCATATGCAAATACCAAATGAGAGATAGTCAGTGTCGTTCTCGCTATTCGGAACCATTTTTCCCCACCTCCGCCTTTCGTAATACAGCCAAGAACCCCTCTGCACAACACAAAAAGAGATATGGTGATGGAGGGTCTCCTTGTCAGAGACCTCTTCCAGGAACAAAAGCCATCTGACGGGTTGCTATTAACTAAGACTGAATAAGAGAATAGTAACACATCTCATAATTAGATCAACTAACGACAACTGAAACCCCAATTTTAATAAAATTGCATGAAGAAAGATCCACTCCTCTCTATCATAAGCCTTACTCATATCTAACTTTAGAGCAAGATGACCCTTTCTAACTACTTTATTTTTTTTTCATGGAATGGAAAGTTTGAAATGCCATAATTGCATTATCTGTAGTTAAACGGCCCGAAAGAAAAGCACTATGAGATTTAGATATAACTAATGGAACCTATTAGCTATTACTTTTGTGATGACTTGAAAGACAACATTACAAAGACTAATCGAACTGTAATCCTTAGGAGATTCTGGGCTTTTTACTTTAGGAATTAAAACTATGAAGGTATTATTAATATATGAGAGATCACAACCATGATTCAAGATACCAAGCACACATTTAACCACATCGACACGAACAATATGCCAAAAAAATTGAAAACAGGTCAGGGACATACCATCTGGCCTAAGGGCCTTCGCCGGATGCATTTTCTTACGTGCTAGGTATACCTCATCCTCCATAAAGGGGGCAGTGAGCTTTGTATTCATATCATCATTAACTCTTGTATCCACATCATCAAGGACAGTATCAACGTTCGTTGGTGGGACACATTTGAATAACTCTTCGTAGTAATTTTTGAACACCATTGGTACCCTCTCTTAATCCTCCTCCCATCTTCCCCCCTCATCCATGATTTTTTCAAACGTGTTCCATTTTCTTCTTTGGTTGGCTTTATGGTGGAAAAAAGTCGTATTTTGGTCCTCTTCTTTATAACACAAAATCATGATCTTTGTAGCCACAAACCTTCCTCATACTTATATAATTCCTCTGACTCATTTTTAATCTTCTTGCTTTTGAGTACAACCTCCTTAGATTGGGTTGTGGTCTGTAGTTCTTCGATATACTTTAATAGCCGAGCTATGTTCTCTCTTATGTTGCCAAAATTTTCTTTATCATGCCATTAATTTGTCACTACATTGTTTGATTTTATCTGCAAGGTTCAACATATTATTCTCTTGGCTCCAACTTTCCTCAATAGCTTTTTTTCCATTCTCATTTTGTAACCAATAGTTTTCAAACCAAAATCGATGAGCCATTTTCTTTCCATGTTTCATTTTCAATTTTCCTAGTGCTCTTTTATAGAACTTTAACAAAATCGGATGGTGATCCGATTTGTAACGATTCAAGTATGTTACTCGAAAATGTGGATACGCCATCATCGACGCTTCATTCCCAAAACTCTGGTCCAATCGTTCATGTATGTTATGGTCACCTGACTGATCATTATTCCATGTAAAATGTTGGCCCCCATGAAATCCCAGATCGTATAAATCGCAATCTTCGTTTACCGCCCATAATAAGGACATTAACCCACCAATTAAAAAATTCCCTTCCTGTTTTTCTACCGACCATAGAATTTCATTCAAATCCCCTATACATAACCCCGAAGTATTAATACCAGGGTTAATCTCCTGAAGCATCTGCCACGTCAAAATCTTTATTACCCGACTTCGGCTGACCATACACACAAGAAAAGTTCCATACATCATTATTAGTACCCGTCATAGTTGTAAAAGAAATGTGATGAAGATTTGAACAGAGGCCGCCACTATGCACTCTCCTCTGGCCTGTGTAATTGATACATGCTAGTTTTACATGTATATTAGGTCAATTAAAGGTCGTAATATGTGACATATGCATGTGTATTTGGGCGAAAAGTGATTAAAATCCATCTTTTGAGCTAGATAACGTGTTTCTGCTTGTTTTAGTGTTATTCAGGTATAAAAAGGCCAAAAAGTCCGTTTGGGCAAGGTTCAGATGGAAAACGAGCAAGAAAAGTCGAAAATAGCAAAGAGGTGTTGAAGCATGGTCAGAAAGTCTGACTCGGTCGAGTTGTTTAGCAACTCGGTCGAGAGAGAAATGAAGAGCAAAACGTGAAATTGGTCAGAGACTCCAACTCGGTCGAGGGGGCCTCGGTCGAGTTGACCCAACTCGGTCGAGGGCGATTCTGACTCGGTCGAGGCAGCTTTCCGAGTCCAAAACTGAATGTGCGCGTTTTATGATTTTGAGCCCATCTTGAGCCCAATTTAGCCTTAACTATATAAGAAGGTTCCCAAACTCGAAAAAGGGAGTTAGAGATCATTACAAGGCATATTGAAGAGAAAAGCAACATCAAGAGATCAAGATCAAGACGACGATTATGGTGCTTATTCATTGTCTCATTTTTCTATTTCAAATCATGTTTGTCTATGAACATATTTGTGTTATGAATATGAACATGAGTGAGTAGTTTTCTTATTATTCTAGGGTTTTGAAAGTAGGTTTTAATGATGTTTGATTAATTGAAGTTTTCTATTCTAGTTAATGATTGTTATTCGTTATCTATGTGTTGTGATTTATTTTCATGAATAGTTAACTTGATCACTTAACTATTTCTACATAATTCATAAGTTTGCTTTGAAAGGAGGAATTTGTGAATGGAAAGACAATATATAGCGTATTTGTTGAGCGCTCTGAAAGGAGGTGAGATAAGTGCGTAGGCATTGGTCTAGGATCGATTGGGAGTTCATTAGGTCTAGTCGACTTGAAAGGGCGGCTAGGGATAATGAATCTACAAGTTAATTGCTTCGAAAGGAGAGTTAATATATATATGTGCCGTCTAATAATGATAATAATCATTGCTAGTTTAGAATAATTAGATTGTCATACTTAGTTAATTCTGAAATCAATTCTCTAGAATTTGTTTTCCAATCTTGAGTATTTAATAAATTTTTTTCTTATTCTTGGACTTAAGTGTTAAGTAATAGTTTAGTAAAATTAGTTTAATACTAAAATCAATCCAATTGAGAGCCTAGTTAGGAGTGTTTTAGGATATTTAGAGTATCAAGCTAGTCATTAAGTCAGTCCTTGTGGGATCGACCTTGCTTGCCGTTATATACACTTGCACCCGTACACTTGCGGATCGTTAGGTTATAAAATAGGCGAACAGTAATCAACACTAAAACAATTCGAAAAATCCAAAGTGCGAGAATTCATCCTCACCATCCATTCTGACCTAGCATTTATTTCTATCAAGAATAGGATATCAGGATTTTCCTCACTTAAGAGCTTGCTCGAACTGTCGATGGGTTCCCAAGCCCGCGATAGTTCCTACTTAGGATATTCATAATCCTAGGCGGTGTAGAGAGTCGGTCACCGCCTGTGTATGTGTCGGAACTCCATCAATCTCTATAGCCGTTGACTTTTGTTTCTTCTGGCTAGTATCATCCACCGTATCAATGCCCATAACCATCTTCCATTTTCCATATTTAGAATGAGTCGAGCTCTTCGATTTCAAGCTTTCTTCTTTTCTCTCTATCTTAACGGTTCAAAGTTTTTGGGATGCTTTATGTGCTTTATCATGAGTTTGGGTAGTTTGGTTTTGTGCTGAGATTAGCTCTCGTAGCAGCTGGGTAGGTATCAATTCATAGGTATGGGTGGGATTATGGCTTAGGTTAGATATTGTATCAATTTCGTTGGGTTGTGGTAAGTGGTTATGATGTTCTCTATGCATGAGGTTTGCATGGGTAGGTTGGTTGGATATTTTTGCAGTATACATGTTATTATATGTGTGGTCAGGTTTGGTATTGGTATTAAATATTGGGACAATATTTTTATGTGTGGGGGGCATTTGGTTCGAAGTATTGTTGGCGTGTTGGTATTATTGTTGGTAGGGGAGATGGTGGTAACATAGAATTATGGGTTGCATTTTTTTTTATGTTTCGGGTCAGTAAGTAGGTATTGTGAGGTTATTGGCAGGTGGGTTGGGTTATGATTGTGATAAATAGAAAAATGTGCATTATTTAGACAGTTAGGAATGTGATTTTATTAATTATGCGCCGACTACATTAAAGTCAAATACTCCAAGTTATGTTTTTATGTTAAATTGTAGTAGGGTTGGAATAATTTTAAATCAAGTGGAGATAGCTCCGAATCAAGAAAAGGGAGTGCTTCAAATCAATCGGGCTGAATTAAGAAGGACGACCTAAAAGTGGAAGTAGGCATCGGATTTGTGGGAGCAAGTTGGCCCAAGAAGGGCTGACATTCAAGCCCATGAAAATTTTTACGTTAACTTTGTTGAAAGGCCCAAGTTGGGCACTTATTTGGTTACACGGCCCCAAAGCCCCTATCTATGTTAATAAAGAGCCCATGAAGATTGCCGCCTTCAGCAAATAGGCCCAAGCCTTTTATGAGTCTTATATATAATGAATTAGGGGGGATCATCAGGGGGTATTGAATTTGCATGGAATAGGAGAAAAGCAAGGCGCCTCGAAGAGAGATAGTTATCAATTTCCGTTTGGTTTTATTTTCTGTTCGTTTCAATTATGTCGTTATTTTATTAATATGAAATTCTAGAGATTATTATAGCTATGAGTAGGTAAATTATCTTTTAACAGTTCAAAGGGATGTTGAACCCTACTCGTATTTATATATTAATTAATCCGTAGTTGTGTTTCGAATTCTATTTGATGGTTTATTTGTGTGACTTGATTGATTTGATTTACGAAATATTAATTACTTGATTTGATAGGGACCGTCAGATTAGGTTATTGATATGTTCATCGCTAGATTATAGAATTATAATTTGAACATAATTGTTGCAGTTCTATAATCATAAGTAACAATTAACGATTTATTTAGGGGTAATACAAATCTAGGTCATCTGAATCGAGTAAAATTAGTTAGTTAATTTACAATACAAGTAGGGGGATACGAGTAGTAATTGTTTGAATTCTTTAGTTTATATATATATATATATATATATATATATATATTAATTAGTTAGATTAAATCCAACCAAACTCCTCACTAATTTACTTTTACTTGTTTAGTTATTAATAATAGAACATAATTTAATTTACTAGTTAGTAGAGGTAGATAAGGTCATTTAATTTTGCATGCCTCGACAACACGGTCAAATTTTGGCGCCGTTGCCCGAGAGCGGTGTAGAATTAATTTAGTTTCATTTGTTAATTAGTATTAGTTATTTTCATTATTGTTCGTAGTATTTTTCCTTATTATTTGGATTCTATCATCGCACATGAGAAAAAGGACGACAAATTAGGTCATCCATTGTGTTATTCAAATTATAGATTATACAATATCTCGTTTCATAGTTACTTTTTTTTACTTTGTTGTCCAAAATGTTTTCTCAAGCTTTTGAAAAGTTCACTCCAGTTGTGAATGAACACGCGCTCATCTGGAAGAACATATTTGGAGTAATATCCGGAGATTACGAGACAAGATCTAATACTCATACAGCAAGCTCGGTTAGTTAAGGCAACATTGAACTAATTACCTTTTCCGCAAGTTTCTGAATCAAGTGAATCGGAGAGTGAAGAGAGTCATGGCAGAAATTCCAACATTGAAGGAGCTAGCTACCCCTGAGCTAGCTCAACAACATCTCTGCATTACATTTTCTGATCTCAGTGGCAACACCACTTTTGAGCTAAAATCTAGCATAATTCAATTGTTGCCATCCTTCTATGGGTATGCTGGAGAAGACCCTCATAAGCACCTGAAGGAATTTCGTTGTCCGCTCTAGCATGAAATCGCATGGGGTTACTGATGAACAGGTTATGCTGCGAGCTTTTACTTTTTCATTGAAAGATGTGGCAAAAGAGTGACTGTATTATCTTCTGCAAGGATCTACTGCAAGGTGGACAAAGATGGAATGCTCATTTCTTCAAATATACTTTTCTGCATCCAGAGCCGCCAATATCATGAAAGAAATATGCGGAGCAAGATAGATGCATGGAGAGACACTCTATGAGTATTGGGAGCGATACAAGAAGCTAATAGCGAGTTGCCAATAACACTAATTCACCGAGAAACTCCTCATTCAATATTTCTATGAAGGATTGATGGTTATGGATCGTTATATGATAGATGCAGCTACGGGAGGAAGACTGGTAAATAAAACTCCATCAGAGGCGAAGTAACTTATATATGACGTGCCAACTAATTCCGAGCGATTCGGTGAAGGGATCTTCCACCGAAAATGGTAAGGGAGGTAAGTATTTCATCTGTTGATGATAAATTAGAAGAACTTACCTCTTTTGTCAGGAAGATAGCCACTGCAAGATTTCCGCGGGCGAAAACGTGTCAAATCTGCAACCCACTTGAGCATTCCACCGATAATTACAAATTTCTAACACATGAAATTGATGCACATGCAAATGTTGTCGGTACAGGAAAATTTCAAGGAAGAAGATATGATCCTTACTCTCATTCATATAATCCAGGATGGCGAGATCATCCCAACCTCAGGTATGAAAACCAGCAAGCACAATTAGGTGGGCAAACCCGACCACCACCACCACAAAGGGGGAATGTACTACCCGAAATAGCCGACTGAGAAACTTGGAGAATATTGTGAAAACTATGGCAACCATCACTATGCAATTCCAGAAGGATACACATCATGTATAAGTAACCTTTAGACTCAAGTGAGTCAATTGGCCACTGTTGTAAGCCAACTGGAAATCATGAATAGTGGGGAATTACCCTCCCAACTTGAGATATACCCAGGAATGTAAGTGCCATCACGTTGCGAAGTGGAAAATAGCTTGGAGGGCTTAACAAGTCCGGGCTACAAGAAGAGAACATAAAAGCCGAAGCAAATGCGCTTGAATAGACGCACATTGGGGCATCCAGTGTGCCGCAGCACATTGGGTCAGAAGAGCACATTGGATCATCCAATGTGGCGAGACCAGATTCTCTTCATGAGGTAGAATCTCCTATCTCTAATCCTATTACTACCAACCCGTTACTGTTTCCTTCTAGAATCAAGAAAGCCAAACAAGAAAACAAGGAGAAACAGGTTCTTGACATTTTTCGAAAGGAAATCAACATACCGTTAATCGACGCAATTTAGCAGATTTTGAGGTATGTAAAATTCTTAAAGTAATTGTGTACTAATAAGCGGAAGTTGAAGGGCACCGAGAAAGTTCTTATGGGAGAAAATGTGTCAGCCATCTTCCAAAAGAAGTTGCCCCCTAAGCTTAAGGATCCAGGCATGTTTGTTGTCTCTAGTCGAATCGAAAATAGTCATATTGAATAGGCCAAGTTAGATTTAGGAGCTTCGATTAATGTAATGCCACTATCTGTTTATGCTTCTTTAATCTTGGGCAATTAATGGAAACAGGTTTAGTTATTCAGTTAGCCGGCCGTAGTAATGCGTACCCTGATGAGGTGATTGAAGATGTGATTGTGCAAATAAATGAACTTGTTTTCCCTGCTGATTTTTATGTGTTGGATATGAATGGCAGTCAATCGGATTCTATGCCTATTTTGTTAGGGAGACTGTTCTTGAACACCTCCCAAACAAACATAGATGTACGAGAGGGCACTCTCACCATGGAATTCGACGGTCAAGTTATTAAATTCAATAGTTATGATGCTATGAAATTCCATGATGATTCGAATTTCGTTTTTGCTATTAGTGTCATTGACCCTCTCGTCAAAGACATGTTTTAGTTAAACTGCAGGGATCCATTAGAAAATGTGATGGTTAGGAGCATGGGACACAGGGAGGAATAAAACTCTAGAGAGGTGAACGACATAGTAGCAGCTATGCGGGCTCCCGAGCCTTTGCTACCCATGTCTGTGGTTAACTTTATTAAATTACCTGATTCTCACCAAAATATACTTCCTTCTCTTATACAGGCACCTGAGCTTGATTTGAAATCACTCCCTGATCATTTGAAGTATGCCTATTTAGGGGGAAATGTCACACTGGTGGTAATAATTTCGGCAAGATTGGCGCAGGCTCAGGAGAGCGCTTCAATTGTTGTTCTCAAGAACCAAAGAAACGTTTGGATGGACGGTGGTAGACATAAAGGAGATGAGTCCCTCCTTGTGTATCCATCGTATTTCATTGGAAGAGAAATCTAAGCCTACTAGGGATGCACAAAGGCAGTTGAATCCTCCAATGATGGAAGTGGTCAAGAAGGAAATCATCAAGCTTCTTGATGTCGGGATAATTTTCCCAAGTTCTTACAACAAATATGTGAGCCCCATGCAGGTAGTAGTTAAGAAATCTGGGGTAATAGTGGTCGAATATTAGAAAGGTGAATTGGTTCCTACACGAGTGCAGACTGGGTGGCGGGTTCGTATAGATTACCGCAAGCTGAATGCCATGACCCGCAATGACCACTTTCCTTTGCCTTTCATTGATCAGATGCTTGAGCAGCTAGCAGGCCACTTATTTTCAGATTGCCTTCGCACTAGAGGATCAAGAAAAGACAACATTCACTTACCTTTTTGGAACGTTCGCCTATCGACGGATGCCTTCCGGACTCTGCTATGCTCCAGCCACATTCCAGTGATGTATGCTAAGTATATTTAGTGAATATGTGGGTAGCATTATAGAAGTCTTTATGGATGATTTTAGTGTCTATGGGAATTCGTTTAAAAACCTTGTCTTAATTCTGAAAAGATGTGTTGAAACTAACCTTGTCCTTAATTGGGAAAAATATCATATAATGGTGGAACAAGGGATAGTTTTAGGGCATATTATTTCTTCAAATGCGATTGAGGTTGATAACTCTAAGATAGACTTTATTATTGCTTTGCCTTACCCCGTGAGTGTGCAGGAAGTTCGTTTTTTTCTTGGTCATGCAGGTTTCTATCAGCTATTTATTAAAGATTTCTCCAAGATCGCTTCCCCTTTGTGCAAGCTGCTACAAAAGGATGTGGAGTATGTGATGGCTAATGAATGTAAAACGGCTTTTGACAAACTGAAAGAGTCGTTGACCACACCACCCATAATCCAACTGCCAAATTGGGATTTACTGTTCGAGATCATGTGTGACGTGAGCGATTATGCGGCGGGAGCCTTGTTGGGATAGAGTGGGAGAGCAGCTCATGTGTTCTATTATGCTTCAAGAACCCTCAAGCCGGCTCAAGCACATTATACTACCACTAAAAAAGAACTTTTGGCTGTCGTTTTTGCTTTAGAAATTTTTTGATCTTATTTGTTGGGAACTAAAGTGATTGTTTTTACTGACCATGCAGCATTAAAGTTTTTGCTCGCGAAAAAAGAAGCAAAGCCTAGGTTGATTTGGTGGATCCTTCTACTTCAAGAATTTGATTTGGAGATTAAGGCCAAGAAGGGAGCTGAGAACGTAGTGACCGACCATCTCAGTTGATTAAAGTATGAACAGAACCACCATTTGCCAATTCTAGAAAGATTTCCTAATGAACAACATTCTGCACTGTTCATACATCAGCAGGCCCAAGAACACATCGGACCACCTAATGTGCGACGCAATACCACCTTGGTACGAAGATATTGTTAACACTACAACAAATATGTTGATTAACAACACTGCAAAATTCAAGGTTTTTGGCAATTGATTGTTATCTTTTAGTCTTCAACAACAATTTTAGTAAAAAGCGTTGTCTATTAGCGCAATAATGCGCTGATAGACAAGGGTCATGTGAAGATAGACATCATTTTTGCTCTATTGTTGTCTATTAGCGCATGTTCTTGCTAGAAGACAACAATCTTTACAACGGTTATAAAAGTGTTGTCTTTTTGCAAAAAATTGCGCAGAAAGACAACAGTTACCCTAACAACAACAATTCTGACTTAATGTTGTCTATTGCCGTGTTTTCTTGCTAAAAGATAACATTATTTACAACGCTTTGAACGTGTTGTCTTTATGCAAGTTATTACGATGACAGACAACACTTCAGATAACGGATTTAGGAACCGTTGTCTCTGTTCATAAGAAGAAGTTGAAACACAACAGTATTAACAACAATTTCAGTACCGTGGTCTATTTGCATATTGCATTATATTATCATATTCTATCATTTAGGAGATATATAATTCTTTAAAAAAATATTAATTATACTTTTTTTTTAAAAATCTTAATTATTTTTCATTACTAGTAAATTATTTCAAAATGAAGAGATTAAAAATAGTAAAGTCGAGCCATTCCTATTCATTTCTCTCGTCACACCATCCACAAAAAAATGTTATGTTTAATTAAATGAATTTGGATTAAGTGCATTATGCACCATTATCCACTATAGGAAATATCGATTTTAGCCGAAACATTCACCCTTTGCCAAGAGGAAAAAGAACACTAAAGGAAAAATAAAAAAACACGTTTGTATCAATGAGCAACAATAAAAGAACAACGTGCACATACTTTGAACACATGAAATAATTAAAGATCACAAAAAAAGCTTCATCTCAAATTACTCGAGAGCGAACTAAAATAACTTCTTCTAGAGTTCAAAATCTTATTACAATAAAGGAAATTTATGTAAACTCAAGTTGAAGTGGTACAACTATGGATAGTTCATGTTCTTGAACGCCTAATACACATTGGATAAGCTCCTCAGCTTTAATGCTCAACCGTAGATTGTATCTTCTTAATCATAATTTCCTTATTTATACTAGAATTAATTACCTCCTCCAATGGGTAGGGTTCCAGCAATACCCACAAGTAATCGAGTACACAACGTATCTTTAATAATTATATATAATATATGATATGATAATGAATAATATAATTGCTAGAAAATAATTTAGATAAACTAAATTTTATCGTAAGAAAACTTCCAGCTTTAATTACTAGGTTTAAAAAATAAGAAATAATAATATTAATAACATTCTCAAAATATTTTGAATATTCAAATGTTAATTAATTAAAATTAAAGAAAATTTTAGTAAAAAGGTCACAATCTGTGATCCAACCCGATACAATCGAATCCAAATAGGGTCAGGAGTGACCCTAAATTCGTTTGGGTCAATAATGGGTCAAACCCGACTAATACAAAAAAAAAAAAAAAAAAGGTTGGGCTGGGTCAACCCGAGTACCCGTTGTTTCGTTTTTATTATTAAAAAAGTAGCTTGCATATTGTAATTCACAAGTTTACAATGTTACATTACATAATATAATATTTTTTAATTTGTTTATTTTTTTGGAGTCTACTTGTTTTATCACTTGTATAGTTGAGTTGTAGTATTATTTTATTCTTATATGACATGAACAAAATGGTTCATAGGATCTTATATTTAATTAAAAAATTTATAATTCGAATATTTAGCTGATCAATATATAATCTTAGAATTTCCAGCTAAAGTTTTATGTTTTTATAATATTTAATTTATTTTTTCTAGTTTAAAACCAGTTGGAGGGTCAACACATAGCCCAAACAGGTGAAGTTAGAGTTTTTATAAATTATTTTATATTAGGCCCTCAACTTGACCCGCCAACCTAACCTGGTCGATAGTCTATCTAAAACATAACAATTACTTCCTTGTAATTAGTGGTGGCAAAATCGGCCCGGCCTTATATTTTAGATGGGCTGGGCCATAAAAATTTTGGCCCGATGGACCTCTGATCGGCCCGATAATCGTAGTATATTTTAAGTGAATCGAATGGGCCGGACTGACTAATTTTAGGTCCGATCAAATTTTGGACCGACCTATCCCGCCTCGAAATATAACGTTTGCCCGACAGGATTGGATCGCCTGAATTGCCCCATCTACTTATAATTAACCTTTTCAACTTATGTAGAGGTCATAAAACTATAATTATAAATACTAATAAATTCTCATATTATAAAAGAATTAAAATGATGAACATGGACTCTTAGGCCTAAACGGTACACAATACCTATTTGGAACTCAAACCCTTAATTCTCTTTCCTCCCCTTTCGATGAATACTCTCTTTCTCACACCATCCTTTGGCATTTTTCTTCTGCGTCCACCGCTGTGATTTGTTCTCCTTATTCCCGCGCACATAATTTCACTCTCTCTACTGCTCGCTCGCCACCGCCACCGCCACCGCCGCTACTATTCAACCCTCGCTCGGTGCTATCCATTGATAGCCGCTACTACATTCCAGCCAAATCTTAGGTAAATAAATTAAATAATCTTGAAATTATGAGTTTGTGCACCCTTTTTTGTTGCTGCTTCAGTCCGTTCGATCTGGATTTAGCAGGTTGTCTGTGATGGTGTCTGCTATTTGAGGCTAGTATTCTTTTCTTCTATCCTTTTTTTATTTTTTCATTTTTTTTTTGTTTATGTAGTCTGAAACTAACTTGAAAATATGAAGGCATTAAAAGACTTGAGATTATGTCACACGAGAGGAAATCTTTGAATTCAGAGCTTTTTTTTTTTACTTTATGTTTCTTGGATTATAATTAATCTCTGACTTATAGTGTATTATGCTATATAAACCTTGGATTGAAGCAGTTTATCTGCAACCACATTGAGGGGATATTCGGGCGAATGTAGGTTGTTGCTAGCCGAATGTAGGATGATCCAACCTAAATGTATCTCACTTTATGAATCGTTGATCCGGATCGCTCAATCCATTTCCATCACTTTTAAATAAAATTCCCTATACACCCTAACACATTTTCATACAGATTAAGAGTGTGTGCAATATACTTATTTAAAATATCTTATAAGCTCGAACATCTCTTATGCTTAAGAGCTTATAAGTTAATAATATGTCTGAATAATGTAACTTATAAGCTTGATTTTGAGTGAAGGGCTTTGACTATGGATTTAGTGGACAAATTTAAAATCCAATATCCAACATACATTTTGATTAATTTGTGAAGTTTTTGTAGCCCACATGTATATGCTCCCAACCCAAATCATAACAACATTTATGTGTAACTACTCTCTTTAGATATTGCTTTTCTTTTATATCTAATATTTTGGAATTTTTTGCTTCATGATTACTACAAATATCCAGATTTTACCTATCAACTTGATTTCGTTGATTATTTCTGGTTCAAATATATGGCATACATTTTATTGACTTAGTGGCAGCTTGGATATTTTCAAGGTATAATGGGTGTACATTTTACCTCAAAAAAAGGTATGATGTGTGTACATGAAGAAATTGAATAAGAATTCATGTTATTGTTACTTTAGTATTTCAATTTAGGAGATCTTTTTAATTTTTTGTTCTTTTGGTATTTTTACATGATAAATTTTAGGAAGAACAACTTGACTTTCTAGATAAATACCTACTTTAGGATTTTGATAAATACACATTATTTACAGATTGAAACTAATACAATATTTGAGAAATTAAATTTTTTACTTATTATAAATAATTGTCCATACATGTTTGTAAGAAAAGAATCATAAAAGCAATGTACATAAATTAGTTTGTTATCATGAAATTTTAAAACCTTTTATCTATACATTGTTCTTCTTTTTACTAACACTTGCAAATTTCAAGTTTGTATTGTAGATTAATTTAAACTATATTATTTAGTCAGAAATAGCACCTACTACGGAATTGATCAAAAGAAAGAGAACGAGGAAAACACTTTGAAGAGGAATTTTACATAGTTGAGAAGGTAGTAATGTTCCATTATTATTGTGTGTTACTTATGATTTGTTTAAGTACCATGTGTGGTATAAATATTCAGCCGCTTGTGAACCTTCGGCATTTGCGACTAGCGTATGTTGGTTCTATTACTGAAAAAAAGTAAGTCATGGTTGTTCTTTCCTATTGGTCAAGTATAGTGTTATTTAATTTATATCTTTGGCTTCATGCGCAATTCTTGAGTTCTTTCGAGATTTTTGTTTGCTAGTTCCAATTGACTCTATAATTTTGTTTTGTATTGTAGATCTATTCTGGAGTATCCTGTTTTGTTACAATGGCTATAATTTGATAATGATGCTGATGTTTTTCTATTTTTAGGTTGTCTTCAGTTGATGAGAATGGGAAACACGGTAGTGTATCCAGATTGATACTTTTATGTTATATCATATGTTGTCTTAGTTCCAATTATAATGAAAATATAAAAAAAAAAACTATGTAATTTCTTACTAGTATTGTGAACAATGTTTTTAAAGCCTTAAGATACACATATATATACACTAATTTGTTTACAAACATGCAACATGAAAATTGAAGGATTAGGTCAACATTCTGAAGAAAATGCATCCCTTTAGATTTTTTATCATTAATATTTATATATTGAGTCATGTTTTACATAAATGACAATAATGCACTAAACAAGATGATAACTTAATCTTTTCTTTTTCCTTTTCGTACATGTTTTTCATAGATGATATTATTGAGTAATGTTAGTGGCGATAGCTTGATGGAGTTTTACATTCGCATTTGCAGTTAATGATGTCGGTGGTTTGTGGCTGGACTTTTTGTTATATTACTAACAACATTGGAAGTAAAGTCTGCCTTCTAAATTATGTATTAGTACTATTTTAATTTTATGATGCATTTTGTGTGGACAAAGTCCATTATAAACAAATTACATTAATGAAAGCAATGTTAATATATCTTATTTTGTTAAATTTGGTGATTTTTTTTTTTTCAATTTGCTTAACTATACTGTAAATGGCTCTGAGACAGCTTTGAATTGATATCTTACTTGAGTAAATGTTATTAATTAGATCTACAGCTCTTCTGAAATTAACTTGAGGGAAGAAATGGCCTGCATATAGTTTTTTAGTTGTCCTGATTGATTTGACCTGTTAAGAGATTTTTGCTAAATAGATGCCATTGCTTCTTAGGAGGCAGATGAATCAACACATGCTTAGTTTTTGTTAAATTGTGAAATATAGATCCTCCATACTGACATTGATTTTTCTACAAGTATCAAAAGTTGATTTTATTTTATTTTTTCGTTGCAAAAAGCTGGTTGAAGATTCCACAGTCAAGTAGAAATTGGATAAGAAACTGGAGTAAAGAAAGAGAAATACTCCTGGAAGTGCATAGAGCCTTTATATTGCTTAAAGAATCCTACAGGTATTATTCCAGAACCAAGTTTCTTTCTCTGTCTCTTTTGATCCTTAGCCAAAAATATTGTCCTTGTATATATATCCTGAAAATTTAAATGATTCTCCTACTACACATGTTGTGAGTCTCAAAGATTAAACAAAAGAATACTTAATCCGCATAGCAACTTATAAATCATAAAGAAATGATAAACTGTAATAGAATCCACAACAGAGAATTGTACTATCCATCATAAACCACCCAACCATACATATAGTCATTTTCATAAAGAATGCATAATTAATTGTACCATCCATCATAACAAGTTGTTTTTGCTTTTAAAGAAGTGATTGAAATTAGAGATTTAAGCTGAAAAGTATTTGGGAAAAGCAATTACAAACACCTCCCTTTGTCAAAATTTGTGGTGGATTCAGACCACCTTTCTTTGTTGGTATGTAACTATTACCCTGTTGTAGGTAATTATTTTCAAGTTAAACAATGGTTGAAAATGGTAGCCATTTTTATTTTAGTGGATCCATTCAAAATCCTTCTTGCAGTTTGCTAAGTAGACACACTCCCATGTGCTTCTTTCCACATTTGGGACAAGTGGGGTTTTCACCTTGCCCTCTCGGCCTAGGCGGCAGCTCTGCCCTACCTTTCATCCCACTGGTATCACCACTCTGGCCCTGCCACTTCCTCTTGTTCAAATTCTCAACCGGTGACACACGTGGCCTTTCCATCTCAAAACTAGCGGATATGTCCTCCGCTCTTGTCACAGCCTCTGCATATGTCATATTCCCATGTCCAGAAAGGTGATGGCGAATCTGATGCCTTAAGCCTTGACGGAATCTTCGTGCTTTCTTCTCAGACGTATCCACCACCAAGGTGGGAGCAAAACGACACATCTTATTAAACTTCCTCTCATACTCGGTTACTGTTATACCTCCCTGAGTCAAATCCATACATTCCTTCTGCATCCGGTCTTTGTAGATGCGTGGATAGTACTTCTCCATCACTACCTCCTTAAACATAGCCCAAGTAAGGGCATTCCTCTCCTCCACCGTCCTTATCCTCCAATAATCATTCCACCACACTCTTGCATCTTCCTTGAGTTGGAAGACAGCACATGAAATCTTCAGGGCATCCGAACATGCCATATACTCAAAGATATCTTCCGAAGTCCTGATCCACTCTTCAAGTACCTCGGGGCCCTCGTAGCCATGAAATGTAGGAGCCTTGAACTGATTGAACTGGTTTATCACCCTGGACTGCACTTGTTCAGGCGTTGCAGCAAGAGTGATGGTGCTCCTTGAAGGAGAGCAGCTATCCCGGTGAGTAGTTGTTCGGGATTGGGATTCGCAGCTTGAGGGGCAGCTTCTTGAGGTGCGTTCCGAGCACCATTAATTGGTCTTTCTTTTGATTACAGGTATTCCAAAAAAATTGGAACTAATAAATATGATGCTATAATATACATATATATATATATTATACCTACAGAATTTCCTAGGGATAGGTTCGTACAATTTCTTTAAATTTGCAACGGAATTAGTTTCGTAGGCAAATAATAAAAAATAGATTTATTAATTAAATTTTCGGATAAAAGTTTTGCCTACCGAAGTCTCTGTTGCAAAATTTGCCTACGGAATATTCTGAAGCTGATATTTTACCTATGGATTTTTATTTAATTTGATAATTAAAATGCCTACGGATCTGCGACGGAAGATCGGTAGGTAATCACCTATGGATTATATTTTCGTAGGCAAAAAAATCACCTACGAGCAAAGTCCTTACGATTGTTTTCCGTTGGTATTCCGTAGGTAAATATAAATGCCTACAAAATTGGGATTATTGCCTATCAAATTTTTCCTAGCCAATTAATTATTTTCTTGTAAAACACAAAGAAATGAAGAAAACTAAATAAATGGACTATCATATGTATCTTTCGTGTAGATAGATGAATAAGTCCATTTATTTAGTTCTACATTCCTTGGACTTATTCTATATACTCACTTAAATACTTATATCTCTAATAAGAATTTTCAAATTGAATTAATTAATAATTACAATTATGAATTATAATTAGTATAAATAAAAAATACGATATTAAAAAAAATAAGAACAGGTACAAATAGTAAATCGAGGTACCCATTTTATGACAACTTTCAATTTTCCCTCTATTTTTGTGCCTTTAGTAGGCCTAGTATTTCCGGCAATTGCAATGGCTTCTTTATTTCTTCATGTTCAAAAAAACAAGATTGTTTAGATCGAAGGGGACACAATCTCATCCGTTTTTTTTGAAACTTAGACTTGTACCATAACACAGATATTTATTTTGGGAAATACGATAGAATGTGTGATTTCCGCCGAGCATTTAATAAACTTTGAAAGCTATATTTACAACAATCAATAGTAATACATGTGGATTAAGAAAATATTTGGACTCTATTTTTGTAAATGAAAGTGAACACAAGTAGTATATAATACTTAATAAGCAATACAAAATGATATTGACAATACAATCTCAAGCATTGTAACAATAATTTACAATAGTTATAAATATTTATTTACTAATTATGTTTGAGATTGTTCCATTTAATGAACTTAAAACAAATAGCATAAAATTACAACAATCAAATCACATTTCTAATAAATACCACAAAAAAAAATTAATAAAATTAACATCTAAACATAAGATAATGATTAAATTTAAGATATATAATTAAGATTATGCAATTTTTAGTTAAAGTACTAAACACGATTTATTTCCGAATAATTCGCCAAATTCTGTTGACCAGACATTATTTTTTCGATTTTATCCATTTTTTATGCTATTGTTTGAAAAGAAAAAGGGAAAAAGTAGGTAGCCATATTATACATTATTATTAAAAGAAAAAAAGGCACCACTATCCCCCAACCTTTATTTCCCCCTCTAAGACCATCTCCAATCCATCACTAAAACTCTATTTTTGGGGGGAATTTTAGAGTTTATCCCCCCAACCACACCCTAAAACGTCCCTCTATAATTGGGGGATGAACAGTGTCCCCCTATAAATAGGGGGACACTGTTCATCCACACAAAAATTGTATTTATACATTATATGCTCAAAATACCCCTAAATTCAGTTTTAACTACATAAATGTTATATTTGTATTTAATAATTTATCTAATTCAATTAAATTTAATTACCAAAAAAATTAGTTTATTAATCTTGCATATTTAAAAATAATGAAACAATAATAAGATAAATTACTAGTTATATCAAATTGCAAGATAATTAATATTAATGTTGATTTTGTTTGTTATGTAGAATTATTAATATTAATGTTTTATGTAGCATCTAAATTTGTTTGTTATGTAGAATTATTAATATTAATGTTTTATGTAATTTTTTATTTTTATGGTGTTGAATGCAATGTTTTATCTTTAAGTGTGAAATTATTAAATTTTTTTAACTAAAATAAATATGTTGATTTTTCTTTTTAATATGTAAAACATAAATAATTATTTATAAATAAAATTAGAAGTAATTAATCTTATTGTGTAAATTTTAGTGGAATAGAGTTGGGTTGGAGATGGTTTACACAAAACTGTAAATTTAGTGGGATAGAGTTGGGTTGGAGATGGTTACATAAAACTGTAAATTTAGTGGGATAGAGTTGGGTTGGAGATAGTGTACACAAAAACTGTAAATTTAGTGCAAAATCCACACTATAATAGAGGGTGGGTTGGAGATGCTCTAAATAGCATAAATGTGAATAGTATAGCATGTCAAAAGCTTTACATTTATTTAGAGTGAACATGTCTGTTGACGTGCATATTGGAAATACCTGTGAAATAGTATATGAAACTGACAATTCAAATATTTCACGTCATAGTTACTCTACTCTATAAGGAGGGCACCCCAAAATATACAATGTCTAAAACGTCAATTAATTAAAAAAAAAAATAGCTAGAACGACAAATAATATGAAATGGAGGGAGTATATGCTTAATAATTTTCTTTATATATATTTAATAACAAATTTATATATGAAAACTCCGATTTTTATTTCGGTTCAGTCCGATTTCGATAATCTCCAAACTCTATGCACATCACTAGTGGGAGGCACGTGACCTTTCCCGATGATTCGATTCAACGACTTATGCTACGTGGCGCCTCATTTGTGAGGTGACATTTGTCTTTTTTTTTTTTCTTTTATAGATCAATTTACACCTCAGGTGAGAAAATTTACAACTCAACAAATCATTTAATAAAATAAACAATAAAAATTCAAAATCTATGGTACAAAATGAAAGGAAAAGTTAAATCAAAAGTCACCTCACAAATACGGCGCCACGTGACATAAATCGTCAAAACTCTTTAATTGGTGTAGACACGTGGTAGGCACGTGACCTTTCCCAGTGAGTTAGTGAAAATTGCGTCAAAACTAGTCCAAAATTGAGCAATTGATAGAGTTACATGACTAAATTGAAAAAGTAGTTAAATATGAGAACAAATCAGAAAAGTTGAAAAGTTATAGGACCAAATTAACTATTTTCTCCCGCCACGTGGCATAAGTCGCCGAAATTCCCTGATGGGCGCCGGCACGTGGGAGGCACGTGGTCTTTTTCAGCGAGTTGGTCAAAATTGGTCTAAAATGGAGTAATTGATAGAGATATGAGACTAAATTAAAAAAGTAGTTAAATATGAAACCAAATTAGAAAAGTTAAAAAGTTATGAGAGTAAATCAACCTCTTTTCCCTATTTTTATATGAATAAGCATTACAATTTGCTAATATATAATATAAAAAAGAATTACTAATGTTGTTATAGGAAAGAAATAATAATAAAGAATTAAGCAATACAAAAAAAGAAAATAAAATTAAAGTGGGGGGAAACAAGTTGATACGCGGCAGAAGAGTAACACACCCGGAGCGATGGTCCGGGTGTAGGGTCGAAAAACCCGATATGTGGCGAAGGGTTTTGAATATTTTGTCATATCCGTGTTGTCCTTGTTATCCTTTTAGGTGTGTGAAGGACTAAATCATTTTATCAAACTCAAAGCCCAATTCATATCAGCTGAAAGCCCAACGTAATATCCCAGTCCATCAAGTAAACAGCCCCTAATTTAAAAAAATTGAAACCCGAGTCAGTACAGCTGCCGAGCGAGATTGAAGATGGGGCAGACCTATAATCTACACGCCGTCGAAATCAAAGAACAAAGCCCAATAGGATGAATCCTCGTGACTTATAATCTGCACAATACTAAAGCTTGGAAATAAAAACCGTAGAGAAACCGTAGTGAGGATAAAACATCAATTTGGTCGGGGAATACTTCTCTGACGCCGTTGTCGTCGCCGCCACAAGAAAGTTGTAAGTTATTATTGTATACTCTCAATCCTCTCTTTCCGCACTAAAAAAAACTCTCTCTACAAATGCTTCACACATAGAAACACCATCTCAGAATTTCTAGCCATGTTTTTAAGATATGAAGACACATTTAGTTACTGATTTAAGTAGTAATATTGGTATTGGGCTTGAGTGAAATCTACAAAACGGATTGGAGAATCTGCTAACCCTAAATGCGGTAATTCTGCAAGGGTTTTTCTTCCATATATTTTGTGATGTTTTGCTGAATTTTCTGGTCTAGAAATTATACTAGTATGTAAACGTCTGATCTTTAGATGCTTTCGGGCCGGGTAGGTTGGTTTTGTTGGTTGGGTTTAGGTGATAATTTACCAGAACGTTTTTCTTTTGTTTTTTTTTTCTTTCATTCATGTTTGTTTCGCGTGTTTTTTCTTCTAGAGCGAGAAAAACGTTCACATAGGTAGCCACCTGATCGGGTACCCGACCTGGAAACCCGAAACCCTCAGAACCCGTACCCAAACCCAAAGGGCTGCGAAACTCCGGGTTCTACGCCCCAATCTATTAACGACAGCCCAGCCCAATATCACACTTAGGCTCTCATTGCTCAATCTCAGGTCTCTCTCTCTCGCGGATTGAAGGACAGGGGTTTGGGTTTCTGCAGGAGCTTCCCACCAGAAAATTGATTAGGTATTCTCACCCTTTTTAGTTTTGCATTATACTACATTTAACCAAAAAAGAAAAAAGAAAAAACTCTTTTTGAGTTTATTTGCTTATTCCATTCATCAGGTATCATCACATCCTAACAAATAATTAATACGTTTCGGACTGTGTAGGGTTTCTCTTGTATATCATATCCCTTCTTTTCTTCTTTGTATGTTTTTATTTCTTCTGAAACTACTAATTTTCGTCCTCAGGTGTTGTTATTAAGTTTCATGCTTTATTTCAACTTTAATCCACATATCAAGATTATGATTGCAAAAAGGTAAATTTTACAAAATTTAGGTTATGAATTAATCCATCAGGGTTTTCTCTTACAAAAATAAATAAGAAACCCACAAGAATTTTTTCCAACTGTTGGTTGTTGTGTTATTTTTAGGGTTGTAAATGATACTCATTGTCTTTTTTTTGTGTTTGCTGTTTTAAATCTTGGAAAATGAAGACGATGAGCTCAGAAAGCGAAGCCCCCGCGCCGACGAGGAAACTATCGTGCACTAAGTACTTTGACGCGCTCTGGTTTTGCTATTGTACGCTCCTGTTTCCCCCTACTTTGACTGCAACTTATGTTCTTTATATTCCATTCTTGTGGTGCAATCATAACTTTGTTGATATATGCGTCTGAGACCACTAAAATTTGATTTCCGAAGATGATTATGTGAGTAGTAGTTTTAGTGTAACTTTTTTTATTACTATAAAACGATGTCGTTATTGTCTTGACTGAGGCAGATGTTTGTACACACATTAGCATGAATGGTGGCGATTTCATGATAATTGTCCTTTTATAGTGTGGTGGCTGGGCTTTTGCTATTCAACTTAAGTTGGATATGTCGTGTTCCACGTGCACTAGCACATCATGTTTTTGTAATTAATTTACATTGAGCATCTGCTGTTGAGTTAGATAATCAAATTGATGGAATGGTTTCATGGCAGCTCCATTTTATCAGATGCAGCAATACTATCGCTCTGGCCTCCTTGACAACTGTACTGGAAAGTGGAGTGCGCTTTATGATTGCTTATGTCTCAAGACCAAAAAAGCTTCTGAGGTTGAGGTGCGTTTCTATAGCTTGCTTGGTCACATTGCTTTCTTGTTGCCTTTTGTGTTCCGTTAGCCTAGGACTTAATGTTTAGGATGAAGATTTTTTTCAAGAGAGTGTTTAAATGATGCGTCTTCCTACAAGTTTTTGGTTTCATCAATCAGATTCCTGAGTATATGTTTTTACTAGTCGCGAGGATAATAAGCTTACTGTAATAAAAGAATTGTGATAGGAAAGAGCAAAAATATCAGGCTACTGGTTTCTCCATCATGACAAAATGAATTAGCTAAAACCAGATTTTGATGAGTTATATGCTCTCTTTACTTGCAGTTAGTAATTCAAAGAAAAAGACGAGAAAATGGGGTTTTGTGGGGTGGGGGGAGGAAAGAGAAGATTTTTGTGCTAAACTATTGATGGAGGGGTGCTTGAAAAAAACTCGATGTTGAGATTATCAGTTTGCCTTTCTCTTCTTCTATATTCAGCTGATGCCTTAGAAGTATGTGTAAAGAAAATATTTTGAAAGCATGAGATAGGTAATTGCTGTCAAATTCCATTGCTACATTGCATATTTTGAGGGTTATGTGGCTTTTTTAAAGCCTTTCCACAAAACAACTATCAGAATAGCTAAGCCATAACTCTGCTTAGTGGGAACATTTGCTCACTCATTTATCTCTCTACCTTTTAATTTGCGCTAATGGTCCTCTATTTTCTATGTCTATGTGGCATTTAACATTTTAATGTCTTTACGCACGTCTGCAGACCATCTTGGGCCTCTCATTTTTTCATCAATTGTGGCAAAAAAACAACACTGGGATGTGTTTTCAGGACTGCAGTTTCACACTTGTTTCTTGTCGTGGTTGTTCTACCATCATTATTCTGAAGTCGTTGTTAGAGCATTTATTGCTGCTTTCCATATTTCACTAGGGATGACGAATGAGAACCACTTATTGCTCGAATTATCCTCTAGTATTTGTCTGAACTTTACAATGGTTTTTATTTCTGTGTGCAGAGAATTTTAGAGGAACGCGAAAAATCCCAGCATCACATATGGGCTTTTAGGACCCCAAACGAATCGAGAACCTATTGGAAGAGCACCTTTGGACATCTAGATGAGAAGAAATAAAGTTTATAAAGAAGTTATTTTCGAGAAAACAACTTATTTTTGCCATTTGATTGGAAGGTGTCTGGTTTTGTTACATGGGTGACTCGTGTTGAAACTAGAGTTTAGATTGGATGTAGAGTTGATGAGATAATACTCATAATCGGTTCATGATAAAGCGCAATCCGGTATCCAAGAAACCGTAACCGAAAATTACACAAACAATACGAAAGCACACAGGATTTACGTGGTTCGATCCGGAGATCTACGTCCACGGGCAGAAAATCACCATTGCCGAGGTGTTACTTTCACTAGAATCTTGAGTTTACAGATAGTAATTCAATGTACAGAGTGCGAACCCCAATTCCGAGTTTTTTTCTCATATTTATACTCAGCTTTTCCTAAACCCTAACAAACTTCCTCTCTTCACGCCCACTTCCCCTGCATGGCGGTTCTGAACGGATCTTTAGCCTTGATTCGCGGAATAAACTACCCGCTGGGCCAACGCGCGTTCCTGGGCCTGCTGGGCCTACGCGTGGTGGGCCTTCACGTGCTTGCTGGGCCAATCAGCGGGCTTTAGTATTAGCCCGACCCGAGCTGATCGGGTTATCCCTATCAGATGCCCCCCCCAGCCGAAGCGAGGTAGGAGCTTCGGTTGTTACCGGGGTGGAACCGTAAGCAAGAAGGACCGGGGTCGCTGGCGGGCCGAATTGTTTATGGAGGACTGAACATATCCGCGTTTCGGGGACTCTGCGGGGTCGTCAGCGGACGCGACGCCGAGCTAGGTCGAAGTGCACGGGGCATACAGCGAGGTACCGAATTTCCCAGAAGCCAGAAATGCGTTGGAAGGATATGACAACCCGGCCGAGGTGGAGGGTACACCGGGGTGAGTATTCTGGCCAAAATGGAGGGAGCACCGGAGTGTGGTGGTATGGCCGAGGTGGAGGATACACCGGGGTGTATATTCTGGCCAAAATGGAGGGAGCACCGGAGTGTGGTAATATGGCCGAGATGGAGGGTACACCGGGGTGTAGTTTGAATCTTCCTGAAGAAGGGTGAGGCTGATGTGATTGGCGGCGCCATCATGAGAGAGAGGGATGTGAAGTGACACGCTCTGCGAGTTCCAAGAAAGTTGTTCCCCACGCGCCTTGGTAACTGTAAAGCGCGTGAAGAGCACGCATGGATCTCCATTACTGAATTTGAATAGGCTGCATCAGAGCCGTCGGTTTTTTGCATTTATATTGGGAATAACTGCACAGTAACTTTTCATCTCCTTCATTGCGATTCATCTGTTTGAAAGCGGGAAAAAGAGGAAATCTGCATTCGCGATTCATCTCAGACCAAAAACTCTTCAAATCATCCCTTTCGAATTCAAACCAAGTAAGAATGTGTAACTCATTTTCATCTTCATCTTCATCTTCATCCAAGGTAGGAGAGGTAGTCCCCGAAGGAATGCCTTATAGAGCACCTCCCATTCGAGTGATCTATCCCGTGAATAGTGAAAGTAGACAGGTCCATCGCGGTGACCTTAGTGAGATAAGAGTAGAAGCAGTGAATTTCCCCCGGTGTGAAGAAGAAATAGAAGGATTCGAGGTAGCAGGGGTAAGACCCACAGTGACTGAAAAGCAAATTAGACGATGGGTGCCGAACTTCTTCTTACCCTTTGATTTGGAATTCATCATTCCCGAAGGTAATGACAAAGCCTGCTGTCCTCCCCAAGGATTCATTTCCGTGTATATCGATCAACTTGCCGTAGGTTTGAGGTTTCCCCTATGGGGGTTCTTAATAAAATTATTGGATTACTATGGAATAGCGCTGGGACAATTAGGACCCAATGCTGTGAGGCAGGTAGTGGGCTTTTTAGTGGAGTGTAGTAAGGGGGGGTTAGTGCCTAGTATTAGCTTATTTAGGCATTTCTTCCAACTGAAGACGATGGGGAGAAATAAGGGTTGGTATTACCTTAACCCCAAGCCGGGTAAAAAGTTTAAGGTTAAAAACCCAAGTAAAATCGAGGGATGGAGAGGAAGATTCATATATGTTAAGCAAAAAACCATATTACCCAAGTGGCAAACGTTAGAGGTGGTAGATAGTGCCCCGGCAGGGGAACCAAAGGGTGCGAATGTCTTGAAAAAAGTTGGTGTATTGGAGTCCAGATTCCCGGAAGAAGTACTAGACGAGGCGGGGTTGAGTCCGTACTATTCCAAATGGGCTGGTGGGACTTCGGATTCCCAAGAGAGCAACACCCCCACCGGGACTGATTCTGACAGGACACCGAGCATGTCTGAGGGGGAGAGAACTAAAACCCGGGCGGAAGTAGAGGGTAGGGCTTTTATTGCTCCATAAGTTGTATAATATAACAATGTCAACCCCTTGAATGTGTGTTTGTCATGTGCAGTGGGCAAGTTCAAGAGCGCTGCCAGGAAGAGTACTGAAGCCAGCTCGGGGGGCCGAGGTGATAGCTCAAAAACGCCGGAGCCACAGAGAATAACACCTGAGGGTAGCCACAGAGCTGATCCTGAGGACAACATTCCCCTCTCTGGATTGACCCCGAGCACCAAGAGAAGGGTCACCTCTCCGACGACACCCCCGCCTTCCAAAAAACCGCACCTGACTCCGGCTCACGAGGTATCATCATAAATAATTCTGTTATTCGCTGCACAGGCCCGTCATAATAGTAAGTCAATGCAGGGGCAAGGAGTAGAGATATCGGCCGCTGGAGCCGAACTTGAGAGACTGTTGGAGCCCATCCGCGGGCTAGTGGGTAGACTGGAGAAGGAATCTACCCAAGGTAGGGTCGCTGAACTTGAAGCCGAGGTGGCTAAATTAAGAGCTGGTTTCGTGGAGGCTCAAAAAAGCGCCAGAGCAGCTCGGGACAGGGCAGTAGTTGCCGAGAGAGAAGCGGCCAGATTACGCGAACAGGCTGTCGAGGTTGCCATTATGAGAGGCGACCTAATTGCAACCCGGGAGGAGCTGAACAAGGCCATCGTAGGTCAGGGAGCTGTGCTGGAAACATTTGCCGAGAAGCTGATGCAAACAGAGTCATTCCTGAAGTTTCTGAGCACGTTCGTGGCTGCAGGTGATACGGCCACCAAAAGTGAGCTGTTGGAAGCCATACATGATAAATACCCGGAGGTCGACATTTACGATGAGGACTTCGGGTATAATTACGATGCAGTCGGGAACGAAGATGGCGCATATTTTGATGCGTTGACGAAAGCTCCGAAGTGGCCACTGATCGAGGCCTTGGCAAAGAAGAACACAATTCTTACTCCCGAGATCATTAAACGGTGCAACGAAGACCAAGATAAGGACTTCTTGGGCTTCCGCAACGATTTTTATGTAAGGGAGCTGAGAACCGGGCTCCTATTCCCCGCCGAGAGGTGATTGCTACACCCCCCGTTATGATCGAAGGCCCTAGCAAAGCAGCTGAGGGTACAAGTGATGTTGGGGAGGCCCCGGGAGGAAAAGAAGCCGACCCTACCCCCGGAGAGGTCAGTGACCTCCCAACTCATGAGCAGAATGTAGAATAGAGGGTCTTGTAAAAAGAATGCCATTGTAATCACTTGTTTTGTAATGAAAAACCCGAGTTGTCTCTTTTTGTAATGAAAATTCTTTGTTTGTATGGATAGTAAATGTTGTTACTCTCTTATCCACGCAATGTATGTATATTAATAAAGTCTGAAAAACCCGAGGTGTCTCCTTTGCCAGGAAAACATAGAAAACCCGTATGAAGTAATAAAGCAGTTCAACTCATCAATAGTTTGGCTGCATAAAGAGCGAGATATGTTGATGTTGCATGAAGTCTCCAGACTATCAAGAAATTTATCCTTAATAGAGAAAAGATATGCCGAGGTGGAGGGCTCATGGAAAGAATCTGCACAACAAATGAGACAGTACAAAGTCCAGTGTGTTTTAAAGGATCTTGAATTGGAACAATTTCGTATCAACCAGCAAGAGTGTGAACATCTTCTTGTGGACTGCGGATGATTATCCGTGAAAGATATTCAAGCCCGGAGGGCCGAGGTTCGGGAAGACATCCAACAGCGGAGTAAGCGAAGTGATGCTAATGATCCCGAAATCATAAGGAGCCGGCTGGTACTAGGATTTCTGATAGAGCTTCAAAATAAGGTCGAGGCTCGGAATGAAGCTTTGAATATTGCCGAGCAGGGTGAACTAGAGCACAGCCGCAAGAAAGGACGTCGGGGCAAGAAAACAAAGCCCGATATCCAAGAGAGCATAGTGCTGTCTGATCAAGCTGTTGACGTTGGGAAAACTGGCGTCACATCCGAGGCAATACCAAAAATACCTCAAGAACCAGAAAGAACTCATGCGGAGGAGCCAGAGGCCAGTGGAGCGATAGTTGTGGCATTGGCCAAGGAGATCGACGAAATGCCTGCCGAGGAGTGGGATGCTGTAGAATGGGCGAACACTCGGGAAAGAGAAAGGAGGAAAAGCTCAATTCCGCAGAAATCACCAAATCCTCTTCGGCACAAGACGAGGGAAGTTACAGATAAAACCCCCGAGGTTATGGATCCGTTGGCACCACTAGAGTGGGGCCATGCAGAATGGGCCAACATGTCAGGGCCAAGAACAAGAACCGAGCACGCTGTAGGTGACCGGGGTCCCCAATTGATGAGTCATCGTCGGAACCGAAGTGAAGCCGAGCATCGTCGGAACGTGCAAGAACCATCCCGGAGGACGGGACATGCTCGATCAGAGACAAGACGACGCGGTTTCGCGTATTGGTTCGGAGAAGGCTCCGAAAAAAATAGAGAATAACATAGTTAATCTTTAGCAAGATTTGTCTTCTTCTTTTTTTTTTTTTTTTTTTATATATATATGGAGTCTTATGTAAAAAACTTCTTGATGTTGTATTATATTGGAAATAATAAGACTGTTAGTGTGTATATACGAGTGCAACAAGTTAGCAATCACTTTAACTGGGTGTTCGGGAACACAGTAAGAACTATTAACTATTTTAATTGAGTGTTCGGAAACATAGTATGGATAAATTTACTCCCCGGACGGATCAGGCGGGAGAAAAGTCTCCCCGGACGGATCAGGCGGGAGAAAAGTCTCCCCGGACGGATCAGGCGGGAGAAAACACTTCTCCGGTTAAACAGGCGAGAAGGTGATATGAGTGCGGGGACTGAATGTGAATCTCGTCGGGCGGACCGAGGGATAATTGTAATTGTCCGGAGACTGATAACGATAATACGATAACGTTAGGGCGTCCCCGTAACGTGAAGGAGAACACAGCAAGATGCGTAAACAAAGAAATTTTATTCATCGATAAATGCCGGGGCAAACTCCAAAGTACAAAGAGAAATAACAACTATAAAAGAAATTAAAGATAAGATAGTACTTGTGATGTTTCATAGATAGAAACGCCTCAAGTTAGCGACGTGCCAGCTTTGGGGGATCGGGGTCCCGTTGAGATGTTCAAGCTGATAGGATCCAGAGTCGTGTACAGCAACGACTCGGTAGGGACCTTCCCAAGAAGCGTGCAATTTCCCTTCAGGGGCAGCTTTGCTGGCTGAGTTAAGCCGAAGAACTAAGTCCCCAACATTGAACTGAGTACCTCGGACCCGGAGGTTATGATACCGGGCTGCTCGTTGTTTACATCTGGCCTGTTGAATGAATGATTGATCCCGGCGATCTTTGAGTTCATCCAAATTTGTCCGGAGAGCTTCGTCATTATCCTCTGGAACCAATGTAAGGAGACGGGGGCTTGGAACACTGATTTCAGCAGGGATTACGGCTTCAGAACCGTAAGTAAGGCTGTAGGGAGTCTCCCCGGTAGATGTATGCGGTGTAGTGCGATAAGCCCATAGGACTTGTGGAAGGTTTTCAGCCCAGAGACCTTTGGCATTATCCAAGCGCTTCTTTATTCCCGTGAGCAGTGTCCGATTGGTGACCTCAACCTGCCCGTTGGCTTGAGGGTGGGCTACCGAAGTGAAAATTTGTTTGATGTGGAGTTCTTCGCACCATGACCGGAATGGATCATTGGCAAACTGTTTACCATTGTCCGAGATGATAGTGCTCGGGATGCCGAAGCGACAAACAATATTGCGCCACACAAATTTCAAGATATTCTGACCAGTAATGGCTGTAAGTGGTTCGGCTTCGACCCATTTAGTGAAGTAGTCCACGACAACGACCAGGAACTTCAGCCCTCCCGGAGCAACGGGGAATGGCCCAACAATATCGATACCCCACTGAATAAATGGCCACGCACTCTGGATTCCCGTGAGTTCGGTCTGTGGCAGATGCTTTACACGGGAGTGCAGTTGGCACTTGCTGCATTTAGACACTAAGTCATGAGCATCGTTGAACAGGGTTGGCCAATAGTATCCCCAACGGAGAACTTTCTTGGCTAATGTGCGAGAACCGATATGGCTGGCACAGGCCCCTTCATGAACCTCCCGCAGAACTTGGGTAGCTTCGGCAGGAGCAAGACACCGGAGACTCGGTTGTAGGTATGATCGCCGGTATAAGACTCCATCATGAAAGGAGTATTTGGGGGCTTTGAGGACAATTTGCCGAGCTCGTAGCTTGTCAATGGGCAGGACTCCATCTCGGAGATATTGGATGATAGGAGTCATCCAATTCGAATCATTATAGGTCAGTACCGAAACCGTGGCCTCATGAACTGCTGGATGAGGTAGATCTTCAACCATGATATCCGGAGATATATTAGTTCGGACCGCGGAGGCCAACTTGCTGAGCGCTTCTGCTCTTGTATTTTGTGCACGCGGTATTTTGTGGATAGTAACTGCTTCAAAAGTTGACATGAGCTTGAGTGTTAGAGCACGATACCTGACCAATGTTTCATCTTTGGCGACATAAGTCCCCTGAATTTGCCTGGATACGATCTCGGAGTCCGTGAAGAGCTCGAGATGACGAACACCCAAGGATTGAGCGAGCCGGAGCCCGGCGAGAACTGCCTCGTACTCTGCTTCATTATTGGTCACCTTAAACTTGAATCTGATGACATATTTAACTTCCGCCTCCTCGGGGTCGATGAGAAGCAGTCCGGCACTACTTCCTCGGACCGCGGATGCTCCATCCACGAAGAGTTGCCACTTCCGGGGTGAAGGAGTGAGGGTAGCATGGTGATGTGTATCACCGTCCACGGGAGATTCAGGATTGTCTCCCGGGGCTTCGGCCAGGAAGTCGGCGAGTGCTTGACCCTTAATTGCTCGGCGGGGGAGAAACTGGATGTCATATTCGCCCAACTCAATGGCCCACTTGGCGAGGCGCCCAGACACCTCGGGTTTTACGAGAATCTGGCGGATGGGGTGATTGGTCAGAACTCGTATCTCACGTCCTTGGAAGTATGGCCGAAGACGTCGAGCTGCCATAACAAGGGCCAAAGTGGTTTTCTCTAGCACGGAATATCGCGTCTCTGCCCCGTGAAGTACTCGGCTTGCGAAGTACACGGGGTGCTAAACGCCATCGATCTCTCGTACGAGAGCTGCGCTAATAGCTTCCTCGGCGGAAGCCAAATACAGGTAGAGCGGCTCTCCGGGGATAGGAACTGACAAAGTGGGCAGCTGCTGTATATGGCGCTTCAAAGCTTCAAAAGCCTCGGTACACTCCGGGGTCCACTCAAAGGACTTCGCCTGTCTTAGGATTTTAAAGAATGGGAGCTGGCGTTCCGCCGCTTTTGACAAGAACCTATTTAAGGCCGCCAAACCACCTGTGAGGCGTTGAACGTCCCTGAATGTTTTTGGTGGCTGCAAATCTAACACATCACGGAGTTTGGCCGGATTAGCCTGCAGGCCGTTTTGCGAAACCATATAACCAAGAAACTTCCCGGAGCCAACACCGAAAGTGCATTTCGCTGGATTGAGTCGCAAGTTATAGCGCCGCAGAGTGTGCAATGTTTCGGCAATGTCTTGCACACATGAAGGATGAGAGGAGCTTTTGATGACCAGGTCATCGACATAAACCTCAACGTTACGACCAATCTGGTCGTGAAAAACACAGTCCATGAGACGTTGATAGGTGGCTCCAGCGTTCTTGAGCCCGAAGGGCAATTTCTTAAAAGCGTAGCACCCAAAGGCAGTGATAAATGCCGTTTTGAAGGCATCCTGCGGATCCATAAAAATCTGATGATACCCCTTGTATAGATCTAGGAAGCAAAGTGCCACGTACCCCGTAATGGCTTCGGCCTTTTGGTCGATGGAGGGCAGAGGATAACAGTCTTTCGGACAGTGCTTATTGAGATCGGAGAAGTCGACACACATCCGCCATGCCCCACCGGTTTTTGCCACCATTACCGGATTGGATAACCAAGAGGGGTAAAATACTTCGAACAAGATGTCCGCATCCAAGAGTTGCTTTACCTCGATTCGAATGGCCTCATTTCGCTCTGGAGCGAACTTCCTCTGTTTTTGCTGGATCGGCTTTACGCTAGGATCAATGTTCAGCTTATGCGTTATTATATCGGGAGAGACTCCGGGTATATCTAGTGGGGACCATGCGAAAACATCGGAATATTCTCGCAAGGTCCGAATTATAGCCTGATGTAACCGTGGCATATCCACGGCTCCTACGGTTACAGTCTGCTCCGGCTTGGACGGATCAAGCGGTACTTGAGCGGTGGCATCCCCCAACAAAGTACATTCTTGAGGTTCCAAAGTTGATGATGCTACCTGAAGCTGCTGTTTGGGAGGGGCTTTAGCAGTCTTTTTGAGTGCCACGTACATACACTCCTTTGAAACCCGCTGACTTCCGCGGATAGCCACTTCGCCATGCGAGGTGGGAAACTTTAGCGCGAGGTGATACGTGGAGCAAATGGCTTTAGCGGGGGTAAGCCAGTCCCGGCCCAGGATCATGTTGTACTGTGATGGGGAATTCACCACATAAAAATCCACGAAAATAGTTTTTATTTTCGGATAGGTACCCAGAGACGCCGGGAGGGTGATGACACCTTCCGGCTGGACTTTGCCTTGAGTGAAAGTCTGCAGTGGCCCGGGGGCCGGCCGAAGTTGGTCCCGAGGAATCCCCATCCTTTGGAAACAGTCGGCAAATATAACACTCACCGCTGCCCCATTATCCACAAAGACCCGCCTTATTGTTATGTTGGCTACAGTCATGTCGATGACAATAGCGTCTGTGTGAGGTGTTATCTCCGGAACCGGGTCCCTATCCGTGAAGCTGACAGTCTTGGACTGATGAAGGCGTTTATGACGTGGCTCCTCGGGAGGAGGACGTCGAGCTTCTACCTTTAAGGCATGTCGTGAAGCCCCAGTGGGTAGGGCTCCATATATCACGTTTATCACGTGAGGAGGTGCGTTGTCTTCGGGCCCTCCCGGAGGAGGAGGTGGTGGTGGGAGACGTGGTTGCTGGCGATTGCCAGAATCTTGCCGTGCGTAGTTGTTAGGTCCTGGCCGATTATTCTGCCACGGTGGCCGATTTTGTTGAGTGCCCCGGTCATGATAACCCCCGCGGTTGTGGGACGAACCCCCATTGTGGTTTGCCCGAGGTTGGTCATTGGTTCGCGCAACGTATTGCCGCAAGAGACCCTTCTTGAGGCATTCCTCAATCTCCTTGCTAAGTTCCCAGAGACGCCGGGAGGGTGATGACACCTTCCGGCTGGACTTTGCCTTGAGTGAAAGTCTGCAGTGGCCCGGGGGCCGGCCGAAGTTGGTCCCGAGGAATCCCCATCCTTTGGAAACAGTCGGCAAATATAACACTCACCGCTGCCCCATTATCCACAAAGACCCGCCTTATTGTTATGTTGGCTACAGTCATGTCGATGACAATAGCGTCTGTGTGAGGTGTTATCTCCGGAACCGGGTCCCTATCCGTGAAGCTGACAGTCTTGGACTGATGAAGGCGTTTATGACGTGGCTCCTCGGGAGGAGGACGTCGAGCTTCTACCTTTAAGGCATGTCGTGAAGCCCCAGTGGGTAGGGCTCCATATATCACGTTTATCACGTGAGGAGGTGCGTTGTCTTCGGGCCCTCCCGGAGGAGGAGGTGGTGGTGGGAGACGTGGTTGCTGGCGATTGCCAGAATCTTGCCGTGCGTAGTTGTTAGGTCCTGGCCGATTATTCTGCCACGGTGGCCGATTTTGTTGAGTGCCCCGGTCATGATAACCCCCGCGGTTGTGGGACGAACCCCCATTGTGGTTTGCCCGAGGTTGGTCATTGGTTCGCGCAACGTATTGCCGCAAGTGACCCTTCTTGAGGCATTCCTCAATCTCCTTGCTAAGTTCCCGGCACTCCTCTGTCTCGTGCCCATGATCGCGGTGGTACGCGCACCACTTTCCACGGTTCCTCTTTTCTGGTGGAGCAGTCATCCGCAGACAAGGTCACAGATCGTTCTTATGAATAGAAAGGATTTCGGCTCGTGACTTCGTCAACGGAGTCAATTGTGGAATATCACCTCGGGATTCTAAACGCCCCGGAGTCAGGCGGGAAAATGCACTAGGTCGTGTACTGGGCCCGGTTTGTGCTTTGTCGGACTGCCGCTTGCTAGCGTGTTTCTCTCGCTTCTGGCGAGTCTGCTCCTCGGCCTTAGCAAATTTGCAAACTGTTTTAAACAGTGCTCGAGTTGTGACCGGTGTGTTCCGAGCTAACTCGGTGTAAAGTGCTCCGGGGCGGAGTCCATTCATAAATGCGTTGATGACTACGTCGTCGGGGCAATTTCCCACCTTGAGACTTACCGCTGTGAAGCGGTCAAGGAATTGCGTAACGGTTTCACTGTCCCGCTGTTCCATGTTCATGACATCGGTCAGGGTGGCTATGGGCTTCGCCCGTGCTTCGAACCGTGCCCAAAAGTGCTCGGCGAGTTCTCTGAAGGAGGATACGCTGTTGCGTGGGAGAGAATCAAACCAAACCCGAGCTTCATCCTGTAAGTACTCAGGGAAAATCTTGCAGTACTGAAGGGATGTGATGTTATCATGGCTAAGCACGCTGTGCCTAAAAGCTCCAAGAAAATTGGCCGGATCTCCGGTGCCATTGTAAGGTGGTATAGCTGGCCGTTTGAACCCTTCGGGAAGGGAAGTGGCCATGATTTCTGAGGAGAACGGCGTGATGATATCTCCATTGGCATCAAGACCCAGAATTCTGTCCAGTTCAACATTGCGTTGAACTTGCTCATACTCTTGAAGATCTAGAGCATGAGGATTGACATAGCGAACTCTCTTAGCCGCATTAAGTGGACGGCGGCGATCCACATCAGTAGGTTCCTCATTGCGAGGTCGTGATTCATTAGAACTCCCATGGTCCTCGGAAGAACCAGGTCGTTCCCGTCGGCGATCCTGACGCCCGCGGTGCCCCGGGTCCTGTTGATCACGCGAACGGGGTGGAGCCACCACGGGATTAGCATTATGGCCGGCAGGCCCCGCTGCAGGCTCCACGGGATGTAGGCGATTAACTGCCTAATCTTGAAGAACATGTGCATGTTCTTGTAAGAAAGCCTGGAGCAGTTCTGGGGTAATTTGAATGTTAACCGGGGGTTGAGCAGCAGCAAGATTAGGGTTTTGCTGGTCTTGAGGGGGTGGAGGGTTTTGATTACCCTGATGATTAGATGTACTCCCTGCCGGCAATTGCCTCGGCGGCAAAACTTGATCCACAGGTGGATCTTGGTTAGATTGATCACCGTGACGAGATTGATTCAAGCGTGTTGTCACCATGATTCTTGAATGCGATGCAAACGTCAAAAGTTGTTGGTTAAAGCGTTTCCCACAGACGGCGCCAATTGATAAAGCGCAATCCGGTATCCAAGAAACCTTAACCGAAAATTACACAAACAATACGAAAGCACACAGGATTTACGTGGTTTGATCCGGAGATCTACGTCCACGGGCAGAAAATCACCCTTGCCGAGGTGTTACTTTCACTAGAATCTTGAGTTTACAGATAGTAATTCAATGTACAGAGTGCGAACCCTAATTCCGAGTTCTGTTCTCATATTTATACTCAGCTTTTCCTAAACCCTAACAAACTTCCTCTCTTCACGCCCACTTCCCCTGCATGGCGGTTCTGAACGGATCTTTAGCCTTGATTCGCGGAATAAACTACCCGCTGGGCCAACGCGCGTTCCTGGGCCTGCTGGGCCTACGCATGGTGAGCCTTCACGTGCTTGCTGGGCCAATCAGCGGGCTTTAGTATTAGCCCGACCCGAGCTGATCGGGTTATCCCTATCAGTTCACTAGTTTACTTTTCACAAATTCAATAAATGCTGAATATGTAGAATAATTATTTCGCTATCGTATTCTTTTTGTCAGATGATAAAATGTCATTAAATTGCCAAAATATAGAAATAGGAACTAATTTAAGTAGATTTGAATTTATGCGGATCTAAACTCAATAAGAGCATTTCCAACCCACCCTCTATTAATAGCGTGAGTTTCGCATTAAAAATATAGTTTTTGTGTACACTATCTACAACTCAACTCTATCCCACTAAATTTAGAGTTTTGTGTAATCATCTCCAACCCAATTCTACCCCACTAATTTTAGAGTTCTGTGTAACCATCTCCAACCCAACTCTATTCCACTAAATTTTACATAATAAAATTACTTCTTATTTTATTTATAAATAATTATTTACATTTTACTTATTATAAAAAGATCAACACTATTTATTTTAGTTAAAATTTATTAATAATTTCACACTTAAATATGTAAGATTAATAAAATTAATTAATTTTTTTTCGTAATTAAATTTAATTGAATTAGATAAATTATTAAATACAAATAATAATATAAATATAACATTTATGTAGTTAAAATTGAATTTAGGGGTATTTTGAGCATATAATGTATAAATACAGTTTTTGTATGAATGAATAGTGTTCCCTTATTTATTGGGGGGACACTGTTCATCCCCAAATATAGAGGGCTGTTTTAGAGTGTGATTGGGAGGATAAACTCTAAAATCCCCAAAAATAGAGTTTTTGTGTGTGATTGGAGATGGTCTAAGTCAAACAAACCACAATGTGCAAATTAGAAATTGATATTTTTCATTTGGCACTGGTAACTAAATTGACTGTTGGGCCTTGGGTATCTCCCATTTAGCTTTAATAATTTAATCAACACCTGACTAAAGGCCAGCCCAATAGGCTTTAAATGGTTGATGATTTCGGCTCGTTCACATTTCTTGTACGAAAATTAATCTCATACTAAATTATGCAATACATCTAAATTTTGGTAGGACAATGTTAATAATCGTGGACTATTTACATTTAATTTTAATTTCATCATTAATTTCCTTGAGAATAATATATGCCCATTTAGGGAAAGGACATTATGCGTAATAATTGATCAACCCTCATC
Organism: Ajuga chamaepitys; assembly: GCA_958295605.1. NCBI lineage: Eukaryota > Viridiplantae > Streptophyta > Magnoliopsida > Lamiales > Lamiaceae > Ajuga > Ajuga chamaepitys. Next base: position 27,658,524 of record OY282496.1, on the reverse strand, counting down.
TCTATATAAACATCAAATATGTTGTCCTATCTCAATATAAATACCAATCTTTGTCTTTTGACTAGATTCCAATGTAATTGATATAATTTACTCTTAACAAAAATTAAGCAATATATTTTCAAATTGTTTTCCCGTAGTTGTAGACTTCGAGTTTGTTGAGCGTGTTCCAATTATTTTTAAGTATTCCAATTATTATTCTAAGTCATTTCAAAAATACTTTTGAAATATGTGTTTATTAACTCATCGTTGTAAAAAACAATTCCCTTCTCCCCTATTCATGAATTGAATATGCATGGAAACAATAATATTTAATTATAAAAGACCATACTATCATGTATTGTGATAAAATGATCATTAAAATCTTTGACGTGACAACCTTTGTGAGAACTGACATAAGTGACACTAAGAGCACCTCCAGTGAGAGGGTCAGATCTGAGGTGGCAAAATTTTGTAGGTATTTTGGCAGTACAAAATAAATGGAAAACACATGGTACAATTAAGAGAGAGAAGAAGTGGGTACATTAAAAAGAAAGAAACGAGAGTGAGATATTTATAGTACGGCAAGGGAAATGGAAAGGATTCCCCTCTCTCTCTGTCTCTCTCTCTCTCTCTCCCTCCCTCCCTCCCTCCTATAAAACTTGAAGCACTCATTGATAGGATAACTAAAAAAGAGAGAACAAATATTTTATAAATGACTTCGCCTATAATTAATCCGACAATAAAACTTTCAATACTTATAGTTTTCCGCTTGTTTTCAAGTATGTAAAATATGCCAACGATAATCGAAATAATAATTTCAAAATTAAAAGGTCTTTTGAACCTTAAGAGTCTAGCAGTAGCTATAGGGTGCGTGCATATTAGTTTATATTTCGATAACCTATAAGGTAAATCTAAACTTCTGATAAATCTAAGGGGAAATTAAGATTCTTGTTAAAATAATAATAATTATTTTATGTGTAAAATACATAGAAAATTAGATATTTCAAATCATCTATTTAGTAAAATGTTAATCGAATAAGCAATTTCAAAATTATAAGGTTTTTTGACACCTTAGGACTCTAGTACTATAGGGTGTCATTTACTTTCTATTTCGAAATCCCAATAAGTAAAATTAAATGTAATTATTATTTTATGTGTAAATTACTTAAAGAATTACTCTATTCACAACATAAATCATGTGAAATGGTTAGTGAAATAGTAATTTCAAAATGTTAAGTTCTTTTGATCCTTAGGACTCTAGCAATAGATATAGGGGCATCCGTTATTTTTTAGTTCAGTTTAGTTTAGTTTAGTTCAGTTTAGTTTAGTTTAGTTTAGTTTAGTTTAGTTTAGTTGGGTTTAGTTTAGGGTTTAGTTTAGTTTAGGGTTTAGTTTAGTTTAGTTTAGTTTAGCTCTCTCTCTCTCTCTCTCTCTCTCTCTCTCTCTCTCTCTCTCTCTCTCTCTCTTATGCCGCTTACATCTCCCTCTCACTTCGACGATCTTAGTTCGTCGATCTAATTCCCTTTTTGAAGATCTAAGATCACTCTCATTCTCCCCCTGTTTTGAGTTCTCAGGTCTATACTTTCATGGAAGAATCTCCAGTTTCTGAACCAATAGTACCAGATTCGGAGGATTCTTTTGTCCTCGACACCCAATTGATGATGGAAGTTTTGGTTGAGGAGAAGGAACCCGTTTCTAGAAAGAAATTGTGCTCCACCTCACAAATTTATGATGGTTTTCTCTCTTTGCCGAAGGATCTAGCTGGTACCGTCCCTGTGAACAACGACTGGTTTGATACGAAGGAGAAGAGGAAGTAGTTCATGCAATCCCTAACTCTTTGATTTCTAGTATTTTGAAGGTTAATCTTCTCGTTTTTGGGTTTGACAAACTGAGATCTAAGAAACCCTATGATGATCTTTATTGAGGGGTTCTGAGTCCAATTTATGCTCGATCTGTGCATAAGTTGTTGGAATATGATGAAATCCGTATTATGTCTAAATTTGTTGAGGGTTTATGTGTCCCTGTTACCTTTGATTAGTTTATTCGTTGTTGGAGTAGTTTAAATATGTACCTGATTAATAATAACTGAATTTGATAGTAATGTCACCAATGTATTCTAATGGTAACATAAGCTGTTAGGATGCATTTAGGAGGCTTATTTATCTAAATAAAGTAGATGATGAATCCTATTCTGATAGTTTAAATATGTGCCTGATGCAACATACTGTCCTTGATTACTTGTTTGGTTATTGATTTGATGCTGTAACAGCCCGATTTTCTAGTCTAATTTAAGAAATTGTCAAAATGTTTAATTTATTTATTTGATAAAAATTTACTCTTTTTTTTTTTTTTTTTTTTTTTTTTTAAATTATAAAATCAAGCCATTACTAAAATACTACTTTTAAAAAGTCTCCAATTTGATACAAAAAAAAAAAAAAAACTTGGAAATACGCATATTTTAGAATCCTTGAAGATTTTATACATAATATCAATTATTTGCAGCGGAATTTAAATAAAGCAATTTGAACTAAAACAACTTAAACATGAGAATTAATTTAATCAGACCTAGCATAAATCACTAATATACTTATTCATTATTATCATTACTATTTTTATAAATCTAAAACATGAAATAACTTAATTAAAATTTATTTCCTAAGTATACACTTATTATGGGAAATCATAATTGAAAATCATATTATGCAATCGAATATATTTAAGATTTTAATAACTCCATGTATACAAACAATCCACAAAATATTCTAACATTCACCTATCAATTGTTTCAAAATAAACGAGAATAATGACTTTCAAAAACATAAACAATCCAGTTCAAATAGTCCAATATCAAATTTAACTAAAATTTCGTGACTAAAATGATACTACTATATGCTTCCCCGGCTCCGTCTCAGCTTCAATCACTCTCTCCATTTCTACCTGAGGATCAATAATGAGCTGGGGTGAGCTTCCTTTAACTCGTGGGAGTCATAGTTTATTACAATAATTATAAAGACAAAAAGGCATACAATGTAACATTTATTAAAGTGATGCGCTTTTTATTGGCAAGTAGCATACTAATAATGAGTTAAACTTGTATTGGCAAGTAGCATAATGACAATAAGCAAAACTTGTATTGGCAAGGAGCGAATTGTAAATCACTTGTATTGGCAAGTAATAATAAAAATAAAAGCACACGTATACAGTCAAGTAATTATAATTAAAGTAATAAACAGTTAGGACCCCCCTGGAAATGAGATGATTGCAAATGCAAATGCTGGCAAATTAGTCCAAAGTCCTATGCTCGTACTCACACCCCTCGATTCCTACAATTAAAAAAAAAATACACAAATAAAATATTTTAAAAAAATCCGTTGGTGTAGAAACTTTTCAAAATAAGGAAGATGACAAAATAATTGATTATAATAAAAGGTAGGCTTGTGGGTTAATCTGGGAGATAGGTATATGATTCTGACGTGAAATTTTTTTTTTTGTCAATAATGGTAATGTTTATGGAATTTGGGCTTTGGCTAATTTGGGCCAATATAATAAAGGGTAAAGGGCTTTGGTATCAAAACGTTTGAGAACTAAGTTGCCCTCTCACGCCATTTCTCTCATTCTCATATACTCCCTCCTCTTCATCATCAACAGACTGCCATTTCTGCAATGGTCGAGCTCCCTTTTTTTTTTGTTTTTTTGTTTTTTTTTTGTTTATATATATATATATATATATATATATATATATATATATATATCTCCTCCCTACCGTACAACACCGTGACACTGTAACTAAGGGGAACCTGCCCGAGACCGCGATCATGAAGAAACCGCCCTTCTTTATAAAGTCGGCGATCGATCTTCGGCAGAACCGAATGGCAGAGAATTTACATCAGGCACGAACAATTGGCGACAACCGCGACCCGGGTGCCGTTGCAGCGGCGACAACTGTTCTGTGGCAGAACGACGGCGACCCAATCAACTCATTGCTATTGTGTCTGAACTAGGCCCGAAAAGTTACAAAAACTAAAATTGAGTTTCTGAAATTCTTCTTGACTTGTACCAAGAAAGAAGTGGGCGAATAAGAACGACTGTTCTCAATTAGAACGAACGGTGATGGTGTAGTTTAGAAGGAGTACTAGAAAAATTGGGGTAATTGGTGGGAGATGATGTTTCAGTAGTGAATTTGTGGGTTGAGAGGCGGAGGAAACTGAAATCAAATATTACAAAGGGTAGGAGAAGATTTTAACTTTTTTTTTTTTTTTTTGCCAAAAGTCAGTAAAATGATCCAGGATAAAGGTTCTGGTATTTATAAGAAAACATTGCTAGCGGTTTTTTAATCCATCTCCACTACCACTCCATGATCTCCCACTCCCACAATCACGTATTCACGCTAAAAAAAAAAAAAATAGAATGGGAAAAACTTCCGGTTCAAAATTCTATCCATCGTCAAATGGATTTGGGCTCAGTGGATTGGACTATCAATTGTCATAAGGGTATAATTTATTAGGCCAGATATGGATATAGATGTAATGTATGTAAATGGGCTCACAATAATAAAAATGAATGGGTCTTAAATAATTTATTTGGACTAGACAGTCCAAATATAAAATATACTAATCACATAAAATGGATCGACCTATAATAAATGAAATGATAATTAAAATTCACAAATTATATAAATAAATAGACGAAAAAATTTCCCGGGCGTTATATCCCACCCCCATTGGAAAAATTTTCGTCCTCGAAAATTAATAGCATACCATGATTATAAAAATCAGGATATCGCGCACGCAACTCTTCCTCGCGTTCCCAAGTAGCTTCTTCAACACTATGATTTCGCCATTGGACCTTGACGAGAATCGTTTCTTGATTCCTCAACTTTTGAACCTTTCTATCGAGTATCGCTTGAGGGTACTCAATATATGTCAAATCTTCATTCACTTCCACTGTTGAGTAGTTGATGATGTGACTTGGGTCGTGCACATACTTTCTAAGCAAAGATAGATGAAAAACATTGTGCACACCCGAAAGTGCTGGCGGTAGAGCTAAACGATATGCCAAGTTTCCAACTCGGTCAAGAATCTCAAACGGGCCTACGTATCTTGGTCTCAACTTGCCTCTCTTACCAAAACGAATAACACCCTTGGTCAGGGCTACCTTGAGAAATACTTTCTCTCCAACACTGAACTCAAGATCTTTCCTATGCTTGTCCGCATAAGACTTTTGGCAATCTTGAGCTATTTTAATCCTTTCCCGAATCTTCTCTACCACTTTAATCGTCTCTTCCAATATTACTGGAGCCTCAAATCTTCTCTCACCAACCTCGTCCCAATAAACTGGAGACCTACACTTTCTCCCGTACAACGCTTCATACGGAGCCATGCCAATCGTTGCATGAAAACTGTTGTTGTAAGCAAACTCCACTAACGGCAAGAGTCGTTCCCAATTACTTCCAATGTCCAAAACACATGCTCTCAACATGTCCTCAAGTGTTTGTATTGTCCTTTCTGACTGACCATCAGTTTGCGGATGATAAGCTGTACTGAAATTCAACTTAGTTCCCAAAGCTTCTTGCAGACTACCCCAAAAACGTGATGTGAAGCGAGTATCTCGGTCTGAGACGATGAAAACAGGCACTCCATGTAACTTCACAATCTCTTGGATATACAATTGAGCATACTGGTGCATCTTGAAACTCATCTTTACTGGGATAAAGTGAGCTGCCTTCGTGAGTCGATCCACTATAACCCAGATTGCATGATTTCCTCTTTTCGATCGTGGTAAACCCACCACAAAGTCCATAGTGATGTGTTCCCACTTCCACTCCGGAATCTCAAGTGATTTCAACAATCCTAAAGGACGTTGATGTTCAGCTTTCACTTGCTGATAAACGATACACTTTCTGACAAAATCTGCGACATCTCTCTTCATACCGTCCCACCAAAACATTCCTCTCAAGTCTTGATACATCTTTGTACTTCCCGGGTAAGCGGTATATGGAGTATTGTGTGCTTCTTCCAATACTATTCTCTTCAACTCCGTAATATTGGGCACACAAATTCTCCCCTCAAAATACAATATATCAGTTAAATCTACACAGACTAGTCCTACAAAATACACATTTCCAATTATCATCTAAAACCAATCAGCAAAACATGCGAATGAAAAGTTTGTGAACTGGTGAGAAAAGTTTCCATATCCCCATATTAAAAAATCACAGCGAAATAACACAATAGATGATTATTTTAGAGTTCAGGAGGGTTAACATGCACATCAAAGGTATTAATGAAAGCATCCAACTCGCTTGGGTTGAATTCGAACATAACATAATCTCCGTCATTGAGCTTGTTGGCAACGTAAAAATCGTGCCACCCCTTGCCCATTCTAAGTCAAGTGTATGGAACATTATTTACCTGCACATGCACGTTGGTAGATGCTCCTCCTCTTCCTCTCAAAATCATCATCCGAACACTACGGTCAAGGTTATTCAAGCGTACAAACTATACTGGGATGCTTTGGTATGTATTTTTAAAAAAAATCAAGGATAAGTGTAAATTAAGTTCGAAATAAACTCACGATACTCTACCAAGAAGCATACCACTCGGCAGTTTTCCCATGCATGTACACCTTCCATCTTCAGAACAAAATATGGTATATGGCTGATCGATGAAGCATTAGCTATATGAGATGATTCCCCTACCAAAAAAATAAAATACATTAATTATTTGGATTCAACAATGTGGTATATTAAATCACAAATCAACCACAGTTACTTCAAGAGCAATACATACCGCTCTGCATATCCGTATCATTTTTTGTCTCCATGTCCTGGACTGTTGCAAAATTAATTTTGCATTCATCCGAATCAAGCACAGTTGCATTGAACTGCATCCCTCCTTTATGATGGAACACTACGAAATCCCATTTGTTGATGCAGTGATGCCGAACAAACTCATTCTAGCTTTCACGGAAAGTGATGCGACCCTCGTTCGTCCTTGTAACCATAACATTAAACATCCCAAATCGTGTTTTAATTCTTGCCCTATCCAAGGTCTCTTCTGCCAACATGGGGCATAAAGCACGTGGCACATCCTATAAAAGGGCAGATACAAGTTATTTACATAGCAAGGACACCACAACGAGAAATTATTATAATGTTTTATCGATCAATATTACAACGGAAGCATACCATAAACATTTATATCAAACTAACCATTTTTTCCTCGTAGCAAGGTGCCATGACCTTGAAGAAAGACGAGGCGTAGCAACACATCTCACCATCGTTTCTGCCAAAATAGGATGTGAAAAAATGATAATTTTTAATTCGAACATATTATAAGCATTGTGTATTATTAATATATAAGCACTGCATAATACAATTTGTAGATTATTGCAAGAGGACCATATACAACTATTACATTCCGACAACAACCAGAGACGGAGATGGTATGTATCTTTGAGGGGTTCGACTTGTAAAGAGTACATGTTACGAAGGCAATATGTATACAACAACATGAAGTTTAATATGATTTACCTCTCTTTGAAAAAAAAAGAGGGGGGTTAGCAAATATTTGCACATACATTACAAAATTACATAACTAGAAAACATAACTTAGTGACATGTCATTGGCAATAACATATTAATCTCTAAATAAACATTAATCTGGAATACAATAATTATCGGTGAAGCTTATCTTGATTGGCATGCTTTACCCCCACGTTATCGTAGCCCCCTTGTTTAAATTTACACAATTAGATTGACTCTTATACAGGTCTTCATCGATAAGGTTTCAAATGCCATTGTTTCTTCACCACTCTACGAATCTTCCTGAGTTAGTGAAAGGAAGGAATAAATTGTAAGATATCATAAATGAATTCATACCACAAATGAATAGACAGAAAAGTGTAAAAGTATGAAGATCTAAAGTTGATAAAATCATACCAATGTTCCACTTCCAACCGAAATGTGTATAACCACCCACTCTATAATTTTTTTGTCCGGTTTTTCTGAGGTTTCAATAGTTCATGTCATATAATAGTACAATACATAGAATTGTATAGTAAAACTACATATTCGAATTATGACGTACACAGTAAAAATCTTGGTGAGGGCCAAAAAACAATATGCAAATTACAATAAATGGCCGAACATGTATAGCACCTACAACATTCTATTAGGTCAAAAAATTTAGATTGAAGTGTTAACTACAACATATTTTGTTAACTTACACTGTACAAGGTGATCAGATCTAGATAGAATACATGCATGCTAGAGAATCCCAACCCTAATCTTTCGTTTCATAAGAATTGACAATCTTCAGAACACATTAAACAAATTACGCTAAATTTAAAATAGAAACCTGATTTTTCTGAATGATTGAGGCCGATGCAGGTTGGTATCCAGCAGATGAGGTCTTGAGTGAATGAAATCTCCAAAAAACTTTTATACCTCGTTTGCCCTAATTGCCTAAAATGGGTAATGCCAATGAGACATAAGAATTAGTGTTATAAGTTGTATATTAGTGTATACCCTAGCTTTTGTTTCCATATTTAGGAAAACAAAAAAACGTATATTCCTTCCTTTGACATCATCTTTTTTAGTGTTATTGTTATTACATATACATGCTAGTCACAGCTAGGGCAGTCCGACCCATTTGGGCTACAGAATGGGTTCGACTCTGTATTAGGCGGCGGTTGGATCTATCCAATATTTAATCGGACCTAAAATTATTTATCCCGACTCGACCTGTAATATAATAATATTCTAAGATTTTTGGGTACATCGACGGACCGTCCGTATCTATGGCCTGGTCGTGCCTAATCATTGTTTGGGTCAAGATTTATTTGGGCCATGCCATCTAAAAATAAAAGTTAATGACATTCAAACCTCGAATAATAGGTTGCAACAATCAATGTTATACACGACAAATCAGAGTTTAGACCTTATGAGGGGACTATTCAAAGCTAGCCGGTGATTTTTACAGTATATACATACATTCATTATAATATTCCTTTGTTCATTTATTTCCCTCTCTCTTGCTTTGTCTCCCGCTCACTGGATCTCTTCATGTCTATTTCGTTCCCGAATCCTCTGTTGCTCATACCTGTGCATTTCTGCTTACTTCACTCACACCTTCCATCTACTATGTGGTGATTCACATTCTATTGCTAGAAAGTTATCCAAACGTAGGGAGAGAGATAGCAAGAGAGGGAGAGCTAGAGAGAGAGAGTACTATATGGAAACACACACACTCATCTACAGAGGATTCGGTAGACGCCCCTCTCTTTCTCTCTCCTGTACCCCCTCCATGTTACTACTGCAAAAACATTCTCAAACTCTCCTTCTCTTTCTGTCTCTCTCTATCTCTCTCTCCTCTACCACGTACTCGGTTTATTATTTATTCTTTATTCTCTCTTTTGTTCTCTCTCTCTCTCTCTCTCTCTCTCTCTCTCTCTCTCTCTCTCTCTCTCTCTCTCTCTCTCTCTATCTCTTTCAGGTAGGTTATATGCTCAATTCCACAGTGGAACTCGTTTGCTTGAAGCAGATTCAAGTCACTCCCATTCCTCGACGTCCACAACATGCTATTTCGGTTTTTTGGATTCTACCGCCACCAGGGTGGGTTAAAATCAACACTGATGGAAGTGTTTTAGGTGCTCCTGGCTGTTTATATGGGGGTGCTATATTTCGGAACTCCAGGGGTTTCATACGAGGCTGCTTTACCACTTCATTTTGGCGTGGATATGCTTATGAGGCTGAACTTGAGACAACATTCCTTGCTTTAGAGATTGCATATGATTGGGATTGGACTCATATATACGGCTTAAATGTGACTCTATGTTCATGGTTAATCTTTTCTACAATTTCTCGGTCAATGTGCCTTGGCGGGTTCTCCTTTGTCGGAAGAGAGCTCCATAGCAGCTATCTAGCATTGACTTTCTTGTTACTCATGTTTACAGGGAGGGTAATCAACTGACGGATGAATTGTCCAAATTGCACCAAGATTTTACATGGTTCCAGCATCCACCTGATTACATTGCTACTATGGCTTATAAGGATTTTTACTCGGAATTCTTTCGTTATTGCTGATACTTTTTATGCTGCTACTCTTTTTCCTAATCATGATTTTTTTCCACTGGGTTTTACCATGATTAGGTTTTAATGAGGCCAGCTTAGGGACGAGTTACTGTGTTGTCGTATCCGTCGTTATTCTCTTTGGGTCTGTTTACTTTTCTTGCCTTGTACTCTTCTTCCTTTTTATTTTAATAATCGATTGCCCCCCCTCCCCCCCCCCTCTCTCTCTCTCTCTCTCTCTCTCCCCTCTCTACCTTGTACTCGGTTTATTATTTATTCTTTATTCTCTCTCTCTCTCTCTCTCTCTCTCTCTCTCTCTCTCTCTCTCTCTCTCTCTCTCTCTCTCTATCATGGTTCCTCACATTTTTAGAGAAGGGAATCAAGCTGCGGGTGTATTTTCCAAGCTTCATTCTACTTATACTTGGTTCCATATCCTTCCATTTCACATTTGGCACATTGTGCTTAATGATTATTTGGATGAACATGTGCGTTATTCTCAGGGCTGGTACTCTTTTTCCCATTGGGTTTTTCCATGCATGGGTTTTAATGAGGCCAACATAGTCACATTGTCCTTGTTGTTTGGGGTTGAGCTTCTGTTTGCTCGTGAGTTTTTTGGCAATGCATGGGGTCTGTCCTTGCTTGTCTTGTATTTGCGCCATTTAACTTTGTTCTCTTTTTTCTCTTTTATTTAACAACACCTATTTGCTCTCTCTCTCTCTCTCTCTCTCTCTCTCTCTCTCTCTCTCATTTATTCCTCATACGCTCCAACTTTGTCTTTTCATATCACTCGTTACCTCTACTTCTCTTTCTTAATCCCTCTATATCTCGCACGCCGTTACTATCTCTATCTCACTCTCTCTATATTTATTTTGGAATGTTCACGTTGAAGGAAAAATATTTATTGTTCATTTTTTTAAAAACTTAATTTTTTATTAGAATAATTGCCACATATTTTCCTTTCTATATGGCAACACTAGATTTTTAAAATGATGAAAATTATGTGGACTACTTTGAAATCAACAATGAAGTAATGTACGAATGTTGCGATTGTTGTAGTTATTTGATATTTTGATAATCTGTTGAATGCTTCTTGGGATTCATCTTGTGTCTTTGGTGACTAAGCTTGTGGATGGAAAAACATGAGAGATAGATTTTTGAATTTAAATCAAGATAATAGATAATGTAATTTTTTTATACGAAATCCAGATTGGTAATTAGTGTACGACGTATGTGGTTATTGATTTCAATCCCGATTTACTAAGACTGGTTTGTTCGGAATAACAAAAGGGAATGTCACAAAAAACGTTACGAGCATTTCAAATATGTAATTGGAACATAGTAAGCGGATGATTAAATGAGGTGGGATGGCAAAATAATTTTTCAAAATCAAGTGATGTCAACCCTAATCGACGGGGTTGTTTGCATAACTTGCTGAAAATGGTAGCATAGCAAATTAACACATAATAGCCTATTTTGCATGAAGTGTAAATCCGTTAAACACCGAATAGTTTAACCATTACTAGCATAATAAAAGATTAAAACTGATTAGGTTGTTGGTCGCACAACTGTGACTACCAAAAATTTAATGTGAACTACAGACTATGTTTATCAATCTATACCGAGTATCAGAAATTGTCATGAATGTCAACCTTGAAATTTATAGAATTCTGATCAACTAGGACAAGAGCAATGTCATGCCAGTGTGGATGTCCTCCCGCTTCAAGAAAATGGTAATGCCCCTTTGCAAAAGGATATCGTCTTGTAAGTCACTCGTTGCTCCACATTCATAAACTGTCCATCTCATCTCCAGTCTAACATTGCAATCTCTTATCGCTTCGTCTGGGAAGAAAAGATCAGCGAGTTCTTTAGGAACTCTCCGTGCAAATGGAAGAATAAGTTTAATTTATTCGTTGGTTCCTAACAAAATGATAAGAATAAATTGAATTGGTGTATAGTCGTTTTCATACCATTCCCTTCTTAAGAAGATGAGTAAGCTCAGTATAGATCTCGAAGTGGATGGCATTAGGGGGACCACTAAGAATGTTCTAAAATTTGAAAACAAATAATATCACGACGAAGCGGCATTGATAATCCAAAAAATAGATAATCTATTTATGTTAATCATTAATATCAATTTTACTTCACTAATTACTTTTATGTATGCTGGAAAGTTAATTTGTTCAAGATAAATAAATGCCTACCATCCTCTATTATCAATTAATTAAGATAGTAAAATGTCTCATTGTCACCATGCAAACAGCTTATTGTGTTCCTATGGGAAGGATAATATACACGACTCAGAAAAATGTATCTATGTCAAGTTTAAGGTATCAAAATGGGAGGCTGTAATATGTTTGTCATAATATTAGTACCATATTACATACGTTAATCTCCAACACTTCACAAATAGAAGGATTTGGTGCGGATGTGCATATTAGATAGGAATTGGTTTTAATTGTCAGGATAAGTCATGTTGATCACTTACGTGGCTTAAAGTCAATGCGCCCTAAGTGTGGATCCCAAATTCAGTATGTTTAATTACTATAATTAGGTATAGAAACTCATATATATATATATATATATATATATATATATATATATATATATATATATGTGTATATATATATATATATTTGTATAAATTAGTCATTGAGGTTTAATTTAAGTGATTTATGATATAGTCATAATGGTTAAAAGAATAAGTCTATAAAAATAAACTTACATCTTCTTCAAACCCACACATCTGCCAGTCAGTTCCCCACTGGGTAAATATCTTGCTCTGGAATATGTTGTCTCCATTGAAATGGAAGAAGACAACATCACCAGTTGTAACCCCACTCTCTTTGACAAAATAATACCAGCCACATTTAAATTTGCATTGTCCCCCATCATGAAACCTTATGACAACATCCCATTGCATATTTTTGTCACCTCTAATCCAACTCAACTCTTTTGTGTCCAACCGACGTCACAAATTGTGCAGGAATTTCCTGTAAGTGTGAACAAACTACATTTAATTAAACAATGTATGAGGAAAAACGAAAAAAACCTATATAAGTAATTGTTATTGAGAATACCATCGAGTCGTGATGTGTTTGGTCATGAAACACGCAAAAAAAAAAAAAAAAAAAAACATTTTTGCTGGAGTGGGACTGTTAACAACTCTATCGTCGCCTTATATTCAAAGATTGGGAGTTGTTAGGAATCTACAAACACCTTATTATGTTAGTTTAACAAGAATTATTCAGCTAAGTGAAGCGAATCATAATACCTGCTTGCAATTGTCTCAACGGGTTTTGAAACATGGCTGGTGCTTCAGTCTTTACACAACCGTCTCTAGAGAACATGGACACAAGAAAAACTGAATTCCCAATTAGGCGAAAGATTGCGATGTCCCCTGGTTCAATGTAGTTTCTTTGCAGAATCTTAAATATCCAAACTGGAACATTATGTTGTTCCCCTCTGTCGTAGTCGTGATGATCCAATGACCAATGTGGTGGCCCCTAAGTTCAACCTAGGGTGGTGTATGGTTGATCAACAAGTCTGTAAATTTTGGCGTATCATCTGAAATAATGTTTAAGACACAATTGGCATAAGCTCCTATAGTGAGAACCTATATTTAAAATAAAGATATAAATAAGTAAGTAACAGTTAGGAATAAGATCGTAGATGGTTCTTGCCTTTGCAAGCATCCTGTCGGGTTCCGTTATACATATGAACTCATTGTGTGCGATCTACTATCAACCAGTCTAGATTTGGTATAATACATCTGTACGACCAATTTGTAGTTTAGTAGCTGATTTTTTTCACCAGTCATACCAAGATTCAGAAACATGGTGTGGCGACGATTTTAATTAGAATTATTTCTACAGCCAAATCCATTTTTAAAATATCTTAAAGATCACAACAAAATATTTTTTTTAAATGTATTGATGGTCTATAGTGAGATCTTTCACACTACATGATGGGCATAACAAATTCTACTTTTTTGTTTGGCCGTTGATTAACGGATTACTATATTTCTTTTTTGTAAATACATTATGCTAATACATCTATACACAGATGCCAACTTTACATAAATATGATGAATGTTAGAATACAAAATAACCAGAACATAAAAATTAAAGTTAAGTGTCACACATAATCATTGTAGTTGTAACAACCAATAGAGCACTTGGGCAAATCAGAGAGTAGATTGATTAAAACTAAATAAATTATTATATGACAAAAAAAACTAAAATTGTTAGGCAAAAATAAAACAGATGGATCCAACATTTGTATCCTTCTATTTATTGTAGAAGAAACCCCATGATCATCAAATCCATCACCGCTAATAAGTAAGGTTCACGAAACGTTTTTAATAACACACTCTTTCGCAAAATGGTATCCAAAATCCAAATACAAATCTCCAACTATTGAATGTGTATTCTAGATGTGTTATCTAATGTACTTGTGGTAGCGTGTCATTATCGCCACTTCTTAGCCCACAATATTAAACAAAATAGTAAATGGTAAGAAATGATCGTTTCCCGCGAGGAGAGTTTTGCTAACTTAATTTTAGAATCAAACACGATCACTATTCAACTCCAATTATGAACTATAAATAATAATAAAAAATATAAGTAGAAGTTCACACGCACGCACACGAAGGGAGGGGGGTGTTTAGCAAGATTGACGGCTAAAAGTAAAAGATAAACAATTCTAAAACTAACATTTTCAAGAAAAGTGAAGAAATAATCAAAACATGTAAATTTTAAGATTAATAAATCAAGAGTTTGAGTCTTGATCAATGATACAAAACAAACTTGATAGATTGATGGTAAGAATTTTAAGTAGCTAAAATTCCACTCTAGTTCCTGTTATATAGTTAGAATCATTCTAGGATAATTCAAACATGAGAATTTTGCACTTTTGGTCCCACAGGACACGCACCTGTTTCAAAATGGTCCCAGCCCTGGCACTTTTGACCCCATTGGATTCAAACGTTGCAAGTTCAGTCCCAAACGTCAATTTTTTGCATAAGTGGTCCCAAAATTTTGGCAAAAGTGGTCCCAAAATGTTTCAGCCATTAGTGTGACGTCATAACTTCCAGATTTTTGCAGTTTTGGTCCCAGTAGACACACTTTATTGTGTTTTGGTCCCAACTGTCTTACTTTTGACCCCATTAAACTTAAAAAATATTTAAAAACTATGAAATAATTTAAAAAATCAGAAATTAATGTAAAAAAATAAAAAAAAAATTAATTGTAAAATTTATTTAAAATATCATAAAGTAACTGAAAATATTAAATTTAAAAAAATTAGTTTTGAAATTTTAAATTTTTTGAATTAAAAAAAATCTACTTATTTTATAAAATTAGATTTTCTCAAAAATTTATTTTCTAAATTCTAAATAATTTTGTATGTTTCATAAATTTCTAATTTGGATTCTACTGTGCGTAATATTTTCTCAAAAAATCTACTTCGGACATTTCATAGATACTTTTACATATTTTAAATAATGTTTTTAGATTTCAAAATAATTTACAGATTTATCAACCCTATTTGGATAATTCTTTTATAAGTTTGTAAAATGTTATGCATTGTTCTAGAATTTGAAAAATTTACATAACAATAATTCAAATAAAACGGGTTATATTTGTGCCTAGGAGCAGTTGATTATTAACGTGCGTATGTCACAAATAATTGATAGCATTTGTAGACAACTTAGTTTTTTAATGAATACCCCGTAACATATCATCAACGTGAGAGTTTTCTCCCTAATCAAAAGATAGATTGATAAATAATTATAAAAAAATAGTTTGAAATCTAAAAAAGTTCAGTTAAGATATGTAAAAGTATCTATGAAATGTCGGAAGTAGTTTTAGGAAGAAATTAATTTTCTTAAAAGAGTTTAAGGTAATTTATGAAACATACAAAATTATTTAGAATTTAGAAAATAAGTTTTAAGAAAATCTAATTTTATAAAATAAGTAGTTTTTTTTTTAATTCAAAAAAATTAAAATTTTAAAACAACTTAAAATTTTCATTTTTTAAAATTTAACAAAAAATTCAATTTTTCGAAAACTAATTTTTCTAAATTTAATATTTTCAGTTACTTTATGATATTTTAAATAAATTTTAGAATTAAAATTTATTTTTATTTTATATTAATTTCTAAGTTTTTAAATTATTTTATAGTTTTTAAATATTTTTTAAGTTTAATGGGGTCAAAAGCGAGACGGTTGGGACTAAAACGCAATAAAGTGTGTCTACTGGGACCAAAACTGCAAAAATCTTGAAGTTATGACGTCACACTAATGGCTGAAAAATTTTGGGACCACTTTTGCCAAAATTTTGGGACCACTTATGCAAAAAATTGACGTTTGGGACTGAACATGCAACGTTTGAATCCAATGGAGTCAAAAGTGCCAGGGCTGGGACCATTTTGAAGTAGGTGCGTGTCCTGTGGGACCAAAAGTGCAAAATTCTCATTCAAACACTAATTAACCTAACCATGTCAATCTTTACTATTCAATTAACAAGGCTTCGACTAATTGCACAAAGTTTGGGAAGATCAATCCTAGCAAATCAAAAGTTGAAATTTCTAGATCAAATCATATTCAAGTATGAATCAAAACCATCTGACTGTTCTTAATTCAAACTATTTGCTACTTGGTTTCTATTCAATTCGGACTAGGCCGACCCAAACAAAATAGCTTCAATTCCAATCAAGACACATGAAATGGATCCAAAAATCATGAAAATGAGGATTAGAATTTAAATCAATTACCACATTGTGACAAGAATATCAACTAAATTTTGTATTCATTTGAGCAAAATATCAAACACCTTGTGTGCATAAACATCAACATAAACATAAACATAAACATAAACATATTACAATATAACTTAAGTATAATTCAAGTGAGGTATGAGGGACATACTAAAATTAATATTTGGAAGATATAAAAAGATGACAAGAATTAATACTAGAAATCTTCCCCTTGTTGAGTTGCTTTGACACTTCTCAAAAGTAGGAAATTTTCTCCGTCTATCGTAAATGAACTAGCCCGTTTCCAATATATTTCTCCCCTTTCTACACTCCCTAATATTACTTTAGAAGCTCTCACACCCTCAAAAGATTACAAGAAAGAAAACCCCAAAAGATTGCTATTCTACCTCCACTTGAGGAATTGAGTTGTAGTTGAATTGTTGGATTGTTCCCCACCTTCCTTCTCCTATTTATAGTTGATTTTGGGCTTCAATATGCATCCTTGAGGGTGCCAATTTGCTGAATTTTTGCTGTAAATTTGCTGCCCTAAGGTTGTCAATTTGATGAAGAAGAGCTATAATATTTCTGTTTTTTATTTAACTTGTTAGCCACTTGATCCTCTGCTGTTTCCTACAAGTTGCCGCTGCTGTAACTGATGTTCCGCCACTGCCATCTCTTCTCAATGTTCATTTTCAGATTTTGTTTCTTTCTTTCCTACAAGTGGTCAAGTGGAAAAAAATAGTCAACAATTGTAGGCTTTAGTAAATAATGATGTTGGAATTGCAAGTTTAGTTTGTCAATGATTGTAGCTGTAGCTGTAGAGATTAAATGAAGATAAAAGTTAGCTGGCAACTTGGGCTTATTATATAAGTGACTTGAGAACTTCATTTGGGCCTAATTTGATTGTAGGAATTTTTCTAGCAAGGCCCGATATGGGCTTAATTCTTAATGTCAGATAAATCCAGTTTAGCTCAAATTTAATTAATATAAGGATAAATTGGATTAAGATTCAATGTTATTTAGAGAATGCAACAAAATCAACCAAATTAAGAGCTTGGATATTATTGAATTATGCACTTATCAAATTCCCCCACACTTAGATTTTGGTCGTCCTCGAGCAAATCATTTATATCCATCTATCAAATGCATAAAAGACATAACTTACATGTATAGAAACAATGAATTGGTTCAACACATAATATTTCAAGAACAACAAGCTCAATTACTTATAACTAAATAGAATTTTCATCACTTAAGAGTAGATCAAACTAAGTAGGTAGACCTTCACAAGATAATTCACTCTTCATTCATGTGTTTAAAAGGGTTAGTGTTTTGCTCAAATTCATTTCATAAACTTGATTCACCATAAGCTTGCATGTCTTCTCATTTCTCCACCATTAGGATTATATACACAACATAAATCATAAGGACTTTTGAGGTAAATAGAGTTGGGAGAAATTTGTGTGTAAGGTGTTCATGGGAATAAAGTAGATGAAAAAAATGGTTTAGGATAACTTGTGATTTTGTAGAGGCAAGTGTGATAGTAAAATATGGTGGTAAAAACCCTTGAATTAGTAAAGCAAAGCAACACCATATCAAAAACTTGAAAATTTTCACACTTTATACTTTTCTTTTAACTTGAGCCATGATCGACCAAAGTAGGTGCATTTAATGCTCCATCCTACCATGACACAAGGTTGGTGAATTCTAAGGTCACTCCTTGTTGTCCACATCGGTACCTCAAGTTATTTCTTGCTTTCAATTTTTTTTTTTTTTTTCACTCCTTGTATCCTTACTTTCACTACGATCCACATTCTTTGAATTTAAGTGCTCTACTAATCCTTAGGCCATGGGGAAAAATAGATTACTTGGGTTGAGGCTCATAATGAGACAAGCAAAAATAAAGAGGGGCCAAAAGGCTCAACTTGGCTCACTAGTGGAAAATATATGTAAGGCTTGCTTTGGCTTAAGTGGTTTCCTAAATGCCTTAATCATCTTTATGTGAAATGTATGTGATAAGTTTGACCTTGAAGAGAATAATGCAAGTTCTAGGGTTACAAATCCACAAAAGAAATCACTCATGAAATAAATGAGACTTGATAAGATATATATCAGTCATTAAGCTCAAAATCTCACTTGCTTTTTTCGTCTACCATACATAGTCACTACTATTTTTTTTTTTTTTTAAATATATCAACTAGTTAAAAGAATTGAGCCCGTTTATCAATAATTTTATGATTTTTAGAGCAAATTGTTTCAAACTTGTGGTCATACACCTTTAGCAATTGAGAATCTCAAAATTGTCCAATTTACACAAAATAAGTGCCAAAAAGTGCTTAAAATAGCAAGGAATTTTAAAAATTAGCCTTAAAATTTATGAAAATTTGCCAAAAATTTCAAATTTCAAATTTCAATTTTCACTTTCTTTCTCCCCCACACTTAAAACCATACATTGTCCTTAATGTAAGATTCAAACGTTGAGTAAAAGAAAAATTAGCCAAGTCATGCATCTTATCAAAAAGCAAATTGTATACTAATATTGCAATATATAGCTGAAAATAAAGCATACTAAATTGCAAAATAGATTAGACAAAAGAGTAGAGTAGAGAATGCAAATATGGTAATCTTATTGGGTTGTCTCACAAGCAGCGCCTTTGGTTATTGCCGTTGGCTCAACATACTCCCTTCTTGCTCAAGACTCCTCTAAAATAATTTCCTCCATCAACATCACTTGAACTTGTTAGTAGAACGGCTAGAGCCTGTGACCATTAACTTTGAAAATCTTGTCAGTTTCTAAACTTTTTATTTCTACTGCACCATGAGGAAAAACGTTAGTAACAACAAAGGGACCAAGCCATCGTGTTCGGAGCTTACCTGGAAATAGTTTCAATCTAGAATTTAATAACAACACTTTTTGCCCAATATGAAATGGCTTCCTAAGTATCATCTTGTCATGAAATATTTTGGATTTTTCCTTGTATATTCTAGCATTTTTGTAAGCTTCTAATCGTAGTTCCTCTAATTCTTGCAGTTGTAACTTTCTCTCTTTTACAGCTTCTATGTAGTCTAAGTTACACTGTTTTACTGCCCAATATGATTTATGTTCAATTTCAACCAGTAGGTGACAAGCTTTTCCAAAAACCAACCTATAAGGAGACATGCCAATTGGAGTTTTAAATGCAATCCTATAAGCCCAAAGAGCATCATCTAATCTAATACTCCAATCTTTCCTATTAGGATTAACCATTTTCTCCAAAATTTGTTTAAATTCCCTATTAGAGACCCAACTTACCCACTAGTTTGGGGGTGATATGCAGTAGAAACGCGATGTGTGACATGATATTTTTCAAGTAAAGCACCAAATGGCTAATTGCAAAAATGAGTACCATGGTCACTAATGATTGCTTTTGGTATACCAAATCTATTAAAGATGTGACTTTTAAGAAATTTTACCATAGTTTTAGCATGATCATGCTTGAAAGCCTTAGCCCCTACCCACTTAGATACATAATCTACGACAAGAATGATGTAAACATTACCAAAAGACGATGAGAATGGACTCATAAAATAAATACCCCAAATGTAAAAAATTTCACAAACTAAAATACCTGTTTGAGGCATCTCATTCCTTCGTGATATGTTACCTGTCTTTTGACATGTTTGAGGCATCTCATTCCTTCGTGATATGTTACCTGTCTTTTGACATTGTTCACAAGATTTACAAAACAAATATGCATCTCTATGCAAAGTAGGCCAATAAAATCCACATTCAAGCACTTTATGAGCGGTCCTTTTGGGACCGAAATAACCTCCAGCATCATAACTATGACAAAAAGTTAAAATAGACATGTATTCGGATTTATTCACACATCTTCTAATTATTTGATCAGAACAAGATTTCCATAAATACGGATCATCCCAAAAATAATATTTTGATTCAGCCTTTATTTTATCCTTTTGAGCCTTTGTCAATTCGGTTGGGAAAGTCCTAGTTACTAAAAAAATTACAATATCAGCGTACCAAGGAGGTTCCACGGTCAAAGAATATAATTTCTCATCAGGAAAAAATTCAGAAACCATTGGCCAATCATCTCTAGGTACTATTCTACTCAAGTGATCCGCAACAAGATTTTCAACACATTTTTTATGTCTAATTTCTAAATCAAATTCTTGCAATAAAAGCATCTATCTCAAAAGTCTAGGCTTTGATTCTTTCTTTTTCATCAAATATTTAAGCGCGACATGATAAAAAAAGATAATCACTTTGGTACCAAGCAAGTAAGAACGAATTTTTTCCAATGCAAATACAACAGCAAACATTTCTTTTTCAGTCACGGTGTAAGTACATTGTGCAGGGTCAAGTGATCTAGACGCATAATATATCACATAAGGCTCTTTGTCTTTTCTTTGTCCTAACACAACTCCTACTACTTTGTCACTCGCATCGGACATTATTTCAAATGGCAAATTCCAATCAGGGGGGCGAATAACATGAGCAAAAGTCAATCTATGTTTCAAATCATCAAAAGAATTTTTACATTTTTCACTAAATTCAAATGGGACATCTTTTCCAAGCGCATAAAGGGGATGCAATTTTTTAAAAATCTTTAATAAAACGTCTATAAAAGCAAGCATGCCCAAGAAATGATCTTACCTCACGAACATAAGTAGGATAAGGTAGTGAACTGATTACCTCAATTTTGGCTTTATCGACTTCTAGCCCTTTAGAGCTCACAACATGTCCCAAAACTACACCTTGTTCAACCATAAAGTGACACTTTTTGAAGTTCAAGACAAGGTTAGTTTCAACACACCTTTTTAAAACAAGAGACAAATTATGGAGACATAATCAAACGAATCACTAAAAACAGTAAAATCATCCATAAATATTTCCATGTTATGCTCAATCAAATCAGAAAATATGCTCATCATGGATCTTTGAAAAGTACCGGGTGCATTACAAAGGACGAAGGGCATTCTCCTAAATGAAAATGTGCTAAACGGGCATGTGAAAGTGGTTTTTTCCTGATCTTCTGGAGCAATAGCAACTTGAATATATCCCGAGTACCCATCTAAGAAATAAAAGAAAGTTTGCCCTGCTAGTTTTTCCAACATTTGATCAATAAATGGTAATCGGAAGTGGTCTTTTCTAGTAGCTAGATTTAGCATCCTATAGTTAATGCACACTCTCCATCCATTAGATATTCTAGTAGGAACAAGTTCGCCTTTTGTATTTTCTATCACCGTTATTCCGGATTTCTTAGGTACTACATGAATTGGACTTACCCATTTAGAATCGGAAATGGAAAAAATTACTCCTGTTTCTAACCACTTAAGAATTTCATTTTTCACGACATCCGTCATAGGAGGATTTAGCGTACGTTGTGCTTCTCTAACAGGTTTAGCATCATCTTCAAGAAGGATTCTATGCATGCACAAAGTTGGGCTTATTCCTTTAGTATCAGCAATCGTCCATCATATGGCCTCTTTATGTTGCTTTAATACATTCAACAATTTTTCTTCTTTGGACGGGGTTAAAGAATTTGAAATAATCACAGACAAAGTTTCATCATCTCCAAGAAAAGCATACTTCAAATTAGAGGGGAGGGATTTTAATTCCAACTTAGGAGCTTGTACTATAGAAGGCAATAATTTTGAAGAAGTGAGAGGGAAAGCAAGAGATGTAGAAGTTATCTTCAATTCCTCTAAATTAGCCTTTTTTTCAACAAAAAAATCAGAAGATTCAAGTTCAAGTAGTACTTCATCCAAGTTATCAAGATCAAAGATTTGTTGCACAATTACATCAATAATATTAACAGTATCAATTGAACTCGCATTATTAATGTCACTAGGGTATCTCATTGCATCAAAAATATTGAACTTAATTACTTCTTCATCAAATTCCATGGTCAGATTACCTTCATGCACATCAATCTTAGTTTTAGATATTTTCAAGAATGATCTTCCTAAGATTAATGGCACATTATTAGATGAATCGTCACCATGTCAAGAATGTAAAAATCAGCGGGAAATACTAATTCATTTACTTGAACTAAGACATCGTCAAGTATTCCTACTGGATATGCATTAGACCTATCCGCCAATTGAATGACAACATCAGTTTTGCTTAATGACCCTAAATTCAAAGAATCATAAATAGTTATAGGCATAACATTTATCGAAGCACCTAAGTCTAGCATGCATCTTTCAAACCTCAAATTTCCAATTTTGCAAGATATAGTAAACATACCTGGATCCTTGCACTTAGGTGGAATTTTCTTTTGAATCATGGCAGAAATATTCTCACCCATACTTACATTTTGCGAGCCCTTGAATTGCTTTTTTGTTGGTACAAAGCTCGTTGAGGAATTTGGCGTACCTGGGGACCTGTTTAATTGCATCCAAGAGAGGAATTTTAACCTCTACCTTCCTAAATATCTCTAAAATTTCTTGGTCCATGGCTTCTTTTCTTGATTTTGCAAATCTAGAGGGAAAAGGTGGGATTTCTCTTAATTGGGTAGGGGTTTGTTATTTGGTTCATCTTTCCATAAACTAATCTCCTCCCCATCTTTCTTTTCATTTTCACTATTTCCCACATCCTTAGATTTTACTTCTAGCTCTTTCTCAATTGCCACCCGTTTACTTTTAGGCTCTTGTAATTGTTTTCCACTTCTTAGTGTTATGGCCTTAGAATTTTCTTTTGGGTTGGGATGGAAGTTTACCGAACAGTTGGGCTTCTATGTTATTCAAGGAAGTGCAAATTTGCCCAATTTGGTTGTCTAGGTGTTGTGAATGAGTGTCGGTTTTCTTTTGGTATTGGACGCCTCAGGTATGGACTTGACCTATCTGGGTAGTCAATTGTTTGATCATATCTTCTAAGGAACGGTTAGAAGTTTCAGGTTGACGCATATTTTGGTAATTGTTTGGTCTAAAGTTACCTTGGCCATATCTCAAATTAGGATTATCTTTCCAATCCTCATTATAAGTATTAGAAAAAGGGTCATATATTCTTTGGGGTTGGCCAGGGAAAACGCTTGTAGCATTAATATCTTTAATCTGTAAAGTAGGACAAACATCAGTAGTATGAGAAAAATCAGTACAGATGCCACATGCTCGAGCTTGCGGGTTACCATTTGACACAAACTTGGATATAAGAGTAGTTAAATGAGCCATTTGTTGAGCATTTTCTCTAAGTTGTTCTTGCACAACATTAACATCAATTTAAATAACTCTCTTAGTCTGTCCTACATCATTTCTAGTTCCAAACTATTGTATATTTTGGGCCATATTAGATATTATTTGTCTAGCTTGTGCAGGTGTCTTATTAACTAAAGCACCTCCATTTGCAGCATCAATCATACCTCTATCATGTGGTAAAAGACCTTAATAAAAATATTGAATTAATAATTGTTCACTAATTTGGTGTTGGGGACAACTAGCACATAATCGTTTAAATCTTTCCAAATATTCGTATAATGACTCATTAGAATTTTGCCTAATTCCACATATTTCTTTTCGAATGGATCCAATTCTACTTGTGGGAAAGAGTTTTTCAAGAAAAGATTTTTGCAATTCCGCCCAAGTAGTAATGTATCCTGGTGGAAGATAGTAAAGTCACTCTTGAGCTAAATCATGTAATGAAAAAGGAAAAGCACATAGTTTGTCATCAACACCATCAGGTCTCGTAGTAGAACAAACAACTAAAAATTCTTTCAAGTGCCTATGAGGGTCCTCACCTGCCCGACCATTAAATTTTGGAAACAAATTTAGAAAACCTGTGTTTAGCTTGAGAGGTTTTGCCAATTCTAGGAAGATGATACATAATGGTTGGTCATCGATATTCGGTTGAGAAAGTTGCTTGAGCGTCTGTTTAGCCATGTTCTCCTTGCTTTCTTTTTCTTCTTCTTTTACTAGTTTTTCTTCACTTTCTTCACCGATTATCCTACCACTTCTCAATAGCATGCACCTTTCAAATAGACAACATCATATTCATATGTTAGTAGAGTAAAATAAAAGTAAATTAAATAGAAAAAAAAAAAAACATGTAAAAATCAAGTTAATAAGCATAGCTACTTTAATATTTAAAATTATAATTTGCTAGTCTAATAGTGCAAGCCAATTGACACAAAGTCGATCATTTAATCATTTCAACAAGCTTCTAAATAACAACAACAACAACAACAACAACAACAACAACAACAACAACAACAATAATAATAATAATAATAATAATAATAATAATAATAATAATAATAATAATAATAATAATAATAATAATAATAATAATAATAATAATAATGCCACAAGTTCAAATGAGATATTTAAATTTGTATTAATTCCAAGATTAAGTGTACAAACAACTCTCCCCGGCAACAACGCCAAAAATTTGGTGGCGTGCTGTTACCGCCACAAATTTAACCTATTCTTAGCCCACAATATTAAACAAAATACTATATGGTAAGAAATGATCGTTTCCCTCGAAGAGAGTTTTGCTAACTTAATTTTAGAATCAAACACGATCACTATTCAACTCCAATTATGAACTAGAAATAATAAAAAAATATATATATAAGTAGAAGTTCACACGCACTCACACGAAGGGGGGGGGGGGGGAGGGGGCGTATTTAGCAAGATTGACGGCTAAAAGTAAAAGATAAACAATTCAAAAACTAACATTTTCAAGAAAAGTGAAGAAATAATCAAAACATGTAAATTTTAAGGTTATTAAATCAAGAGTTTGAGTCTTGATCAATGATACAAAACAAACTTGATAGATTGATGGTAAGAAATTTAAGTAGCTAAAATTCCACTCTAGCTCCTCTTATATAGTTAGAATCATTCTAGGACCATTCCAATACTAATTAACTTAACCATGTCAATCTTTACTGTTCAATCAACAAGGCTTCGACTAATTGCATAAAGTTTGGGAAGATCAATCCTAGCAAATCAAAAGTTGAAATTACTAGATCAAATCATATTCAACTATGAATCAAAACCATCTGACTGTTCTAAATTTCAAACTATATGCTACTTGGTTTCTATTCAATTCGGACTAGGCCGAGCCAAACAAAATATCTTCAATTCCAATCAACACACATGAAATGGATCCAAAAATCATAAAAATGAGGATCATAATTTAAATCAATTACCACAATATGACAAGATTATCAACGAAATTTTATATTCATTTGAGCAAAATATCAAACACCTTGTGTGCATAAACATCAACATAAACATAAACATATTACAATATAACTTAACTATAATTAAAGAGGGGGTGTGAGAGACATACTAAAAATAATATTTGGAAGATATAAAAAGAGAAATTTGATAAGAATTAGTACTAGAAATCTTCCCCTTGTTGAGTTGCTTTGACACTTCGCAAAAGCGGGAAATTTCCTCCATCTATCGTAAACGAACTAGCCCGTTTCCAATCGATTTCTCCCCTTTATACACTTCCTAATATTACTTTAGAAGCCCTCACACCCTCAAAAGATTACAAGAAAGAAAACCCCAAATGATAACTCCACCTTCCTTCTCCTATTTATAGTTGATTTGGGGATTCAAGTTGCATCCTTGAGGGTGCCAATTTGCTGAATTTTTGCAGTAAATTTGCTCCCCTAAAGCTGTCAATTTGATGAAGAAGAGCTGTAATATTTCTGTTTTTTATTCATCTTGTTAGCCACTTGATCCTTTGTTGTTTCCTACAAGTTGCCGCTGCTGTAACTGATGTTCCGCCACTGCCATCTCTTCTCAATGTTAATTTTCTGATTTTCTTTCTTGCTTTCCTACAAGTGGTCAAGTGGAAAAAAATAGTCAACAATTGTAGGCTTTAGTAAATAATGATGTTGGAATTGCAAGTTTAGTTTGTCGATGATTGTAGCTGTAGCTGTAGAGATTAAATGAAGATAAAAGTTAGCTGGCAACTTGGGCTTATTATATAAGTGACTTGAGAACTTCATATGGGCTTAATTCTTAATGTCAGATAAATCCAGTTTAGCTCAAATTTAATTAATATAAGGATAAATTGGATTAAGATTCAAACTTAATAAAATAAAGAAAAATACATTAATATTATTTAGAGAATGCAACAAAATCGACCAAATTAAGAGCCTGGATATTATAGAATTATGCACTTATCTACTTGCATGTTAAAGTATTTTCTAGAAGTGATGTTATTTTTGGTAATGAAATTGCAAACACCCTTTTAATTAGGAGGTACCCTGGATTAAAAAGATTTTTCACAATATACAAATCTTTTCCAAAATCAATCAATAATCACAGGGCAAAAAATAAAGAGTTTCGTCTCTTTCCCAACAGACATCTCTTTCCTCTGCAACTTTTCACTGGTTATTTAATCTCTCACAATCCAAAACGTAAACATTACAGAAACGATAACTGTGGAGATTAGACCAAAGGTTGGCGACTATAGAAATTCTTAAGAAAAGAAGGCAAAAGGGGAATAAAAAAATCAGACACCTTAAATGGCAGGCAACATTGTACGTGATCAAGTAATTTACAATCTCGATGTTAATGGTGGGCCGTCCGAACTAGACGAGACCTTTCCCGCATTCATACTGCGAATTAAAAGTCGCATCTACCCACGAAGCCAAAATCGTAAGATATGCAAAAATTCTGGTGTTTTAATAAAACATATTATTTCTTATCAATATTTGCTTATGATTTCAATGTTAATTTGGTCAGACAATACCCAATCGGTTTACTAGTTCGTTATGATAGGGGATTATATTTTACGGGGTATGCTCAAATTGGGGCAGGCACGCGGTTCTACAAGGTGGCGGTCGGCCGTGGAACAATGGGGTTGCACGCCTAATCCAATGCATACAGATGTTTAACTTCCTAGGAGTGGGACATCTTGACAAGATTGTATTTGAACTAGACACCACAAAACCCGATCTTACCTTTAATACTTATGTTATATAGGGATATCTCATTTGTAATAATCTATTTCTAATGCCTATGTTATATGTTATATTTTTAATGCAATTGTTGCAAATGTCTATGTAATCCTTATGGACCAATGTGATATAGTACTTCCGTTGCTTATTAGTTGTTCTTTTGAATTTTTTAAGATGTTTATAAATACTTGTTCTTCTAGTATTTTTTTTCAATATTTCTTTCAATAAAACCCCTTACTAATTGGAAAGGGACATAATATATATGCAATAGTGGTGTAGTTATATGAATATGAGGAAAAGTAGGAAAAATAATTAAGGACTTATTTGTCCATTTTAGTTGCTACTTGATCTTAGAATCGTAAGCCAAAAGAACTACTAAATAAAAGCGGAGGTACAAACTAGTAAGGGTCTTTCCAAAAAGCAGCAGACTATAAATATAACTTCTAATTCACGACGCAATCTGGAAATGTATGCAATTAAAATGTTCTCGTAATGGCGTTTGGTATCCAGTTGCAGTTGAAATCAATTTGTGAAGTTTAAATTTGTATAAGTTGATAGCTTTATAAAAAAAATAAGTTTGCAAACACCATCAAAACGTTCAACAATGCACACCAATCTTTCAATCCCCAACATGATTTAGCTTCTGTAAAGGTAGATTTATGGCGATTGTTGCTTTTACGTATAAAATGCTAAATGGCAATGTGATATTACAAGCAAGATGAACATTTCCGAGTCCAACAAAATAATTATAGAAATAGTACTGTACAAATCAAGTAGCAAATCTCACTAGTAATAATCTGTTTGTAATGCCTATTTTATGTTTTAGTGCATTTGTTACAAATCTCTATATACTACTAATAGATCAATGTGATATACTGCCTCCGTTTTTTTTAGTTGTTCTTTTAGGTGTTGTTATATGTTCCTAAAAACTTGCTAGTCTTTCTCAATATATATTTCAATAACACCCACTTAGTAATTTGAAAAAGACACAATATAAAGGTAACAAGGGTGTAATTATATATATTTGAGGAAATGTAGAATAAATAATTAGTGACCTATTTGACAATTTTAGTTATGACTTAATTATATAATTCTAAGCCAAAAGAACAACTAAATAAAAAATAGAGGTAGTACATAGTGTGGGTCTTTCCGGAGGTCAAGATATTATAAATAGATATTCTAATTCATGACTCTATCTGAAAAAAGGTGCAATCAAAATGTTCTTGTAACGGCTTTTGGTACCCGGTAGCGGTTGCAAACAATTCGGCAAGTTTAAATTTGTTAAATTGATGACTTTACCAGATGAGTAAGTTTGCAAACACTATCAAATCATTCAATAATGTACAAATCAAAAGGAACAAATGAGATTTAAAATGCTTAAGGGCTAATGAGATATAACAAGCAAAATGAACATTGTTTCAAGTCTAACATAATAGATATGGAAATACTAATGTACAAATCAACTAGAGAAAAGTATGATACAAAATAGTTCAAACATAGTAGTAGCGATTTGCGGAATGCCTTGCGTGCTTGGTGACGATCAAGTGAAGCAATCATTCATCGTCCATTTCAAACAAAAGAGTATCCCCCTGCTGGACGTTCTTATGTTACACGACCACATTTCATCCGGTCGTGAGCCGGCAGATCGAGTGGTTACTGAGCACGTGATAATTGTACTCACACACGTAACCTCCCATTATATCCAATCTCCACCTCGATAAAATCATCTTTGGTGCCAAGTAGTGCTACACTAGTTTTCGGGATATTCTTCAACGGGGATAAGATTGTTTGTCATTAAATGTTGCCCAAAATGTTTGCATATGTATCAAATCTCAATTTTATAAGCAACAAATTACCAAAACTGCATCAAAATTTTAGTGAATTTTCCACAATACAATCATCTTAAACATCAACACCTCTGATTTAAAGTATAATTCATTGAACTGAGATAGTAGTTGTATAGTGAAACTATTTACAATATGTTATGCAACAATAAAAAACTTATTCATTACATGCGTCGATACTTCAATTATTCGTATTAATCCAATAAATAGCAGTGATCTAAACCATACTACTTTTCATCCTAACAAAAAACATACTCAAACGGAAGACTTCAACAGACATCCTAAAGAGGCCGAATCAAAGTATTTTGTGCATAATTTTGACTGAAGCCCTAATTGTTTAGGTTTTAACATAATATTATACTCATAAGCTTAACAAAGTGATTAAGTAGTTGAGGATATGAACCAATCTACTGTAAAATTTATCCGTTTTGCACTTCACCATGAACGACCCTTGCACCAGCGGACCTGACTCGTGCTTAACCTCCGGCAATCGTTTTGGTCTGGTCTCCACACGGGGCGTTTCGAAGTTTGGTCCCAATTTCTCAACATCATTCCGAGTCATTTCTTTCGAAGTTTAGGGTGCTACAGCTAGAGGACATAAGTTTGAAATAAATTGAAAGAAAGCGTATTGAGGAAGATTTGCGAATGGTTTATGAGGCTGATCACTTTGATACATGTACTATGCTTGGTATAAGTAAGGAGATGTTTTATATCACCCAATTCTTTCTCTCATCATAAAACCGCTCCGTGAAGGAAAACAGGGAATTAATGAGGGATTTTTAGGGATATGTGTGTCTTCTCTTAAAAATTGAAACAATCCAAATCGGCCAACCCTAAATCTACCCTAAACCCCTTTCAAACCCTAAACCGTAAACCTTAAATCACCCGAAACACGTATGGGAAAATTTTAATTCACATTTCGTAGCATGTCGATTTTCAAATCCCACTTTTGACAAGGGTGTATATATCATGTACGCTATGTGACCCAAATACACTGAAACAAGTATATATTGATTTGGGTTAGCCCCAACATCAAATTAAGACAACGATCAACTATTCAACCAGATTCCATTGTAAAGTCAACAATTTATTTAGAGTACTGGGATTCCAAACACTGTTCCAACATAACCGATTTACGACTAAAAAATTTGCAATCGATCATCTATTTAGTCCGTAAACCATATACAATTAGATAAAGAAGTTGTGCAGTACATCTAGTGCTTACGGGATCATTACGTAAGCTTCAATTGATCATCGTATAAATAGGGACTCCGCTCTCGTTTCAGACCAAACGATGTCTACAGAACTCTTAGTGACAATCACATGCTATAAGTGTATGAAAAAAAAAAAACACTAGTACCTATAGAATTTTATATTCGCGTAAGCCTATTTTCAGTCTATATAGTAGTTCTTAGGCTAAAAAACATATTATGGTTATTTAAAAACATCGTAAAACAATTATTTTGTTTGAAAAGGTTCTTGAAGTATTATTTCCGTTTTAAAAGGTCCTCAAACAATTACATCATGTTTGAAGGCCCTTAAAATATTTAAAATAGTCACTTAAAGTCCTTTCGTGGATAATGTTCGATTTTACTACAAATCAAAATAGTCACGCTATAAAATATAAATTCAAGTTATCATTTTCTCAACTAAAATCAAATCAAACTGTTTTCTGACCTAGGTTGAATTGTTTGAAAAATTCTCACCTCGAACCTTTGATCATATCGATATTCTTGTTTAGTTTACATTTATTTGGGATTAATAGTATCATAATAAATATTATACAATATTTATTTAATGAAAGAAATAGTATGGCATCATTTAGAAGTAAATCGTCAATTTCATATATTTCATGTGTTTTTTTCCTTCTAAGGGGCTTGAGATAAATATATGTAATTGTATAAGGATTAATTGAAATAATTTAAGGACCTTATGGCTATCTTAAATAAACAATATTTTAGGGACCAATTGAAGCAAAATTTTAGAAGTAAATGAATCAATTAAAATAAAACGAAAAATTTAGGGACTAAACAAAACAGACATTAGTACTTTAAGGAGCCTTAAGATGAATATTGCCTAGTTAAGGTCCAAGCACACTGCCTTCTCTCTTTATACCCATCTCTTTATTTCCCTCTATCAAGCTCTTGCTATCTCTCTCGCTCTACTAATAAATGATAAAGAGTAAATGTTATTTGTGTATTTCAAAAGTAAATGCAATGGCGAATGATCTATTATAATGCTCTTGTAGAAAGTAATATAATTAATCCCTTTCCCTAGGACCCTTCTTGGTTGTCATAATTTGTATCCTTATTGATTAACCCTAGAGGTGGATCTATAAATTTATATAAACCCTAACATGCGCCTACAACACATAGGATTTAAGGGATTCGACCCGATAGCTGTTTACATAAAAGGTCGATTTCTGATTGAATGATTTCTGACTCCCGTCTTGACCTTCTGGACTGTTCCCCTACTCAATCCTCAACGCCTGATGGACGACGAACTTTGAAGAATTCCAAGTGGAAAGGAATACCTTAAACCGCCGCCACCTACTCTCTCTTTCTCTCTATTCAGTGATCTTTTTTTAGTGTTAATTCTTCTATCTTCACAGAATGAGAGACCATGTATTTACAATACATGGTTGAGTGTGGACCAAGCCTGGTAGTTTAATTTCTTCTAGGATTAGGAATTTAATTCCTTGTTAGGAATTTAATTCTCTATTCCTACTTGGACTAGAAGTCTATATGGGCCAGTCTTAGGGTCAAATACAAGAAATAAAGATGGGTCTAACTATAAATTAATTCTTCCTTGTTCAGCCCACAACATAATTAATTCATAAATATTAATTCATTCCACTAGAGAATTAAAACTGACGTGCCCCTTTATTCCCGAGTTGAGTCGGGCTTGAATTAGACTTAATTAATCCCCGTATTTAAGATATCGAATATCTAGTAATTAATTAAAGCCTCCGACAGCTTGAGTTAATTTATATCTTATTTATTCCTTAAGTAGTACCACTCAACCTTATTATTATACCTGAACTTAATCAACCTGCAGGGTTTAGTAAAATAAACGTTTTGAGCTCCTTAAGGGGATATCATCATCCTAATCAGATACAGTTACCTAAATATAAATTACCAAATATTATATGCAAGTTGCTGCCCAAAATACATAGTATAAAAGTTCTAACTTAACTCTTTCCCGTAGTAAATCAAAGTGACACACAAACAAGAATTCATAATTGTAATCTTATTTAGGCTTTAGATTATTATAACTCACCGAGATCTTTAGTTCTTCACTTAGGTCAGGCAGAAGAACTTATCTCACTGTGATCCTATCAATACGTAAATACGTACCAGTATATGTAAATAGTCAAGATAAACTGTTCCTACTTAATACTGTAGCCTAAACCAACAACTCGTTCTCAAGTTGTCTGAGCTGTGATTTACATTTTATATCTCATTATGTTTAACCAATCATATGATCTTTTGTGATCTACAACACACCATATGATCTACTTATTTGCAAGAGATATGGGGACACATACATAGTGAAAGTGCAAATATGATCAGATAGGAGATAAACAGTGAATAACTGGAAACATTATCTATAAAAGGTTTTTCTTTCAGTATACAAATCCAACAATCTCCCATTTATACTAAAGCAAACTTTTAGTATACTCGGTGTCTAACTATCTAGCTATTACATTCTCCCACTTATACTCAAAGTTTCCTAAGTGAATGGCATCAATCGCAGTCCTAGTCCCTGCACATGCTTGTCGTAGACTTTCTGCGGTAAGCTCTTCGTGAATGGATCAACTAAATTCTCTTTCGTACAAATCTTCTCTATCCGCACATCTCCTCGTTTTATGATTTCTCGTATTATGTGGTACTTTCTCTCTATGTGTTTTGTCGCCTTGTGGGTCCTGGGTTCCTTTGAGTTTGCCACTGCACCTGAGTTGTCACAATAGATTGTGATACTCTTAGGCAAACTAGGTATCACGCCTAGATCCAAGAGGTAATTTCGGAGCCATACTGCCTCCTTAGTAGCCTCTGATGTGGCTACATATTCGGCTTCCATAGTGGAGTCTGCAATGCATCTCTGCTTTGCACTCCTCCATGAAATGGCTCCTCCTCCCAAGGTAAACACATAGCCTGAGGTAGATCTCTTCTCATCCCGATCTGCCTAGAAATCCGAATCCGTATAACCCAAGGGATTTAGACTGTCTGCCTGGTAAACTAGCCTGTAATCTCTAGTCCTTTTTAGGTACTTGAGTACATGTTTTACCGCAGTCCAATATGCTTGTCTAGGGTTAGACTTGCCACTATGCCGACTACATAGCAGATATCGGGTCTCGTGCATATCATTGCATACATAAGACTTCCCATTGCGGAAGCGTAGGGTACCTGTCTCATTTTCTCTTTCTCCTTTGGTGTCTTAGGACACATCTCCTTAGAAAGTGGAACGCCATGTCTGAAAGGTAGAAATCCTTTCTTGGCGGTTTGTATGCTAAAACGAGCAATCACAGTATCAATGTAGGCCGCTTGAGATAAGCTCAACATCCTTTTCTTACGATCCCTTATAACTTTGATCCTAAGGATGTAAGCTGCCTCTCCTAAGTCCTTCATCTGAAACTATTCAAATAACCATCTCTTTATGTCTGATAATACCTCCACATTGTTACCAACTAGGAGAATATCATCTACATAAACTGCAAGAAATACTTTATCTCCGTCGACATCAATGCGATACACACAACTTTCGTTTTCACTTTGAGTAAATCCATAGGATTTAATCACCTCGTCAAAACGTAAGTTCCATGACCTAGAATCTTGCTTGAGTCCATAAATGGACTTCTTGAGCTTCCAGATCAGATACTCTTCGCCTTGCCTCACATAACCTTCTGGTTGCTGCATAAAGATGTCCCTACCTTCTTCAAGGTAACCGTTTAAGAAAGAGGTCTTGACATCCATTTTCCAAACCTCAAGATCTAAGTGAGCTGCTATAGCGAGAAGGATCCGAATGGACTTGAGCATGGCTACTGGCGAAAATGTTTTGTCATAATCTTTACCCTCCACCTGGGTATACCCTTTTGCCACTGGCCTGGCCTTAAAGGCTGTAACCTCTCCATCCCCTTCTCTCTTTCTCTTGTATACCCACTTACTGCCTATAGATTTACAGCCATCTGGCAGTTTAATTTTCTCGTATACATCCATAGCAATTATGGACTCGTATTCTGAATCCATAGAGTGACGCCATTCTTTGTATTTTTGTCATTTATTGCCTCGGCGTAAGTCCAGGGATCTAGATCGGCATGTCCGTCTCCTGGGAAAAAGCCGACGATTCTCCCACAAACATGAATCGATCAGGCTGACGAACAACCCTCCCACTATGTCGAGGCTGTGTAGGCATTATGTCAATGGGTTGTGCAGTACTTGGTATTATTGCCTCTTGCACTTGTGGCTGTGGAATTGGAATCGTACTGACATTCCCTTCAAGTTTTTGAAGGACAATATCGGTTATGGACTTGTGATTAATCATGTAGTCCTCTTCTAAGAATCAGGCGTTAGTGCTAATAACGACCTTCTGATTCTTAGGACTATAGAAATAATCACCTTTCGTTCCCTTTGGATACCAAATAAGCATTCTTACCTCAGACCTAGATTCCAACTTATCATCATCCTTGTTTAGCACGTGTGCTGCACTACCCCAAATCCTTATATGGTTCAAGCTAGGCTTGCGCCCTGACCATAACTCGACAGGGGTCTTGGGTATCGATTTGGATGGTACTATGTTTAATAGATAAGAAGTCGTTTCTAAGGCATATCCCCATAACGAAATGGGCAAAGATGCATAACTCATCATAGATCTGACCATCTCAAGTAAAGTTCGATTTCTTCTCTCTGCTACACCATTCTGTTGGGGTATACCTGGTGTAGTTAATTGGGATCTTATCCCAACTTCTGACATGTACCGTTGGAACTCGTTGTTGAGGTATTCGCCACCGCGATCAGACCGCAATGACTTGATACTTTTACCTAGCTTCTTCTCCACTTCCGCCTGAAACTCTTTGAATTTCTCAAAACATTCAGACTTGCAGCGAAGTAGGTAAATGTACCCGTATCTTGAGTAATCGTCAATGAATATGATGATGTACTCACATCCTCCACGAGCTTGGGTGGACATTGGTCAACACAAGTCAGAATGTATCAGTTCTAACACCTCTTTGGCCCTATTCCCCTTTGCCTTGAAAGGCCTTGTCGACATCTTTCCCTCTAGACAGGATTCACAGACTCTAGTCTGAAATGGTTGGAATGGATCCAACACTCCATCAGACACTAGTTGGATCTGGTTTAGACTGATGTGACCTAGTCTTAGGTGCCAAAGATGTGTTTGATCCTCTTGAGAAGATAATTTCCTTTTCCTTGGGTTCGATGATGTTGATGCAACGAAGTTTTGGGTATTATGCAGAAAACTTATAGTATAAAGAGAATTGTTGAAAACACCAGTGCAGATAACTATGTTATTTCTCATTATAGAAACATTACTACCAAAAATAACTATATATCCATCACAATAAAGTTTCGAAACAGAAATTAAATTGCGCCGAAAACTCGGCACAAACAAAACATCTCTTAAAACTAAAACAGTGTCATTAAAGCATAAAGAAAAATCTCCAACTACAACTGCTGCGACTCTTGCTGCATTGCCCATGGAGATGATGATCTCGCCATCCCTAAGCTGCCTTGTTGGCTGGAAGCCCTGCAAGGTGTAACAAACATGGTCAGTTGCACCTGTATCCACTACCCATGAATGGGCAGAAACAGCGGCTAAGCATGTTTCAGTTACTAAAGCTAATGGCGCACCTTGGTCATTTGCCTTTAGCACTGGACAATCTTTCTTCCAATGCCCAGTCTTACCACACTTGAAGCACTTTCCCTTAGGTTTCTTTACTCCACCACTAGGGCCCGCTCCGTTACTCCTACTGTTTGCCTTGGCCTTGCCCTTTCGTCTCTTTTTCTTGTTCTTACCTTTCGGTGGAATAGTGGTCCCATTGGCAGTGACCAAAGCCTGTCCATGCATTCCCATCACCCCCTCTGCTGTAACTAGGTCATTGAGCAACTCGTTAAGAGTATAGTCTTTCTTGGCCATAACAACATTGAGATGGAAGTTCTCAATGGATTTGGGAAGAGTGTTGAGAATGATATCAACCTTGGCTTCGCCGTCGATACCTCCTCCTATCAAGTCAAGCTTGTCCATGAGATTAATCATGTGCATGACATGATTATGCACTGAGCTGCCCTCGGTCATCCGACTTTCAAGATTTGCCTCATTAAGTTAAACTGAGCAACTCTGTCCGACTCCCCATACACCTCTTGAAGGTTCAACATGATGTTGACAGCATCGTCCATGTCCTGATGCTAGAGCTACAAAGCAGATGACATAGTGTTCATAATGTAGCACTTGGCCACATTATTAGACTCGTGCCACCTGTCATGCTTTGCCCGCTCCTCATCAGTGGGTTGTGAGTAAGGGGATCCGGACAAGGAGTAATTAACGAGAAATAGTGTTCCTCAGCGATAAGAATTACTCCAGATTATGTTTCCATTCTTTATAATTAGGACTGGTTAAGGGGTGTTGTGCGAGAATATTTATAACAGACGATAATGACATATCTGAAAAAATTAAACAATAAACATGTAAGAGCACAATCACATATAATTTGAATCAACAATATTTTAACCTTTTGATAAAACAATATTGATTGAATCCTCCAATAGCCCAAGAGATTTACATATAAGCCACGCGGGTGGACGTTTATATGAAATCCCTTAACCAGACTAAAATACCTAGTCATTTTAATTTCAATCCATGTCAACCTAACCTTTTGACAAATGAAATTAATAATTGGACTTTTATACTAGACCATATTATTTTTAAGAAGGGACTCCGTGGGGAGTTGTACATAAAATTATTATCTAAGTAGTGATCACGTCCTAACACTTGTAAACAAATTCTTGGATTTGACACACTTTCGTGGACTATGTCGCTTCCAATTTATTTAACCTTTGTTATCCCATTTGTTTCTAACTATCTAGAAAACTTGTGAAAATCATACGTGTAAGCCACGCATGTGGACGTTTACTCGTGTAACTCCCACTTTTCTTTTGGAATTAAATGATTTATTTAGAAGTCCCAGCTAGCAATGTTATAAATAATAAATATGAGCAAGCCACGTGTGTGGACGTTTACTAAATTTATTATTTATTTTGC
Organism: Ajuga chamaepitys; assembly: GCA_958295605.1. Taxonomy (NCBI): domain Eukaryota; kingdom Viridiplantae; phylum Streptophyta; class Magnoliopsida; order Lamiales; family Lamiaceae; genus Ajuga; species Ajuga chamaepitys. The sequence continues at coordinate 27,620,685 of OY282496.1, read as the reverse complement.
CCAGAGACTGGTTGTGGAGGTCTTTTGACTTTTTTTAGAAATTAAAATTATCGGGTTTTGCTTAGTCTTTTACTTCAAAAGGTTTGTCCATGCAACAACACGTAATCCTAAGCATAAATAAAAATGAAGCACAACAAATAAAGCATGCTCGGAGAATTTAAATATGCTAATATACGAGAAGGTCCTAGCATGATAGTCTAAGCGCAATTAATAAATCACGTAAACATAATAAAGATGATAATAAATAAATATCATTCATCCATTGAGCAATAAAGAAACGAAAAAAATAAATAAAATTCATTCTTCGTGGCTCAACATGGAAAAATTAAATCCTAAACTATTAAAATAATTTAGAAAATACAAATCTTCAAGTCTCTTGGGACTTCACGTTGGGTCTCGCATACTCGGGTATGGACCGGGCTAAAACAAAAAATACACTGGCTAGTAAACAGGCTGCATGGGCCAAAACCCTAGCCCACACCCACGCCACGACCGAGGGTGCCGAGCCGTCTAGAGCCGCCGGGGCCTGCTGGGCCGAAGCCAGCGCCTCGCGCGCGCCCAGGCCCGTGCATGAAAACGATCTGCTAGGGTTTGCAAAGCCTAGCCGCCGCCGCCCCTCCAACCGCAATCTGCTGGCCGCCGGGCGCCGGGGCTGCTGCTGCTCACGATCGTTGTGGCCTGCTGTTGTTGAGCGCCGGACGCCGGGGCTGCTGCTTCCGAGCTTCAGGGCCTGCTGCCGCCCAGAGCCGGGCACCGGGGGCTGCTGCTGTCGAGCGTCGGGGCTTGCTACTGCCGAGCGCCGGGGGCTGCTGCTGGTTTCTTCGCATTTTTCATGTTCTTCGTCTTCGTTCTTCGACTTTTACAGATTTTTCAACAACATACAAGCAAAAACGAACCTATTCTAACCACGAATTTTCTCTTGGTAAAAAATAACCCAACGCCAACAAACCTATTATAATACTCTTGTAGAAAGTAATATAATTAATCTCTTTCCCTAGGACCCTTCTTGGTTGTCATAATTTGTATCCTTATTGATTAACCCTAGAGGTGGATCTATAAATTTATATAAACCCTAACATGCGCCTACAACACATAGGTGTTAAGGGATTCGACCTGATAATTGTTTACACAAAAGGTCGATTTCTGATTGAATGATTTCTGACTCCCGTCTTGACCTTCTGGACTATATCCCCTACTCAATCCTCAACGCCAGATGGACGACGAACTTTGAAGAATTCCAAGTGGGAAGGAACACCTTAAACCGCAGCCGCCTACTCTCTCTTTCTCTATATTTAGTGATATTTTTTGAGTATTAATTCTTCTATCTTTACAGAATGCGAGACCAAGTATTTATAATACATGGTTGAGTGTGGGCCAAACATGGTAGTTTAATTCCTTCTAGGATTAGGAATTTAATTCTCTATTCCTACTTGAACTAGGAGTCTATATGGGCCAGCCCAGGGATCAAATATAAGAAATAAAGATGGGCCTAAGTATGAATTAATTCTTCCTTGTTCAGCCCACAACATAATTAATTCATAAATATTAATTCTTTCCACTAGAGAATTAAAACTGACTTGCCCCTTTATTCCCGAGTTGAGTCGGGGCTTGAATTAGACTTAATTAATTCCCGTATTTAAGATATCGAATATCCATTAATTAATTAAAGTCTCTGACAGCTTAAATTAATTAATTTCTTATTTATTCCTTAAGTAGTACCACTCAACCTTATTATTGTACCTGAACTTAATCAACCTGCAGGGTTTAGTACAATAAACCTTTTGAGCTCCTTAAGGGGATATCATCATCCTAAACGGACACGGTTACCTAAATACAAATTACCAATTTTTATATGCAAGTTGTTGTCACCTAAAATACATAGTATAAAAGTTATAACTTAACTCTTGCCCCTAGTAAATCAAAGTGACACACAAACAAGCATTCATAACTATAATCTGGCTTTAGATTATTATAGCTCACCGAGATCTCTATTTCTTCACTTCGGTCAGGCAGAAGAACTTATCTCACTGTGATCCTATCAATACGTAAATATGTACCAGTATAAGTAAATTGTCAAGATAAACTATTCCTACTTAATGCTGCAGCCTAAACCAACAACTCGTTCTCAAGTTGTCTCAGCTGTGATTTACATTTTATATCTCATTAAGTTTAACCAATCATATGATCTTCTGTGATCTACAACACACCATATGATCTACTTATTTACAAGAGATATGGGGAAACATACATAGTGAAAGTGCAAATATAATCAGATAGGAGATAAACAGTGAATAAGTGGAAACATTGTATGTAAAAGGTTTTGCTTTCAGTATACAAATCAAAGACCCATGTAGATTAATTATATTTTTATTTATGTCAGTACAAGGAAAAAGGTTTTTTGAGACCACAAAAAGTGATCTCAGATAATGAGTATTTGTCCCAACTTAGTGAAATGGTCTCAAATAATAAGTATTTGTCACAACTTATGAGTATTTGTTACAACTTTATTGTCGTCACATTAACTGGAATGTAAATAATATATTTGTGACCACAAACGTGGTCTCACATGCGTCCCAAATATTTTTTACAGCAACTAGTTGTCTCTAAAAGTAGTCTTAACTTGGTCTCAAATAATATGTAGAAAGATTTGTGACAACAAGTGGTCACAAATAACTTGTTATTGCTGACCAAAATTGTAGTGTCAATAAGTGTTATACTGTAGATGTCAGTTCAATATCATCAAGTGATCATAGTTTGTAGTAGAGGATTTGAGGAGTCAGGAACCGGGTTCAGTATGTGGAGAACCGGGCTATGAAACCGGGTTTTAGCCGGATCAGTTATAAGGGTTAAAAAGGAACCGGAGTCAAGGCGGTTATAACTGTCATGTGCAACGGATTAGAACTGTTGTGAGTAAAACCGTTGTTGAAAGCCCGTCTAACAGTTTTGTGCAGTTGGAAACAGAATTGTTTACAACTGCTGCTACTTCCTGATTCGAGCTCCATTCGTTATATACATTAAATTCACTTGAAGATGCGAGTTGATACACATTATTTTCCCTCTGAAAACACTGCTCAATCATTAGAATTAGTTAGCTAGGGTTCTTGAGCTCAATTCGGTCTGTGAATTGGGGGTTTCTAGTTCTCTGGAATAATTCTTGTAATTGATTGTTCAGTGGAGTGAATTCAGGTGTATAGAGCCTCTGTGGATGTAGATCACATTGATCGAACCACGTAAAATCCTTGTATCTTCATTTTATGTTCCTGTGTAGTGTTCGGTTTCATTTGGCCGAATTCTTTGATTGCTTTCATTCTCTCTTGGTTTGAGTATTGTTTTTGTGTGTGATAAGAGTTGATTACCCAACAACTGGCGCCGTCTGTGGGAAGCTTGTGCACACACTCGAAGAGGAAAGGAGAATGGCTAGAGTGAAGATGGATGTGGAGAAGTTTTCAGGTAAAAATGACTTCTCACTTTGGAAAATCAAGATGAATGCTGTATTGGTGCAAAATGGGTTAGACTCTGCACTTCTTCCTATTGATCAATGGTCTGATGATGAGAAACCAAAGTTTCCAGAAGTGGATAAGAAGGCTTTGAGCTTGATATTTCTATGTTAGGTGATAAACCTCTGAGGGAGATATCAAGGTACAAGAATGCAGTAGAGGCATGGGGAAAATTGGAAGAACTTTATCAATCAAAGTCAATATCAAACAAACTATTTCTGAAGCGGAAATTGATGTCTTTCAAGATTACTGATGATAAGGCCTTTTCTGATCAACTTGATGAATTTGTCACGATGATTGAAGAACTAGAAGACCTGGGGGTGAACTTGGTGGATGATGATAAGGCTTTGATGGTGCTGAATGTTCTTCCAAAGTCTATGGAAAGCTTCAAGGATGCTTTGATGTTTAGAAGGGATGGAAAGGTCAGTTATGAGTCTATCCTTTCAGCTTTGAAGACAAAGTGTTTTCAAAATCAGGGAGATAAGGGCTCTACACAGGCTGGAGAAGGCTTGAACATAAAGTTAAAAAAGAACTACCAAAAGAATAAGTTCCAGGGATCCAAAGACAACAAAGCTGGAACTCAGAATTCAAAGAAGAATGGAGACTGGGTTGAAAATAGAAAGTGTTTCAAGTGCAAGCAAACTAGACATCTGAAAAAGGATTGCCCACAGAAGAAAAAGAAGCAGGAAAATCAGAGGGCAGAAGTGGCTGTGACTGAGCATCAAGATGACACCCCTGAAGTTTTAAACATCACATGCACAAAGATGGAAAAGGAACGGGTTCTTGATACAGGTTGTTCATTCCACATGTGCCCTAATGAATCTTGGTTCAAGGACTTAAAGAAAGAAGATGGTGGATGTGTACTACTGGGAAATGACCACTCCTGCAGAGTTAAAGGCACAGGATCAGTTCAGATCAAGATGTATGATGGAGTCATCAGGACCATTTCACAAGTGAGGTATGTTCCTGGTCTGAAAAGAAACCTCCTATCTCTTGGATCTCTTGTGGCAAATGGCTGTCAGTTCAACTCCACAGATGGTTATCTTCATATCACTAAACACAACAAGCTGGTAATCAAGGGAAGGCAACACAATGGCCTGTTTATTTTGATTGGATCTCCTGTGATAGGTTGTGTTGAATCTGTGATAAGTAGAGAGGACTTCATAAAGTGGCATAAAAGACTCGGTCATATTGGAGAGAAAGGATAAAAGGAGCTGTCCAAGAGGGGTATAATTGGTGAAATAGGAAATCAAACACTTGAGTTCTGTGACAAATGTGCTTTAGGAAAGTCCAAGAAGCTGCCTTATACTAAAGGGAAACATTCTACCCAAGAACCACTTGATTATGTACACTCTGACATATGGGGGCCTTCAAGGACAGAGACACATGGAGGAGGAAAGTATTTCATGTCCATCATTGATGATTACAGTAGAAAAATATGGGTATATGTCTTAAGGAACAAGAGTGATGCATTCCTTAAGTTTAAAACATGGTTGAGCCAGGTGGAGAATCTAAGAGCGAAGAAATTGAAACATCTTAGGACTGATAATGGCTTGGAATATCTATCTACTGAGTTTACAAGGTTTTGTGAAGATAAGATCATCACAAGGCACATAACTGTCCCTTTGAACCCTCAACAAAATGGGGTTGCTGAAAGGTTTAACAGGACTGTGCTTGAGAGAGTTAGATGTATGCTAATTGATGCCGGATTACCTAAGTCCTTCTGGGGAGAAACACTGAACACAGCATGTTATTTGATAAACAGATCACCATCATCAACCCTAGGATTTAAGACTCCAGAAGAAGTGTGGAGCGGGAAGGTACCAAACTATAATGACTTGAGAGTGTTTGGTTGTCTGGCCTATGCTCACATTAGGGAAGACAAACTTGATGCAAGAGCACAGAGGTGTGTATTCCTCGGATATCCTGTGGGCATAAAAGGCTACAGGTTATGGTGTTTGAAACAGGGAAACCAGAAACTCTTAATACGTAGAGATGTAAGATTTAATGAGGCTGTGATGGGATACAACTCTACTGGAAGTCAAGAAGAAGCTGAGGGTGCTATAGAATCTGAAAGAATTTCCATTCAGGTGGAGCCTACTGAGGAAGAGAAATCACCAGAGAAAAATGCTCAAGCTCAACCAGAAGATGACAGTTCAGCAGAAGATGATGAAGACCAACCTGAGAACTCAAATCTCAGAACTTATAGCATTGGTAGAGACAGACCAAGAAGACAAATCCACAGGCCTGATTTCTATGGACAAGCTGGAAGTGTCTATTATGCATTAAGTGTAGCAGAAGACCTGGAGTTTCAAGAGCCAAGCAGTTTCAAGGAAGCAATAAATTGTAGTGAAAGTGAACACTGGATAGGGGCCATGATGGAGGAAATGGAATCTATAGAGAGGAACCAAACCTGGAAGCTTGTAGACAAACCAAAGAAGCAGAAGCTAGTCAGCTCAAAATGGATCTACAAGAAGAAAGTGGAGACTGGAAAGGCTGATAAAATCAGATACAAGGCAAGGCTTGTAGCCAGGGGCTTTACACAAAGAGAAGGCATTGATTACAATGAGGTATTCTCTCCAGTGGTGAAGCATTGTTGTATTAGGCTACTCTTATCAAAGGTTACTCAAGAAGACATGGAACTACAACAGTTAGATGTTAAGACAGCTTTTCTGCATGGTGATCTCATTGAAAGAATATACATGAAGCAACCTGAGGGCTTTGTGATTCCAGGAAATAAAGAGAAGGTCTGTTTTCTCTGAAAATCACTTTATGGTTTGAAGCAGAGTCCAAGGCAGTGGAACAAGAAGTTCAATGAGTTCATGATCAATGCAGGTTTTATAAGAAGCTTGTATGACAGCTGTGTATACTTTAACAAGGGTTCAAGGTTTGAACAAGTATTTCTGTTGTTATATGTGGATGATATGCTCATTGCCAGTAAGAGTATGGACAAAATACAACAGTTAAAGGGAAGATTGAGTTCAGAGTTTGACATGAAGGATCTTGGGGAAGCAAGGAAGATTCTGGGAATGGACAGCATTAGAAGAAGGAAGACTGGAACACTTTGGCTCTCACAAAAGCAATATTTGCAGAAGGTTGTGGAGAGATTTCACATGCATGAGTCAAGGCCACTAAGTATTCCAGTTAACCAACAAACCAAGCTGTCCAAGGATCCGTGCCCAAAGACAAAAGCTGAGGAGGTTCACATGAAGAATATTCCATATGCCAGTGGTGTTGGGAGTTTGATGTATGGAATGATATGCAGCAGGCCAGATTTGACTTATAGTGTATCTCTGGTAAGCAGGTACATGTCAAATCCTGGAGAGGCACATTGGGAAGCTTTGAAGCAAGTCTTGAGATATCTGAAAGGCTCAGTCAGTGTAGGTCTAAAGTTTCAGAAACAAGAAGCTGGTGATATACCTCTTGTTGGGTATGCTGATACAGATTTTGCTGGGAATCTAGATACAAGGAAATCTATTACAGGATATGTGTTTACCTTGTATGGGACGGTTGTAAGTTGGAAAAGTGTGCAACAATCTGTGGTTGCTTTGTCAACAACTGAGGCAGAATACATTGCCTTAACTGAGGCAATTAAGGAAGCTCTGTGGCTCAAGGGGATTCTTAAGGACTTAGGAATCAGACAAAGCTGTGTTACCATTCAATGTGATAATCAGAGTGCTCTTCACTTGGTGAAACACCAAGCATTTCATGAGAGGTCTAAGCATATTGATGTTAGACTTCACTTTGCAAGAGATGTGATTGAAGCAGGATCTGTTGAGGTGAAGAAGGTGCATACTATGGAAAATGCGGCTGATTTTCTAACCAAGGCAGTTCTTGGGAATAAGATGGTTCATTGCTCAAGTCTGATAAGGCTTGAGCAGTGTGATTAAGTCTGGAAACAAAAACAAGGCAGAATGAGGTGATGAAGTACACTTGAGTTCATTGAGGTGGAGATTTGTAGATATCAGTTCAAAATCATCAAGTGATCATAATTTGTAGTAGAAGTTTTGAGGATTCAGGAACCGGGTTCAGGATGGGAAGAACCGGGCTACAGAACCAGGTTTTAGCCGCATCAGTTATGAAGGTTAAGAGGAAACCGGAGTCAAGACGGTTATAACTGACTTATGCAACGGTTTAGAACCGTTGAGTGTAAAATCGTTGTGAAAGGCGCCCGTCTAACAACTTTGTGCAGTTGGAAACAAGATTGGTTACAACTGCTGCTACTTCCTGATTCGAGCTTCGACCTTTATATACATTGAAATCGCTTGGAGATGCGAGTTGATACACGTTATTTTCCCTCTGTAAACACTACACAATCATTAGAATTAGATAGCTAGGGTTCTTGAGTTCAATTCGGTCTGTGAATTGGGGGTTTCTAGTTTTCTAGGATAATTCTTGTAATTGATTATTTAGTGGAGTGAATTGAGGTGTATAGAGCCTCTGTGGATGTAGATCGCATTGATCGAACCACGTAAAAATCCTATGTTCTTCATTTCTGTTTCTGTTTTGCGTTCGGTTTCATTTTGGCTGAATTCTTGATTGGTTTTCATTCTTTCTTGGTTTGAGTATTGTTTGTGCGTGTTGTAAGAGTTTCATTTCCTAACATATAGTATAAATAGGAGAATTGAAGACGGATTTAGGGTTCGCACTTTGTATTCTAAAACGACAACTTGTAAGATTAAACTTCGACATTGAAGGAGAAATAGTGGAAAAACACCCCGGAAGGTTATTGCCTTCGCCCGCGGACGTAGATCTCCGATTTGAACCACGTATATCCTGTGTTCTTAATCTTTCTCGCATTTTACGGTTTCATTGATCAGGTTTTATCTCGAATTCCTTTGATAAACGGATTGCGCTTTATCAATTGGCACCGTCTGTGGAAACCCCAAGATTCAAAAGAAAAGCCCTAGTATACTTCAGCGTCGTCGCGTTAGCCATGGTGAACACCCGCCGATCTGTTAACCCTACCCGGTCTCATCGTAATCCTCCTGTGGATCAAAATCCCCCGTTGCCCCATCAACAGAATCAGGACCCGCCTGCGGGGCACATTGACGTGCAGAATCTCGCCCCCGCCATTGTGCCGGCACAAGTTAACCCTCAACCTGTTCACGAATTACTGCAGATACAGCAAGCCTTTCTTCGGGAGCATGCCTCTCTATTCCAAGAATGGAATAATTGGCGCGTTAACTCCGGTGGGTGCGCCAACAATGGCGTCGACCAGGAGGCAAGACATCCACCCTGTGATCGATCTCGCGAATTGGATGAAGATCCACCTCATAGAGCTAGGCCTGATCGCCGCCGACAGCGATCAGCATCTCCTGTGGAAAAGCGCAATTCTAATGGTTCGAGGCCCCGTTATGACCATGAAGACGTGGATCGTCGCAGACCTATAGACACACCAAAGCGGGCTCGCTTGGACAAGTCCCGTGTACCTGATCCTCTAGAACAAGAGCAAGCCTAGTTTTGCCGCCGAGCTTGACAAGGTATTGGGCCTTGATGCTGATGGGGAGATCATCACCCGTTTCTCCGAGGAGATTCTTGCTACTCCACTCCCCGAGGGGTTTAAGCTTCCCCCAGTGTCCGTCTACAACAGCACCAGAGATCCAGGTAATTTTCTAAGCGCCTTTAAGTATGCTATGTTCAACCGCAACTGTATACCCCACCACTTGTGCAAAGTGTTTCCTGAGTATCTTCAAGATGAGGCCAGACTTTGGTTCGATTCTTTGCCTCGAGGCAGTGTTACCTCTTTTCGGGATCTCGCCGAGCAGTTTTTGGCGCGTTTCCATATGCGAGCACAACCCATGGACACTTTGGCTGATCTCATGAATCTGGAACAGCGAGATGGGGAGACTGTTACCCAGTTTCTTGATCACTTTACCGCCGAAAGCCTCAAAGTCGGCAGCCAATATGATGATGTTATAATCACGGCCTTCGTGAATGGCCTCCGACCCGGGCCACTCTACACCGAGCTTGTGCGACACTCCTCTGCCACGACCCGGGATCTTTTCGGCATTGTAAGCAGGTTCGCCAAAGCTGAAGAGCAAACCCGTCGCAAACGCGAGAAACATGCTACCAAATGGCAACCAGATAAAGCATAAGCCGGGACCAGTACCCGGCCTAGTGCCTTCAGCCGCCTAAGCAGAGGAAGGTTGGAATCTCGCGGAGATGTTCCTCAACTTACTCCACTTACTAAATCAAGAGCAGAAATACTTTCTGTTCACAAGAACAATCTGTGACCGTGCCCACGGATGACTGCTCCGGCAGAAAAACGTAACCGCGATAAGTGGTGTGCATACCACCACGATCATGGACATGATACCGAAGAATGTCGTGAACTTGGAAAAGAAAGTGAGGATTGTTTGAAGAGGGGTTTCCTGCGGCAATATGTAGCTCGGACCGAGAACAGATCTCGGCCAAATCAAAGTGGAGGCTCGCAACAAGGCCGCGGAGGTTACAACGACCGAGGTCCAAGATAAAACAGACCTCAGTGGCAGAATAACAGGTCGGGGTATAACAACTAAGCACGGCAAGATCAGGGCAATCGTCAACAGCCCCAATTGCTACCACCTCCACCTCCTCATGGAGGTCCTGGAGATAATCCACCCAATCATGTTGTCCACGGGATAATAAACGTGATATATGGAGCTATTCTAACAGGGACTTCCCAAAGTACCCTGAAGGCCGAAGCGCGCAGGCCTCCCCACGAGGAGCCACGTCACAAGAGCTTCCACAAATCTGAAACTACGAGTTTTTCTGATGAGGACCCCGTCCCCGAACTCACCCCACTCACTGATGACATCGTCATTGATATGGCCGTGGCCAATGTTACAATTAAGCGAATCTTCGTCGACAATGGAGCCGCTGTCAGTGTCATATTCGCTGATTGTTTCCAAAAAATGGGCATACCTCGCGAACAGCTCCGACCCGCCCCCGGGCCACTATAGACCTTCACACAAGGTGAGGTCCAACTTGAAGGAATAATCAACCTCCCCGCTTCGCTTGGTACTTATCCGGCGATAAAGACCATTTTTGTCGATTTTTATGTGGTCAACTCTCCATCTCCATACAATATGATTCTGGGCCGAGGTTGGCTCACCCCGGCGAAGGCCATTTGTTCCACATATCACCTCGCGTTGAAGTTTCCTACACCCCATGGCGAGGTGGCCATCCGTGGCAATCAAAGAATCTTCAAAGAGTGCATGTATGTCGCACTTAAGAAAACAACGAAGGCTCCTCCTAAGCCTCAGTTTCAAATAGCCACCTCGGTTCCTACCTTGGGTTCATCCGTGTCACTCGGGAACGATACTATTAAGGTGCCGCTCGATCCGGCTAAACCGGAACAAACTGTTACAGTAGGCTCCATGGACATACCATTGTTGCACAATGCCATCATCTAAACGTTACGAGAATATTCTGAAGTCTTTGCTTGGTCTCCCCTGGATATGCCGGGGGTCTCTCTAGACCTTATTACTCATAAGCTCAATATTGACCCCGACGTGAAGCCCATACAACAAAAACGACGGCAATTTGCCCCAGAGAGGAACGCGGCCATTCGAATTGAAGTTCAACAGCTCTTGGATGCAAACATCCTATTCGAAGTTCACTATCCGTCATGGCTTTCTAATCCCGTGATTGTGACGAAGTCAAGTGGGGCATGGAGGATGTGCGTAGATATCTCCGATCTCAATAAGCACTGCCCGAAGGATTGTTATCCTTTGCCGCCCATCGACCAAAAAGCTGAGGCCATTACCGGGCATAAGGCACTTTGCTTCCTAGATTTATACAAGGGGTATCATCAAATTCACATGGATCGCCGCGATGCCCTCAAAACAACCTTTATTACTGATTTTGGGTGCTTTGCCTTCAAGAAAATGCCCTTCGGGCTCAAGAATGCCGGAGCCACTTACCAACGCCTTATGGACCACGTCTTCCAAGACCAAATCGGCCGCAATGTTGAGGTATATGTTGATGACCTCGTTATTAAAAGTTCCTCCCCTACAACATGTGTACAAGACATTGTCGAGACGTTGAGCACGTTGCGGCGCTATAATCTTCGCCTCAATCCAGCCAAGTGTACCTTCGGCGTTGGCTCAGGAAAATTTCTGGGGTATGTGGTCTCACAGTATGGTCTCCAGGCCAACCCAGCCAAGATTAGGGATGTATTGGACCTTCAGCCGCCGAAGATTGTGAAAGATGTTCAGCGTCTCACCGGTGGTCTTGCAGCCTTAAACCGTTTTTTGTCTAAGGCAGCGGAACGTCAACTTCCTTTCTTCAAAATTTTGCGTCAAGTAAAGAAATTCGAATGGACTCCGTAGTGCACTGAGGCCTTCGAGGCTTTAAAGCAACACATCAACTATTTGCCTACTATGTCCGCGCCCGTCCCCGGAGAGCCTCTTTATGTGTATTTGGCATCCGCCGAAGAAGCCATCAGTGCGGCCCTCGTCCACGAGGATCATGGAAGTCAACAGCCCGTGTACTTCGTCAGCCGAGCACTTCAAGGGGCAGAGACGCGGTATACTGTAGTAGAAAAACGGTACTGGCCCTGGTTATGGCGGCCCGCCGCGTACGTCCCTATTTTCAAGGCCGCAATATTAGGGTTCTCACTAATCACCCTATCTGTCAAATCCTCACCAAGCCCGATGTGTCAGGACGCTTGATTAAGTGGGCCATCGAGCTCGGGGAGCATGATATACAATTTCTACCTCGCCGAGCCATCAAAGGTCAAGCCCTTGCGGATTTTTTGGTCGAGGTACCATCCACTGACCCCAAAATGTCACGTATGCTATCCCTACTCACTACTCCGATCTCGAAGCTGAAGCCCACAAGTGGCGGATATACGTGGACGGCGCCTTTGTGGCCCGAGGCAGTGGCGCTGGGGCCCTTCTCATTGGCCCCGATGGCGTTGAGATCAAGTATGTCTTGCGTTTTAAGTTCAAAGTGACCAATAACGAGGCGGAATATGAGGCAGTCCTTGCTGGGCTCCGACTCGCTCAAACTTTCGGAGCTTCGCATATCTAGCTTTCCACTGACTCCGAGATGGTCTCCAATCAGATCAGGGGCACCTATACAACAAAGGATGATACGTTGAAAAGGTACCTAGCTATAACACTTAAGCTTTTGTTAACTTTTGCTTCGACTGGTGTCCAACACATACCCCGCGAAGAAAACGTTAAAGCTGATGTTCTTAGCAAAATGGCCTCCGTGGTCCTGTCCAATATGTCCCCGGACATCATCGTCGAAGACGCCACCCAACCTTCAATTAGAGAATTGTCGGTCTCTGTATTGACTGATGCCGGTCCCAATTGGATGACTCCTATTGTCCATTATCTCCAGGATAGTACATTGCCCGATGATAAATTACTCGCTCGGTGGATAATTCTTAAAGCACCAAAGTATACACTTCACGACGGAATCTTGTACCGTCAATCATACTTGCAGCCAAGTCTTCGATGTCTTGGCCCAGTTCAGGCTGACTATGTTCTTCGGGAATTCCATGAGGGGGCATGCGCAAGTCATATTGGGTCGCGGACGTTGGCTAAGAAAGTCCTCCGGTGGGGATACTACTGGCCTACATTGTTTAATGATGCCCATGATTTAGTGTCAAAATGTGACAAATGTCAGCGACATTCTCGAGTGAAACATCTGCCGCAAACCGAGCTTACTGGCATACAAAGTGCCTGGCCATTCATTTAGTGGGGGATCGACATTGTGGGTCCGTTCCTGGTTGCTCCGGGAGGATTGAAATTTCTTGTGGTTGCCGTGGACTATTTCACCAAATGGGTCGAAGTCGAGCCCCTCACTGCTATAACTGGCCAAAACATCCTGAAGTTTGTTTGGCGTAACATCATATGCCGCTTCGGCATCCCTAGCACCATTATCTCCGACAATGGCAAACAATTCGCAAATGACCCTTTCCGGTCCTGGTGCGAGGAGTTTCACATCAAACAAATTTTCACCTCGGTTGCTCATCCTCAAGCTAATGGCCAGGTCGAAGTCACTAACCGCACCCTGCTTAACGGTTTAAAGAAGCGCTTAGATCAAGCCAAAGGCCTTTGGGCCGAGAACCTTCTGCACGTTCTCTGGGCCTAACGTACTACGCCGCATTCATCAACAGGGGAGACTCCATATAGCCTCACATATGGCTCCGAGGCTGTCATCCCTGCCGAGATGGGAGTGCCCAGTCCCAGACTCATTAACCTCGACCCCGAGACTAACGGGGAAGCACTCCGTACTAACTTAGACGAACTCGAACATCGCCGTGAGCAATCCTTTATTCGACAGGCTAAGAGCAAGCAACAAGCAGCTCAGTATTACAACCTCCGGGTTAGGGGTACTCAGTTTTAGGTCGGAGACCTCGTGCTCCGGTTAAATTCTGCCAAAAAGCTGCCCCTGAGGGCAAACTGCATGCCACTTGGGAAGGGCCTTATCGCGTCGTTGCTGCATATGCCTCCGGGAGCTATCAGTTAGAGCATCTAGATGGCACACCGATACCCCGAACCTGGCACCTTAGCAATCTGCGGCGTTTCTATCTATGATTTCCGATCGTCAAGTACCTTTTCTTCCTTTACGTTCTTTGTACGTTATTTCATTTTCATACTGTGGCATTTTCTTTTTTACGAATACCCTTGTATTCTTCAATTATTCCGACAATCACTTTGAATAAAGTTTTAACTTTTCATACATTACTGTTCTTTCTTCTACGCCGCGGGGACGCCCCGACCTAGAATAATTATTGTTTGTCTCCGGACGCATTGGTCTCTTGTCTGATCCGTCCGGAGAGGTCAACACTTGGTCCCCGGACACGTAGTCCCTCTCACCTGATTTATCCGGAGAGGTCAATAACTTTGTTATTTCACATTAACTCCTGCCCGACCCGTCCGGGGAGCTTCTATAACTTGTTTCCGAACAAGGGCTTATTTACGCCTCGTACTCCCGAGTACTAACTCCCACATTATTTTCATAATGACATGTCAAAATACTTTAAAGCAATTGCCTCATGACCAAGCACTTAGTTCCTCTTATTTAACATACTTGTTATATATATCATAATATTTTCACATGTTTTATATACTAAGTGTCCTTTACAAACACATACATCGTTATTACATCATCTATATTTATCTACGACCCCCTAACCAATACTCCGCACTCCGGCGTTTAGACCTGTCCCAGGCACTCCTCCTTTGCGTCCTCCGGGATCTGGAAACACCTCGGGACTGGGCTCCGGCCCTCCCCCTACTCTGGCCTCCTCGAGCGCGAGGACTTGGTTGACGGCCTTGCCGTGTTTGAGGACCTGCTTGCCGAGTTGGCCTTGAAGCACTAGCCCATTCCATTGGGTCCCACTCTGCGGGGGCCATCACTTCAATTTCCTCGGCCAGTTTTTGCACTACCTCCTCGGCAACCACCACCGGGGCCTCGGCAACCACCACCGGGGTTGCCTCTCGGATTATGATTCCGGTCGGTTTTTTGACCGTCTCCTTTTTACATCTCCGCGAAGTCTTTGAGGAGTCCCTCCGGCTGGAGCTCGCGATATTCTCCTCCGCAGTACGGCGCCACCTGATGCGGCCTCTTAAGCCCTCGTACATATTGAGAAGTATTTCCAACACTTCCCGCTTCCTAACCTGCTCGGAGGAGTTAGTGTGACCGGCCTCCATCAGCACGAAAATTTCCCTCTGAATTTCGGTCATCCGCTCTTCGACCTCCTCAAAGGTTAGCAGGCCGTACTCCGTCAATATACGCTCATACTCTTTTTGGTGGACAAAGAGCCGTTCCACCTCAGCACATTTGGCCAAATACTTTAGCTGATGATCATAGGCCTTCTCAACGGCCACGGTTTTGCCTTCTCGGCTTCAGATGCCCTATTCTCTGCGACCGCGAGCTTCTTCTCCAACCTCGGCACCACCGACATCTTCAGGTCATCTCTTTCTCTTTGCATCCAGTTCAGTGACTGCATCAGTTTCTTGATGACCTAGTGAAGTTCCGCGGTGTCCTCCTACTGCACCCGTCATATATAAGACACATTTATAAGATATCCCGTATACAACACTTATCCGTCATCGAACTTAATGCATACATTCAGAGTTTAACAACACAGCATCAGCGAATTGTCATTTATACATTGGCAAAAGTACAATTGCAGTTCAAGGTTTTACATATGCAACGAGAAACAAAAATTGTTTCCTATTCTATTCTGCCCCTAAGGCAGGAGAGAAACTGACCTCGGTTCCGGCCGAGGTCGTGGCAGTCGGATCAGCCAGCTGATGAGCTCCGCCCTCCTGAGGAGCTAATTCACCTGCCGCGGACGCTATCCTCGGTGGGGGGGCCCTCTGCTTTGGCTCTGGCACATGCATGCCCGTGCGGTATCCCAGGAAGTCCTCATCCTGGTCTACGCAACAGCTTGCCATGTTTTCGGCAGTAAGAATAGTCCCCTTCTGGGCCAGTGCCTCCACTAAGGGCCACTCCGGGAGATGGGACAGAGTATTGTAGTAGGCGGCATCCACATTGCTCACGGACGCATAGTCATACCCGAAGTCTTTTTTATAGACGTCTACCTCCGGGTACGCGTCCTTTACTACCTCCAACACTTCTGTGCGCGTGGCTGCGTCCCCCACTGCCACAAACTTTGACAAGAAGTTCACAAACGTCTCCGTTTGTGATAGCTTCTCAACAAAGGCCCTTAGCATTGCCCCTTGGCCCTCGGCTTTTTTCTTTAGCTCTTCCCGAGCTGCGGCCAGTTCTCCCCGGAGAAGTGCCATCTCCGCCACCTCGCCCTGAGTCGAGCCGCTTCCTTCTCGGCCTCCAGTGCCTGGCCCCGTGCTGTGACCTGGCCACTCTTGGCCTCAGTTGCCTCTCTGCGGAGCTTATCCCATTCCCCGCGCAGGATCCCCAGCTCTTCCTTCAGGGCCTCAGTCTCCTCTCTCTGGTGGTGGCGCCCGAAACCAATTAACCCCTGGCTTAGGGTCCACACTTCCTCCATCTCCGATGCCTCGTGGACATCCACACTTCTGGCCCTGCATAACACTTGGTGAGATGTTGTGTGTCAACGAAATATGTAAAGACATGATAGTCATACCTCTGCGGTCGGGTCCAACCGCCTTCTCTTCGAGATAGATGGCGGAGTCGGAGCAAGCCCCGGCCTCTTCTTCGGTCTTGGAGGGGAGTCCGTCAGCGGAACCACCTCCTCAGTCCCTTCATCGGAAATTCTCCCCGAGTTTCCCTCGGCTTCGGGAGTTGAGTTTCATGGCGATGGCACTTTCTCCGATGTTCGCTGTGCACCTCCTGAGGTCATCTTTTGCGTCCCACTGTAGAAATCATCAGCGTGTTAGAAACAACATTCCACAACAGTTACATACAATCATAAAAAAGAGTTCCTACCCTCCTCTTCCGCCCCGGCTAACGACCCCTCACTGGTGGCTGCCGATGTTCTCGCCTCGGGTCCCTTTGTATAATACAGGGACAAGCCGGCCTCCTCCAGTTCCTCCTCGGTAAACACTTGTTTTAGAGTCCCCGCCTGCTCGAAAACCCCAACCGACTCCAATACTCCCGTGGGTACCCCATCCGTCACCTCCTCCCTCCTCCACCTCGGGATTGGTTTAGATTCTTTAATAAATAGGAACTTCACCTTCCAGCCCTCTACCTTGCTCGGGTTCTGCACCCTGAACCCTCTTTGCACCCTCGGGTTCAGAGAGAACCACCCTTTTCCCTTCCCAAATGGTTTCAATTGAAAAAATTACCTAAATGACTCTATGGAGGGCATCACTCCCGAGGTCTTACATACGATCATAAACCCTACAATTTGTCTCACGGCATTCGGCGCTAGCTGCGCCAGTGCTATACCATAGTATCCCAGCAACTCTACCACAAAATCCCACAGTGGGAATCTCAACCCCACCCTCAACTGATCTATATATACGATTATATACCCATTCGGTGGACAGCAGGCCCTATCACTAGGCCCGGGTATTATATATTCTAAGTATATTGGGAAATAGAAACTGGGCACCATTGCCTCGATTTGGGCCTCCGTCACCCGCGGCATACTTGAGGCCATATCCAAATTTGCCCTCGCTTCTAAACAAGTGGGAAATCTCACCTTCCGTGTCAAGATTTCCCTTAGATCAGCCCTATACACCTTCCTATTCTCATTCCTTTCAGGGTAGATTGTTCGAAGGGGCTTTGCATTTACGAGGCCCTCCCCAGTACCGACTATCCCCACACTATTAGTTTCTGAAGATGAAGACATACTTACTTGCTTCTCCAAGGGTGCCCGCACGACGCTGATGTGATTTTCCGACGCCTGCTGATTTCTTTTGCGACTTCCCGCTGGCTTTCTTTGATTACAATTGCAAATGAGCGAAAGTGCAACTGTTACTTCTTTTTTCCCTCTAATACAACAACTGAACGGCCCAGATCTGGCCTTTTCAAATTCAACGTCTGAGATACACGTGTGGCTCTCACGCGCCTCACAGTTATCAAGGCGCGTGGGGAACACGCTTCTTGAGATTTGCAAAAATGTCACTTCACATCCCTTCCTCTCATGATGGTGCCGCCAATCGCATCAACTTCACCCTTTCCCAGGAAGCCTTGGGTTTCACTCCGTTGGCCCCTTTACCCCAGGGATACATCAACTCGGCTCCGGTTGATCCCATGACCCCGGGGGTACTTCAGTTCGGTCCCCGTTGAGTTCTCCACCCCTGGGATGCATCAGCTCGGTCCCAGTTGGCAACCTCACCCCGTGGGCACTTTAGTTCGGTACGGATGGCATCTCTCATTACTAGCTACGCCTTTTCATCACTCTACATCACCGCCTGTTACACCATGCCTTACTTTTAACCAAAACTCCTACCTCACTCCGGCTGGTGGGGGGGCATCTGATAGGTATGGCCCAGTAACTCCGGGTTGGACTAACCCGTCAACCGGTTAATTGGGCCCAGAAGCGCGAGCCCAACACAGCTAAGCCAGCCCAGTTATGCGAGCCCGCGAGCCACAGTTGAGCCCAGTCGTTGCATATTTGGAAATTGAGATCCCCATGATCTTTTCCCAACTGCCATGCAGATTTGGTGGGCAAGATTATAGGGATTTAGTTAGGGTTTTGATTCGTATAGTATAAATAGGAGAATTGAAGATGGATTTAGGGTTCGCACTTTGTATTATAAAACGATAATTTGTAAGATTAAACTTCGACTTTGAAGGAGAAATAGTGGAAAAACACCCCGGAAGGTTATTGCCTTCGCCCGTGGACGTAGATCTCCGGATCGAACCACGTATATCCTGTGTTCTTAATCTTTCTCGCATTTTACGGTTTCATTGATCAGATTTTATCTCGAATTCCTTTGATAAACGAATTGCGCTTTATCAGTGAGGAAGAGAGAGAGAAGGCCAATGGACCTGGACTGCCAATGAGGAGGTCTACCTTGTTGAACAATTGGTCGAGTTAGGCCATTGAGTTTATAGGTTGGAGGATTCAGTTATGTTTCGAGATCAACACATACGGCACTTTTCAGAAAAAAAAAATTGTCTATTCAATTTAGGACTGAAATTGATCCAGAGTCAATCGTGAAAAAGATCTAAAACTTTCTGCGACGAGTTCAAGTATTACTACTGGACTAACGTTATAGAATAAGATACACGTACTTCACACCGAATTCGATTGTGGAATGGAGATGTAAGTGTTGAATTTTCTTTGATTTCTGTTTCTTTTTTAAGGTTTAGCCTATACAAACATACACACACAAACAAAAATACATTACAGATACATATACACACACACACCCCCACACACACACACACACACACATATATATATATATATATATATATATATATATATATTTAATATTCCATTATTGATATGGATGATTTTTACATGTTTGATGAAGGAGGCACGAAGTATCCTGATCCAATTCGCATACCTTTATAATTGAAAATTTATGGATCGGCTTGATCTTGGATGGATACTACGAACCATGAATCGGCCCGTGTATAGAGGAGGGTGGGAAGAGCCGCCTGGAGAACCTAGGCCATGCACACCCTGGCATGATTGGGATGTGTGAGTTTTAGATATGTTGATCTGAAGGCATAGTCTAAAATATCAATTTGGCACCATATTTTATTTCCTATTACTATCTTGTTTAATTTGTTGTTGGGATTTAGTTTGTTGACTTATTTTTTAATCTATCAAGTAGTTTAACCTAATGATTTGTATACAAATCTATTATTCAATATTGCGTATAACATATTTGGGTAAAAGTTAGCCCCAAATTTGTGCATAATTTTGGCCTTCACTTATAATATTGGAAATTGGGGGAAAATTCTTAGTTTTGAGTCTTTTCCTACTTTTAATAGTGTAATAAACGGGAGAAATGTTAACCAATTCCCAATTCTAAAGCCATATAGTTTAGAATTGTAAATAAATCGTGTATATATTAAAAAAGAAACGGATCCAATTGAAATATAGCATTTTATAAATTTATAACTAGCATATGAATACATATAGCAGAAATAGGGTTTAACCAACAAAATACACAACTTTAACGAACAATGTGGATATAACAATTTGTTTGCAGAGTATAATGGAGACAGAATACAATAATCGTAGTAATCTAAATTAAGCATGTCAATTTCACCATGGATTAACCATATCCGAAGTGTAAACGGGTTATATGGACAGGTTTTTGCCCGGACCCGATTATTTTTCAATCGCGTAAGGTACAGTTCTTCAATATTTCCCGTTTACCCTAGCCAATTACCCTTAACATACTTATGTATTATTATACTTATATTTTGTCATATAATTATAATTATATCTATTATATTATATTTATAATGTATGATTTAATTTGTGAAATAACATATCATGTACAATTTCCAGATTAAATATGTTATATGTGATTTATTGTATTACATTATAAATAATATATACAACATAGTACATATTATGTACCAAAAAGTAATATATCATCGAGATAACCCTTACCCTACTGGTGTTAGCCCTTTACCTACCCGATTCAAATAGGAATATTGTATGGGAGTAACATACCCTTACCCTACCCGATCAATTTTCAACCTTGATCTTTATTGTGTAGGGTATATTGAGCCCACCACTATTTTCATTTTGGTAGACAGTATTTGTCTCAACTTATAAGAATTGTATCTTATAACGAATATATGTCAGAATTTTCAAATCTACTTTTTACAACTTTATTGTTTTCTCAATATCACTGACGCATAAAATATAATTTTGAACAGGATATTAGTCTCAAACACGTCTCAGATTAATTTTTTTTCCAAAGAGTTGTCTATAGAAGCCGCCGAAAAGTTCTGTCTCATAACAAATAAATAAGTGGTTACTAATAACATAATATTCAAGACCACAAATGTTATACATAACATATAGTTTTTCCTATTATATTTCTTTTATTTTCTAGATCCTACTATCTACTATTTTTTTCTATATAACATATTTTTAAAAATATCAAATTTATTTGACATACATTTATTTAATTTGATAACAACTTATTGAAGTAGTATACATATGTATATAAGCCTCTCTATTTTTATATTTTGAAAGAAAAATTGTTGTATAATAAAATGATAAAGAAGGCCATCATTAAGTGTTTATCGACATACTAAACGGCCTAAAAACACACGCTAATTTGACATCATATAATGTGACTCTTCACAACTCCACTTTCGTTGCAGCCTCTCACTTCCCTCATTCACCTACCAACTTCATATCACCATTTCTGCAAAAATCTCACTTAAAGCTTTACGTTGTACTCTAAAATGGCTAGGCATGAAATACCAAAAGTTCAGGAGGCCAGGTCGTTCTCTCCATTAGAGTAAAAAACTCTTGTCATCGCTACAATCCGTTTCTCCATGCAAACGGAAGACATGACAACGCACAATTTTAGGTATTTTGTGAAGGACATTGCAGCCCAAATGTCCCAGAATCTTGGGAAAATCATCACTACTTCATCGATTATCGGAAGATCTGGATGTGGAAGGACTTGTTCATCCACTACTGTTGGGAGAGGACACGGGATCAGCACCATCGTGAAGTGTACGAAATGGGGACTCGGTTTTTGAGGATTCCAAAAGTGGTAAAACTAAATTATTTGGGTATTTTACTAGTGATTGATGAATCATTTAATTTTTCTGTCTTTGTACTAAATTTCACTTGTTTATGTACATGTAACTTGAAATTGTGTCGTATTATGTACCTTAAATGGCAGGTTGAAAGGTATTTGGAGGAGTTCAGATACATTTTAGTGAAGAAAGAGCTGGACATGATCGATCTCTGGTGGACCGTGCATTTATTGGAGGGAAATGGTGGCTGGATAGTCCGTCATTTCCCTGTGAGGCTGGAACAATTTTGGAGGTGGTGATTGGTAAGTCGGGGGATTTTCCATTTCTGTCTATAGTAGTATCTTATGCAGATGGGTGGTTGTGTTGATGAACATTGAACAATTTTTTATTTTGTATGTATGTTTTGTTTCTAGGGAAGAATTATTGATGTTTGGATGTTTTACAAGTATGTAAATGCTTGTTTTATGACGTAATATGGTGTTTTTTTTCTTATTGTTATGGTGTGATTGGATTTTAGAAACTGATATTTACTTGAGTCGTGCCATTGTGATTATTTAAAATTTAGAAATTTTAGTTGGTTTTTTGTTTTGGATGAATGGTGAACAACAATTTTAATTGATAGATGTGTGCTGTGCATTCAAGTGGAAAACTTAGATTTAGTGTGAGAAGTGTGTGGTTTTCTATTGGCATAATATTTATTTCCACCATTGTGTGTATCTTGTTGTTGTTATGTGTAGTGTTTTATTAGTCAATTTTGCTTTCGTAACTTTAATTTGGTGTTTATATCTGTGGGTTATCCCTTGTCAATTTCTCTGTCAATAGTTGAAGGATGCTAAGTATACGAGTTTGTTTAATTTTAGTGTTTTAAACCTTTTAAGAATCGATATATGATTCAAAGCACAAATTTGAGCTCCACAATGTGTTTTGTTTACAAATGAGGTGTGAAGTTTTGTAACACACCAACCTTCTTTGATAAATGTATCCTTATAACATCAATGAGGTAGACTAAATAAGTATTATCCTATATGTGTTAGTATTTGTGAATTTCTCCATTTCTGATGTACCTGTAACGATCAATTCGAATTTATTAGTGAATGTTATGTATGTTGTTTCTAAATTAGAGCTGCTTTTAGATTTCTATTTTTCATTTTCAAAAGTGATCGATTTGTGAAACATCGTGTCCGAATGTGATTTTAATTATTGAACCAACACTATTGTTTTAGGTTAGCTTGTACTTCCCTAAGCTATTCACAGTTGTAGCTTAATGAATTCATTGAATTGCTCATGTTACATATAACTATATTTTCAAATCCTAAAATCCAAAAAATATTTCTAAAACAAATAAAAATTGTTGACTTTTACCACTGCATTTTTATATAGTGTCCTCCACAGAGTTACCCATGTAGGATGTGGTCGTGTTACATTATTCTTAACCCTTGCGCAGAAATTTATACCCAAATATAAGATTCCCTAATTAAGTTTATGTTTCGATACACCATATAATAGCGGTGTAATTTCAAGCTATAATTACTCAAGATGTTTGTAGTTTATACTTAATGACTAATGGTTATTAAGTATGACATCATATAAAGGAATATGTGGGAAAAAGTATACTAAATATCATGAACATGTATTTAATTGCAATTTTCTAACTATACAATTCAGAGTAAATGTAATCATTTTCTATATTCGGATTTTTTTTTTCATTGCTGGCAGATATTATATATTGAGTACCAGTAGAAATGTAATGTTAACATAAATATAGGAAGAAAAGCTAGGATCATAACTATTTTCAATTAACCTAATTAGCGTTTTAGCATATAAGAATATAGGACTATAAATATAAGACATAGCTTGGAGATCTCTACTCCTTCAGTGTAGCAAATCAAAATTCGCAGACATTAGTAATATGCTTGCTTGAGTGCAATCGCAATGCCCAAGCAAAGATGCTCATTTCGTCGATCAACAATCAATTCACCAGACTTCAATCTATGGTTCATAAATTGTTATTCGAACAAAATTTATTCAATTCTAATGAAAAACAACCTAATTATTGTTATCCACAGACGATATTCGTCTGAAAAATCATTTACCGGTTGATTACATGGTTTCCTTCTTTTTTTATCAGATCTGATTTGGCTTTTTTTTGTTTTTTTAAATATATAACTATATATTTTCCTAAATTATTTGACCAAATTCATCTATAGCTACTCAAAATTTAGGGTGAGGCTTTATTGTTTTGTGGTTTAAATTATTTGTTCTATTTTACTAGATAGCGTGACATCTCCTAGCAGAGCTACGTTCTTCGTATCCGAGTGTAGCCAATGGGACTTTTAGATCCGAATGGTGAATTCCATGTTCATGATGAATTTTTGTTTGTTATTCTTTTTTAATGTCTATCTTGAGGACTTAAATGTGATAAGTTAGATGTATTTTATATCCACATTACGGGGTGGTGAAATAGACATCATTGGTACACAAGATAAATTCATTCAATTGGAGATTGAATTTACTGGAAAAAATTTCAACGTGTTGTATGAGTATAAAGTTGTAAATGTCGTTCCAAGCTGTCGGTTTTCCGACGGGTGGAGTAAGTTAGTGAAAGAAATGCAACTAGAGGATGAAAATATGTGCTTATTCAAACAATGTGGAAGAAATTTACATAAGTTCCACATTTCAGTGTTAGGTTGTTCCCCTTGATCATTTTGTACTTTTCCAAGTTATATGATTTCTAAATACATTCGATGTTCTTTATTTCAACCTTTGTCTTTTTTTTTTTTTTTTAATTATTAATTTTGGTTAAACTTGCCTCAACAAATGCATCTTTATACCTAAAAGATTAAAATGAGAAATATATATTATCATTCATGAAACCTTCTTACTCCGGAAAATATTGAGTTTACTGAATAAAAATACTAATACTTATAAACTTTAGGAAAGTAATGCATAATACAAGAAATTGTCATTAATATATGAAGATCGTAAAAATCATTTTGACATTATAAGGGCTAATTTGAAAAATTAATTGTCGGAATTTGAATATCTGATGACTTCTAATCCGAACATCTGTGCCACGATATAGGCGTAGGCACCCTACCATGTATCTCAGTGTATTTTATGAACTTGACTTTATTTCCGTCGTAGGGTCTAACTTTGCGTAGCATTTTTCTACGATCATCATCCGTGTTCATTGGTGCATTGAATGACTTATACAATTCTGAAGCGTAATTTTTCATACATTCGTTGAAGATAACGCATCTTCATAATAATTCCCAGCATGCGTCCTCTCTTTGCCTTCTAAGTACTCCGAAGTAACCGTTATTCGTATTGACATTGGAGTATGGTAGGACCATTTTTTATGAGTTAAAATGACCCTATTATCAAATTGTGTGAAATATTTCTAGAATGGGATTACAGCCTTATACATGTATATATGTCGATGCAATTGGTTTGATTAGGAAAAAATTACTATCCCATAATTAAATGTAGCTAATGATGTATATATGGTGCAAAAACTAATAATTAAATGATAAGGAAAATATTGGTGTGTTCATGTGCAATGAATATTTAGCAATTACAATTATATAATGTTTATTTATTTATTTATTTTTTATATTTTTTTATCCTAAATTAAAAACAAAGGAAAAATCCTACACCATATCTAGGTGACTCGAATGATGAGTGCAAAAATTACATAAGCACTTATAACATTGGGAGGATTTCAAAAAAGCACTTACTAACATAAGGCACAATGTAATATATTATATTCTAAAATAATAATATTATTAATTAAGTGAAGGATATTTATTGATCTCCTGTAATCAAGAAAAGGGAAGTGATTCACGTATCTTAATCAAATATCTTTCAAAGATATATATTTGAATAAGATTTTGGATAATCTCCATATTTTATGTCAAACCAATAATAAAAAAAATATATATCACATTCCTGATTCATATTCCTGACTCCAATTTTCAATAATTACCCGGTATAATATTCGAATCTGATTGACTACCCATATTATTGAGTATTCAGTGAGAACCAACACCTTCTCTTGAAGTGTCGCTTTTCCTCCAAATATCGCTAACCCTCCTTCAAACCTCGCTATTCTTGCCTACAGATACGAATTGGTTCATCTTCTGAAATGCGACGTTTATATCCCTATAAATCTATAACAATCAGCCTTAGCTTTGAGTCTGTATAAACCAAGATGCTATTCGTACAGTCCCCGTCCTCGTTATTCATCATATTTTTTATTGTTAAACAGAAGGAGGCGATATGGATGTTCAAGTAGATGGAGGAAATAATTCAAAGGATGCGAAAGACATGAGGCTGCCCCAATTGGTAAGTTATTAATCGCCTAAAATCTCATTTATATTGTTTTTTCGATTGAAATCAAATTAATTCTAGCTATTTTCATGGTCTTTTTGCAGATGGATCTTGCAGAAACTATCCACAAAAATAGTGTGGAAGTTAGTCATTTCATAGTATACAAGATTAGAGTAAGCAGATTACCACATCAATAATACTTAACACATTATATTTGGTTTTTTAATTACAAAAGGCCTTAGGGAGATTTCATTGACATACTAACTATTTTTTGTCCTTTTGGAAACAATTGTTAGCCAAAGATTGAAGACTTCAAAAAGATGATTTTGTGCATATCCAGTCCGTATGAAGAAATGCAAGAACTCGAAGTGGAGATCATGCGTGTAAAAAATAAAATCAGACTTGCGCACTGTCTAGAGGTTGATTAAGGGCAGAAGGCTCTAGAAGAAGATTTGAAGATGTTGAACGATTCACGTGTTGGTCATTTGGCGCGCATGGTTGATTTGAGGGGTATGTACGAGAACGAAGTTCGAGCCTTGATGAAGACATGAAAAAAAGTGATCTTTGTTTTTTAATATGTAATCAACTTCGTTTATCAATCGTAATAGCATGTATTTTATGTATTCTTGTTTTTAAAAATTAACTTTTTTTTTTTAGATTTATAGTTATTGGTGGTATATTGTTTTACCAAGATATAAATGATACAAATATACATGTAAATTGAAAATACTAATACTGAGATAATAGGGTTATATCCCCCCCTCCCCCCCTCAAAAAAAAAAAAAAAAAAAAAAAACCTACCGAAGAAATTCAAGGCACCCATAAATTTACAACAATTAGGAATAATGGATTGACGCGTGCTAATTGATCAAATAATATATGCATGAGTATATTGTGCCCTTAAAAAATCATTTTTTTCTCTAAATGAAATCAATAATTTGACTGTCTTTTTCATTTATTATCAGATTGACAATGTCGTATGTTAATGAAGATATATTTCGTTTTACACGTTTCCTAAAGTGTGCCAAGCATACGTATCAATTATAACATTAACCAATAGAATTCTTATCTTAAGTGTACATTATATTTCAATCGCATTATTGTCCAAGCGGGTTTGAAGTAATATATGACATTTAACATTGATTTATCTAGTTTGAATGTTTCATGATTCGATTTTCAATGAGATCTAATTGAGATGAACACAAGTCTAGTGTGAGTAGTTTGTTGATTTTAACACTAGAGTTAGCTTCCATTATTTTTTTTAATCGAGCTAAAGTCTTATTATAAATTTTAACAAATGAAGATGTATGTCCACTCTTGTATGGAAAGTTACATAAAACATATTTCTAACTAACAACTAACAATCTCGAATAAAGCACACATGTATATTTTTTAAATTTAGACATAGTCCTTAACCAATTTTGTAAGGTTGACAAAACTTGGCACGACCCGATAGCAC
The DNA here is from genome assembly GCA_958295605.1 of Ajuga chamaepitys. Classification (NCBI taxonomy): domain Eukaryota; kingdom Viridiplantae; phylum Streptophyta; class Magnoliopsida; order Lamiales; family Lamiaceae; genus Ajuga; species Ajuga chamaepitys. The sequence continues at coordinate 27,593,313 of OY282496.1, read as the reverse complement.
GACACGAACTCGTACGATGATTTTAGGTTAGGGTTGATGTCTATCGAGTTAGGGTCGTTATTGGGTGCACCCGATAAGACAATATAGAATTCTGGTCCTATCGGGCCAACCCGATAAAACCCAATAATAGCCCGATAACACTACTACTGCTACTACTGTTACTACTGCTGCCACTGCTACTGCTACTACCGCTACTACTACTATCACCACTACTACCACTACTACCACTGCTACTACCACCATTACCACTACTACCACTACTACCCCTACTACCACTACTACCACTACTACTACTAGTTTGTTGATCTAGTGGAATATTATTTTGTTTGAAGAAGAGCTAGTTGACATAAGACCTAGCCGCCTAGAATGGATATGTTGATTACTAATAAAAAAAAAAAAAGAAAAGAAAAAAAGAATTTCCAATAATTATGTCTAATGGTAAAACCCACATAATTTGTCACCCCTACAATTTTGTTAATTTTTTTGTCCTGAAGAGACGCAGTATTAGCGATGATTTCAGTTGAACAATATTCTTTTCTTTTTAATTAATTTTGGATCACCATGGCTTGTTTTTTGAACGATAGTCTAAAAAAATGTTACTAATGTAAATATTTAAACAAGGGCATGGAATTATGAATTTGTTTCCACCATCATTATGCACTATCATTCAATCCACATGTTGAGCACATTGAACTTAGTGGATAAAATAGTGGTAGTATGTCTATAATTGTAATATTGGCTATTTAATATTATCAAACCTTTTTATTTTATAATTAACTCATAATATTATTGAACATTAACCAACCACCCAATCTAACTTTCAAATTTAAAAGTTTGAATACTGAAAAAATCGTGTATATGGGGAAATCAATACCAAAAATATCTCCAACTACTTTACTTGAGTTTCTGCTATTAATAATAAGAAACTTTGATTTTCCTCCAATTTTACACGTTCCTTATTTGTAAATAATTTCGTTAATTAGGGCTGCATGCATTTTTGGGATTGACAGTGATATTTTAGATAATCTAACTGTAATATACGTCCATGATTTACAAATTTCCCTTATAAATTATTTTTTTGAGAACAAAAACTGCCTTATAAAATTGAAATATAAAATAACCCCCAAAAAATGATATGTATATGTTTAAATATACCTATTTCATCTTGATATTTTCGAACAAACAGCAAAATATTTTTATAAAAGAACAAAAAAAATTTGACCCCAACACATCCACTAGAAATCTAGGTTTACCTCCTAAAGCAAAACAAAGAAAACCCAAAGAAAAAATAGGAGCAACATATTTTTCTGAGGCCATGTCATCTCCTTGCAGTAAGAGATTCCCAAACATGGATGAAGAGTTCGAAGTACATATGGAGAAGATTAGAGAATTCAACAGAATGAGTAGCAATTTATTACATAGATTTGATTTGATAAACGATGAATCCAACGAATCACCAGCAAATTTGATGGTATGATTCGAATATTATTTTATATCACATCTTCCAATAATGTGTATTTTAGAGGTTTAGTAGTTGTGTTACTATTGTGTTAAAATGACATTTACCACTTATCTTTACAAATGTATTAGCACAGAGACAATTAACCACCATATTGACATGAAATTGTTTAATATGTCGTCATACGTATGATTCATAATGACAGATTTATTACGTGATAATAAAAAAAAATGAGTAATCTGATTTTTTTCTTAGTGAACTCATATGTAAATTATGTTAATTGAAATGTTAAGCTATCGAACAACGCATTTGTTTTTTAACGGTCTTTACATTCGAGTAATAGAAATATTCATTGATGACTTAACAATTTCAGTGGCAGGAATCTAGTGTCTCAATTTTCCACCACACTGTTTTGAGATTTACTACCGGTTTGGGAAAAAAAATCAAAAAGTATTATTACGGAAATATGTGGTCCGGTTGACTTTTAATTTAGAGGTTTAGATTTCTCACAAAGGTTAAACTCGATTAGACTAATAACTTAATCATATTGCTTACTAATACATTTTACCCATAATGAATAACTTAATCATACTGCTTACTAATACATTTTATTCATAATGATTGCATCGACACTCCTAATTAGTGTATGTGTTCTTATGAATTGTGAGGTTATACATGAAAACATGATGTACCCCCCCTCCCCCCTATCCCCGATACATAAACCAGTGCTAAAACTCTAGTTTAGTTTTTAAGAATACTTCAAATTTTATAAAGTTAAATGTAATGTTTTTGTGGAAATTTAATGTCGTTCTTCCGTGATTTAATTTCGTTACCCAATTTTGTTTATACAGAATGACGTAGAATCGGTTGATATTGATGGGTTAGTTGACATCAATGACAAATCCAGTTGCAATCGCGGGCTGAACAACAATGAAGAATAGATGCCTGAATTCTTGACCCAACCATTGAAAAACCCTTACAAGCAAACTACAAATCAAACGCCAAACAGAGAATCCCAACCTCAAAAGAGAAAATGAGGTCGCCATCAAAGTACCATGAGTAAAGATGCTCCCATTCTTACTAAGATATCGGTTGAAATTTTTTATGAGGATATCAAACTCCTAAGTGACAAAGATAAGTTGTATATTCGGTCGCTCGATTTTGGAGGATTGCTAGAGTTAGATAATTGTTGCTTGTGTAAAGACCCTGTGAATTCCCTAATTTTAGTGTATGACGTGACCACAGAAACCCTACGTGTGGGTGACAGAGACTACCATCCTATTGCTACAGATTTCAGTAGTATAATGGGTGTTCCGGAGGGAGGACGAGTTATGGAAATGCATGGGAAATTTCGGAGTATACAAGAGTTATCGTGTAGGTTCATTGACAAACAATCGGAGCGACAAATATTGAAGGCGAGATTCCTGCACAGTTATTAGCCTCAAAAGTGTTGACAGCAGATGACGTTGTCCATTGTTTTGTGCTTCTTGCTACTACAAGAATGCTAGGGACAACGTCCACCGAAGAGATAAAGCAGTCATACCTCTTCTCGGTTAGGAACGTGGGCAATATTGCAAATGCAAAATGGGGATCAATGTACTTTAACTAAGGGATCAAAAAGTACACAAAATCAAGGTACATCATCTTGCCGATAACGGGATGTATTATATTCCTGTAGGTATTCAATTTATATGGGTGCTCATTCACAAAGTAAAGAGGTGTTTGTCGTTACCCTCACATCTTACGTTGAATACACAGATAATTTATATCATGCATTCAAAATAAATAGAAATTAAAGTCATGTTAAGTTATGATTATATTTTGTTTTTTCTCCCTTTTTATTTTTTGGGACAAATATAATTGTTAAAGTCTTGAAATGTTCTAATGCAATTGGATGAACTGGATTAATTGATAAAAGTGCAGTAAATTGATTTGGAAATTGCTCTGCTAAATTTACAAACCTATTACCTTTGTGTATAAAAGGTACAATAACCAAGATAACAAATAAAAATATTACATGGTTAAAAATATTAGAAAACAATATGGATATGATACGCTGTCATACTCCAAAGTGTTCCATTCATTTGGTTATTTATTTTTTCGGTAAAGAAAATAACTCTTATTTGTTTTTTAGTTGTACTATTTGAGGATGGTCATTCCATGTGCACCCCACCCGTCGACCCATATGGACTAGCAGAAGTAGGAATCGTGGACACAACTAAGCAGAGCTATGTTGCTAATATGATTAATACAAATCAATGGTTTTTGGAGATGATATGTTTTTTAATTTATTGTGGTTCCAAAGCAGTACAAATCATTATTATATTTTTTTTAAATAATTTTTACATTCGATTATTGAACAAGTATTTTAAGAAAAATTATCATATGTTTGGTATTCCCCTTTTTTAATCTTCAGAATTGTCGCAAAGAGGAAATATCAGCCCAGAGTCAAAGAAAAGATGAGGTGATCGGAGAGGGGAATGATGATAAAAATGCACATACATCGGATCCGAGCATATCAACCCACGTAAAAATTCTTGTTGAACAGGTTGATCGTTGCATGTAAACCATGGTTGAAGAGATTAGGCGGGTAGGTAATGACCAGGACATAACAATCTCCTTGTTAAAGGATGGCATCAACCAGTTGAATGCGACTTTAAAACAATGAGAATTAGACCAAGTATGGAAGCAGTAGCATCTCTAACCGGCGGCAGCACGAGCAGGATCATAACACTTGGAGGAATGAAGATGGTGTACCTTCCAATGGTGAACCTTATGTGAAAATTGTCGAACTTCTGAACGAACTGATTAATACAGAGGCTCCCCACAATATTGCCATTTTGGACGAAACCAGTGATGAGGCGGATGCCTGGAGCAAGATGAGTACGGAGAATATGAAGGTAAATAGTATGTATTTTTATTAACATATTTGTGACATCTATTTATAACATTATAAAACTAAGTTTAGTAGAAAGTCATCACAGTATATTCCTAAATTAGAAATTATAACGCAGAGTAATATTGACGTTGCTACTCCAAAATCCATCCTGAAAAGCCTTCTCAAACACCCCAAGTTTCAAACAACTTCATGACAGATGCTCAAGACACAATCAAATTATGGAGAAAGTGTCAGTCCATGGGATTTTCTTTCACAAAGAACATGTTGAAGTCTGAAAAAAATATGAAGCTTGCAGTGTTTGCTACAGACAAAATTTTGGCGTCAAGGTTAGTAATGTTGTAAATTAACAAATGCACTATACATTGAAGCAATTTACAAATATGAAATATATGGTTTAACATATTTATTTAATTTGACTCAATAATTTTGTCTGACACCCCATTGTTAAACTTATTTGTCCAAAACCAACGTAGTGATGTACTTAGCTCGTCGGCTGGAAGACACCTGACGAGGCATGAAGCTAGGACATTGATACCGGCGAGGTGTCTCTGGAACGCGGTATGGCTCTGAACATTCTTACATGCAGCCCGAGTGATAGCTATATACTAAATAATTCACATTAATGCTTTATCCATTGAGATACAGTTTTTGAATTTCCATCAACTAGGTTTTGCACATTGCATCAGAGCTGTTAAACTATGAAGAGATGACATATAACGATTCTCAGCTTAAGATTTGCTACCTACCATCTCTGAATGTGGTAAGAAATTAGTAATGACATAATCTTTAAGGTTATTAAATTCATTATTTCAGCTGTATTAAATTTCCTTATCGATGCACGATTTAGGCTAGATCAATGAAGGATGTAGCGCAAATCACCGCATGCTTCAATATGCTAAACCTCAAGGAAAGATACATTGTATAATCAGTTCGTGCGACAAGGTTCGTCTGCCTAAATCATTTCCTTAACTCGTAATTGGATTCTTATTCTTATCTGACACAAATACAATGCTTTAATTGATCGATATAAACATATTTGTACTCATACACACCACTGCTCCAGACCATTTAAGACTAATTGTGTTGGACATGATCATGCGTTAAGTAGAGCTAATGGATTCCTCCCTTGATTCTCACGAGATGGACGAGGATATGGCTACAGTCATATGGGTTATGGTAAGATGTGTTGTGGTTGATAATGAACAAATGAGTCGTATATAATGTACAGATTAATCTTGACTGTCTACTTCTACTAATCAAAGGTGTCAGGACTTTAAGAAACATACAGCCTCGACCTAGGTCGTGCACACAAGGAACTGTTCACCTCATTTGAGATCAGACATGACATCCTTGGGGAAAAGAAGCAGAACTCGAAAGATATTATGGAGGCTCAGTTTACATTTTATTTTACCATTAGTTTTTTTACATCTTAGTAACTTATCTCTGCCCAAAATTATTGTGTACCGACATCTTGGACACTTACTATTAATGTCCGTGTAGGACGGATTGTGGGGTATACATTATACAAAACATACGAGCTACACGAAGCGAAGCACAGAACATGAGAAATTTCACATTCGATGATTCAGAGGTATTGTATCCATGCCTCGATAGAACACATTCAGAAAAATCTTTTATGGTTAATACTAAAGGCTAATGTATAAGTGCCAATACATAAAGAATGCCCGTTTATTTCAAATGTAAGGAACTCAGCCAGGAACTGCACCTTTGGGTTTTGATATGGATTATGAAACATGATGGAAACATGCACAAAAAAAAAGTGATGGAGGATGTGATTGCCTGGTTCAACCAATCTGGTAAATCCAGGACGAAACACGGTTCTGCCCCCACCACCAAACGCGGCGTCAGTAACCTTCCATATAGATCCGCACCTGGTGTAAAAATAAAAGAAGTTTGTGTCTTGATACAGATGAAGTCGGGAATGAGATATAATATTAACAATTAAGTTTTATCTGGGATAATTTGTTACTTATTATATTATGTTTTGGGTCATTGATAATTTTTAATATGGGTAAGTTTAACAGTTTGTTTCTTGTTTACAAATAATTTAAGGTATTCCAAATAGAGCTTATCACTTTTAGTATTCGGTACATTTTATTTGTCTTTCCAGTGTATAATGTTTTCATGCATTACATACAATATGTTGTGGTGTGTTATACATTTTTATTTCTTCCTTTTACAACTAGGCGGGATTTTATACCATTATATACATGGTTTTCACGTTATACCATCAAGTAGGTAGCCAGTTAAGCATTGTCTTATACCATAATATTAAGTTTTGTTATAATACTGACGTATTACATTATTACATCAAACAACTAGAAAAAAACATCTAAAATGATAAATTGTTATATTATTTATTATGTAATATAGGTAATGTTAGTAGGGGAGTTAACAAGTCAAGTCATGTCGGGAGACTAGGAAGATTGTGGGCAAGCTCGAATAATAGACTCAATGCTCGAGCTGCACCAATATTATGATTTCAAACTCCAGTTATGTAAAAACTCGTTATCTCGGGATCACGTCGACTCAATTTGTACAAAATAAAATATAAAAAATATTAAAATAATCTTTAGCAAAGCATAATTAAGCCAAGAAGACTGCCGATCCAAGAATTGTTCCACTCGAAATCGACACCTACTCGGTCTCGACTACTTTATATCGCGTCATTTTAAGTTTTTTTTATTCGATTTCGCGTGGCTTGCGAGTTGTCTCAACTTAGTCTCATGTCTAACTGGAACCCATAAAGGGCATTCAAGCAATTTAACCTCTAATGTTTGGCCCATTAATTAAATCTATAAATAAGACAACGGGCTTTTATATGATCAGTAATTACCTCTAGTTGTTGGCCCATAAATCAAATTAATAAATAAAATAGTGGGCTTTCAAATGATCGGTTATTAATCAATGATATAAGTTTTTCCATAAAACCAACCCCTCTTCTAGGGTTTGCTATACTCTTCACGTTATACACCAACTTTCATTCATCTTAAACTCTTCTCTAGAACTTATCGCTTTTTTTTTTTTTTTCTTTTTTAACTCTCTATGTTGGTTGCATCCATATCTGATGGATCCCAATATAGTTGGGATATATATTTGACTAGATATTTGATATCTTATCAGATATATTTCTGATAGGGATGGAGATCCTATCCATAATAGGAGAGAGATCTCTCCTATACCAGTATATATACAGATATATCTGATATTTGTAAGGTACGGGAGATGCACACAGAATTTACAGTTTCTCCCTTTTCTCTCATATTCTCATTCTTGGAGTATCACCGGATTCCTCCAAGAGCCTAAGGTGTGTAGTAAATGGCGGACACCCTGGTAGTGTCTATTAGGATGGGCTTGTAGACGAATAAAGTAAGATCCATCATTTGGTGAATCGATCAAATACATTTCCACTGCATTCACTTTAGGTATATATCTATTTCCTATATACGTGTTTATGTGTTTTAGATGTGTTATTTCTAATTGTGGTATCAAAGCGAGTTGATTCTTTCTCCCCTCAATTGAATTGATTTACTGTTTCGTGGTTTTTATTAAATTGAATGAGAGACTTAAAAAGGGCAGCATGCATCCCTCGTTTCTGAAAAAAGAAAAAGAAAATTGAGATTTTTTTTTAATCAAAGACTTAAATTTTCCCTTATGCATTGCTAGCCCCAAACAAGGTGGTGATTTTGGCCTTGTCCACCGGCCACGACGGTGGCGGCACTCGCCGCTGCTGCGTTGCTGCTGCGTGAGGCAGTGGAGGAGTCCGGCGAGGTTTGTCGGGGTCCGAGGCTGTGCGAAGGCGAAGGCGGCGCCGGCGACGCGGATCTTGTGTTGTTGCGCTGCTTCGTTGTTGACTGTTGTTGAGCGACAGGGGTGGTCGTGGCGGTAGCGTGAACCTTGTGCTACTGTGCTATTGGCTATTGATTGGCGACCACTGCGTGCTCCTGCAATTGCAGCGGCAGTATTATGCTGCTCCTGCTGCGCGACTCCGGGCGGCTGCGGCATATGCGCTGCTCCTACTGCGCTGCCATCCTTCGCTGCCCTACTTTACTGCTCTACTTCGCTGCCCCTGCTGCTGCACTGGCGGCGGTTGCGGCGGTGGGCTAGGGTTTATAGATTAAAAACTGGATTGGGCCTGGGCTTGGTGCCTGTATTTAAAATCTGGCTGGACCATATAATAGGTTGCTGGGCTGGAATAATACAAGTGGCCTTCATTTGCTAGGCCAACTTTTTTAGGCCAAATTTTTTAAAATCTGCCATTATGAACCCAAAATGAAAAAGGAGCAGGCTGCTCCAGTTTTTATTTAATAAAGCCCATTTTTTCGTATTGGTTACTAAATAAAAAAAATCAGGCTGCCAATTTTTTTGGATTGGGCCACTTACTTTAAATTAATTACATGCATTATGTGATTTAATTTATTGATTGCGTATTTTAATTACGTAATGTTGGTTGATGTATATGTGAGATAGTTGCGACAATGGTGATTATACGATGTCCCGATGTAATTTTCTTTCATAGAATCATGTAGTAGGAACAAAATTTGTAATTTTTTATTTACTTTTTTCGTTTCTGACTAGGGACACATGTATTAGAGGGGCCATTTTTTTAAGGCCATGTAATTTTTTTTGTTTCGTATTTACCACCATAGGTCATTGACATATCACTATATTTTTTTATGGATGTCTTTTATATGGTCATTTTTTTTTATTGGCGATCATTTAACTTTTTGTTATCTTCAATTGAGTGGGAGATGATTATGAGCCTATGTGACAAAATTTTCGATCTCATTCACTTGCGACAAATAATAAAATTTATTTGGACTAATATAAAAAAATATTAAATAGACAAGCTTCTAACATATTGCACATAACAGAAATGGATGCCCAAGTAGCTTTTTCTGATCTTTATGGCTCTAGCAAATTAGATGGTCAGAACTATGCCATGTGGCGCCGTAAGATCCAGTTTCTGCTACACCACAAGAATGTCATTGATCATCTCACCACTACTATGGATATGCCGGTTGAGCCAGAGAATGGACAAAATGACCAATACCGTCGCGATTTGGACGCATACAACAAGTGGGTTAATCAAGATCATTCTGCGTGCTATACTATGTTGAGCTGCATGCAGGATCATCTGATTTGTGAGTTTGAGACATTTCCCGCAGCTAAAGAGTTGTGGGAAGACTTAATGGTCACGTACGACACTACCTCGGCAACAAGATTAAGGGTTCTTACCCTTAAGTTTAATCAATACGTACTTGACCCAAAGCACACTATGGGTCAGCATCTTGATGTCATGAAAGATATGATTCGAGAACTTCAAAACGCTGGAAATGAACTCACCAATGAACAACAAGTTTTGGCAGCCCTAAGGTCACTACCTGAGTAGACTTGGGGACACATTAAACTTATGCTCACACATAACGAGTAAATCCAGACTTTTGACAGCGTCGCCAGTCATCCTAGCCTTGAGGCTGACCATCGAGAGGCGGAACAAGCACAAGCAGCTACTTTCGTCGCACACGGTGGGCAACGCAAGCCTAACAAAGGCAATCGCTCGAAAAAGAAAAAAGATGCAGGACAAAGCAATGCCAAAAATCAAAACTTGGGCCCGCAAGGTGAAAAGGCTAAACAGCATCACCGTGGTAAAAGGGGCGGAAAGAAGAAAGACAATTGCTATAACTGTGGAAAGCTGGGTCACTTTGCTCGAGATTGTACTGAGCCAAAAAAGGTATGACCTACTCCTAGCTCTTCTTCATTTGTTTGCTCACATGTGTTCTTTGCTAACTCTCTCCATGGGTGGATTGTAGACTCGGGAGCAACCAAACATGTGACAAGAGATAAAGCAGGATTTGTAGATTATCATAGAGTACCAGCGGTAGCCACTACATTGTTATGGGAAATGGTGCGCAAGAAGAGGTTGTGGGAGTTGGATCATACCAGCTCAAACTTAGCACTGGGCGCGAGCTGCTCCTTAGTGATGTGTTTTATGCGCCTAGTATTCAGAGTCATTTACTTTCAGTTTCAGCACTTTTTTAGTCAAGGATTTTCTTTCCAATTTCAAAAGACTATGTTATCTATTTTTCTCGGCAACAACCTTTATGGCATAGGTCATATGAATAATGAATTTTTCATGTTGGATTTATCTATAGCATGCACTTCTTTTGTTTCTTCATCTATTGATGTAATGAATGATTCTATTAAAATTGCATGCAAGGTTAGGACACATAGGACGTGAGAGGATGACTGAGTTAGCTTGAGAGGATCTTTTAGGCAATCTCGCTAAAGTCAACCTTCCTATGTGCGAACCATGTCTGGCAGGAAAAACCTGCCGGAAGCCTTTTGGAAAGGCTAATAGAGCTACTCAACCTCTAGAGTTAGTTCACTCAGACATATGCGGTCCTGTAAATGTGAAGGCATGGCACGGTGCATCCTATTTCCTCACATTTATTGATGACTATTCGCGCTATTGTTCAGAAGCACTTGATTGCTTTAAGCAATTCTTTGCGGAGGTTGAGAACCAAGGAGATAGGAAACTTAAAACTTTACACACTGATAGAGGGCGAAAATACTTGTCTGATCAGTTCAGACAATACTGTGAGGAAAAAGGAATCATTAGACAACTGTAAATTCCATACACTCCGCAACAAAATGGTGTTGCAGAGAGGAGGAATAGGACACTTCTAGACATGGACAGATCAATGATGGCGCAGGAAAATCTTCCAATACCGTTTTGGGGAGATGTAATTTTAACTGCTGCCTATATATTGAACCGTGTGCCATCTAAGTCAGTTCCTTCGACGCGATATGAGTTGTAGCATGAAAGAAACCCTAACTTAGAAGGCTTGCGCCCTTGGGGGTCAGCTGGGTTTGTTCATACTACTTCTCATAAGCATGGAAAACTTGGTCCTAGAGCAGTCAAACATATCTTTATAAGATATTGTGACCACTCGAAAGGCCATGTGATGTATGGTGAACAACCTGATGGGGGAATGACAGAAATTGAGTCACGTGATGTCAATTTCCTCGAGGAGGAATTTCCAACAATTGGAGAAGTTAAAGGAGATCTTAAACTTTATGAGTTACAAGATCCCGAAGACAACACTAGAATTCCTGGCGAGGATGAGGTTTCACAATCAAATCCAAAAATCGATAGGAATAATGAAAGTAATCTTAGAGTCAGTGGGAGAAATCCATTTCATTAAGACTCTCAAGATCTAGATTTGCGACAGAGCAAGTGTGGAACGGTACCCTGAAGACGTTTTGAACTTGAGGGGGAATCTTTCATGTGAGCAACTGTGGATGTTGATGAGCTAGCCACTTATGAAGAGGTTGTAACTTCTCCAAATGCTGAAGAGTGGATAAGTGCTATGGAGGAAGAGATGAGTTCGATGGCTAAGAACCAAGTTTGGGAGCTAGTCGATCTACCGTCTGGACGCAAGATAATTGGGAACAAGTGAGTTCTCAAAGTCAACCGAAAAGCAGATGGCTCAATAGACAAGTACAAAGCTAGCCTGGTGGCGAACGGCTTTACCCAAAAAGAAGGTGTGGACTATGAAGAGACATTCTCCCCAGTGGTGAGGTTTGCCTCAATCCGTCTCATTTTAGCAATTGTCGCCCACCTTGATTTGAAATTTTCCAAATGGATGTAAAGACAATATTTCTCAATGGAGAACTGGGTGATGAGATCTATATGAATCAACCTAAGGGTTTTTAGGTAAAAGGACAAGAGCGCAAAGTGTGTCGCTTAAAGCGTTCCATTTATGGACTAAAACAATCATCCAGACAGTGGTACCTTCGATTTCATCGAGCTATCACCTCGATAAGCTTTATGGTGGTTGAGGAAGATCAGTGTGTGTATGTCAAAAGAGATGAGAAAAAATTCACAATTCTCTCATTGTATGTGGATGACATTTTCTTGGCTAGTAATGATATGGAAATGATTGTCGCCACTCAGTAGTGGTTGTCATCTACCTTTGAGATGAAAGACATGGGAGAAGCAGAATACATACTTGGTGTTAAGATACACCGAGTTCACTCAAAGAGACTCTTAACTTTGTCTCAAGAGACTTATATTAAGAGGGTTCTGGAGCAATTTCGTATGCATAATGCTAAACCCGTTGACACGCCTATGGAAAAGAATTGTGTTCTTAGCAAAGATTTATGCCCAAAGACAAATGATGAAAAGGAGAGCAGGGCTAAAGTTCCTTATGCAAGCGCTGTAGGGAGTTTCATATACGCAATGATGTGTACTCGACCAGACCTGTGCTTTGCAGTTGGGATGGTGAGTAGGTATCAAAGTAATCCCGGACGCACTCACTGGGCTGTAGTCAAAAGGATACTTAGATATTTAAAAGGGACAAGTGATTTAGCTTTGTGCTATCACGATGGCAGTCTGAAGCTACTGGGTTACAGCGATGCTGATGGATCAACGGATAGAGATGAACGTAAATCCACTTTAGGATATGCATTCTTGTTGAGTGGCGCTGCTATCACTTGGTGTAGCAAGAAGCAGCCTTGTATATCTTTATCCACTATGGAAGCAGAGTACATCTCTTGTACATATACAATTCAAGAGGCTATCTGGTTGAGAAGATTTCTCCAGACATTGCACATTACGGCGCACGTAGATGATGCAGTAGTTGTCCTTTGTGATAACACAGCTTCACTAGCATATGCTAAGGACCGCAAGTATCATACCACTTTATCCGAGATAATATTGCGCAGGGGCAAGTGGTTCTCAGGCACGTTCCCGCTGTTGAAATGATAGCTGATCATTTCACCAAGCCATTGAGTAGAGATGTATTTCAAAGGCATGTTAAAAGTATAGGACTTCGTAGAATTTAAATTCTTTTAGCCTGTATGAACAATTTTATTTATCAATTAAATGTACCCTTATTATATGTTAGAAGTACTGTGCATGTTATATGTTATATGTCACAAGGCTTGTATTGTCCCACTCACACGGGAAATTGCCCTGGCGCTTTGGTAAGCGAGCAGGATGAGACTAGCAGATCAAACACTTAAGTGATCACCTTCGTGAAAGGAACAACACGAAAGGTTGTTGCCCATAGTTGCCTTGGCAAAGGGGCCAGGATGAGATCATACTTGATCGATTATGAAGAATGTCCTAATTTCATAAAAACCTCTTAATAACCGAATGTCCGAATCATCGGAAGTTGTGTTGGAGACAAATTTCTAGCGGTACATAGGTTAGACGCTAGAAGAGCAACTGGACTTACTCGTATGATGTTTAGAGCGTGACATGCCCAAATTTGAGTGGGAACTCCATCATAGCATGTATTCATACTACATGTGCTTTATGGCAACCTTAGTAAGAGGAGTGACCAAATAGATCCCTGCTTCGTCACTGTGTGAGCTCTTATAGTGATTATATGTACCCTTTGGACTTTGGACTTTGTCATGAAGTGTAAGCTTGAGGAAGCTACTTTACCATGTGTTCAATGGCCATGATTGATACGGTCTGTCAGAGAATGACTAAGAAAGTTGTCAAGTCCAAGCAGATTGGCATAAGAAGCCAAGGAAAAACTAAGCTGGTAATGCACTTGTGGACTATGGCTCATAGGCTGGCCGACTATGTCGAAATAGTTTTGACATAGTCATGAGCATAGATACAAATTAGGGGTCAAACATGCTTTATATGCATAACAGGGATCAAATATGTTTGGTCTAGTGCAACCACATAGTTTGGGGTACACAACGAGTCTCCTGAGTTGATGAGTTATGTTAGTTGGGTGATAACTTAATATAACTCCCCTCACTTTGTTCTAGTATGTTCTCGCTTGGTCGCACGCCTTAGTCTCTGTATGAAAGAAGAGATGTGATGATGAGAATTGTGGAGTCTTTGATTCGAATAAGTTGGATCAGATTTGTATGAGTGGGAGATGTTGGTTGCATCCATATCTGATGGATCCCAATATAGTTGAGATACATATCTGACTATATATTTGATATCTTATCAGATATATTTCCGATAGGGATGGAGATCCTATCCATAATAGGAGAGAGATCTCTCCCATACCGCTATATATACGGATATATATGATATTCATAAGGTACGGGAAATACACACATAATTTACAGTTTCTCCCTTTTCTATCATATTCTCATTCTTGGAGTATCACCGAATTCCTCCAAGAGCCTAAGGTGTGTAGTAAACGTCGGATGGTCTGATAGTGTCCGTTAGGACGGGCTTGTAGACAAATTTACTAAATCCATCGTTTGGTAAATCGATCAAATACATTTTTGCTGCATTCACTTGAGGTATATATCGATTCCCTATATACGTGTTTATGTGTTTTAGATGCATTATTTCTAACACTCTATATTTTCACTACCAACTTCTTTGTATTTGTTTGTCATATATCAATAAGCATATTCAATAGGATCGATCTACTACCTTTCTTGTTCGAAAGATGATGAATACAAAATTTTCACAAAAACATATGTCTTCTTGATTATTTTTTTTTATTACATATAGCATAACGAAATGAGGAGATTGTAAGTCGCTTCAATCGGAAGAAATCTACGGGTTATTGCATGATATTCTTAGTTAATTGCATGAAAACCAAGATCTATTTATTCGGCCTTATTTTTTTGTTTGTTACCTTAATTCCTGGTACATTATTCTTCACTCAATCGTATTTCAGTACAGAGTTGTCACAATAGAACCCTTGAAATTCTTTTATGCTTTAATCATTGAAATTAAAATAGATATGCACATTCCTTCAATAGTCTTGTTCGAAAACGTATGTGTTACTCGCCACTGAACATCTCTATATAGTGTTATGTCCGTTTTTGTCATTTTTTCGCAATCTGTCAAAGATTAGTGGTTTTATTTTAAAGAATTTTCTAGTTTGTATATGAAACTGAAATGTTGCTTAGCATAAAAATAATAATAATTCAGAGCAATACTTCAGTTCACGTATTTTATTTTTTGTCATATACCGTCATTTTTTTGAAAAGATAGATAAACAACTGACAAGGATTGTAGCGTACTTGTTCTTAGGATTTTTAGACCAGGTGAAAATATATTGTAGGACTCTATGTATGTCTCTTCTATGCTGAATGTGTGATGTTGTCTCTGTATTTAAACAATTATAATTACATTGACGTTATGAGATGCTCTCAAATAATTATAAGATCAAATATGTTATTTACTTATGATAACCATTATGTAGTACAATCAACAATCCAATACGGACAACATATTGGATAAATTAATGATGTCTTTTTCCTAGTTTTATTGCTAGGTTCGTCAGTGGTTTTTTCAAAACTTTTAGAGAATCCAATTAACAACTGCCTATAATTTGCATCTCTTTGTTTCTCTTAGGAATCTTCCTAATAAGGGGCTAACAAAGGCTACGGCTTTGAAAACTTTGACACGGTGAATTTATCGAACATTCAAGAAAAATATGTGCAACATTAATAAGTGGGGAACATGAATAATGTGATGGGGGACCTATGAAGCCAAATTAGTTTGCACGTTTACTTTAACAAAAACGACCTATAAAATTATATTTTAGCATTTTCTTGCTAACAGGGAACAAAATGTTGTACTACATTTTTTGTTTTTGACTATTTGATAAAAAAAATCATTGTATTCCAAAGGCATTTGAAAATTTATCTGGATTTATGTTTGTCCCTTCACATCATTCATGGTTCCTCATATATTATTTGAATATGGTTCCCCATATATTATTTTGGACTACATCTCTTGAATTGTTTGTTAGCTTCGCCATGGTAAAGTTAGCAAATGTATCTACTGTTCTTGGTAAGATCATCTATAATGTATACGATATGTGTGTGTTAGCTCAAGACATGAATTCTTAAAGTGTAGACTCTGTGCAACACGGTAAGTTGCTTGTAATTGTGTTATCCCTCTACTTCCAGTTACTTCGATAACCTGTTTTCCAGTGATGCCCCTTAGTCTCATTTGCCTAACAGTAAGGCAACTAGTTGTAATAGATGTTTGTTGAATAGTTACGCTCTTGTGCTTTCAATCTTAATGTTTTCTTCAAACATTAAGGCAATTAGTTGTAATTACATGTCTTCGTTGTTGTTTGCGTAGTAAGCAACATTGTTTTTATATCACTATTGGGGAGACATTGATAGTATCTTATGAATGATAATTTATAATTCTTGGATGATATATGATAATACACCATTTGTAGGTAAAATTTATCACCGGCTTGATTACTCTTCCGATCTGTATTATCTGAAACTCTGTGTAACGACCCGAATTTTTCTAGTTGCATTGTTTTATTTGAATTGAGTGGAAATATATTAGTTGCGTTATTTTTGTGCGTATTTTACTTGTTGTAATTATTTTTCTTACACTTGCATAATTATCGACCTTTAAAAGTAGTGGTATGAATTAGTATTTTGGATGGATCGGGATACAAAAGTTTAATTAGACAACACGTAGACACGATATTACCCAATGATATAAGAGAAACCAACATTTTATCATAAGCCCTCTCTATAGGATTACTAACCCAAAAACTAATGGCCGAAAACCATGGTTTCATTTCCACAATATTACCCAAAATCCAACGGCCGAAAACCATGGTTTCAATCCCACAATATTGCCCAAAACCAATGGCTAAATCCCATAGTTTTATGCCCACAAGATCAACTAAACCAAAAGCCGATACCACGATTTTATTCCCACGATTTTGTGCTTGGTATGACTATAAATAGAGATGGGGATGGGGGAGTTTTCATTCCATCATCTACTCCCACCAAAACATAGCTTGAAGGTATTCTTTTATGCTCCCATAAAGCATAACTGGTAAGTCTTCCCTCTTTCCCTCTCAAATGTTCCATCCCCAGCCATCGAAACCTAACAAAGTCGCCAAAAAACTGGCCCGGCAGCTTTTTAGGCTCGTCGGATCAGCTACGGCCCCATTTTCATTTGTGTTCCTCTGTTAAAACCCATATTTTCTTGTACAATATGATAGGTCTCGTCAAGGGGATTCTGGAACAATTTTCAGAATCGTAATCCGAGCTCTAGAAGTCCAGTTATGGCCGGTCAAAGTTTAGGCGAAATCCATATAACTGAACCACCTTCAGAGTGCCATAACTTTATGCTCCGAATTCTGATTTTGTTGTGGATGGTCATTCTAGAAAGCTCTTCATGAGATATTTCCATATCCATATCCCAACTGAAATTCCGATGACCGAGTCACGGGAAAGGTTTGGTCAAAGTTGCTACAGAAGTTCATGTACCATTTTTTTTAAAATTAGATACTCGGTAGGGGCTAAAATGCAATTTTGATTTTTTAATTCTACCCCTAGTCAAAGTCAGTCTTTCTGAAAGTCAGCAAATCCATGTATTTATGAAGATGCCACTGCCCTGTTTTACAAAATTGCCACTCTTTTTTCTAGAAATTACAACGATGCCATTAGACCTTTAAAGTGTCGTAAAATATTCGTTTTTAACCCGATTCGGCTCAAACCAGTTGCTAGAAAACCCAAATTCCAAAAACTCTACATTTTAATATAAAAATATGAATCTAAAATATTTTATGAAATTGTAAAATGGCCCTCAACTTTTATAAAATTATAAATTTTAGCCCAAATCTTCAATTTATGTTTAATCTTGTACCCACCTATGCTAAGACAAATATTCTATATATTGTAGGAATAAAAGAAGTTGAAGTTGAAGAGAACTGCTGTCTAAAGAAGGACTATACGACCAACTAGCTGTACGCACTTCTAGGTGGGGTAACTCTATGTGGCTATTTTATGTTGTCTACTTGTTTTCATGCAAATTGTTGTGAAATTTATGTGAAACTTGTGTGAAAATTATGTGAAGTTATGGGTAAAACTATCTTATGTGTATTGTATACGGGTAATACTGTACTAGCTATGTTAGGACTGCAGTAACACCGTAAAAAATCCTTGGATCGCTCCCGAATATGCTTTTTAAAACCCTTCCGGGTAAAATCATACATGCTATGCTTTACGGGTAAAACCGTACACGATTATGCTTACGGGTAAAGTTGTATATGATTATGCTTACAGGTAAAACCATATATGATTATGCTCTACGAGTAACACCATACATGTTCATGGATCGCAAGATCACCCTCGAGACGCTCCCAAATATGTTATGCTGCTCGAGCGGGGCAACGCGTGCCCCGCCTATGTGCTTCTATGTGTACCTATATAATATGTATATATGTGTATATTTATTTTAATTTAGTTTTCAACATGTTTTCAGATGTGTTTAATGTGTTCATGGTATATCCATTGTTTATGTAATTATCCATTATTGCAATTCTTTATACGACATATAAGTGGGCAACCGAGTGAACCCACAGAATGTTTTTCTCGAACACTCACCCCCTCCACCCCTCCCTCCAATTTCAGATACTAACATTGGAAGGGGAATGAGAATGGATCTGAGCCCTCATCCGAAGTGAAAGCTACTATTATTTGATAAAAAGGCTTTATTAAACTCTATCTTATGGGACATGTAAGCAAACTGTGAAGATTTCGTTATGCACTTCCGCTTTAAACTTTGTTAAACGACTTCTTCAAAACTATGCGATCTCTATTTAAAAGTTACGATGAACTATTTTGAAGTGTTGATGAGCTTTCGTTTGTTTTTAAGATGGTGTTAACATGATTTACATACGTCTTTTGGGTATTTATTATTTCGAGCAAAAATTATCATCAAAATTAGTGTTCAAGGATTTTTTTATATATTGATTTTATGTAATGACGTTGCCCTTTTTTTAATAAATATAAGTTCCATTGAGATGGGGACGTCATTGTGTGGTATCAAAGCAAGGTCTACCTTTTTGGAGACTTGCTCATTAATGTTTTCCAAAGGTTCGTCTCAAGAAGGAAAAAGTTTTCCAGAATTTATTTTACAAAAAAAAAAAAAGAGAAATATTCTCCAAATTTGTTTTAAAAAGTTAAAAGTGTTCTAAAAGTATTTCCTTTCAAAATTCAAACTCAAATCAAATAGCACTTCGAGACGAGACATACAACCAACTTTAGTCCGCCCCGAGCTCGGTATGTTTACTTAGTTTATATGTGAGGTTTTGAACTTTTGTTGCATACTTTTAAATTGTGTCATATACGAACCTCCCCTGGTTTTGAAAGAAAATGTTAGGATGGGAAGAATGAGGTTGGACAATTAAGGATTTTGCTTGGGTTGTTTTGTTATTAGAATAGACCATGGCACGTAGAGGTCGCCCTTGTCCAAATGAGCCACCTGCCCAAGATCCGCCTATTCCAAGATGAAATAGTCCAGCTCGAGAGCCAGTTGCACCGAATACTGGGTTTCCAACCCAAGATTTTCTCGCCATACTTAGGGGGCTGCCTCAACACTTTAAAGCCAATCAAGCACCTGTTGTACCTCCAGCACCGCACGCCAATGCAAACTCTGTGGTTCATCAGTTTTGAATGTTTCAGCCACCTATCTTTAATGGAAAATGAGACCCTGCTGAAGCTGAGGAGTGGCTTAGAGCACTTGATAGACTTTTCACTCACATGAACTGCGCCAATGAATATAAAATATCATGTGCCACCTTCCAACTAACAAAGGATGCTGGATTTTGGTGGGAGTCTTACTGTAGGACCCGAACTCAGGCTCAGATGGAAACAATGACGTGGAATGATTTCAAGAAAGTGGTCATGCAAAACTATCTGCCACGCTCTTATTGTGAGGGGAAGGAAACGGAGTTCATGTTCCTGAAGCAAGGGACTATGACTGTAATGGAGTATGAGAGGAATTTCACTTAGCTCTCCTGCTATGCCTTCACATGGTCAATTCAGATGAGATAAAGTCTCATTGTTTTGAAAGGGGACTGCGGCCCAAGATTGGATGCATTCTAGCTGGAAAAAGGGGCTATGACTTATGGTGAAGTGGTCGAACGAGCTCATGAGATTGCTACCAGATTGATGCTGGACGATGCGCTTAAGAAGCTAATGGGAACCACAAGCAAAAAGAGATGGGCGAATTAGGTGCCAGTTCAGAACAAGCAAGCTAGGACTAGGGGCACTCGTGGACCTAATACATTCAAGGATATACATGCTTGCCCTAAGTTTGGGAAACACCACTCTCTATGGATCTGGAAGATGTTTTCGTTGTCACCAGCCGACGCACACCGTTAATGATTGTCCAAACCCAGGGAATAGAGACAGTGACAAATGGAAGGCCAAGGTAGGACAACCCATGTCGGCAAAGCTCGTGCCTACGCATTGACCACAGAAGAAGCAGCCTGATGACCCAGGAACCATGAAAGATATGCTAACAGTATACAATATACATGTTCTCTCACTTTTTGATATTGGTGCACACATTCTTTTATTGCTGCACGGAAGTATGAAAAGCTAAGAGGCAAGAACCTCATAGTTGTTAATGATGATTTAGAAGTTAGCATACCTTCTAATAAAGTTATTAGAACGAACTAGTTGTGCAAGGATGTAGTAATCGGCATCAAGGATAGGGTCTTGAATGACGATCTGCACGTCATTAACATGAAGGACTTCGATATAATTTTAGGAATAGACTGGCCTCAAACCTCATGAGATGATCAAGTGTCGGGAAAAGGAGGTGTTGTTCCAGAAAAACCTGAAGAGGAAGTGTTTACCTTCATTGGGTCAAAGGTGGGGTTTATTACGCACGTTATATCAGCAACGAAGGCAACCCAATTGCTCAAAAGCAAGACATGCAGGTTTTCTTGGTGAACGTAATGGAAACCAAGAAAGAGATGCCAACACTTGATGATGTTCCAATAGTAAAGGAATACAGTGATGTTTTTCCAGAATACTTGCTCGGTTTACCACCAAATCGACAAGTGGAGTTCACTATAGACCTGCTTCCAGGAGCAACACTTGTGTCAAAGGCACCCTACAGAATGGCACCAAATGAGTTGCAGGAACTAAAAAAAGTTCAACTGCAAGAGTTACTAGATAAAGGATTTATCCGACCCAGTGTGTCACCTTGGGGAGCTCTGGTATTGTTTGTCAAGAAGAAGGATGGGACATTTCGAATCTGTATAGACTAAAGAGAATTGAACAGCCTCACGGTTAAGAACAAATATTCGCTTCCCCGGATTGAGGATCTTTTCAATCAATTAAAGGGAGCCATCATGTTCTCTAAGATTGCCCTTAGGTTAGGTTATCATCAAGTGAAGATCAAGGAAAGGGATATACCTAAGACAGCGTTCATAACACGTTACGGACATTATGAGTTCGTGGCTATGCCTTTTGGACTCAGCAATGCACCAGAAATATTTATGGATCTCATGAATCGAGTTTTCCATATGTATCTAGACAAGTTTGTGATTGCCTTCATTGAGACATTTTGGTCTTCTCACGAGATAGGACTCAACACAAGGAACATTTGAGGATCACCTTAGAAACCCTTGGCAAGGAGAGGACTTTATGGCAAATCCAAGAAGTGTGAATTTTGGTTAGACAAGGTAATCTTCTTGTACATATAATCTTAGCCAGAGGAATTGAAGTGGACCCAACTAAAGTAGAGACGGTCAGTAACTGGAAGACGCCGACCAATGTAAACAAAGTTCATAGTTTTCTTTCTTTCCAGTGCCCATGACACGTATAACCCAAAAGGGTGTTAGTTATAAATTGATAGATAAGTGTGAGAATAGTTTCCAGGAGCTGAAGAAGAGGTTTATTACTACACCAATCCTGACTATACACGACGGAAGTTAGGGATTCGTTATCTATAGCGATTCATCTCAACTTGGTCTCGGTTGTGTCCTGATGCAAAATGGAAAGGTGGTAGCCTATGCCTCTAGACAATTAAAGAAAAATGAGGAAAACTATCCAACTCATGACTTAGAACTTGCTAGTGTTGTTCATGCTTTGAAAATATGGTGACACTACCTCTATGGTCGGAGGTGCGATATATACATGGACCACAAGAGCCTCAAGTACCTGTTTGAACAGAAAGAGTTGAATATGAGGCAAAGGAGGTGGTTGGAATTAGTCAAGGACTACGATTGCACCATCCTATATCACCCAAGGAAAGCTAATGTGGTTGCTAACGCTTTGAGCCGTAGAGGAGGAGGAAGCATAGCTTGTATGTTGAATAGGCATGAACGATTGGTTGAAGAGTTCAATAAGATGAAGCTGGAAATTGTGGTGCCACCAGCTAGGACTAATGTTATCATAGCAACCTTCGTTGCAAGGCCCACACTTCGAGAGAAGATAGTTGATGCTCCGTGTAGAGATGAATTTCTAGAGAAGCTGAGGAGAAGAGCCACAAATGGTACCATCAAGGGATTTACCATAGCTGCCGATGGTACTCTAATATTTCGCTGTAAAATATGTGTGCCAAAGGATGAGGATATCCACAGAGAGATTCTAGAAGAAGCACATAGTAATCCATATGTTGCTCACCCGAAATCAATAAGATGTACCAAGATTTAAAGAAAGTCTCCTGGTAGAGAAGTATGAAGAGAAGTATAGTCTTATTCGTTCAAAGATGCTTAACTTGCCAACAAATTAAGGCAGAACACCAACTACCAACTAATCTCTTACAACCGCTTGAGATACCAAAATAGAAGTGGGAACACACCACAATGGATTTTGTCGTTGGAATACCGAGATCAAAACGTGGAAATGATGCAATTTGGGTTGTTGTGGACCGTTTGACCAAGCCATCCCACTTTTTACCGATCAAGATGACATTTAGCTTGGATAAACTAGCGCAGATATATCTAGAAGAAGTATTAAAACTCCATGGGGTCCCTCTATCTATCGTCTCAGATCGAGATTCAAGGTTCACTTCTCATTTTTGGCGAAGCCTGTAGAAGGCCATGGGAACTAATCTCAACTTTAGCACTGCTTTCCACCCACAACCAGATGGACAGACTGAGAGGACAATCCAAGCATTGAAGGATATGCTAAGAGCATGTGTTTTGGATTTTGGAGGAAAATGGGAGGAATATCTACCCTTAGTTGAATTCACCTATAATAATAGTTTCCAAGCCAATATAGGAATGGCACCTATGACGCACTTTACGGGAGAAAGAGTATATCGTCTTTGTATTGGGATGAGGTTGGAGAAAGAAAGATTCTAGACCCCGAGATAATTGAAAGGACAATTAAGGCCATTGAAAATATCAGAGTGAGGATCAAGATGGCTTAGGATAGACAAAAATCCTATGCAGACAGAAGACGAAAGAAGTTGAAATTTGCGGTTGGAAATATAGTTATTCTCAAGGTAGCACCGACAAGAGCATTGTGCGTTTTGGCAAGAAAGGGAAGCTACGATTGAGGTTTATTGGACCATATGAGATCTTGGAATATGTGGGAGAGGTGGCGTGTCGCCTCGCACTGCCACCCGACCTCTCCGAAGTACATGGTGTTTTCCATGTTTCCATGTTAAAGAAGTATGTTTTTTATCCGAAACATGTGATTCGCCATGAAGGGCTAGATATTGAGAATGATTTATCCTACGAGGAAAGGTTGATTGTTATACTCGATCGAAAGATCAATAAGCTGCAAAATCGGGAGATTCCCCTAGCTAAGGTTCAATGGAGCAGCCATAGCAAAGAAGAGGCCAATTGGGAGCTCGAGAGCGAGATTTTGACCCAGTATCCAGACTTACCTGAAAAAGGTAACTTCTAAATTTCGAGGACGAATTTTTTTTTTTAAGAAGGGGATGGTGTAATGATCCGGATTTCTCTAGTTGCATTATTTTATTTGAATTGAGTGGAAATATATTAGTTGCATTATTTGTATGCGCCTTTTATTTGTTGTAATTATTTTTCTTACCCTGCATAATTATCGGCCTTTATAAGAAGTGGTATGAATTAATATTTTGGACGGATTAGGATACGGAAGTTTAATTAGACAACACTTAGACGCGATATTACCGAATGATATAAGAGAAGCCTATATTTTTATGGTAAGCCCTCTCCATAGAATTACTAACCCAAAAACCAAGGGCCGAAAACCATGGTTTCATTCCCACGATATTGCATAAAACCAATGTCTAAATCTCACGGTTTTATGCCCACAAGATTAACTAAACCAGCAGCCGATACCACAATTTTATTCCCACGGTTTTGTGCTTGGTATGACAATAAATAGAGATGTGGAGGGAGCTTTCATTCCATCATCTCCTCCCACCAAAACATAGCTTGAAAGTATTGTTTTTCTTCTTCCACAAAGCATAACTGGTAAGTCTTCGCTCTTTCCCTCTCAAATGTTCCATCCCCAGCCACCGAAACCCAACAAAGTAGCCGGAAAACTGACCTGACAGCTTTTTAGGCTCGTCGGATCAGCTACTGCCCTATTTTCATTTTCGTCCCTCTGTCAAAATCCATATTTTGTTATACTATATGATAGGTCTTGGCGAGAAGATTCTGGAACAGTTTTCAGAATCGCAATCCGAACTATAGAACTCCAATCATGGCCGGTCAAAGTTTATGCGAACCCATATAACCAAACTACTTTCAGAGAGCCATAACTTTATGTTCCGAATTCCGATTCTATTGTGGCTGGTCATTCTAGAAAGCTCTTTATGAGGGCTTTCTATAGCCATGTGCCAATTTAAATTTCGACGATCGAGTCGCCAAAAACGTTTGGTCAAAGTTGCTGCAGAAGTTCATGTACCATCTTTTGAAAATTAGATAATCGTTAGGGGCTAAAATGCAATTTTTGAAATTTTAATTCTGCCCTTAGTCAAAGTCAACTAATCCATGTACTTACGAAGATGCCACTGCCCTTTTTTACAAAATTGCCACTCTTTTTCTAGAAATTACAACGATGCCATTAGACCTTTAAAGTGTCATCAAATGCTCGTTTTTAACCCAATTCGGCTCAAACCAATTGCCAAAGAACCCAAATTCCAAAAATACTACAATTTTACATAAAAAAAATGAATCTGAAATATTTTATGAAATTGCAAAATGGTTCCTCAACTTTTATGAACTTACAAATTTTGCCCAAATCTTCAATTTATGCTTAAGCCTAGTACCCACCTATGCTAAAACAAATATTCTATATTGTAGGACTAAAAGGAGTTGAAGTAGAAGAGCACTCCTGTCTAGAGAAGGACTATACGACCAACTAGTTGTACGCACTTCTAAGTGGGGTAACTCTATGTGGCTAATTATGTTGTCTACTTATTTTCGTGCAAATTGTTATAATAGCTTTTATATGTGAAAAGTATGTGAAATTTATGTGAAACTTGTGCAAAATTTATGTGAAGTTATGGGTAAGAGGGTGTTTGGCTGAGCTTATAAGCTCCTAATAACATCTTATAAGATGTTTAGGAGCTTATAAGCTCTTGCAAAGTGTTTGGCAAAAAAAGATGTTTAGGATCTTATAGGACGCAAAAATAAGCTCTAAGAGCTTGTAAGATCTAGAAAAAATAAGTTGTTATACTCCATCTTATTTCCATCTTATTTTTTAAGATCTTAATTATTACACTCAAATTTCTCACACAACTCACACACAATTCACACTACACACACTACAAACATTTCACACACTACACACACTTCACATTTCACACACTACATGCACTACACACATTTCACACACTACACACACTTCACACACTACACACTACACACATTTCACAAACTACACATACTTCACACACTACATACACTACATACACTACACACACCACACACACTACACATATCGGACACATTACACACACTACGCATATTTCACACACTACATACGCTACACACATTCAAACACTACAGACATTTCACACACTAATCAAAATTTGTGTTTAATATTAACTTTAAATTAGACCTCAAATTTATAACTAAATCACTATATTCAATTGCAAGCTTATAAACTCTTTTATCCAAACACTTTGTTAACTTATAAGCTCCTTAAAAAGTACATCTTATAAATTCTTGAAACAACTTATAAGATGTTGGAGCTTAAAAGATATTTAAAATAAGCTTAGCCAAACACCCTGTAAAACCATAATATGTGTATTGTATACGGGTAATACCGTACTAGCTATGTTAGAACTGCGGGTAACATCGTACAAAATTCTCGGGTCACTCCTGAATATGCTTTTCAAAAATGTTACGGGTAAAACTATACATGCTATGCTTTACGGGTAAAACCGTACATGATATGCTTACGATGAAGCCGTATATGATTATGCTTACGGGTAAAATCATATATGATTATGCTCTATGAGTAGCACCGTACATGTTTATAGATCGAAAAATCACCCTCGGGTCGCTCCCGAATATGCTATGCTGCTCGATTGGGAAACGCGTGTCCCACCTATGTGCTCCTATGTCTACCTATATAATATATATATATATATATATATATATATATATATTATATATATATATTATATAATATGTTTTCAGATGTGTTTTATGTATTGATGATATATGCATTGTTTATGTAACTATCAATTATTGTAATTCTTTGTATGACATCAAAGTGGGCAACTGAGTGAACCCACAGAGTGTTTTTCTCAAACACTCACCCCCCTCGTTTTAGGTACTAACGTGGAAGAGGAATGAAGATGGATGTGATCCCTCGTCCGAAGTGAAAGCTACAATTATTTGATAAAGAGCTTTATTAAACTTTATTTTATGGGACATGTAAACAAACTGTGAAGATTTCATTATGCACTTCCGCTTTAAACTTTGTTAAATGACTTTTTCAAAACTATGAGATCTCTATTTAAAAGTTATGATGAACTATTTTGAAGTATTTATAAGCTTTCGTTTATTTTTAAGATGGTGTTAACATGATTTACAAACGTCTTTTAGGTATTTATTATTTCGAGCAAAAATTATCATCAAAATTAGTGTTCTAGGATTTCTTTATATATTGATTTTAGGTAGTGACGTTGCTCATTTTTTTAATAAATATAAGTTTCATTGAGATGGGGACGTCACACTCTGACTTCATATCTTCCTTTGAAGAAAAAATAGTTGGTGATGGAGCTACAAACAAAGACACGTTGATGGCGTGCATTGATCATCCTGCCAGATTTTACTTCTTGGACAATAACCAGATTAGACGGATTATTTATGTTGAACCTTGTACAAAATAAAAGTTCATTTACTTTTGAAAAGTAGTGAAAGGGATTAATGTTCTGTTACATATTTCAGCATCGTTAATTTGATGATTTGTTACATTGTTATCAATCGCTGGATTATAGTATGCCTACGACATTCCGATAAGCGATCAAATATTTTTTTGGTTATGTTTTCCATTGTGATAAGTCCACAGTAGAAGAGGTGATCCAAAATCAGAGACAATGCCAAACTACGTCTCCATTATACCAAATTCAACAAACAAACCCCAAAAAAATTAGGAGCAAAAACATCAATTCAAGCATTGAGACGATATGCAATATTTGAAAATTCCAGAAACTCTTGTGCCATTAAAAATTTTACTACATATAAAATGTAGTATTTCAACTAAAATTTTCATTGTTATGCCATCTGACAATTTTGTTATGATTTTTTTCAAAGAATTTTCACAATTCATGTAAAAATGTTGCTTAGTGCATAATTACTACAAATCAAGTTTCCTTGACGATGTCTGAATGAATTCTCGATGATGTTGTTTGTTAATGAATTGCTATATACTCATGGTTGATACATAGAAAAAAATAGATATGTAAGTACATTATGATAATTGTTTTAAGAATTGGTGGGACCGTTTAAAATCCAATATTTGGAGTTTAGCCCATATTTGCCCATTCAACATGGCTATACTAGAGCACCCATACCTATTACCTAGACAATTTTACGGTCGTTGTTTAGTTACATAATGGCATTAAATAACACCAGAGTCAGTGTTATATAATGTCAACGTATTGATGGCACCAAAAAAATAAAATCTCATTGCCCGTTACATATGATAAAAACAAATGAGAAGAATCTAAAATTATAAAAAAAAAAAAAAATACTCGACTTCACCATAAATTAAGTACCCTGTGCTTGGTATTGCATTTTTCCAACAAAAGCTTCAACAAAAGCCTTATAACCCCCACTTTCACCAAATACATAATGAGTTCCGAGGTGAACAAAACATACCATATGTATACGGATGAACTAACTTCAAGCGTTGAATTAAATAGACTCTATAAGTGAGTTTCCCCCCTATAAATGAAATAAGAACAACAAACAAGTGAAAAAAAGCAAGGAAAAAAATAAATATACGCAAACCGTTTGCAACGAAGGACGTAGCGATTAACTTCACAAATTCAAATTATGGAAACCGTTGAAAGTCCATTCATTTGTAGTAGCAACCGTGAAAATTTACCAAAATATAACAACCTAACTAGAAGCTAGTTTAGATCAAATAAACGCTACCAATAGAAAAAACATATACATATCATGCAAAATTGAATACGTCGGAGAACACTAGATACATTGCCAACGTTGAACATGAAAATTTCCATTTAATAACATATCGTAGAAAATAATAGTTGTATCAACCGCTCAAAAAACAACACGGTTACTCTACTTCAATATTATCTTATGAATTTGAATCCCTATGTGACAACCAACAAAATACGGCAAAAAATATGAACAAAATCAAAACAACCAAACACACCAGCCTAATCTAAAAAATATCTAACTTCTTTCTGCAATCAAATTCATTAATTTCAGCAATTTTCTCCAATTTTAGCAATTCGACAAAGTGTTGGAGCTCCACAATTCTACAAGAGAGCTCATTGTTATGTTCAATAATAGCTTCTATTTCAATAGTCTTCTTATCCAATCGTTGCAGAAGCAATTTCTCTATCGCATTCTTGTTTACCAACTGATCCTCGAGCATTTCTCTTTCACCTTTCAACTTAAAAAAACACTCATTTTGGAATGGCATAAGAGGGGTATCAATTCATTCCCAAAATTTACAATCATCTACCTACACCAAAATAAGACTACAAAAATCTTATAAACTGAGAACAAAATGAGAACAAATAACTTTAAAGAAATAAATAAACGAATAACCCTGAATCATGTCGATATGAAAAATGAAAAATAGAAGCGGCATACTTAAATCGAACCAACCAACTAAACTAGGAATAAACAAGTAAACTGATTCACTAAACTAGGACAACAAAACAAGAATTCAATTAACGAATTACACTGATTATTGGGTCGTTCAATTAACAAAAGTTTGGAGGAGTACTCACCAATGGAACGGGTAGCAAGCAAACCTCCGTGCCAGATTAGCATTGGTTGTGGAGAGAAACTCAACAACCTTCGCCTTGTGGTTGCATAGCACAAATGAAGGGCTTCCAATCGACTTCGAATAAGATGCATCCGACATAGCATTGACTGTCGTATTTTTTTGGAAGGAAAAGAAAATTGAAATCATGGAGATCGAAGCAATGGACAAGAATGAGTTCGATCGAATGAAGAGATGAAAAATGGAATGACGAAGAAAGGAAGAAGAAGTTTTTTGAACAAATTGATTTTGCAGACGAAAATAAAGAAGGGGAGAGGAAAACGTTGATGAAGATTATAACCGGTTGAATAGGTATAAGGAGAGAGTATTATTTTGATCTAACGGTTAGATTATGAGCTGACCAAATCTAATGGTTTAAAATAATCTAGGTGCACCGTGTCCTAAGTGCATCAAAGTTGGACTCTATATTTTTTCGAAAACGCAAATTAATATTTAAAAATAGTGTGTTGCTCCATGAATATTTTTTCTTAATAATAAAATAATCTTAACCAAGGCAAATTAAGTCTCTCACTTTGGACGAATGCCTAGAATTAATAATGTTGAACGAATTAAATTAAGGTGTGATTAAAACCTTCTATTCTTCCCCTAAGGAAAGAAGAATCTTAAATTCTCGTCGACACACCATCTGTAAAAATAATAAAATTAGATTACAGATAGCCGGCGTAAATGCTTCTTCAAACCCTATATAGGAAGAATATTGTTCTATGGAATGGAAAACATAAATATAAGCTAATGCTTTTTTTTTTTAAAAAAATCGAGAATCCCGTTATTTAATATTAAGTACAAACTCTCAACCCAATCAAGAAACTCAAAACTCATCCGCATAATCGGATTGGCTGAAGAAAAAAAAAAAAAAGAAATGCGTCGGCCTATGAGCAACTACATTAAGTAATCTCATAGTAGTAAGACCTGATTCTTGCCTCGTGACTTCATGCGCAACAATCAACAAATCGGAATAAGCACGAACAACTACTTTCAACTCTAACAGAAACAATAAAATTGGATCCACCTCTAAATTAAGATCATCAATCTCCATCAAGTTTCATCTCAGACGCTTGTCAATTAAAATAGCATTCAAAGCCGAAAGGCATGGAACGAAGCACAAAGACGGAGAAATCTCATAAAAACAAACCTGAGGGAGAGGAAAAATAACAAGATGAAATAAACATAATGAAAATATATAATTAATAATATGGGGTGATTCTATAATACACCCGGTGTATCAATACACCTATTCTTTTGACCTGCTATAGCAAGTAGTAATAGTTTTTTGTTTTTGTTTTTCTATGTAACAAAGTAGGTTATCTTAATTAACTCTATCTTGTTCACACTTTAGATGGGTTAGATCAAGGAATCTTGGCCTGTAATATCATCGGATCCAACAGTCCTATCAAAGTCCAGCCCATCCTTAGTGGGCCACGGACCAGCTCAAAAGTCATAGTATATTTTAAGGGATTAACCGGGCTTTGATCACTTATTTTTTACTCGATAAAACTTTACACCAGCGCAACCCAACCTTACATGTCACGTTAGCTTGACAGGTTAAGTTGAGTTAAACGGGTCGTCCGAATCACCAGTTCCGTTGTTTTGTACAAATCTCTGTTATAAGTTTCCGATATGACAATCTAAATTTTATGTTCTAACTTAAAAATCAATAACTTGTACCTGAATTGTGAATTTACTTTTCCAATTCGACTTCTATCTATTTTTATTCCAAATTTGAAAACTTAATGAAAACTACAAATTTCACAATCATGTCCAGGGTGGCGAAAAATATTAAAATTTCAATATACCGCACATATCGTACCGAAAATACCAAAATTTTCGGTATACAAACATTTTTTGTAATTTTTGTTATTTTCAGTATCTTTTGCTAATTTCGGTATACATAGAGTTCGATAATTTCGGTATAAAAAAATCTTGGTAAACCGGTATGAAACAGTAATAGCGTTATTGTACACATGTTTCAGCATACCGAGTAATCGGTACAGTATCGATATGGACCAAATGCCATACTAAAATTTTGGTATATCGAATTTTGGTATGAATTTTGTTATACCAAGCTTTTCAGTACAATATATGGTATTTGGAGAAAAAAAACCGGTACAATTCGATATGCCACCCCTAATCATGTCTCTGAGTTTTCTCTCTGGTTTTGATGTTTCATAAAAAAATTGGAAGCATTTACAATTGGCAAATGGCAAAAGCTGAGGTAGCATCGTCAACTATCATGTCCATAAACACAAATTATTTGATCTCCAGTTTCAATTTAAAACCCAAAAAGAAAAAACAGAAGAAGAAGCAAATACAATCAGAAAAACGTGATTCAATCCTGTACCATTGTACCATTTCTATAAAGCTTGTATCACTATGTTTTTGGCTTTCTGCATTCTGGTAAAAGAAGAGCAAGCTTGGCTATTGGCCTGAAACAAAGATGTGTTCTTTTCTTTTTACATACCTTATACCACTTCGACATAAACTTGGCAGCAATCTAGAAAAGCTGATTAGAGAAAGGAAGTAACAATTTTATTTGGTAAATGACTAGATAGGTAACAAGTTACACTTGCTAGTTGATCTAATGGTCAAAGTTCAAAAGTATTAAATTTAATGGTCCAGAATTTAGGTGTATAAATACACCGGGTGTATTATAGAAAGACCCAATAATATGTGATAAGTATTCCATCATCCTCCGACAAATAGAGGATGGAGGAAGGAAGGAAATCTAAACTATCATGAGATGAAATGATGGAGGAAGGATGCAGAGGCTAACATAATCTTTTAGAGGGAGTGATAGAGGTATAAATTTGTTACTTAATATGTACATTTAAATAAATACAAACTAATGCTTTTAAAGAAGAAAAGAAAAAAAAAAAAGAATTTTGTGGGTCATGGGATAACACTACAGCAATAGGGGAACCAAAGATGAATAAGGATAGGCCACCAAAGCCAAATGAGCAGAGGAGTTGGTAGCCCACACGTGTGGGTCCCGCTTCTTCCAATTTTTAGTTCCTAAATTACATCCGCCACACGCTCTCTTCTAGTGCAGCATAGGTATTCTTTTTCTTTTTTGAATTTTTCTTTTCTATATAAATAAAAATCAATTTCCTTGAGGATTGACTTTAGTACTCCAAGAGAAATTTTAAATATTACCATTAAGTATCCATTTCTGCACATTATATTTAGCTTTAATAATTGTTGTTCATCAAGTAATAAAATTGTGCAATATTTGCTCAAATCTTGCCAGAATTCATTAAAAATCATGTGTCGTGTCCCATGCCTGACGAGTGACAAATTAATTTATAATGATTCGGCAAAAGTTACCCAAAATGCCACGTTGGATCCGACTAGGGTGTCATATAGGGTAGAATCATCAAATTTTTTAATCTCGTCACGCACGTGACACGACACGTGACTTCTAATGAATGCCGGTGAGATTTGGGCAAAAGTTGTGCAATTTCGTTACTTAATGAGCAACAATTGCCAGAGCTAAACATAATGGGTAGAAATGTGTCACCTCATATACTTGATGAGTAACTTCTGCAATCTTCCCAGCTCCAATTTATTTATTATATACACTTTAACCACCTAATTTTATAAGAATTAATATAATTAGATGGCAATGATCACAATGATGGTTTAGAAGACAATCATAACCAGACTGTTAAGAAAATTACATAAATATATTTAAATAATTTCTTATCCAATGTGTTATCATGATAAATTAATTCAAAAGTTATACTGAATAAGTAAAATTATTCTTAGACATTCGACTAATATAATGTTAAATTACCAAGACATAGCATGCCTCTCATGGAAATAGAAATAATACCACAGGATTCCACCAATCAAGTTTAAAAAGCAATTTAATCACAATAAGTTGTAAATCCAAAAAAATAATATTCAAACAAAAACTGCTATTCTAGCAATCTTTTAAGTTAAAAATTTTAACTGCTTGAGGCAATGTATAAATTCAAATAATAAAATAAAATAGTTCAATTAAAAATAATTTTCATATGCCCCGCTCCGCTTCAACTCCTGTCTCGAACCAAGTTGGCTAACCTGAATGTATAAATATTGGGACAAGGTGAACATCCTTCAACTCGCCGAAATTTGACTGTTTATTATGATTGTCCACTTAATTAATTGTATAGTTATATCTTTTATATTTCAAATTTCAAGTTTATTCTCAAATTATTTGATGTACGCGTTCAACTTTAATGTTTCATATCATTGAGTTTTGTCTTATTCTCCCTCCGTCCCACTTAAATTTGTCCACTTGTCTTTTTCGTTTGTCCCACTTAACTTTGCACACCCTTAAAAAGAATTTTTTTCTCACAAAATCTCCACCATCAATCTACATCTTTGATAAAGTCAACTTAAAAGCAAATGCAGTTTTTTTCTCAACATCCGTGTCCGGTCAGTCCGACAAAATTAAGTGGGATGGAGGGAGTAATATGTGAGGTCTAACATATGTTTTTGGAATAAACTGGAGGTGGTTGTTTGACAACTCGACTGTGACAACCCATGATATGAAAATCTTATTGTGCACCTTCTTAAAATTAACTCACTTGGTAAAAAAAGAAACGGTCAAAATAAGGAAAAAAAGTCAAAATTTGTGCCCCAGTCAAAATTTATGTGCTCCCTCCTCCAAAATTGACGCCAGTCAAAAGAGTTTTTTGGACAATTTACTGTATAGTTTGTTTAGCCTAATAGTATAGTTTATTACACCTAACAATATAATATTATAACCAGAGTTTATTTCGACACTTTAAAGTATAGTTCAAAAATACAATATAGTTTGTTGAGCCTAATTGTATATAGTTTATTACGCCTAACAATATAATATTATAACCAGAGTGACAATATAATATTACAACTAGAGTTACAATATAAATTTTTTTTGAGCATAAATAACTAAACTGAACCTAAACTAAACTAAACTAATTAAACTAAACTAAACTAAAACTAAACTAAAACTAACTAAGCTAAACCAAACTGAACCTGAATTAAACTAAAGTAAACTGAACCTAAACTAAACCGAACCTAAACCTAAACTAAATTGAACTGAACCTAAACTAAATTAAACTAAACTGAACTAAACTAAACCGAATTGAACTGAACTAATCTGAACCCAAACTAAACTAAACTAAACTCAAACTAAACTAAACTAAATTAAACCTAAACCTAAACCTAAGCTGAACTCTACTGTAAATTATAAACTACTGTATATTTATTTTTCTAGCTTATATTATAACTATTGTCCCTTATAAAATATTAGCTTGCGTAAAAGTGTAAGTTCATTTAGTAGTATTCTATTTATGACTTACAGTTTATCTATTTATTCTTTGTATTTTACTCTATAATTATTTTCCAACTTAAAATATATTTACTGTTTGTTTATATTATATATTATGTTGGTATAAATTTGTTAGTATAGTAAAAGTATTTATTCATTGTATATTACTCTATAATTTATTTTTCTAGGTTATAGTATATTTATTGTATGTTTGTAGTATATATTATGTTGCCTAATATTATAAACTTATTAGTATACATGGAGGAGGAGGTGGTGCGACGTGTAAGGATGGAAAAGCGAGGGACTGAAGGCTAGCCGCCTGGTTGGAAAAGAAAAGTAGAAGAAATCTTAACATTGAAGTTCGGACTGGAGAAAAGGTCGGGCCGAGAGGAGTTGGTGCTCATTAGCCTTTTTCCATTCCCATTGTAGATTGTCTCGTTTCTCCATTTCTTTTTAAAGCTAGGTAGTAGTAGAGAAAAGAAGGGGAGAACTTTGAGAAAAATGGGAGTGATGTATGGGGCATGTACGAGGCCCCATCAGAAATACTTCTCGTACTGTCTCCTCTCATTCGCGCCATTTTCAACTTTTAAATTTCAATTCCATCAGCCTTCCTCAATCTATGATTTCTGTCCCAAATTCCAGTCTCAACCTCCTCCGTAAATTCAAATTTTCAGAGTTAGGGCTTAGGGCGTAGACTGCCCCCTTTTGGATAGAAATGCAATCGACTAAAAATGGGGTGTATCAATGATGAACCTAGGTAAATCGGGCTGGGAGGTGGCTGGAATGTTATACGACGGTCGCGGCGGTATGTTCGCGCGGAGGCGACGACGATGCTACTATTGCAGCGGGGTTGCCGCTGGGCAGCAGCGCGCGATTCTGGGAAGCGCTGGCGGCGACGCACGACGGAATGGCTATACTAGGATGGTGGTTGCGGCTGTTCTAGATGTGTGGCGGCTCTACTGTAGCTGAGGGGTATTGGTGTTGGAAAAACATTCCTGTTTTAGAAGCGGGTAGAGATAGAGAGAGAGAGAGTAAGGGGTTGCATGTAGTAACAAGGGGGTAAGTGAGGGAATAAAATAAAAAAGTGCTTAATTGGTGTCTTATAAGTGATTCGGTATGCCCACAGTGTATCTTCGAGCCTTAGGCTCCAATCTTTCCGGTCAGGCTGCACTATCTTCACTAAAATGGATTTAATTTCTCTGTTGGAGGTTTCAGGTTGACCGCTCATCTAGGGGTGATACGCGGTGGAAACTTTGTGTAACACATAGTATTTTTTAAGCAAGGCCTCCACTGTTCTGTTGCAAAAATGCGCCCCCCTATCGCTGATGATGGCTTTCGGGATTACAAATCTGGCAAAAATGTTAGACTTCATAAAACCTACCACAACTTTAGAATCATTAGTCCGGGTTACCTTTGCCTCCACCTATTTAGAAACATAACCAATAGCAAGTAAAATATAAACATTCTCATAAGATGACGAAAAATGACCCATGAAGCCCATAACCCAAGTATAAAAAACTTCACCTATCACGATTGGTTTTTGGGCAACTCGTTTCTTTGGGAATTGTCACCAGTCCTCTAGAAATTATCACATGTATTACAAAATACGTAAGCATCCCTAAGAAATGAAGGCCAGTAAAATTCACTCTCCTAAATTTTATGAGTTGTTCTCTTTCGATCCAAAATGAAACTCTGATTCGGGTAAGCACCTTCTAATTACCTGATCATCAGAACGTTTCCACAAGTATGGATCGTTCCATACATAGTGCTTGGCGTCACTCTTAAGTTTATCCCATTTGGCTTTCGTCATTCCTGTAGGAAAAACGCAAGCAACAAGAAAATTTTACACTACAAGAATGGAGCCGCAGTGTTATTGAATCCAGTGTTATCTTTTACTGCGGTATAAGACAACGATTTTAAACCGTTGTATTTTCAAACAAAGACAACGGTATGCCTCGTTTTAAAATCGTAGTATTTTCGCACAAAGACAATGGTCTTGCATCGCTTTAGATCCGTTGTCTTTTAGCTATACCACAATCCTCTGACAACGGCTTAAGGCGTTGTCTTTCTCCTTATATACAACGGTTAAGAGTCGTCTTGTCATGTAACAACAACGGTTATAAACCATTATTTATCCTAGTTAGTCAAAGACAACACTGGATTTAACAAAAAATATTTTGCATCATAGACAATATTTTAAATCATTTGTCTTTTACAGTAATAGACATCAAGGTTTTAAATTATTCTTTCTAACTATTTTTTGGCCATTTTCTGTTACTTTTACACCAATTATCCAATACTCGCTTCATATCATTGGCCCAGTGACTTGTTCGTGCAGATTGTAGAATATATCTGATTTATGTTTGTCTTCTCATGATAATCGTTCTGCTTCTGAGAATACGCGGAGGTGTTAGCTAAAATAGGGGTCCTATAGCCTAAAGCCCTTGGTTGATTCCCTTTACATGATTCTGTGTTATATACTTATATTGTGCTTGTGATGATATCAAGAAGAGTGAATTTAGTGGAAGTTTCAGAACGGAAGCTAAAAATTTAAGGCCTTGGATCTTATTGTGACAGTTGCATATATGCCCTAGTACTTATTGTTAGTTTGTGCTCAGTTACAAAAATTCTCGACTCGTTCCGACTTTCTAACTAGTTCTCGTATAGGTGTTAATACACATTTCCACCACCCTACCCACCTCACCAAGGCCCGCTGCCTCAGCTACAAAGCCAAGCAGGTGCCTCCCCTATTATAGGACAGAAGGTTTGAATTCTTCCTCACTCCTACAATTCTTGAATTTCAGACTGATACATACTACTTTAACTTTGCTACTGTCTAAATTGTATGACCGTACGTAGTCAAAATGAAGTTAACATACTCGACAAACAGTTACGCTTACCTTTCACAATTATTTTATTGAACCGTTGTCTATTTTTCCAAAAAAAAAAAAAAAAATTACGGATTAGTTAATCTACAACACACCATGCACTCAAGGAAGTCTTTCTATAGATATAAGAGAACAGTTCCATGCATACTATACCATATTTATGTTTCATCTTTAGTGAATTACTATACCACAAACAATTGACATGATTTCATAGCAGGGACATTCAATATACTAATAAGAGTACAACTCTTGCATCCATACACTCGCAGAAATATTATTTATTTAGTGTTTACATTTTAGCCATGATAAGAGCTAAATTATCAAAATTAATATGGTCCACAAGTACTAACTTGGGAAGATTACATTAAGTGTCTAATACGATTCAAAAAACACCCCATCAATACAACTACCATACTACACACACACACACACAAAAAAAAAAAAAAAATTGTATATCCCACTATTTTTTTTAAGATGTTGATAATGAAAGCAAAATTCAAATTCAACACACACCACACACAACTCACACACACTATGCAACCTTCACACTCCTTGGACACAATACACACACTACAACCACTACACACTTTTGGCACACGATAATAACACTCCACACACCTCCCAAACTATTCAATGTGTGTTTAAAACAAGATTTTCAAATTAGTCCCCTAAATTCACACTTAGACAGTCCATTCAGTTTCTCGTTTATAAGTTATTTCATCCAAATACTTTATTAACTTATAGGCTCTTGGGTACTAACATCTAATAAGCTCTTGAAACATCTTATAAGATGTTGATGATTATGTATACCTTCTCACTTCATTACTTCATGAATCTAAAAACAAAAAATTGCCCATTAAACAAAAAAAGAAAAAACTAGAAAAATAACATATTCCACAATCTCTTGTTCCATCGGTAATACTGAACTTTCTACCTGGATAATAAATTAATTTCAATGAAATAGAATCCTCGATTCTAAATTATAAAAATTTATTTTTCAACAAATTAATAACTTATTCATTAATCAATAAAATAAAATAAAACTCTCTAAATGATTAATTTTCTCCGAATTAAATTTTATTACTTTATCGAAGTTAAATTTACACTTGAAAAAAAAATCGTGTAACAAAAAAATGCAAGAAATGGTAAAATACATGTATTATGGACCTATACATGTCATGTGTTATCAAAATAACTTCGAGAAATATGTTTTTCTTTATTAATAAAAAATATATGTGTTTGTGTGTGTCCCTGCATATATTATACTCCTTCCGTCCTGATTTATTTTGCACAGTTGACTGGGCACGGATGTTAAGAAAAAGCAGATTTTGTTTTTTCTTTGAATTTTTTAAAGGTGGAGATTGAGTGTTGAGATTTTGAGAGTGGAGATTGTGGGAATTAGTTTCTATTTTAGGGGTATCTAAAATAAGCTGGGACGGCTGAAAACGGAAAGTGTGAAAAATTAGCCAGGACGGAGGGAGTATATGTGTATTAACAAAGAGAAAGAAACATAAAAATAAAACACACACACACACACACATATATATAATGAAATAATTCACCTTTTGATTCCTATTTTTAAAATTAAAAGTATTATACCTATGATAATGTTGTACACATAACCCTCCACCAATAACTCACAGAACGGGAAAAAATGAAAGAAAAAATAAAAATCATGTTTGGCACGATTTGAGTGTGGAAAGTCTTTTTTTGAATCAATAATTAATATCACTAAACTGTTAGTGAATTCAACTCCTTTACACACAACTAGATAGAATATGGAATTCGCACAAAGATCAATCTGAAAAACACACACTCAGTTCGGCCAAAGTTATGGTCGAATTGAACTTACGCAACACAGGAACTGAAATTGAATCACACACAGGTTTTACGTGGTTCGTTCAAGATGAACTACATCCACGGAGGCAAGACACACCCCAATCCACTAACAAATTCAATCAATTACAGAGAATACACCCAATAACGAAATGCCCAATTCATGTTACAAATTAGGGCAGAAACGTTCAATCTCAAAATACTCTCTCTAATCTAAGAAACAAGGAAATTGCTCGACGTAGTGATCTTCTCCTTGATGAGAGCTTTACAATGATATAAGAATTCGAATGTAACCGTACAGAAAGTTCTAACTGAATCAAGTTGAGCTCAGCTATCGGACAAAAACGACGGTTTTCTTCGTCACAAACTCTGAAACTAATCCGTCACAAATGACGGTTATTCTCAACTGCCACGAACCCGGCTCATTCTGAACAGTTTGACTTCTTGATGCTCAAACCCGGTTCAAACCTCCGGTTCTTCACTTCCTGATCCCGGTTCCACATTCCCAACACACCATACTACAAAGTATAGCTCACTTGATGAGATTGAACACCACCTCACAAATCTCCACCTCAATGAATCAAGTGTGCCTCTTCCTGCCTCATCACTGCCTTTCTGTTACTGCTCTTCATGACATTGCTCAAGCTGCAGCAAGCTCGAACAATGCTCCACTTTGTTCCCAGGTATACCCTTAGTA
Source organism: Ajuga chamaepitys (assembly GCA_958295605.1). Classification (NCBI taxonomy): domain Eukaryota; kingdom Viridiplantae; phylum Streptophyta; class Magnoliopsida; order Lamiales; family Lamiaceae; genus Ajuga; species Ajuga chamaepitys. The sequence goes on along the minus strand of OY282496.1, from coordinate 27,552,987 downwards.
AGAAAATCAGCAGGGTTATGCAATGTGTGTACCTTCTTCACCTCCACAGAACCAGAATCAATGATATCTCTAGCAAAATGCAACCTAACATCAATGTGTTTTGACCTTTCATGAAATGCTTGGTGTTTCACAAGGTGTAGAGCACTTTGATTATCACAGTAGATTGCCACACACTTCTGCTTGATATCCAAATCTCTCAAAATCCCTTTCAGCCAGATTGCTTCTTTGATAGCTTCAGTTAAGGAAATATATTCTGCTTCTGTTGTTGACAGTGCTACAACTGATTGTTGTACACTTCTCCAGCTGATGGCTGTTCCAAATAAGGTAAACACAAATCCAGAAATAGATTTCCTTGTGTCTATGTTTGCTGCAAAATCAGAATCAGCAAACCCCTCCAATGCAACAGTACTTCCATCCACTCTCTTTTCAAACTTCAGTGACAAGTTCACTGATCCTTTCAAATACCTCATCACATGTTTCAAAGCTTCCCAATGCTCAACTCCTGGGTTTGACATGAACCTGCTTACTAAAGACACAGCATAGGCCAAGTCAGGCCTGCTACAAATCATTCCATACATAAGACTTCCAACTCCACTTGCATAAGGGATATTGATCATATGTATGATTTCCTCTTCAGTCTTTGGGCATTGTTCTTTGGAGAGTTTCTTCTGTAGATTAACTGGAGTGGAGAGAGGTTTGGCTTCATTCATATGAAACCTCTCCAACACCTTCTGTAGATATTGCCTCTGAGATAACCAAAGCACTCCAGCTTCTCTGTTTCTTAGAATGTTCATGCCCAAAATCTTCTTGGCCTCTCCCAGATCTTTCATGTCAAATTCAATGTTAAGTTTATCCTTTAACCATTGTACCCTCTTCTTGTTCCTGCTGGCAATTAGCATATCATCCACATACAATAGAAGGAAGACTTTATCTTGCTTTGAACCTTTGTTGAAGTAAACACAACTATCATAAAGACTTCTTACAAAGCCAACACTGATCATGAAGTCATTGAACCTCTTATTCCACTGTCTTGGACTTTGTTTAAGTCCATATAGTGACTTCTTCAGCAAACAAACTTTGTCTTTTTGTTCAGGAACAACAAAGCCTTCTGGCTGTTTCATATATATCTTCTCATTGAGTTCTCCATGTAAGAATGCTGTCTTTACATCCAGTTGTTGTAATTCCATGTCCTCTTGTGTAACTTTTGATAAAAGCAACCTGATTGAGCAATGCTTTACCACTGGAGAGAAAACTTCATTAAAATCAATTCCTTCTCTTTGTGTAAAGCCCCTAGCCACCAATCTTGCTTTAAACCTCACCTGTTTGGATCCTGCTGTCTCTAGTTTCTTCTTGTATATCCTTTTAGAGCTTACAAGTTTCTGACCTTTTGGTTTATCCACCAATATCCAGGTCTCATTCTTTTCCAGGGACTCCATCTCTTCAATCATTGCCTGTATCCAGTGTTCACCTTCTTCACAGTCTAGTGCTTCTTTAAAACTACTAGGCTCTTGTGATTCCAGGTCTTCAGCAACACTTAAGGCATAGTAAACACTCCCTGCTTAACCATAGAAATCAGGTCTGTTGATTGTTCTTCTAGGCCTGTCCCTTCCAATGCTGTATTCTCTGACATTTTGTGAAGGTCCAGTTTGTTCTTCTTCTTCAGATGATGAATCACTATCTTGTAGATTTTCTTGTGGTTGAGGTGTGTGATTATCTTCAGCAGGATGCTCCACCTGAATTGATATCTCTTCTGTCTCTTTAGCACCATCAAATTCTTCCTTAGAGCCTGTAGAAGTGTAAGCCATCACATTCTCATTAAACTTTACATCTCTACTTGTGATTATCTTCTGATTTCCCTTCTCTAAGCACCACAATCTGTAGCCCTTTATTCCATCCGGATATCCAAGAAATACACATCTTAGAGCTCTTGCATCTAACTTGTCTTGCTTGACATGGACAAAAGCAAGACACCCAAACACCCTTAACCCTTCATAACTTGGTTTCTGTCCACTCCACACCTCTTCAGGTGTTTTGAACCCAATCACTGATGAGGGTGACCTGTTAATGAGATAACATGCTGTAGCAATGGTTTCTCCCCAAAATACCTTTGGCAACCCAGCATCCAACAGCATACACCTAACTCTTTCAAGGAGAGTCCTATTAAACCTCTCAGCAACTCCATTCTGTTGAGGATTCATTGGTACAGTCCTGTGTCTCTTGATTCCTCTTTCTTCACAGAAGTTTGTAAACTCAGTAGAGAGATATTCCAGTCCATTATCAGTCCTAAGGTGCTTTAGCTTCTTCCCTTTGACATTTTCCAGTTGAATCAACCATGTTTTGAACTTATGAAAAGCATCACTCTTATTCTTCATCAACATGATCCACACCTTTCTGCTGTAATCATCAATTAAGGACATGAAATACCTTGCACCACCATGAGACTCTGTCCTTGCAGGACCCCATATGTCAGAGTGAACATAATCTAATGGCTCTTGAGTTGTGTGAACACCCTTTCCATAGGGCAGCTTCTTGGATTTGCCCAAAGCACACTGATCACAGAACTCCAGATCTTGATTTCCCATATTTCCAATTACTCCACTTCTTGACAGTTCCTTCAACCCTTTCTCTCCTATGTGTCCAAGTCTCTTGTGCCATTTAACAAGCTCAGAACTGCTCAAGACCATATCTACACTCCCAACAACAGGTGAACCAATCAAGATAAACATCCCATTATGCTGTCCACCTTTTATCACCATTTTTCCATGTTTTGTGATATGTAAGAAGCCATCTACTGAGCTAAACTGACACCCACTAGTTACTAAAGAACCAAGAGATAGAAGATTTCTTTTAAGGCCAGGAACATATCTTACATTTGAGATGACTCTGACCACACCATCAAACATCCTTATGCTCACTGATCCAACTCCTTTGACCTTACATGATTGGTCATTTCCCAGGAGAACATTTCCACCATCTTCTCTTTTCAGTTCATTAAACCATGACTGGTGTGGACACATATGAAAGGAGCAGCCTGTGTCCAAGACCCATTCCTTTACCATTCTTGATTCAGTAACATTTAATACCTCTGGAGGATCTTCTTGATGATCAATGGCAGCAGATTCTGCCCCTTGATTTCCACCTTTCTTATTTCTCTTAGGACAGTCCTTCTTCAGGTGACCAGGCTGCTTGCACTTGAAGCATTTCCTCTTCTCAACCCATTCATTCCCCTTCTTAGGATTAGAGTCTCCTGCCTTTTGATCCTTAGCATTCTGTCCCTTCTTGCCTTGCCAAGGTTTCTTGAATTTGACATTCAAACCTTCTCCAGATTGCATCATGCCTTTATCACCTTGAGTCTGGAAACATTTAGACCTCAGAGCCTTCACTATCCCATCATAAGATAGCTGCTCATCTCTCCCATACATCAAGGCATCCTTAAAGCTTTCCATGGATTTTGGAAGAATGTTTAACACCATCAATGCTTTGTCATCCTCCTCCAATTTCACATCCAGGTCTTCCAATTCTTCAACCATCTTAATGAACTCATCAAGCTGATCAGAAATTACCTTATCTTCAGTGATCTTGAAGGCCAACATCTTCTGCTTCAAGAACAGCTTGTTGGAAACTGACTTAGATTGATACAGATCTTCCAATCTCTTCCATGCTTCTGAGGAACTCTTGCATCTTGAGACCTCTCTCAAAGGTTTATCACCCAAACACAGAAAGATAAGACTGAGGGCCTTCTTATCCACTGATGCAAACTTGGGTTTCTCATTTTCTTCCCACGAATCCAGAGGTATCAATGCAAGATCAAGGCCATTGTGAACCAATACTGCATTCATCTTGATCTTCCACAGTGTGAAATCATTCCTTCCTGTAAACTTCTCAAAATCCATCTTCATACCAGCCATTCCTTCTCTTCTTCAAGCTGTGAGAGTTGATTCCCACAGACGGCGCCACTTGTTAGTGAATTCAACTCCTTTACACACAACTAGACAGAATATGGAATTCGCACAAAGATCAATCTGAAAAACACACACTCAGTTCGGCCAAAGTTATGGTCGAATTGAACTTACGCAACACAGGAACTGAAATTGAATCACACACAGGTTTTACGTGGTTCGTTCAAGATGAACTACATCCACGGAGGCAAGACATACCCCAATCCACTAAGAAATTCAATCAATTACAGAGAATACACCCAATAAACGAAATGCCCAATTCTGGTTACAAATTAGGGCAGAAATGTTCAATCTCAAAATACTCTCTCTAATCTAAGAAACAAGGAAATTGCTCGACGTAGTGATCTTCTCCTTGATGAGAGCTTTACAATGATATAAGAATTGGAGCTCGAATGTAACCGTACAGAAAGTTCTAACTGAATCAAGTTGAGCTCAGCTACCGGAAAAAAACGACGGTTTTCTTCGTCACAAACTCTGAAACTAATCCGTCACAAATGACGGTTATTCTCAACTGCCACGAACCCGGCTCATTCTGAACAGTTTGACTTCTTGATGCTCAAACCCGGTTCAAACCTCCGGTTCTTCACTTCCTGATCCCGGTTCCACATTCCCAACACACCATACTACAAAGTATAGCTCACTTGATGAGATTGAACACCACCTCACATAAACCCTAACTAAACTGTCTAATCTTATCAACAGACCGCACAATCAATTAATTTCTTCGTGTCTTTGGAGAAAATCGGCGGAAATTTGGATTGTTCACAAGATCAACCACAGGTAATTCCTATTACGTTGTTCTTAAAGGTGTGGTATATAATCCGTGATTGAAATATTTTCTCTACTCAGAAATTTCAATTCAACGGTTAATCATACTAATATTATGTATATTCTAAACTCTTACTACCTCCGTCCCGGCTATTCTTGCACTGGGAGGGTTGACACAAGTATTAAGAAAAATTGCTTTTTGGGATTTTGTTGACTTTTCAAATGTGAATTGAGGGTGGAGATTGTGTTATAACTTTCCTTTTTAAGGGGTGTGCAAGATTAGCTGGGACTGACGAAAATGGAAAGTGTGCAAGATTAGCTGGGACGGAGGTAGTATTACATAGTTTCGTCTTGCAAAACGAAATTAAAAATCCGGGTGCAATTGTGCAGTTATGCAACTAAATTTCGCTATTCATATTAATCTCGTGCTTAAAATTTTGATTTGAATGTCAAATTTTGATAATTGTTTGCCCTTTAACTGTTTATTGTAATGTGTATATAACAAATCTTGGTATGTTAAATTCTAGTTTAATTCGCATACTAGAAGATCATGGCAGACAAAGATACGGATAGTCTATTTGCAGATTACAATGTTACACAAATATCCAGCACCGACAATAATTCCTTCGCTAGTATTGACTCTAGTGATGAAATAGGGTACAACAACGACTCATCGAACCATTCACCCATAAATCCTATGGAAGATGCAATAGAGTACGAAGGTGAAATTGATAACCTTATGCATTATTTCGTAGCTTTGGAGGAAGACGATGAATTGTGGACGAAGATGTGAGGTGCTGGCCATATAAAGACTTAATTGGTAAATATTTTCAAACAGTAGCCAATGTTGAATCCTTCTACAAAAATAAATTAAGGAAATTAGGCTTTGGCATCCGCTGTCATTTCATTGTATCTGAAGAGGATGGGACAATAACAATACGTTGTTGGGTTTGTAATCATCAAGGGCAAAGAAAAGAAAAAAGTAACGGCACTATGGATCGTAAGAGGCCGTTTGTTGAGTTTGTTGGAGCCAACAACCGTCGATCTACTGTTGACTTGGATGTTGCTTGGTACCTGAAGAAATCGTTGATGCATACACATGGACTTTCAGCACGTTTGTACATGCTATGGAAGAAAGGCAGCCAAAGTGTGTGCTCACCAATGGCGACAAGGTAATAGCTGCAGCTTTGGTCACGTGTATGCCACGCGCAAGGCACAAGCTATCCTCATGGCACCTGATGCGGAACTCAAGTGTAGCCTTGACCCAAATATCTTCCTCACCGACCTTGCCAAGTGCATGCGTTGCCACTACCCTGTAAAGGATTTTGAAATGAAGTGGACGACATTCTTGGAGAAGCACAACCTAGAAGGTAACGAGTGGATGAGTGATTCGTATATAAAAAAAAAAAAAAAAAAAAGGGCAGAGGCTTATTTCAAAAGGGTTTTCTGTGCTAGCATGACAATGACCCAAAGATGTGAAAGCACACATGCTTATATGAGTCGTTTCCTCAACATAGACCTCAGTTTGTATTGTTTTGTCAAGAAATTTTGCAGGGCTACAAATCGGCTAAGGCAGAATACTCTTCTACTGGACTTCACCGCTAACCACACAGAGATTGGACCAGTTACGCATCTTAAAGGTATCGAGAAAGCGGCATTCAGCTTCTACAACAGACGTGGTTTCATTGAGGTAATCATCAGTTGGTTAGAGATCAATTTCAAATACGTGTTGTGATTGTAATGATTTTAAACGTTCCAGAAACAATAAAATACAACAATTACCCCTTTATGGCATTTCACAACAATTGCTTAGCAATACCTGACAATAGAAAATACTCCCTTATTCAATATGATTGACTTTTTCGGAAATTTGAGGTTGTACAATATAAGTGATGTTGTGCAGATTCCATTGTTGAATATCATTTCTCTTTGTTGATTAATTCCTATAACTTTGCTTATTACTTACCCAATGCATGAATATGACCACCTTGAGGGGATATTAGGTTGATAACTTTTAAACCCTGAATATATGTTCATTTGTTAAACTGTCATTCATAATGAAATGGAGGGAGTATTATTACGTTCATAAGTGTAGTCAAGTCATTAATAATATTGTTTAGCTGTTGTCATTACGAATTACTAATAATGCAGGGACGTGACAAAATTCAGAAAGAGAGCAAATACACTCCAGTGAACGTTGAACATGATGATGGATATAGTCATGTGGAAATTGTTAAGTATGGGGAGGAGCCGGCAAGGGAAGTCAACGTCACTATACGTGATATGGATAAATTTCTTTCTTGTAGTTGCGGAAGGTTTAAATCTTTCAACTGGCAGTGTAGACATATGTTTTGCGCCATGAAAGTTTTAAAAATGGCATCAATACCTGATGTTATGCTAAATAAGAGATGGACAAGAGACTGCAGGGCAGGAGCTAAGGACATTGCGGATATTCACTCAACTACAAGTCAGATGGTGGAAAGGAGATTTGGTTCCTTGCACGCAAAGGTTTATCAACTTTTTTAGGTAGCATAAAAAACTGAAGAATTGTACATTCAATGACTACTATGGAGAGCACAATATATAAGCTGTTGGCATAAACAACTACTCCGGACAACGCACTAAGGGGTGGCTTTAAACGCAGACCCCTGCATAATAAAATATCCAGATGTAGTCTGCACAAAGGGGTATCAGCCAGAGAGAAAATTGAGTAAAGGGAAACTCGCCATTACGATATATGCAAGGAACCAGGCCACTACAAGTCCAACTATCCACTTGAAAGGCGAAACGGGAGCAGATGACTTGGTTCGAAGCAAGAATCCGGAAGATGACGATGACTTGTTCTACTGAATGCAATCAATTTTATATCACAATTACATACTATTATTATGTGTTTTTAAGACAATCTTTCCAAGCCACTTTTTCTAAACAGTTGATCCACCATTCAATGTTCATTTACTCATTTGTAGGATGTAGTTGTTAACTATAACGAACAATTGAATTCTGATTAAAGTAGAATAATCATCTGTCACGTAGCTTATTTACTTTACACAACACCAATACTATTACTGACAGTTGATGCATGTTGAGTATTATAAATCTACTGTATAATTTATAATTTTTCAGTTTTATAGCACAATGTCGAATCAAATACTAGACATGATAATAATAGTAATCTCGTATCAAATATGTAAGCGGAATGTTGGTTGTGTATCACTACAAAAAAAATCACCCATTGCGACGAAAATTTCCGTCACTAAACTGAAAAATTCCGTCACAATGAAGAAGTGGTGACGGATTTCTAACGGAAATGTTCTGTTACAAAAACCTTTGTCACTAAACCGATAATGACGGATTTTTTATTCCGTCACTAGTTTAGTGACGAAAATTCTGTCACAATTCAAAAAAAAATCCGTCATAAAGTTGTGACGGAGTATTTCCGTTACTATATAGCAACGGCTAAAATTCCGTCACTAGTCTGTCATTACATGATTAATGACGGAATATTTCCGCTACAAATTAATGACGGAATTTACCGTCACTATCTTGCCTATATTAGTAACGGAATTATTCCGTCACAAAATAAATTTGTCACTATTCCGTCACTATATTAATTTTTTTTAATATATGAAGCTTCGCAACTGAAAATTTCCATCACTATTGTCTCAATTTTTTTATTCTTTATTATATTTATATTTCATTGAAAAACCTGTAATATTAAACTGGTCCAGTCTAAAATGTCGCATTATGATAGAAAGAATAGGAAAAAAGAAAAATTGGAAACGAACAAACCATTATATAATATATCATAATTTTAACAAGGTATGTATTACAAATGTATAATTACATAGAGATAATATTATAGAGCTCTAATTACAAAGTGCATACCTAACTACACAAAATTATTAACTTTTTTACTAACTGAAATCAATAAACTACCAAAAGTAAGGCCACTCTCGATCATGTGATCATTAGTCACCTGCATTTACAACAAAATAATTAACTTTTGAATCCCAATATAGAATACAAGTTTAATAGAAGACAAGTTTAATAGAAGACAAGTTTAATAGGATAAAACACATTCATCAAGGGATAAATAAAAAAAAATAAATTAAAGTACGTAACACAAATAATTGCTCTTTCAATGACCAAATCTAGATCATTGGGCATCCAAAGTGTGGCATTCAGTGCTAAATAATTGCTTGACGAAAATTATTGAAGCGGGGCAAGCAAAAAATTTCTTTGCAGAAATAGATAAAGTCAGAAAAGAAGTAGCCCTCCTCGACCACCAAAGCAAAAGGTTGGAAGGGATTTGAAATCTGGTTTCCTAAAATGTGGTTGATAAATTTCTTTCAACCTTTCCGTAGGGATTTGAGGTCCTTGGACCTTTTTGTGATCAAACATCCTAAATTATTTAAAATATGCAAGGGTCGGATTTAAAACCCCTTGAGAAGACGACATCACTACTACTACTACCAACATCATTACCATCATCAAAAGCAATTTTAGATTCTCTAAAAGGATCAAATAAATATTTTAAATGTTAGAAACAATTTGATGAGTATTTGGGGCTTTATTTTCATTAGAGGGAAACAAAACTTCATAATATATGGATAACAATTATTCTCAGTCTTCTTCTCTAACTCTTGGATCTAATAATGTAGAATCTAGTGATGAGGAGAATGATGTGGTAGGAACTGAAAATAGATGATTTTGATGAGAGTCGGCTGTTGGATGAACAAACTGATGAGCTTATCTATCTAGTTTTCAACCCTAAGACCTCTTTTAGTCCTACTTTCACCCTACAATAATTTTTTGGTTTTAAATAGGAATTTAGAAAGGTAGTCCAATCTCATGTTGTAGTAACTAGGAGAAACCTTAGGACTGTCAAGAATGATAAGCTTAGGGTGTACATTGAATGTAAGGCAGTACATTGTGAATGGAGGATGAAATGTCTCAAAATGGTTGGCCTTGTGGCAGCTTAGAGAATATCATTACAAATACGATTGTTCACCTGCATAAAATGTAAAAAATGTTAAGTTTACATGGTTTAGTGAAAGATATGCCAAATGTTTTTAATCTGATGTAAAGAGGTGGGTCTCTGGCTTTAAAGATCTCAACTATCATATTTCTAAATAACAAGCTTAAAGGGCAAAATATTCAGCTTTGAAATTGATTTGTGGTGATCTAAACGAATAGTATACAAGGCTTTGGTCCTTTTGTAACTAACTTAGAAAACAAACCCCCAGAGTTTAAGAAGCCCAGGCAAATATTGGAAGATGGTAACAACGAAAATCCGAACAAAGCTGCAGAAGATCGAGCCGCGGCCGCGACTGACTTGCGCGGCCGTGACCTGCTCAGCGATCCTAGGGTTGAAGACCCTGTACATAGGGAGGCCGCGGTCGCGACCCCTGTTTTGCAGGAAACTGGTGTTTCGATCTCAGGGCCATCTCAACCACTTCCTTTCCCCAGTCGCATGATCAGACCCGTACGAGCCGACAAGGAGAAAGAAATTCTAGATGTGTTCCGCAAGGTTGACATCGACATTCCTTTGATCGATGCTATCAAGCAAATTCCCAGATACGCTAAATTTTTAAAAGAGCTCTGTACCAAAAAGTGTAAACTCAAGGGGGATGAAAAGGTCCTTATGAGGGGGGGGGGGGGGGGGGGAAGAACGTCTCTGCAATCTTCCAAAAAAAGATTCCATCTAATTGCAAGGACCCATGTATGTTTGTCATTCGATGTAGAATAGAAAACACAAATATTGAACGTGCCATGCTAGACCTAGAAGCTTCTATTAATGTGAAGCCAAGAGAAATATTTCATGCACTAAACCTAGGACCACTGAAAGAAACTAGGATAGTAATCCAGTTAGCAGACCGTAGTAACACATATCCGGATGGTCTAATTGAAGATGTTTTAGTTGAAGTAGGTGAGCTGGTATTCCCAACTGACTTTTACGTTCTAGACATGCAAGGATATTCTTCTATATCTCCTCCAATTTCGTTAGGGTGGCTGTTCTTAAACACCGCTCAAACAAAAATTGATGTCAGCGAGGGGACTTTAACTATGGAATTTGATGGACAACTTGTTAAGTTCAATATTTACGATGCTATGAGATACTCGGAGGATGTGAATTTTTTTTTTCTGTAAGTGTAATTGACCCTCTCGTAGAGGAAGTTTTTCAGTTGACATGCAGGGAACCCTTGGAGATTGTGCTCACGCGAAATTTGGAGAAGGATGATTTTGAACTTTGGAAGACCAATAAAGATTTGGTCCAACTTGTGGCTACTCTCCAATCCCCACAAACCGCCAAACCAAGGTATGAGCAGAAATTCATTGATTTACCTGAAGCTAATCAAAAGCTACTTCCCTCTACAGTCGAAGCACCTAAATTAGAACTCAAGTCCTTGCCCGAGCATCTGAAATATGCTTATTTGGGAAAGAGTGAAACACTGCCTGTAATTATTTCATCAAAGCTGACCCCACAACAAGAAGCTGCACTGATAGAAGTTCTAGAAGAACATAAGAGAGCAATTGGATGGACAATAGCCGATATCCAGGGGATCAGCCCCTCACTTTGTATGCACAGGATACTCCTTGAAGAAGACCCCAAACCGAGTAGAGAACCACAAAGGCGATTGAACCCGCCAATGATGGAAGTGGTCAAGAAGGAGGTAATTAAGTTGTTGAACGTTGGCATCATTTATCCAATCTCCGACAGTAAGTATATCAGCCCCACACAGGTAGTGCCGAAGAAATTAGGGGTAACAGTCGTAGAAAACAAGGAGGGTGAGTTGGTCCCTACTCGGTTACAAACTGGGCGGCAAGTTTGCATAGACTACCGCAAGTTGAATGCAATGACTCGAAAGGACCATTTTCCTTTACCGTTTATTGATCAAATGCTAGAAAGATTAGCAAGGCATTCATTTTACTATTTTCTAGATGGTTTTTCAGGATACTTCCAAATCGCTATTGCACCAGAAGATCAAGAAAAGACTACTTTCACGTGCCCCTTTGGGACGTTCGCTTGGAGAAGAATGCTATTCGGGTTGTGCAATGCCCCAGAGACATTCCAACATTGTGGGTCACATTATAGAAGTCTTTATGGACGACTTTAGTGTGTACGGGGAATTATTTGATAAAAGTCTTGAAAATCTGGTACTTATTTTGAAAAGACGTGTCGAAATTAACCTTGTTTTAAATTGGGAGAGATGTCACTTTATGGTCGCACAAGGGATAATTTTAGGTCATATTGTCTCATCTGGGGGTATAGAAGTTGATAAGTCGAAGATTGATATTATTACTTCCTTGCCTTACCCCGCCAGTGTACGAGAGATTCGCTATTTTCTTGGTCACGCAAGTTTTTACAGGAGGTTCATCAAGGATTTTTCCAAAATCTCAGCACCTTTGTGCAAACTGTTACAAGAAGACGTGGAATTAGATGACTGATGATTGTAATGCTGCCTTCAACCAATTAAAAGAAGCACTCACCACACCGCTTATCATTTAACCGCCGAATTGGGACCTTCCCTTTGAAATCATGTGCGATGCGAGTGACTACGCGATAGGGGCGGTGTTGGGACAAAAGACAGGGAAAGCATCCCACATGATTTATTACGCTTCCCGGACACTAAACCCAGCCCAATCGAACTACACTACGACGGAGAAAGAACTTTTAGCGATTGTTTTTGCTCTTGAGAAATTTTGTTCCTATTTATTAGGCACTAAAATTATTGTCAATTCTGACTATGTAGCTCTTAGATATTTACTATCAAGAAGGAGGCAAAGCCGAGGCTAATACGGTGGATCCTCCTCCTGCAAGAGTTTGATATAGAGATAAGAGACAAAAAAGGAAGCTGAGAACTCAGTGGCTGACCACTTGTGTCGTTTATCCCTGCCAGAAAGTGCACAACCACTGCGAGAGGAATTCCCTGATGAGCAATTACTTGAGGTTACACATATCCCTTACCCCACCACATTTCCCAAGGCACCATGATACACTGACTTAGTTAATTTTCTTGCATCTCATTATTTGCGTGCTGACTATACTAAGGCAAGAAAAGATAAACTTAAAAGCGATGCTAAATATTTTGTTTAGGATGATCCATATCTATGGAAACATTGTGCGGATCAAGTAATTAGACGTTGTGTGCCCGAAGAGGGACATCATTTCATTTTATCCTTTTGTCATACATATGCATGTGGGGGACACTTCGGGTCTAGGAGGACTGCACATAAGGTTTTAGAAAGTGAGTTTTATTGGCCTTCATTATTTAAGGATGCTTATTTGTTTTGCAAAACCTGTGATAACTGTCAACGAACCAGGAATAACTCCCAAAGGAAGGAAATGCCCCAAAATCCAATCACGATTTGTGAAATATTTGACACTTGGGGCATGGACTTTATGGGACCCTTTCCGGCTTCTTTTGGAAATATATACACTTGCTAGCTGTTGATTACGTTTCCAAGTGGGTGGAGGCTAAAGCCACCCGGACTAACGATTCTAAGGTTGTTGCATATTTTGTGAAGGCTAACATTTTTTCTAGGTTTGGAGTTCCAAAATCCATAATCAGCGACAGGGGGACGCACTTCTGCAATCAAACCATTGAGGCTTTGCTAAGGAAATATTGTGCCATACATAAAGTTTCCACAACATATCACCCCCAGACGAGTGGGCAAGCGGAAACATCCAACCGTGAAATAAAAATCATTTTGGAAAAAATCGTGCAACCCAATAGGAAAGATTGGAGTTTACGCCTCGATGATGCACTATGGGCATACCGAATGGCATGTCCCCCTACAGACTAGTCTACGGAAAACCATGTCACTTGCCGGTCGAACTTGAGCATAGTTCCTATTGGGCCATAAAAAGGTGCAACATGGACTTTGACACTGCCGGCACCCACCGAAAATTGCAACTTCAAGAGCTCGAGGAAATGCGGAATGAGGCATTTGAGAATGCGCTCATTTACAAAGAAAAGACAAAAGTGTTCCACGACTCTCGCATCTCGTGAAAGAATTTCGTTGTGGGAGAAAAAGTGCTCTTGTACCATTCGTGCTAAAAGTTGTTTCCCGGTAAGTTACGTTCTCGTTGGATCGGTCCGTTTATTATTGCTAATGTGTTTCCCCTTGGTGCAGTTGAAATAAAAAGTGAGAAAACAGGGAAAATATTTAAGGTAAACAACCATTTACTTAAGCCGTACTTCAAGAATTTCCAGCATGTTCCCGAAGAATTGACTCATATTGAAGACCCTCTTCTAACCTGAGCATTGCATCCGTCGAGCCAACGACGTTAAACCATAGCACTTGTCGAGAGGCAACCCAATGTTTACGGTTATTTATGTCTTTAATTTTGGTTATTCATTGTTTCCGTATTAGAGCGATTTTCTTTCATGGTCTCTTTCATGTGTTTTTTTTGTATTTTTCGAGGTTTACATGACCAGGAACACCATAAGTACGAGACAAGGGTCGAAAAGAGGAGAAAACGAGCTTAAGGCTTGAAACAGGGCCCACGGCCGCGAATTATGGTCTCGGCCGCGACAAAACTGCTCCAGAAATACACGAGCAGCACTGTACACTCCGCGCAACCGTGGTCAATTCGTGCAGCCGCGGCTTATGTGCGCGGCCACGACCTGTTGGACAGTAGCATAAAACCCTGGCCGCGACTAGGTCAGTTTTTTCTCCCTCTCTTCTTCCTCCCCTCGCGAAAAACACACACTTTGCACATACCCAAGCATTCTTCCACCCATACTCACTCCAATTCAGCACCACTTCACACACACACACCTCTAAACACGAACTATTCCGATTAATTTTGGATTTTCATCAAGTTTTTGGGCAAGTCGATCTGGGCGCAAAACGCAAAAAATTGAATTCTCCTCGACTAAACTCATCTGGTACGTGAAGCTATCCCTTCCCCTTCATTTTTATCTTTAATTTTGAATTATTGTGAATGCTAGGGGGTGAATTTCGTTTTTATTGCTAGTTGGAGTTGAATACCTATATTTATGCATTGTGTTGATTAATTTGCTCCAATTGATGACTATAGATGACATATTCATAGGGTTAGTCGTGGAATTGGTGTGCCATTGTTGTGGGTTGATTGATTTTGGTAGGGATAGCACAATTGGGAGTGTTCTCTCTTTGTGACAATTTGTCGAACACCTTACATGCATCACTCTAGATAACTTATTACACATCAATTTTGAAGTCTTATTCCGAATTATGTGTTAATTAGGACAGTGCATCATATGTCTACGGTTACATCGTATTTTTAGTATGCTCTTCCTAGTTATATCATATTTGTGCATGCCCGATTGATTCAAAATTGTAGAATGAAAGGCTATAATCAATTATTTTTTTAGGTGTTCTTCACATTACATGGATACTCATTGTGTCTTTGGTGTAAGTCAATTACAATGCCTCCCTATGCTAGTCGTAGATAGGCCAAGGGCAAACAACCAATAGTTGAAGAGCCCCCCGTGGAAGCCCCAGCGCCAGTTCTACCTTCTGACCCCACTGGCAGCCGACACTTCGGCTTTGTATTGGAGAAGGACTCACACAAAGAGCGGTTCCAAAAACTGTGCAACCGACCGATCATGGCTACTCGGTATGGTCGAGACCAGCTCCTCAAGGACATGGGGATATATGATAATGTGTACGCCCTTTTGGTTTCGGCCGGACTTCGAGGGGTCATGAAACCCCAGCTGACATACAAGGGGCTGGCCCTCGAATTTTTTAGCACTCTCGAGCTCATCGTGGATCCTAACAAGTGCGGGAATGTGCTCGGAAGCATCACACTTCAACTAGGGGGGCAGTCCTATACTAAGACCATGGAAGAACTCTCCGAGATTTATAACATGCCATATGCCGAGGTCTATCCCTGTGCCACTGTTTTTTATGTGAACGCTTTTTGGGGGCAACTCACAGTTGCCCCAGGCCTTGTTGAAGCCCAACCCTTCTCTGCCAAGAACTCTAAAAACTCATGGATTCGCAACCCAGTGGTCCGGTACATTCAGAAGCTCCTCAACCTTACTATTTTTGCGAGGAAAGAAACGGGGGCAGCCCGATCAAATAAGTTGAAGTTGCTGTGGAATATACTGAACGAGGAGAAGGTGACGGTAGCCGAGTTGATGCTTGAGCATTTTAAGCAAGTGGTGCTCAAATAGAGGGATAACATATATGTGGGAGGTCTTATTACTCCGATAGTTGTTGATTGTGGCATCCCGTTGGTTGACTTGACACCAGTGACCACTCAGTTCCTCCTCACTTGGGAGGATTTAGAGAGATGAGAGTAGTGACCTTCGGCTACAAAGAAGGGTTGGCCCGAACGCTGTCAAACAAGACAGTCCCATTTGTCATACAAAATGTGGGTCCATTCCTCCGCCCACCCAATCCTCGGCTCATCGAGGTGACGAGCCTTCGCAGTACACGAAACCTATCTTTGGCTTCACCTGCCCACTTGGCCGAATCTCGACAGCCCGATGACATTAACCTGCAGCGGTACCAAATGGGTCGAGTTCAGGCTATATCTTAGCCGGACGATGACACCACTCAGGGTCAAGAGATACCAGCTGAAGGAACCAGTCACCGCCAGCCCAAGAAGAAGAGTCCCGCTATTGCTATACAGTCACAGTGGAAATCCCAAGAGCATGTGGAACGACTCATCACCTCCATCCAGGACAACCTGAACCTTTACAGAGAAGAGGCCCAATCAGGCAAGAAGGATATCACTGCAGTCCTCCACGCTGGCCAAGCACGTGAGAATGCATGGCACCATACAGTGGAGAATCGATGGCAGTTGGAGGATGATCATTGGAAGGCAGTGGAAAGCCGATGGAAGCTAGAGGATAGCCGTTGGGATCAAATGCGAACATGACAGCAACAACAACAAATATGGCAAGAGCAACAGCAGGATTGGTAGCGGCAGCAAGAAATTCATTGGAAACATATGCAGTCCTTTTGGGGACAAGGGGGTCATCCACCTCCGCCGCCGCCTTAGTAAAGCACTGTAAGTACGCACCAAGCTGCACCACTCTTTTTCCCTAAAACTTTGGTTTTTAACCAAGTTTGGGGGGGGGGGGGGGTGTGAAGTGGGACAACTTGGCAGTGTTAGCATTGTATTGTCTTCAATTTTTATGCTTTACTTATTTTGTCCTCTGCTGCTTTCCGTTCTTCATTTTATTATGCATTTGTGTTGGGCCTGTGAGCCATTGTTTAGTGCATTGGGCCTGTGTGCCATTGCTAGTGTGTTGGGCCTGTGTGCCATAGTTGACAGTCCTGGTTATGTTTTATTGTTTTTTTTTTGTTGAGTCTAGATCGAGTCTAGGATAAGAAAAGAAAACCGAAATATGCTGTTGAGAAAAGAAGATTTACACATTCAGGTGATAATAAGTTGGCAATGAGTTAATGATGAATTCTTGTGGAAATCTTGTTATAAAAAGCACATGATAGAGCATGACGAGTGATGGAGATGAAATTGAACTGTGAATTGAAACATTGATCATAAATTACCCTGTGAGGAATTTGAGCCTATAATTGTACTCCCCTTCTTGGAGTAATTTGTATGAATTCTTTCGATGTGATTTTCATTGGTTATGTGCAAATTGACTCTAGAACTTGCCTTGCATGTCTGCCATGAATAAACCGGTATGTGTTGTGGCTTAGAAGATGATCTTAGACAATTTTTATGATTTAGCCTATTTCGAAGTCTTGAATTAATTACCCTATTTGACCAAAATTGTGAAAAAGATATTTCCTTTAGTTAGCCCATTGAGCCTTGAGCCTGTTATTTGTTAGCCGAATATTACAAGCCGAACATCTTTCAATTTGGCCTTTGACCTTTGTGGATTAAGCTAGTTAAGAGGGAGGCAAAAGGAGAGGTAGTCGGAATGTTTTTATTGTTTTTGGGATTACTATAGGCTGAAGAAGGGGATAAAATAGAAAATGGAAAGGGAAATGTGTGATAGAAAAAAAAAATCCAGAAGGTTTACCCTCCTATGTGCTAAAACTTTGTTGTTTTTGAGTTGTACAATGAAAAAAGGAAGAAATGAGTTGAGTACACATGAAGCATGAGTTGAGGAGAGAAGTAAGAAAAGTGCTTAGAGAAAAAGAAAAGAAAAAAGAAAGAAAAGAAGAAATCCGGGTAGTCCCAGAAAAATGTGATACCCAAGAATCGAAAAAAAAAAAAAAAAAAGGAATGAAGAGAGAAAGAAAAGCACTTGGTTGTAAAAGACCTTTCGTGGGGAGAAGAAGTCATTTATTGGAAGTGACTAACTGAACTTTGGAGAGTGAGGTGTGAGTGATTATTTTTTTGAGGGGTGGTTGGGTTAGTAATAACTCGGTTAGTCCACTTATTAGTCACTTTCACCCGAAATTTATCCCACCCTACCTAAGCCTACATTACAGCCAAATTAAAGACCTTTTTTATTCTTTGCCACGCATGTTAAGTACTAGATCCGACTTAAATAATTGCCAAGCATATGGTGGTCGTTTCATGTAAGCTAGTGTGAGTGAAATACTTTGCATACTTTAAACACTTGAGGAAAGAGTGATACACAATCCCGGTGAGGATCATTTGTTGAAAAACATAAGTGTTGAAAGTAGTTGAAGTTGCTCTGTTGAATATGCTCATTTACATCATGTTACTGTGCTTTTGGAAAAACTCTTCTGAAACTCGTAATTGCCACTTAAAGTGCCTTAAACCCGTGTCTTGATTGTTTGTTTGATTTAGATTTGTTCGGGACGAACAAAGGGTTAAATTTGGGGAATTTTGGTACACGCGTTTATTTATGCACTTTAAGTCTGTTTAAGTGTTGATTTGTAATGTTTGCATGCACAATTGATCGTGTTTAGCTTTTTTTTATGTCCTTAGAACATTTAACACTTGTGGTTTCATTTTGAGCTAAATAGGAAATTTAAGGCCAAGTATTTATACTCGGCCGGATGTCCGACGAAGGAACGAAGTCCGGGGAGTCGAATGAAGGAAAAACGCAGAAAATCGATGAAAAGAGTGCCACGACCGCGACCTAAGTGCGCGGCCGCGGTCAAGCTGAAGAAACAAGTCTGAAACGTTGTAAAGGAGCGCGGCCGCAACGTGATCTTGCATGAGAAGCGGGCGTGGGCGCGGCTGTACGTCGCGGTCGCGGCCTTTTAAGTTGGCCAATTAATCCTTGGGCCATAAGACTTTTGATTTGGAGCCGAAATTAGCCCAACTTGACCTCCTCTATATAAAGGGATCCATCACACACACAAACAACACTCAAACCAGGAAGAAGATGAAAAATAGCAAAGAATTCGGCCAAATGAAACCGAACACAGAACAGGAATAGAAAATGAAGAACACAAGGATTTTACGTGGTTCGATCAATGTGATCTACATCCACGGAGGTTCCATACACCACAATTCACTTCATTTATCAATCAATTACAAGAATTAATCCAGAAAACTAGAAACCCCCAATTCACAGACCGAATTGAGCTCAAGAACCATAGCTATCTAATTCTATTGATTGAGTAGTGTATTCAGAGGGAAAGTAATGTGTATCAACTCGCATCTTCAAGTGGTTTCAATGTATATAAAGGACGGAGCTCGAATCAGGAAGTAGAAACAATTGTAACCAATTCTGTTCTCAACTGCACAAAACTGTTCAGCGGGCTTTCAACAACGGTTTTACATGCAACGGTTTTAATCCGTTGCATATGACAGTTATAACCGCCTTGACTCTGGTTCCCTTTTAAACCTTATAACTGATCCGGCAAAAATCTGGTTTTCTAGCCCGGTTCTCCACATACTGGACCCGGTTCCGGACTCCTCAAACCCTCTACTACAATCTATGATCACTTGATGACATTGAACTGATATCTACAGAATCATTGAAGGCGGTTCTTTTGATGCGTTAACTATAACGTGTGTTTCTTTGAAGCCATAGCTAAATATGCAAGTGTTTTTACACTAATTTTATTTTTTCTTTTAAATTTGTAGATTGAGGGTTGTAAAACTTTTTGTGTGGGTTGATGAACTGATCCATAACTGTGCATTTTTTTGCTTTGAGGTGTAGTAATGAAGCACAACAACATGAGGTGATGGATTTGAACTAGACCAATATAGCCGGAACGAAGGAGTTAATTGACTCGAGAATTGAATTGAAAAAATTGAAAACGAGTAGGGATCGGCTGAAATCGCAAGTTAGTCTAAGCTAGAAGATTGTTCTTCTGCAGTTGCTCGTCCTGAGCATCATTGTTGCAATTTACATGTATTCCCCAACCATAATGTAACATGAGGTCTTTGAATTAGACGTAAATTATGTAATGTATGAACTTGGTTAGGTTGTGAACTTTGATTCCTACTCTACGAGTCTAGTTTAATTGTTTGACTCTTAGTTATCTACTTAAATGTTATGATTCTATTTCAATTGGATGGCACTATCTATTATAGTTAGGCTATGTTTTGGTATTAACTTCACACTTCACTACAGCAAAATTTTGTATTGAACCTGTCTATTTACAACAAATAAGCAAAATGAATTGAGTTTAATTCATCAGTACATCGCATAATGAATAACAAAATGAAATATTACTTCTCAACTAATTAACAACAATTTTAATTGAGATGACATTGTTAAGCTTTATCAGAAAAGAAAAATAAATTGAGAAAAAAATATGCCATTAAATCGAGAGAAATATGCAACATATTTGCACAAAAGTACTTGACCAGTTCAATGTTTGGCTACTAAAAGAATCTGACATATATTTGCACAAGTTACATCAGAGCAAAATAGTAATCTTAGAGCAAGTAAAATAAATTGTCGCGGATATGCACAAAAGAATATGATATGTTCAATTGTTTTGCAGATTACAAAAAACATTTTTACACAAAAGATCTAATCAGTAGTCATGTCTTCACTTTTGACTTGGTTGAGATAGGTCCAAGTACTCCATTCCTCGATTTACAACGATTCTATTTGTTGCTTTCGTCTCCTTGCAAGTAGTTGTGGATTCATCTAGTTGGTAGTCAAAACACCTCCAGTCTAAGAGGCCGATGCTATAATATGTGCCTTATGTGGGGATGGCTGACACATCGTAGGTGGTTGTTGTTGGCTTAACCGATTATTTGTGTGGGAAGAGATGGCTCATCAAATTCCATTGTAACTTCAGTAAATAGTGTTTGAACTTGCTCAACAAATGGATTTTGAATGGGAGTCGTAGCCATCTGGTTGCTCAAATCATATGAGAGCTCATCTTGTTGACTATCATCTTCAAGGCTTTGCGGCTCATGCCTTAAATAAAGACCTCCACCAGTGACCTTGTTTTGTTTCCCCTAACAAAAATAAGTGTGATATGTTAATATAAAAGTATGAGTTATTTACGTTATGTCCTAATACGATTAATGCATAATTTTATGTTAATTACCTTAGAGGGGCAAGCATTGGCTTTCTATTTCATTTTCATAAGCAATTGTCACTAGAGATCCTTTGCAGTGATAATATGTGGCCTTTTAGACGGTCCCTCTCCTTGTATTCCATTAGCAGTTGATCATACATCGAAGGCCCCTGTACAAGTTCCCTCTCTGAATTGTCATATTGATGAACGTTAAAATACTCATGGTGTGATTTGTCGATATCACACCCAATCAATTATTTATATGATTTTATATACTTATCCTAAACTCACTACCCTAGCTAGTAGAGCGACAAGTAAATGGTCGATCCCACGAGGAACAATTGAACAGATCTTGTCTTACGTACTAAACAACTTAATTGACAAAAAATATAAACAAAACAAGAAAACAATAAAGATGGGGAGGGGGGATTAGATGATATAAAACAACTAACCGCTAATGCAATTAAGTAACCTAAGCAAAGATTAGCCAAAAGCACGTAATAAACAAAGTAATAAAATATTTTTTTTATTTTAAGATATTAAAAAGAATCCAACCCTTGATCTAGTATCTCCTTAGCTCGGATTAACTATGTATTGATGCTATTACCCGATAGATTAGTCCCAATCCCTACTCCGAGATTAATAACAAGTTCTATTAATCTTGTTGTCTCTTAATTGTAATTAACTGAAATAAGCTCTCCGATTAATCTACCCAACTTATTGACTCCTAGAATAAGCCTCTAGTCTTCAATAGTCGAATGCATTACGAATTAAGACAACGGAGTAGATACGACATAAAATTCACAAGCTCGATTTCATTGGTTGTAAACTATATTGCCCTAGAAGAATGATTATCTATTTGCTACTTGCGATTAAATCCATAGAAATTACGGATTACAAATTCAATCCTAGCAACACACAAATGAACCATAAAATGGGTGATCAAACTATAAATCAACTGATAAATGTGAATCAATAACAATAAACAACATAGAAGATCCCAAAACACAATCTAATTGGATAATAACCGTAAAAATTACATAATCTTCCTAGCTTAAGGTTCAACAATTGATCAAGGGCTGAATAAAAGAGTACTAGCCACTCATTTCTACTAATACAAAGATAAAACTACTAGAAATCATAATAAGAAACAAAAAGTAGATAAAACGAACCAAAAGATGATGATCTCTTGATTTGATGTTCGCTTCTTTTCAAAACCTAGCTCCAACGGTGAATGTATACTGAAAATAGGTCAAAGATACCCTAAATTCGAATTATGGACTTTATATATATAGATGTAAGGGGTTTGGACTAAAAATGGGCCTAAATACGTGTTTTAGGATGAAAACAGGGTACCGAATCGCGGCCGCGAAGGTGAGTCACAGTCGCGAACCATTTGGCGCGGCTACTTGGTCGCGGCCGCGAATGTGTTGTTGGGGCTTTAGGCGCATTGGTTAGTCTGGTTGGTCGCAGTCGCGACTTCGGGTCGACCGCACTGTCGCGATGCGGTAAAATAAATAATACCTAACTACCCTTCTAGCTTGTAGAAGTGATAAGAAGGGTCGATCCCACAGGGAGTAGAAAGACTTATAGTGTTGATATGAATCCAAGTTTTAGCAATATATATATATATATATATATATATATATATATATATAAGTAATGGGGGCTTTTTAGTTGATTTTTAATTAACTAACAAACTAAAATAGAAATTAAACAATTACTTAGGAAAATATTCTACTTATGAATTAACGAATCCCAGCCCTTAATCTTATCTCCCCCTAGTTATTACTACCCTGTGATAGATGCCATTGTTATTACTACGAACTTTTCTGTTTATAGTGTGCTAAAATTCTCCCTAGAAATATATCTATTTATATAAGATTAAGTAGTTGAATAATTTAATTATTTAATAAGGATTTTAAATTATCTAAAAAAAATTATTTCAATAGAAAAAATTATATAAGTTATTTTTACTTGCCAAACAAATCCAAAACAAATAGTTCAACCTACAATAGATATTTAAATCTAATCCTAGTAACCAATCAACCAATATTTGCTTGTGTTTTATCTAATATTTTATATCTAAATATTAAATATGAGTATAAAATTAAATAATAAAAAAATATGATTAATTTTTATTAAAAAATAATTACAATAAAAAAGTGATTTTTGTCTTTAGAATGTTGGAGAATTTTTTTAAAAAGTTTAAAAATTAGAGAGAAAGAGGTTACAAAAAACATAGTACATTTTTAGATTTTGCGTCCATTACGTGGATGCATGTTATCCATCCAATATTTCTTAGTTCTTTTTTATACAAAAAAATATCTCTAATTTTTTACTAAAAAATGGTTGGAGTTTACTATATGAAACTATTGTAATATTATTTTAATAAAGATAAATAGATCATTTTGTTTGCAAAAGCCTACAAATTGAGGTTTCCAAAAATAAATTTAATTGAATATTTCTTTTTTAAAAATTATGTAATAAAATTAATAGAAAAGTAAATATTTTTAAAGATATTTATATATTTATTATTTGCAGCCTGAACGTAAGACATATAATTCAACTCATATTAAATGTGCATATCTAACATAAACAATCGACAAAGAATTGTATATTTCTTAATGTAACTTATTTTAAAATATTCAATATAGATATTGATAGGTATGGCCCAATCTCTCCGGGTCGGACTAGCCCGCCAGCTGGGTCAATTGGGCCCAAAAGCGCAAGCCCAACATAGCCAAGCTCATTCGCGGCATCTTTGGAAGTTGGGAAAAGATTCCCATGATCTTTTCCAACAGCCATGCAGATTCGACTGGCTGATTTATAGGGATTTAGTTAGGGTTTCGATTGTGTATTATAAATAGGAGAATTGTGGATGAGTTTAGGGTTTCGACTTTGTATTCTAAAGTTACGGCTTGTAAGATTGTACTCGAACATTGAGAGAAAGATAGTGAAAGCACCCCGGAAGGTTATTGCCTTCTCCCGTGGACGTAGATCTCCGGATCGAACCACGTAAATCTTTGTGTCATCTTAATTCTTTCATATTGTGATTGTTTGGGATTGTCTTTGAGATCGTGATTCGTTTGTTATTCGGGTATACGAATTATCAATTGGCGCCGTCTGTGGGAAAGATTGAAAGGCAAACCCTAGTATACTTCAAAGTTGATTCACGTCAGTCATGGTGAACACTCGGCAATCTGCTAATCCTACTCGGCCTCGTCCCAATCCCCCCGTGGATCAAAATCCTCCGTTGACACGTCAACAGAATCAGGATCCACCTGCGGAGCAAATTGACGCACAACACCTCGCACCACCCAACGCGCCAGCACAGGTTGACCCTCAACCTGCCCCCGAACTACTGCCGGCACAGCAAGCCTTTCTTCGGGAGCATGCCGCTCTATTCCAAGAATGGAATAATCGGCACGCTAACTCCGGTGGATGCGCCGACAATGGCGTTAACCAGGTGGCAAGACATCGGCCCCGTGATCGATCCCGCGCATTTGATGAAGACCCGGCTCACAGCCAGGCATGATCGCCGCCGAAAACGGCCAGTATCGCCTAGGGAGAACCGGAGTTCTAATGGTTCACGGCCCCGTTATGCTGATCATGAGGACGTGGACCGCTGCAGACCTATAGATGCGGTAAAATGGGCTCGCTTAGAAAGGTCCCGTGTACTTGATCCTCTAGAATATGAGCAGGCTCAATTCAACGCCGAGCTTGACAAGGTATTGGGCCTTGATGCTGACGGGGAGATAATCACTCCGTTTTCCGAGGAGATTCTTTCTACTCCACTCCTCGAAGGGTTTAAACTTCCGCCAGTGTCCGTCTATAACGGCACCAGAGACCCAGGTAACTTCCTAAGTGCCTTTAAGTATGCTATGTTCAATCGAAGTTGCACACCACACCACCTGTGCAAAGTGTTTCCTGAGTACCTTCAAGATGAGGCCAGACTTTGGTTTGATTCTGTTAAGATTTCAAATCACTCACAACACACATAAATGAAATCAATCCAGAAAGAATGAAAAATGAACTGAAAATCGGCTAAACAAGACCAAACGCAAAATCAGAAACCAAATGAAGAACACACAGCTTTTACGTGGTTCGATCAATGTGATCTACATCCACGGATGTTCTATACACCTCAATTAACTCCACTGAACAATCAATTACAAGAAATATCCCAGAAAACCAGAAGCCCCGATTCACAACCCGAATTGAGCTTAAGAACCCTAGCTTTCTAATTCTAATGATTGTGTAGTGTTTACAGAGGGAAAACTACGTGTATCAACTCGTCTTTACAAGTGGAACAAATGTATATAAAGAACTAAGCTCAAATCAAGAAGCTCTAGAAGCTGGAAGCAATTCTGTTTCAACTGCTTTAGAACTGGTTCACGAGCCTTTGACAACGGTTTCACATGCAACGGTTCAAAATCGTTGCATAATTCTGTTATAACCGTCACAACTCCTGTTCTTCAACAACCTCTAAAACTGAACTGCTTTAAACCCGACCACGACCCAGGCTCTTTTCGGCACCGTAAGCAGGTTCGCCAAAGCTAAGGAGCAAACCCGCCGCAAGCGGGAGAAACATGCTACCAAAAAGCAACCAGACAAAACGCAGGTCGGGACTAGCACCCGCCCAGTGCCTTTAGCCATCTAAGCAGAGGTAGGTTGGTACCTCGCAGTGATGTCCCTCAACTTACTGCCCTTACGAAATCAAGGACAAAAATACTTTCTATTCACAAGAATGATTTGCGACCGTGCCCACGGATGACTGCTCCGGCAGAAAAGCGTAATCGTGATAAGTGGTGTACGTATCATCATGTCATGGACACGATACCGAAGAATGTCGCGAGCTTGGTAAAGAAATCGAGGACTGTTTGAAGCGAGGCTTCCTCCGGCAATACATGGTTCGGACCGAGGACAGATCTCGGTCGAACCAAAATGGAGGTTTACAACAAGGTCGGGGAGGTTACAACGACCGAGGTCGAAGACAAAAACAGACCTGAATAGCAGAATAACAGGTCGGGGTACAACGACACAAGGCAAGACCAGGGTAATCGCCAACAGTATCAACCACAACGGCCTCAATTGCTACCACCTCCACCGCCTCATGGAGGTCCCGGAGACAATCCACCAAATCACATTGTCCAAGGGATAATAAAAGTGATCTATGGGGCCATTCCAACAGGGACTTCCCGAAGTGCCCTTAAAGCCGAAGCGCGCAGGCCTCCTCCCGAGGAGCCACGCCACAAGCGTTTCCACAAATCTGAAATTGTGAGCTTCACCGACGATGACCCCGTTCCCGAGCTCACCCCACACACTGATGCCATCGTCATTGATATGGCCGTGGCCAACGTCACCATTAAGCGAGTCTTTGTCGACAACGGCGCCGCTGTCAATGTCATATTCACTGATTGTTTCCAGAAAATGGGCATACCTTTCGAACAGCTCCGACCTGCCCCCGGGCCATTACAGAACTTCACTCAGGGAGAGGTCCAACCTGAGGGAATTATCAACCTCCCAGCTTCGCTTGGTACTTATCTGGCGATAAAAACCATCTTTGTCAACTTCTATGTGGTCACCTCTCCATCTCCATACAACATGATTCTTGGCTGAGATTGGCTCACTCCGGCAAAGGCCATCTGTTCCACATATCATCTAGCATTAAAGTTTCCTACACCCCATGGAGAGGTCGCCATCCATGGCAATCAAAGAATTTCCAAGGAGTGCATGTATGTCGCACCTAAGAAGACAACCAAGGCTCCTCCTAAGCCTCAATTTCAAATAGCCACCCCGGGCACCCCGGCGTTCGCCCCGGGTTCATCTGAATCACTCAGCAATGATACTGCTGAGATGCCACTCCATCTTGCTAAACCAGAACAATCTGTTACGGTGGGCGCCGTGAACATACCGTTGTTGCACAATGCCATCATCCAGACGCTAAGGGCGTACTCCGAAGTCTTTGCTTGGTCTCCCCTAGATATGCCGGGAGTCTCTCCCGACCTTATCACCCATAAGTTAAACATTGACCCTAATGTGAAGACAATACAACAAAAGCAACGACAATTTGCCCCAGAGAGAAACTCAGCCATCCAAACTGAAGTTCAACAACTTTTGGACGCTGACATCCTATTCGATGTTCACTATCCATCTTGGCTTTCTAATCCAGTAATGGTGACAAAGTCTAGTGGGGCTTGGAGGATGTGTGTTGATTTTTCCGATCTCAACAAGCACTGCCCAAAGGATTGCTATCCTCTGCCACCCATTGACCAAAAAGCCGAGGCCATTACCGCGTACAAGGCCCTTTGTTTTTCGGATTTGTACAAGGGATATCATCAAATCCATATGGACCGCCGAGAAGCCGTCAAAACAGCATTCATCACTGATTTTGGATGCTTTGCTTTTAAGAAAATGCCTTTCGGGCTCAAGAATGCCGGAGCCACCTACCAGTGTCTCATGGACCACGTCTTTCGAGACCAGATCGGCCGCAATGAGGAGGTATATGTCGATGACCTCATTATTAAGAGTTCCTCCCCTACATCATGTGTGTAGGACATTGCCGAGACATTGAGCACACTGCGGCGCTATAATCTTCGCCTCAATCCAGCCAAGTGTACCTTTGGCGTCGGATCAGGAAAATTTCTCGGGTATATGGTCTCGCAACATGGTCTCCAGGCCAAGCCAACCAAGATAGAAATGTGCTGGATCTTCAGTCGCCGAAGACTGTGAAAGACGTCCAGCGTCTACCGGCGGCCTCGTAGCTCTAAATCATTTTTTATCCAAGGCAGCAGAGCGCCAGCTTCCTTTCTTCAAAATTTTGCACCAAGCGAAGACATTTGAATGGACCCCGCAATGCGACGAAGCCTTCGAGGCTCTGAAACAGCACATCAACCAGCTACCCACTATGTCCGTGCCTCTCCCCGGAGAGCCACTCTATGTGTATTTGGCCTCCGCCGATGAAGCCATTAGCGCGGTCCTCGTCCGCGAGGACCATGGAAGTCAACAACCCATGTATTTTGTTAGCCGCGCACTCCAAGGGGCAGAAACCCGATACTCTGTAGCAGAAAAATCAGTGTTGGCCCTAGTTATGGCGGCCCGCCGCCTGTGTCCCTATTTTCAGGGACATGCTATCAGGGTCCTCACAAATCAACGTATTCGACAGGTTCTTATCAAGCCCGATGTATCGGGGCGATTGGCGAAATGGGCAATTGAGCTCGGGGAGCACGATATACAATTTCTACCTCGCTGAGCTATAAAGGGGCCTGGAGACCATGTTGCGAGACCATATACCCGAGAAATTTTGTCTCCGGACATAATCGTGTCCAACCAAGATAGAAATTGTGTGTCTCCGGACATAATCGTCGAAATGTGTCTCCAGACATAATCGTCGAAGAAGCTACCCACCCTTCGATTAGTGAGTTGATGATTTCTGTGTTGACTGATGCCGATCCCATTTGGATGACCTCAATCATCCAGTACCTCCGGAATGGCACCTTGCCCGAAGATAAATTACTCGCTCGGCGGATAATTCTCAAAGCACCGAAGTACACACTTCACGACGGAATTCTATACTGTCAGTCATACTTACAGCCGAGTCTCCGATGTCTTGGCCCGGCCCAGGCCGATTATATTCTACGGGAATTCCACGAGGGGGCGTGCGCGAGTCATATTAGGTCACGGACGTTAGCCAAGAAAGTGCTTCGGTGGGGATACTACTGCCCCACCCTGTTTAATGATGCCCACAATTTGGTATCAAGGTGCGACAAATGTCAATGGCACTCCCGAGTGAAACACCTGCCGCAAACCGAGCTCCTTGGCATACAAAGTGCCTGGCCATTCATACAATGGGGAATCGACATCGTGGGACCGTTCCCAGTTGCTCCGGAGGGATTGAAATTTCTTGTAGTTGCTGTGGATTATTTCACCAAATGGGTCGAGGCCGAGCCTCTTACTGCCATTACTGGACACAATATCCTCAAATTTGTTTGGCGTAACATCATATGCCGCTTCGGTATTCCAAGTGAAATTATATCTGACAATGGTAAACAATTTGCAAATGATCATTTTCGGTCCTGGTGCGAGGAGTTGCACATCAAGCAAGTTTTCACCTCGGTAGCTCACCCTCAAGATAATGGCCAGGTCAAAGTCACAAATCGTACTCTGGTCAACGGCCTGAAGAAGCGATTGGATCAAGCCAAGGGTCTTTGGGCCAAAAATCTTCCGCAAGTTCTCTGGGCTTACCGCACAACACCGCATTCTTCCACCGGGGAGACTCCATATAGCCTCACCTATGGCTCCGAGGCTGTCATTCTTGCCGAGGTGGGAGTGCCCAGCCCTAGACTCGTACACCTCGACCCCGAGGCTAACAAGGAAGCACTCCGTACTAACTTAGACGAGCTTGAGCATCGCCGCGAGCAATCTTTTATCCGCCAAGCTAAATGTAAGCAACAAGCGGCTCAGTATTACAACCTCCGGGTTCGGGGTACACAATTCCAGGTCGGAGACCTTGTACTTCGGTTAAATTTTGCCAGCAAAGCTGCCCCCGAGGGCAAACTACATGCTACCTGGGAAGGACCTTATCGCGTCACTGCTGCCCACGCCTTCGGGAGCTATCAGTTAGAGCATTTGGATGGAACACCAATGCCTCGCACCTGGCACGTTAGCAATCTGCGGCGTTTCTACCTATAGTTTCCGTTGTCAAGTACTTTTTCTTCCTTTACATTTTTTGTACATACTTTCATTTTCATACCATGGTACTTTATGTTTCAAGATTACATTTGTATTCTTCAATTATTCCGACAATCGCTATAAATACAAATTTTAACTTCCAATACATATACTGCTTCTCTTCTACGCCGCGGGGATGCCCCGGCCTCGAATACTCACATATTTATTGTGACAATCGTTGTTTGTCTCCGGACACATCGGTGTCACGCTTGATCCGTCCGGAGAGACCGTAAACTTGGTCCCCGAACATGTATTCCCTCTCGCCTGATTTATCCGGAGAGGTCGATAACTTTGTTATTAAAACGTTAACTCCCGCTTGATCTGTCCGGGGAGTCCTATGCCTTGTTTCCGAACAAGGGCTTGTCTACATCTAATACTCCCGAGTACTAACTACTACAATATTTGCATCACACAGTATCAACACATTTAAAAGAAAATCCCATCATGCTCAAATACATCTTTACTCTATTTCTTTTATAAGAAGAACTCATTATACATGTTATTTATTTTCACTACAGTTTTATTTACAAAGAAAATTTACAATATAACTACCCTATCTACCTATTACCACCTAACCAATAGTCAGCACTTCGGCGCTGAGATCCGCCCCAGGAGCTTCTTCGCATCCTCCGGAATCTCGAAGCACCCCGGGACTGGGCTCCAGTCCTCTCCCTGCTCTGGCCCCCTTGAGAGCAAGAGCTTGATTGACGGCCTCTTTGAGGGTGGAGCCTTGGTTGCTGAGCTGGCCTTGAAGTGTTAGCCCATTCAACAGGATCCCACTCTGCGAGGGCCATCACTTCGATCTCCTCAGCCAGTTTTTGAACCTCCTCCTCGGCGATCACTACCTTGCTCGGTTCTCGGATTATCACTCCGGTCGTTTTTTTTTACCGAGCCTTTTTACCTCTCCGGGGAGCCTTCAAGGAGTTTCCCCGGCTAGAGCTGGCAATATTCTCCTCCGCAGTACGACACCACCTTCTGCGGCCTTTTAAGCCCTCGTACATGCTGAGGAGTATTTCTAACACCTCCCGCTTCCTAACCTGCTCGAAGGAATCGGTGTGTCCGGCCTCCATCAGTACAGCAATTTCCTTCTGGATCTCGGCTATGCGCTCTTTAACCTCCTCGAAAGTCAGCAGGTCGAACTCCGACAGTATTCGCTCGTATTCCCTTTGGTGGACAAAGAGTCGTTCCACCTCGGCGCATTTGGACACGTACTTAAGTTGGTGATCCAAGGCCTTCTCGGTGGCCGCGGTTCTTGCCTTTTCAGCTTCGGATACCTTATTCTCCGCAACTGTGAGCCTTTTTTCCAAGCTTCGGGACCACCGACATCTTCAGGTCATCTCTTTCTCTTTGCAGCCAGTTCATTGACTGCATCAGTTTCTTGATGACCTCGTGAAGGTCCGCGGTGTCCTCCTGCTGTACCCGTGATATACAGAAAACACTTATGAGGCAACCAGTATACAATGCATATTACTATTCGAAGCTCACGGCATACATTCAAGATCATCGGCACAATATCAACAACTTATCATTCAAACGTTCGCAAAATAGCAATTACAAATCAAGTGTTTTTTACAGATACAAATTCAAACAAAAAATGCTTCCTACTCTATGTCTCCACCTAAGGCAGGAGGAGAACTGACCTCCGCTACAGCCGAGGTAGTGGCAGCCGGGTCCACGGTCAGGTTCGCCGTCAGCTGAAGAGCTCCGCCCTCCTGGGGAGCTAGTTCAACCGCCTCGGGCTCCATCCTCGGTGGAGGGGCCCTCTGCCTTGGCTCTGGCACATGCATGCCCATTCGGTATCCCAGGAAATCCTCGTTCTGGTCTACCTAACAGCTTGCCACATCTTCTGCCGACAGAATAGTTCCCTTCTGGGCCAATGCCTTCACCAATGGCCACTCCGGGAGCCGCGACAAAGTGCTATAGTAGGCGGCGTCAACATTGCTCACGGATGCATAGTCGTACCCGAAGTCTTTCTTATAGACGTCTACCTCCGGGTACACGTCCTTTACCACCTCCAACACTTCTGAGCGCGTGGCTACGTCCCCAACCGCCACAAATTTTGTCAAGAAGTTCACAAATGTCTTCGTTTGTGATAGCTTCTTGATGAAGGCCCTCAGCATCGCCCCTTGGCCCTCCGTTTTCTTCTTTAGCTCCTCACGAGCTGCGGCCAGTTCTCCCCGGAGGAGGGCCATCTCTGCAACCTCGCTCCTGAGCCGGGCATCTTCCTTCTTGGCCTCGAGCGCCCTGCACCGCACTGTTACTTGGCCACTTTTAGCCTCAGCTGCCTCTGCGCGGAGCTTATCACACTCCCTGCACAGAGTCCTCAGTTCTTCGCCCAGCGCCACGGTCTCCTCTTTTTGGAGACGACGTCCGAAGCCAATTAGCCCTTGCCTCAGGGTCCACACTTCCTCCATTTCGGACACCTCGTGGCCCTCCACTCTTGTCTGGCCCTGCATAAAGCTTTGTGAGACATTTCACATCAACAAGATATGTAAACACATGATAACTATACCTCCGAGGTTGGATCCAACCGCATTCTCTTTGAGACAGACGGCGGCGTCGGTACAGGCCCCAGCCTCTTCCTCGCCCTTGGGGTGGTGTCCGTCCGCGGAACCACCTCCTCGGTCCCCTCGCCGGGTATTCTCCCCGAGGTTCTCTCCACCTCGGGGCTTTTGGGAGTGGCCACTCTCTCCATTTCAGGAGTTTGTTGCGCACTCCCCGAGGTCTTCTTTAGGAGGCTGGTCTTAAAACGTCCCACTGCAAGAAATGGTCAGCAAATTAACAAACAATACTATCAAACTACTACAGACAAGTGAAAAAAAAGGATCCCTACCCTCCACTTCCGCCCCGGCTAAAGAACTCTCACTTGGGGTTGGCGACGTCCTAGCCTCGGGTCCCTTTGTACAATAGAGGGACAATCCGGCCTCCTCCAATTCCTCCTCGGTGAACACTTGTTTCAACGTCCCCGCTTGCTCGAACAAATTAACCGACTCCGGTACACCCTTAGGTACCCTATCTACCACTTCCTCCCTCCTCCACCTCGGGATTAGCCTCAATTCTTTAATATACAAGAACTTCACTTTCCAGTTCTCTACTTTGCTTGGGTTCTGCACCCTGAACCCTCTTTGCGGCCTCGGGTTCAGCGAGCACCACCCTTTCCCCTTCCCAATTGATTTCAGCTGGAAGAAGTACCTGAATAATTCTACTGAGGGCTCTACCCCCGAGGACTTACATACCAACATACATCCTACTATTTGCCTCACGGCATTTGGCGCTAATTGCCCTAATGCTATACCATAATATCCTAGCAGCTCCACCATCAAATCCCACAATGGGAATCTCAACCCTACCCTCAACTGATCTATATATACAGTTATAAACCCATTCGGTGGACAGCAAGCCCTATCACTAGGTCCGGGTATTATGTACTCTAAATCTATTGGGAAATAAAAACTTGGCACCATTGCCTCGATTTGGGCCTCTGTCACCCGAGGCATCCTCGAGGCCACCTCCAAATTCGCCCCGTCTTCTAAACAAGTGGGAAATCTCACTTCCCGTGTCCAGATTTCCCTCAAGTCAGCCCTATAAACTTTCCTACTCTCCCTCCTCTCTAGGTAAATCGTTCGCAGAGGTCTCGCATTGACAGGGCTCTCATCCGTACCCACTACCCTCACACTAGAAGATTCTGAAGATTGAGGCATACTTACTTAATTTTTTCAGAGAGGTAGGTACGGAGTTGGAGTGATTTTCAGAAGTTTGCTACTTTCTTTCTCGTCTTCCCGCTGGTTTTTTATCGCAATTGCAAATGAGAGAAAAGTGCAATTGTCACTTCCTTTTTCCATCTAGTACAAAATTTCAACGGCCCAGATTGCGCCTGTTCAAATTCTATGGCTCACATTAGCGCGTGCAATACATTCGCCCTGCGTGCCACACACGCGCCACGCACGCAATGATGGTGCCGCCAATCACATCAAACTGCGTCCTTCCCCAGGAAGCTTTGTGTTTCAACTCGGTTGACTCCTTCACCCCGGGGGTACTTCATTTCGACTCCGGTTGACTCCTTCACCCCAGGGGTACTCCATTTCAACTCCGGTTGACTCCTTCACCCCGGGAGTACTTCAGTTCGACTCCGGTTGACTCCTTCATCCCGGGGGTACTTCATTTCAACTCCGGTTGACCCTTCCACCTCGGGGACACTTCGTTTCGACTCTGATTGATTCTTGTACCCCGGGAGTAGTTCACTTCGGCACAGGATTGCCTCATTCACCAAAGGCCTCTGATCCTACTCCAACTCAACTCCGGCTACCACGCACACACATCGGCCCGCGCATGACTCTTGTTAACCGAAGCTCCTACCTCGCTCCGGCTGGTGGCGGGGCATCTGATAGGTATGGCCTAATCTCTCCGGGTCGGACTAGCCCGCCAACCGGATCAATTGGGCCCAAAAGTGCAAGCCCAGCATAGCCAAGCCCATTCGCGGCATCTTTGGAAGTTGGGAAAAGATTCCCATGATCTTTTCCAATAGCCATACAGATTCGGCTGGCGGATTTATAGGGGTTTAGTTAGGGTTTCGATTGTGTATTATAAATAGGATAATTGTGGATGAGTTTAGGGTTCCCACTTTGTATTCTAAAGTTATGGCTTGTAAGATTGTACTCGAACATTGAGAGAAAGATAGTGAAAGCACCCCGGAAGGTTATTGCCTTCTCCCGTGGACGTAGATCTCCGGATCGAACCACGTAAATCTTTGTGTCATCTTAATTCTTCCATATTGTGATTGTTTGGGATTGTCTTTGTGATCGTGATTCGTTTGTTATTCGGGTTTACGCATTATCAGATATCAAATTAAAGGGTTCGAAAAAGATTGATTTTAAGATATTATATATAAGAAACGACAAAGGAAAAAAGAAAGTCTTATAATTTTTTGGAAAAACTTTTTAATGTAATAATCAATCATAAATTATCACCCAAAACTTTTTATATACAGCAAATTGCTAAAAAGAAAGATTCAAACTTGGAATTAATTTTTTGTATAGGTTTTTACTATATATATGCATATCTCTTAATATATTAACAATGATTGAGCTTACCTTTTTTACAGGTGAAATGGGTAGAAAAATGTTCGTATTTTCTTTTATAGATGGTTCTTTTTTATTATATAGTAAGATGTTTTACTATAAAATAAGCATTATTCCTAAATTGGATAGATAAAAGTTAAGCGACACCAAATTACTAATAAATTTTGTTATGCAACGTGTAATTTGGAGGGCTCTTTCGACCTTATCCATGGGGCATGTGTTATATGTTTGTCATGTGACAATTCAATTGGAGATCAATAATAATTTTTTTTATCTCCTTTGTGCAGCTACACAATTGACATCTATGTACTAACTATATATGTATAACCTAATAGGGTAGATCTTAGTGATCAATATATGTATATGATGCAGAAGATGCATCGACTATTCCTATAGAACATTGTGTTTAAGGCATTAAATCATACATTATCAATTAAAAATAGTATGATATTAATTTGGTTGCTTTAACGTACAATTCATCTAGATACTTTTTTTATCCAACAAAAAATCTTATTGCTCAAATAATGTTTTTAAGTACAAAATTCTTTAGTCATAAGGGAACATCATAACCCATCCAAACAAGGGGATCAATAGATACAAAGGAAAAACGAAAGTGTGCTAAACTATGTGCAACACTATTACAATAACAATGCATATGGAACACATTAGCCCATCTATGTAGCTCTGAATATCCTCAACCAAAATACCAACAATAGTCCAAGGAATCTTCCTTGCCCGTGACAGCTTACACAACGAGCAAAGAATTCGAATAAATTAGCGATTTCTCATAACCACACTCCATGCAAAACTTGATACCACTAAGTAATGCCTCCAACTCAACAACTTTCACCGATATTGGTTTCCTCACTACATGTGAAACCGCCACAACAACCTTTTTCCCTTATGATCATGCAAGACGACACCCACACTATATCTACCTCTATCCTCATCAAATACCTATCAACATCCAGCCTCAACAAGCCCGTCGGGGAAGGCACCCACCTCTCACCCGACCTTGACACCGAACTAGACAAGCCTCCCCTCACCACTTCCATCGTCCTATCAAACTGAAGCAAATAAGTTTCCACGAAAGGATCTTCCACCTATTACCCACATTATGAGTATAGCTACAAATAGACTTCCACATACTCCAAGCCGCCACAATAAATTGGCAAAAAAAAATTCTCCCCTGATAACGAATAAACCATCTCCCCGCATTTCCTAAACTATGATCCGCTAATTCTCTTGAAAGACAACCAATATCAATATCCTTCTCGATTTATGTGTGTCATCCTTGCATAGGGGCCATGCTAGTTTTCTCTGTATCATTCCAATTTTATCGGATGTGGCACACCAATAACAATATCCTTCCAAAATGGTTTCACCCTCTCGCAAAATATATATATATATATATATATATATATATATATATATATATATATATATATATATATATAGCCCATGCATAGTCGAACCCATTGAATAACCACAAAGATTACAAGATGGAGATAGAGGTACATGATGACAATACAAATTTAAAGGTAAAGCAATATAATCAGATGACACTTGCCACAGGATTTTTTTACCTTAAGTGGGAGAGAGAGATATCAGAAAAATAGCAACTCGGATAATAAAAGGCATGATTAGAGAAAACAATATGAGCTCAAATGCTTTGTATTGCTGAATAAATTTTTGATACAAATTGTAAGAGCTACTGTTGAAGCTATTTATAGAACTAGCTATGTGTGTCCTTTCTACAGACTTTGTATACAACAGCAATCAATCCTAGCCATAGGATTGATCTTTGGTCCACTGGTTTTTAAACTGTAAAGCTGCAGCAATGCTTGTCTTCTTCTTTCCTTTCCCAGTTTGTACATCTGATACATTAATGAGATTGGCCGTAGCTTTGACTTGCTGTGGAAGAATTCTTGGAGAGCAAGTTCTTCCACATGGCTGCTGATTAGGATGCAAGCTTGCTGATGACAATGCTGCCACGTAGGTTGCTGGAGCCATGTGGGCAGGGATTGTATTTGCATGAATTGATGCAGATGCATGTCTGTTAACATCCCCCCTCAATTCGAGCTGGGTGTAAGGAACAACGTGGAGTTTGTTTCGAAGCCGAGTGAAGAATTGTTTGCTCAATGTCTTGGTAAGAAGATAAGCAATTTGATCTTGGGACGGTACATGTAAGACTTGTAACTTGCCTTTAGAAACTTCATCTCGAAGGAAATGTAGGTCAAGTTCCACATGTTTTGTTCTAGCGTGTAAAACAGGGTTAGAGGCCAAAGCTATGGTGCTGAGATTATCTACCCAAGCAGTAGATATGTTGGAAGTGGGGATTTTCAGTTCATGGAGGAGTGATCGAATCCACATGAGTTCAGTGGTAAGATGCGCTAGGCTTCTGTATTCAGCTTCGGTGCTGGATCGAGATACGCTTTGCTGCTTTTTAGATTTCCAAGAAACCAGATTACATCCTAAGTACACACAGAAGCCCGTGATGGATTTTCTATCATCAATATCCGTGGCCCAGTCCGAATCACTAAACCCAATCAAATCTTGAGTTTTAGAAGTTCGAATGTGTAACCCGTAATCTGTTGTGCCAGCTAAATATCTGAGAATTCTCTTGACAGCTTTCCAATGTGAGTCAAGAGGGGAAGCCATATACTGACTTACTTTGTTGACAGCAAATGAAATTTCAGGCCTTGTGATGGTAACATATTGTAATGCTCCAACTGTGCTTCTGTACAGAAAACCATCAGAAAAAGGATTACCAACGGTTTTGGACAAGGGAGGTGAAGTAATCATGGGCGTGGTGAGCCCTTTAGCTTCAATCATATCCACCTTCTGCAAGATTTCTTTGATATATTTCCCTTGGCTGAGATGGAGACCCTCTGCTGTTTTAAGCACTTCAATGCCTAAGAAATGTTGGATCTGTCCCATATCTTTGAGAGAAATTTGATTGCCCAACTGTTTGATGACCATGTCAATTTCTGCTTTATTATTTCCTGTAATCAAAATGTCATCAACGTAGATTAGTATATAAACAGTGCAAGATCCATGGATCTTATGAAACAGGGAATTATCAGCCTTTGAATCTGCGAAACCACATCCTAGCAGCATACTTTTAACCTTCAGATACCAACTCCTTGAGGCTTGTTTAAGGCCATACAAAGCCTTCGAAAGCTTACACACAAGGTCTGCTTTATTGGGACATTGTTCCTCAAAGCCAGGGGGTTGTCTCATGTAAATTTCCTCCTGCAAATCACCATTTAGAAACGCATTGTCCACATCTAAATGTCGAACAGGCCATCCCATGGACACAGCAACGGACAAGATGACTCTTATGGTAGTTGGCTTAACAACAGGACTAAAGGTTTCATAAAAGTCAAGTCCCGGTGCTTGAGAAAAGCCTTGTGCTACGAGCCTGGCTTTGTATCGTGCAACACTTCCATCAGGGTTCCTTTTAATTTTGAATATCCACTTATTTCCCACCAAATTCTTACCAGGAGGTAGCTTAGTAAGCTGCCAGGTTTTGTTCCTCATGAGGGCTGCATATTCAGCTTCCATGGCCCTTTTCCACTTCTGATTAACAATGGCCTCTTTGAAATTCTTAGGTTCTTTCTCTTCTTCGAACTTAGTCATATGAACCTTTGGTTTGTAGATGCCGACCTTTGATCTTGTAATCATGTGATGTCCAGTGGTTTGAGGAATAGGTGTGTGGGTAGTGTTGTCAGATTCATCAGGACTGTTGGTAGATGAGTGGTAGGATAAGTCAGGTTCTGAATCATTTTGATGGTTTGGTTGAGATGATATATGAGAATCATCAGAGGTGTTTCTATCATCATTGCAACAGGGAGGTGTATGAGTGATTGGAGGATTGGGTAGTATGCCTTGGAATTGGGTGGGCTTAGGTAGAGGGTTAAGACTTTTATCTGCATAGGGGAATTTACATTCATCAAAGGTGACATCTCTAGTGATGATGACTCTTTTATTAGGTAGCAGGATTTTATACCCTTTGTATTGGTTGGTGTAGCCAATAAAAACAGATGGAACAGATCTGAACTCGAGTTTGTGTTTATTAAAAGGTCTGATGTGGGGATAACAAAGACACCCGAAGACCTTAAGTCTGTGATAATCAGGCTTGTTTTTGTAGAGGGCTTCTAAGGGACTTTTGTAGTCAAGGGACTTCATAGGCGTTCTATTTATGATGTAAACGGCCGAAGTGAAGGCATCATCCCAAAAATGGATAGGTAAATGAGACTGAGCAATAAGAGACAAACCCATCTCGACTATGTGCCTGTGTTTTCTTTCAGCAACACCATTTTGCTGAGGTGTATAGGGACAAGACATTCTATGTTCTATACCATGTTCTTGTAACATTTGCCTCAAACCAATGAACTCTCCTCCTCCATCACTTTGCAAACATTTAATGGTAGCACCAAACTGATTCAATACCATTTTTCTGAAGTTATCAAAGACAGCAGCAACCTCACTTTTCAGTTTCAATAAATAAATCCATGTGAATTTGGTGAAATGATCAATGAAACTAATGTAGTAAATGGAGCCATTTCTTGATCTAGTGGGGGCAGGACCCCACAAATCAGTATGGATAAGTTGGAATGGGGCAGAATACACAGTAGAAGAATCAGGGAAAGGATTTCTATGACTTTTTGCAAGAATGCAAGATTGACAAACAGAATCGATAGACTCTTTGATTGAAAAGGAAATATTACAACTTTGCAAGGCCTTTTTAACAATGTCATAACTACTATGGCCCATCCTCTGATGCCATAATTCTAAATCAAGGCCTTTACTTAGGGAAACAGAAAATACATTGGAATCTAAAGAGGAACTAAGAAACTTGGAATTCGATACTGAAGCTGAACTGTGTGTCTTGGGCTTGAAGGACTGTAGGTTGAAGTGATAAAGGCCATCTCTAAGTGTCCCTCGGAGTAAGACATCCTGTGTTACTTGGTCCTTGACAAAACAAACAAAAGGATGGAATTCAAAAAAGACACCATTGTCAAAGGCAAATTGTGAGACACTCAATAATTTTTTTGTAATGTTAGGCACATGTAGAAGATTTTTAAGGAAGAAGACTCTAGAATGATCAGATGAAGTCAGAAGGGTGTTACCAATGTGAGCTATGTACTCAACTGCTCCATTTCCCATTTGGACTTTGGAATTGCCGTGGTATTCATTCATGCTGCTAAGGTTGAGGTTGCTGAAGTCATTAGCAACGTGATTCGATGCCCCAGTGTCTGGATACCAACTTGCTTCAGAGCTATTTTCAGCTGCATAGTTTGGAATCTGTACTAGATTGAGTGAGGGGTTTCTGGGATTCTGTTGGTTCCTTGGTGTCTGCTGGTTGTTGCCTCCTGCAGTGTAGTTGAGATCAACCCTATACCAGCATTTGTCAGCTGTATGGCCTGGTTTAGAGCATATTTGACAAATGACCTTTGTCTGAATGTATCTGCCCCCTCTTCCTCCTCTAGATGCACCCCTGCCATTTCTTCCACCAGTGTTGTTATTGTAGCCGTTTCCTCTTCCACCACCTTGGTAATTGTTGTTGCCATTAGGAAACTTTGTTTTGTTAGGTTGAGTAACAGTATTGATACTCATCTGAGAACCATCAGAATTGATCAACATAGACTGATTACTTTCAAGCCTCGACTCAAAGTTGAGGAGGAGAGCCTGCAACTCTGGGACCGTAACTGGTTCAGCTCTTGAAGCTATGGTGACCATTACAGAATCGTATTCTGTTCCCAATCCTCCAAGGATGTAAAGAATCTGATCTTGCTCAGATATAGGTTGCCCTGCTGATGCAAGGGTGTCAAAGCAGCTTTTCATCTTGCTCAAGAATTCCCTCATAGGGATTCCAGCTTTCTTGAGGTTGTGCAACTGAAGTTTATGTTGCATAACTTTGGCCTTGTTTTGGCTTGAAAAATTCACCTGTAGAGTCTCCCAAATCTCCTTTGATGAATTAAGACCAACCATGAGGGTTAAGATGCTGTCTGAGAGGGAAGATAGGATCCAAGAAGCCAGCAGTTGGTCTTGTTTGTTCCATAGAACATAATCTGGGGTGGATTTTGGTGGTTCAGCTTCATCTCCTGTGACATAGCCTTCAAGGCCATACCCTCGGATAGCAGTCAAGACTTGCTGCTTCCATATTAAGTAGTTAGACTCATCCAGCTTCAAGGAAATAAGCTGACTTTGCAACTGAATAATAGGGGCTGCAATGTTGCTGGTAGTTTGAGCAGCAGGAACTGTGATTGTGGGCGTTTCTTCAGCCATGATATATATTTTTTTTTTAAAGGTAAGAAGAATAGAGAATGAGAGGAAAAAAAGGAATCAAGAACAGGCCCTAAGACCTGCTCTGATACCATATCAGAAAAATAGCAACTCGGATAATAAAAGGCATGATTAGAGAAAACAATATGAGCTCAAATGCTTTGTATTGCTGAATAAATTTTTGATACAAATTGTAAGAGCTACTGTTGAAGCTATTTATAGAACTAGCTATGTGTGTCCTTTCTACAGACTTTGTATACAACAGCAATCAATCCTAGCCATAGGATTGGTCTTTGGTCCACTGGTTTTTGAACTGTAAAGCTGCAGCAATGCTTGTCTTCTTCTTTCCTTTCCCAGTTTGTACATCTGATACATTAATGAGATTGGCCGT
Organism: Ajuga chamaepitys; assembly: GCA_958295605.1. Taxonomy (NCBI): domain Eukaryota; kingdom Viridiplantae; phylum Streptophyta; class Magnoliopsida; order Lamiales; family Lamiaceae; genus Ajuga; species Ajuga chamaepitys. Next base: position 27,511,384 of record OY282496.1, on the reverse strand, counting down.
AGCTTTGACTTGCTGTGGAAGAGTTCTTGGAGAGCAAGTTCTTCCACATGGCTGCTGATTAGGATGCAAGCTTGCTGATGACAATGCTGCCACGTAGGTTGCTGGAGCCACGTGGGCAGGGATTGTATTTGCATGAATTGATGCAGATGCATGTCTGTTAACAAGAGAGCCCACATGAATTTCCACCAACCGGAGCATACCGACACTAATGAAGCCAGAGGTCAAAACCCCTCACAGCCACCTATACCCACTAGTCGCTGTGTAAGCGCACCTTCCATTAAACCTCCAATACCTTAGATCGGGCCTATTTGTCTGACCAAGAGGGATATTCAAAATAGCATCCACTTTAAATGGGAGGAACGACCAAGTAGCCTTTTGTAATGCCCGGGGAAATTTTTTCGTCTATTTATTTTAATATTTTATGCAATCTTATTCATTTCATTTAAAATTGGACTGACCCATTTATTGTGATATAGACCCATTCCTTTTCATTATTATAGGCCTATTTACATACATTCATTTCATCCATATTAATATAAGGGCCCAATAATTTATGTCCATATGACAATTGATGGGCCCAATCAATTGAGCCCCAACCCAATAGAGAATAGATAGAGAAGTAAGGTACAAAATTTTTCTACGATAGAGCAGTTGAGAATGTGTGTGTGTGTGAGATGGTGGGATGAAATCATGGGATTATGGGAACTAGATTGAGATAACCGTATCTATTAATCTATTATAGAAACAAAGCAGTAATCCGGATCAATTTACTCACACTCTGCGAAATCATTTCTTCCTACCTTAAGGTAAAGGGATTCTCCGATTTTTCTGTGTTCGTCTGTTAGCCGGAATCCCACCGGTAAAACACCATTTCCAAATTTGTGACGCCCGGGACCGATGAGGGCGGGGAGTGATTGCCGATGCAATAAGAGATGAAGGCATGGACAATGAGCGGCTTCTGACAGGCTTCTAGGTGAAGGGAGACATGAACGAACCGATCCCGCACCCAAAAAAGAGGATATCATGAGACTGTGCAGGTATGGAACCGTAGTCGACTTTGAGGGGCCATTTCGAGATTATGTAGGTATGGGACTGCATTAGTTGAAGAGGGTTTAAAGAATTTATTAGTGCTACTCATACCACCAAGGTGCATCTTCTTTTCTGGTGCCCATTCTAAAAGAACTCTAAGGTTAAGTGTGTTTGACCTGGGGAAATTTCAGGATGGGTGACCCCCTGGGAAGTTTCTCAGGGTGCGCGTGAGTGAGGACAAAGCACGCTAGGAAAGAGATGTGGTGGTTTGTGGGGACAGTCCGTCAAATCTAGAAGCGGGTCGTTACAAATGGTATCAGAGCAGGACCTCTCCCAGTACGGTGTGGTTCGGGGACGAACCAGGCAGAAGCTGGTGGGCATGTGACGCTCGAGACCGACGAGGGCGGGGAGTGATCGCCGGTGCAATAAGAGATGAAGGTACGGACAATGAGCGGCTTCTGACAGGCTTCTAGGTGAAGGGAGACATGAACGAACCGATCCCGCACCCGAAAAAAGAGGATATCCTGAGACCGTGCGGGTATGGGACCGTATAGTCGACTTTGAGGGGCCATTTCGAGACTATGTAGGTATAGGACTGCATAAGTTGAAGAGGGTTTAAAGAATTGATTAGTGCTACTCATACCACCAAGGTGCATCTTCTTTTCTGGTGCCCATTCTGAAAGAACTCTAAAGTAAAGCGTGTTTGGCATAGGGAAATTTCAGGATGGGTGACCCCCTAGGAAGTTTCTCAGGGTGCGCGTGAGTGAGGAAAAAAACACTAGGAAAGACATGTGGTGGTTTGTGGGGACAGTCCGTCAAATCTAGAAGCGGGTTGTTACAAAATTCATACAGCCTACCAAGAGAATTAAATGTAAATTTTGAGCACCCACTTCCTAACTTGAAGCCTTCCGCACTCTCTCTTAGTTCACCGGCACCACTGTCATCACCTCCGCTCTCTTTCCCTCTCAAAGAAGCCGTAGCAGTGAAAAAAATAAATTAAAGACATTGCTTCAACATCAGAGTTCCAGATTGGGCGTGTGCGTGTTCCTTGGCAAAATCAATTTGAAATGAGAATCTGGCCACCGCTTACTTTTTCAGGCAAGATGATTCCATTGTCGCTGCACGATTCATGCAGGAACCCACAGTTGCAGACTGGCGTCGTTGCCTGAGCCAGATTGAAAAACAAGAAGAGGATAGAGTGTGTGCATCTGTTGCCGAAGAAAGAGGAAGAGAATGGAAAGTTGAGATTTGGGAGAGCGAACGCAGTCCGCCGATGTGAAGCTGTAGGGGTCTGGATGGTGAAGATGGGGATATATATATTTAATTTATTTAAGAAGTGATAGGTATGGCCTAGTAACTCCGGGTCGGACTAACACGCCAGCCGGTTCAATTGGGCCCAGGAGCGCCGGCCCAGTTATGCCTGAGCCCAATCGTGGCATGTTTGGAAATTGAGATCCCCATGATCTTCTCCCAACTTCCATGCAGATTTGATGGGCGCGAGATCTCCTCCCAACTTCCATGAAGATTTGATGGGCGCGATTGTAGGGATGTAGTTAGGGTTTTGATTTGTAGAGTATAAATAGTAGAATTGTACTCAGATTGAGGGTTCGCACTTTGCACTCTAAAACTACAACGTGTAAGATTGAAAGGAGAATAGTGAAAAAACACCTCGGCAGGTGATTGCCTCCGCCCGTGGACGTAGATCTCCGGATCGAACCACGTATATCTTGTGTTCTTGACTTTTCTTGTGTTCGGTAGTGTTGTTAATCAAACTTTACTTCGAATTCTTTGGATAAGCGGATTGCGCTTTATCAATTGGCGCTGTCTGTGGGAAGGATTTGAAAGTAAACTCTCCTATACTCCAACGTCATCACAACCCCATGGTGAATACCCGCCAATCTGCTATCCCTACTCGGTCCAATCGTAATCCCCCTGTGGATCAAAATCCCCCGCTGCTCTGTCAACATAATCAAGATCCGCCTGCGGATCACGTTAACATGCAAAATCCCACTCCTGTCAATGACCCGGCGCAAGTTAACCCTCCACCGGCCCCCGAATTGTTGCAGGTGCAGCAAGCCTTTCTTCGGGAGCATGCCGCTCTATTCCAAGAATGGAATAACCGGCGCGCCCACTCCGGTGAGCGTGCCAACAATGGCATCAACCAGGGTGCGAGAAATCCGCCCTGTGATCTATCTCGTGAATTGGATGAGGATCCACCTCACCGAGCAAGACATGATCGCCGTCGACAGCGATCAGCATCTCCAGCGGACAACCGCAGCTCTAACGGGTCGAGACCCCATTACGCCCACAAAGACGTGGATCGTTGCAGACCTATAGATGCACCAAAGCGCGCTCGTTTAGACAAATCCCGTATATTGGATCCTCTGGAACAAGAACAAGCTCAGTTTGCCGCAGAGCTTGACAAGGTATTGGGACTCGATGCCGACGGAGAGATCATCACCCCGTTCTTCGAGGAGATTCTTGCTACCTCACTCCCCGAGGGGTTCAAGCTTCCCCTTGTGTCCGTCTACAACGGCACTAGAGATCCAAGTAATTTTCTAAACGCCTTCAAGTACGCTATGTTCAACCGCAATTGCACACCTTACCACTTGTGTAAAGTGTTCCCTGAGTACCTCCAAGACGAAGCCAGACTTTAGTTCGATTCTTTGCCCCGGGGCAGTGTTACCTCTTTTCGGGATCTTGCCGAGCAATTTTGGGCGCGTTTCCATACGCGAGCAAAACCCATGGCCACTTTTGATCTTATGAATCTGGAACAACGAGATGGGGAGACAGTTACCCAATTTCTCGATCGCTTTACTGCTGAAGCCTCAAAGTTGGCAGTCGATCTGATGATGTTATCATCAATGCCTTTATGAATGGTCTTCGGCCCGGGCCGCTTTACACCGAGCTTGTCCGAAACCCTCCTACTACGACCCGGGCTCTTTTCAGCATTGTATGCAGGTTCGCCAAGGCTGAGGAGCAAACCCGCCGCAAGCGCGAGAAACATGCCATCAAACGGCAATCGGATAAAACACATGCCGGGACCAGTACCCGGCCTAGTGCTTTCACCCGCCTAAGTAGAGGACGTTTGGAACCCCGTAGAGACATCCCTCAGCTCACTCCGCTTACAAAGTCAAGGACATAAATACTTTCTGTTCACAAGAATGATCTGCGACCGTGCCCACGGATGACTGCTCCGGCAGAGAAATGTAACCGTGATAAGTGGTGTGCGTACCATCACGATCATGGACATGACACCGAAGAGTGTCGCGAACTTGGAAAAGAAATTGAAGATTGCTTGAAGAGGGCTTTCCTACGGCAATATGTAGCTCGGACCGAGGACAGGTCTCGGTCGAACCAAAATGAAGGCTCACAACAAGGCCGCGGAGGTTACAATGACCGAGGTCCACGACAAAACAGACCTCAGTGGCAGAATAACAAGTCTGGGTAAAACAACTATGCTCGGCCAGACCAGGGAAGTCGTCAACAACCCCAGTTGCTACCACCTCCGCCACCTCATGGAGGACCTGGAGACAATCCGCCCAATCACGTTATAAATGTGATTATGGGACCATTCCAACAGGGACTTCTCGAAGTGCCCTGAAGGCCGAAGCGCGTAGGCCTCCTCCCGAGGAGCCACGCCATAAACGCTTCCATAGATCTGAGACCTTGAGCTTCAACGAGGAGGACCCTGTCCCCGATCTCACCTCACACACGGACGCCATCGTAATCGATATGGCCGTGGCCAATGTTACAATCAAGCGAGTCTTCGTTGACAATGGGGCTGCAATCAGTGTTATATTCGCTGATTGTTTCCAGAAAATGGGTATACCTCGCGAACAACTCCGTCCAGCCCCCGAGAAGTTACAGACCTTCACTCAGGTTGAGGTTCGACCTGAAGGAATCATCAACCTTCCTGCTCCGTTCGGTACTTATCCAGCAATAAAAACCATCTTCGTTGATTTTTATGTGGTCAACTCTCCATCTCCATACAATATGATTTTGGGCCGAGATTGGCTCACCCCTGCGAAGGCCATTTGTTCTACACCCCATGGCGATGTGGCCATCCGTGGCAATCAGCGGGTCTCTAAAGAGTGCATGTATTTAGCACTTAAAAAAACAACGAAGGTTCCTCCTAAGCCACAGTTTCAAATAGCCACCTCGGCTCTTACCTCGGATTCGTCTACATCATTTGGGGATGATATTGTTAAGGTGCCGCTCGACCCGGCTAAACCGGAACAGACTGTTACAGTCGGCGCCGTAGAAACCCATTGCTACACAATGCCATCATCCAGACCTTACGCGAATATTATGAAGTTTTTGCGTGGTCTCCCCTGGATATGCCGGGGGTCTCTCCAGACTTTATTACTCATAAATTAAATATTGACCCCAGCATGAAGCCCATACAACAAAAACGGCGGCAATTTGCTCCGGAGAGGAACGCAGTCATCCGAACTGAAGTTCAACAACTCCTGGACGCAAACATCCCGTTCGAAGTACACTATCCGTCCTGGCTTTCTAATCCCGTGATGGTGACGAAGTCCAGTGGGACATGGAGAATGTGCGTTGATTTCTCTGACCTCAATAAGCACTGCCCAAAGGATTGTTATCCTCTGGCCCCCATCGACCAAAAAGCCGAGGCCATCACTGGGCACAAGGCACTTTGCTTTTTAGATTTATACAAAGGATACCATCAAATTCATATGGATCGTCGTGATGCCCTCAAAACGGCCTTTATCACTGACTTTGGGTGCTTTGCCTTCAAGAAAATGCTCTTCGGGCTCAAGAATGATGGAGCCACTTACCAACGCCTTATGGACCACGTCTTCCGAGATCAAATCGGTCGAAATGTTGAAGTATACGTTGACGATCTTGTTATTGAAAGTTCCTCCACCGCCACATGTATACTGGACATTGCCGAGACGCTTAGCACATTGCGACGCTATAGTCTTCACCTCAATCCGGCCAAGTGTACCTTTGGCGTTAGCTCAGGTAAATTTCTAGGATACGTGGTTTCGCAGCATGGTCTCCAGGCTAACCCGGCCAAGATCAGAGATGTATTGGATCTTCAGCCGCCAAAGACGGTGAAGGATGTTCAGCGTCTCACCGGCAGTCTCTCTGACCTTAAATCGTTTTTTATCTAAGGCCGCGGAGCGTCAGCTCCCATTCTTCAAAATTTTGCGTCAGGCAAAGAAACTTGAGTGGACTCCGCAGTGCACCGAGGCCTTTAAGGCTTTAAAACAACACATCAAGCAGTTGCCAACTATGTCCGCGCCTGTCCCCGAAGAGCCCTTTTATGTATATTTGGCATCTGTCGAGGAGTCAATCAGCGCGGCCCTCGTCCGCGAGGATCATGGGAGTCAGCAACCCGTGTATTTCCAGAGCCGAGCACTTCAAGGGGCGGAGACCCAGTATTCTGTGGTAGAAAAAATAGTATTGGCCCTCGTCATGGCGGCCCGCCGCCTGCGGCCCTATTTCCAAGGACGTGACATCAGGGTTCTCACTAATCATCCTATTCGCAAAATCCTCGTTAAGCCCGATGTGTCAAGACGTCTGGCTAGGTGGGCCATCGAACTCGGGGAATATGATATTCAATTTCTACCTTGCCGGGCCATCAAAGGCCAAGCTCTTGCAGATTTTTTAGTAGAAGCACCATTTACTGACCCCGACTCGATTGCATATGACACTCCTCCTAACCACTCTGATCTCGAAGCTAAAGCCCGCAAGTGGCAATTATATGTGGACAGTGCCTCTGCGACCCGAGGCAGTGGCGCCAGGGTCCTTCTCATTGGCCCCGATGGCGTTGAAATCAAGTATGCCTTGTGATTTAAGTTCAAGGTGACCAACAACGAAGCGGAATATGAGGCAGTTCTTGCTGGGCTCCGGCTCGCTCAATCCTTTGCAGCTTCGCATATCCAGCTTTTCACGGACTCCGAGGTGGTCTCTAGTCAAACTAAAGGCACCTATGCAGCCAAGGATGATACGCTGAAAAGGTACCTCGCTTTAACACTTAAGCTTTTGTCGACTTTTGCTTCGGTTGATATCCAGCAGGTGCCTCGCGAAGAAAATGTTAAAGCTGATGCTCTTAGCAAAATGGCCTCCGCAGTCCCGACCAACATGTTTCCGGACATAATCGTCGAAGATGTTATCCACCCTTCTATTCATGGGGCAACAGTTTCTGTTTTGACTGAGAACAGTCCCAATTGGATGGCTCCTATCGTCCATTATCTCCGGGATGGTACACTGCCAGATGATAAATTACTCGCTCGGCGCATAATTCTTAAAGCACCGAAGTATGCACTCCACGACGGGATCTTGTATCGTTAGTCATACTTACAGCCAAGTCTTCACTGCCTTGACCCAGTCCAGGCTGACTATATTCTTCGCGAATTTCACGAGGGGGCCTGTGCAAGCCATATTGGCTCGCGGACGTTGGCCAAGAAAGTCCTCCGGTGGGGATACTACTGGCCCACGTTATTTAATGATGCCCATAATTTAGTGTCAAAGTGTGACAAGTGTCAGCGACACTCCAGAGTGAAGCATCTACCACAAACCGAGCTCGCTGGCATACAAAGTGCCTGGCCATTTATCCAGTGGGGAATCGACATTGTACGCCCGTTCCCAGGTTCTCCGGGAGGCTTAAAATTTCTTGTGGTTGCAGTGGATTACTTCACCAAATGGGTCGAAGCCGAGCCCCTCACTGCTATAACTGGTCAAAACATCTTGAAGTTAGTTTGGCGTAACATCATATGCCGCTTCGGCATCCCGAGCGCCACTATCTCCGATAATGGCAAACAGTTCGCCGATGACCCCTTCCGGTCCTGGTGCGAGGAGTTACACATCAAATAAATTTTCACCTCGGTCGCTCATCCTCAAGCGAATGGTCAGGTCGAAGTCACCAACCGCGCTCTGCTTAATGGTTTAAAGAAGCGCTTAGATCAAGCTAAAGGCCTCTGGGCCGAGAATCTTCCGCAAGTTCTCTGGGCCTATCGTACTACGCCACATACGTCAACCGGAGAAACCCCATACAACCTCAATTATGGCTTCGAGGCTGTCATCCCTGTCGAGGTTGGGGTACCCAGTCCCCGGCTCGTTAACCTCGACCCTGAGACTAACGACTATGCTCTCCGTACTAACTTGGATGAACTCGAGCACCGCCGTGATCAATCCTTCATTCAACAAGCTAAATGTAAGCAACGAGCAGCTCAGTATTACAACCTCCGGGTTAGGGGTACTCAGTTTAAAGTCGGAGACCTAGTACTCCGATTAAATTCTGCCAGCAAAGCTGCCCCCGAGGGCAAACTGCATGCCGCCTGGGAAGGGCCCTACCATGTCGTTGCCGCACATGCCTCCGGGAGCTATCAGTTAGAGCATCTAGATGGTACGCCGATACCCCGAACATGGCATGTTACTAATCTGCGGCGTTTTTATCTATGATTTCCAATCGTCAAGTACCTTTTCTACCTTTATATTCTTTGTACGTTATTTTTATACTGTGGCATCTTCTTTTTACGAATACCTTTGTATTCTTCAATTGTTCCGGCAATCACTTTAAATAAAGTTTTAACTTTACGTATATTACTGTACTTTCTTCTACGCTGCGGGGACGCCCTAGCCTAGACTCATTAGCTTGATCCGTCCGGAGAGATCAGCATTTCGTCCCCGGAAATATATTCCCTCTCGCCAGTTTAACCGGAGAGGTCATTCACTCTCGCCTGATCCGTCCGGAGAGATCATTAGCTTCCGCCCGATCCGTCCGGGGAGATTTTCTGCCTTGTTCCTCTACAAGGCCTTATTTACGTATTGTACTCCCGAGTACTAACTACCACATTATTTTCATAATGACATGTCAAAATAATTTAAAGTAATTGCCTCATGATCAAACTACTTTTATTTAACACACTTATTAAACATATCAAAATATTTTCGGAACTTTGTTTCCCAAAAGTGTTCTTTACATATATATCTGTGTTATTATAACAACAAAGCATTATCTTCGGCCTCCGAGCCAATACTCCGCGCTCCGGCGTTGGAATCCGTCCCGGGAGCTTCTTCGCGTCCTCCGGGATCTGGAGGTTCCTCGGCTTTGGACTCCGGTTCTTCCCCTGCTTTGACCTCCTCTACGCCGAGGACTCACTCTCGGAACTGGCCTTGGAACGTTGCTCCTCCCTCGGCCCCGAGGACTCGGTTGAGGAGCTAATCTCGAAGTGTTACCCCATTCCGCGGGATCCCATTCCGCGGGGTCCATTACTTCGATCTCCTCAGCTAGCCTCTCAACCTCCTCCTCCGCAACAGCTACTGGGGTCTCCTCAGCAACGGCCACCGGGGTCGGCTCTTGGATTATGATCCCTTTGGCTTTTCCCGCTGTCCCCTTTTTACTCCTCCGCGGAGCTTTCGAGAAATCCTGGCCCCGGCTGGAGCTCGCAATGTATTCTTCTGTAGTACGGCACCACCTGCCGCGGCCTCTTAAGTCCTCGTACATGTTAAGGAGTATTTCCAATACTTCTCGCTTTCTAACAAGCTTAGAGGAGTCTGTGTGACCGGTCGCCATCAGCGCGGTAATTTCCCCTTGAATCTCAGTTGTCCGCTCCTCTACCTCCTCAAAGTTAGCAGGCCATACTCCGTCAGTATTCGCTCATACTCCTTTTGGTGGATGATGACTCAATCTAGTTCGGCGACCGTTGACAAATATTTCAGCTGCTGATCTCTCGCCTTTTCCACAGCTTTGGCCCTTGCCTCTTCGGCTTCCTTTGCCCTTCTCTCCGCCACGGCCACTCTCCTCTCCAACCGAGGAACCACTTGTTTTTGCAGATTATCTTTTTCCCCGCGGAACCAGTCCAAAGACTGCATGAGCTTCTTTATTACATTATGAAGCTCCTCGGTATTCTCCTGTTTGCAGCACAAAATCAGTACTAACATGGTATACTCACACCAACGACAAAGCAGTAACTCAACAATATTGACAACAACCGACTTCATATTCAAAAAATAAAAACAAACAACAAGTGTATACATCGTCTGCGGTCATTACATCAGAAATACCAATTTTCCCTATCATCTACTATATGTACAGTTCATCAAAATTGCGGGGAACGACTGACCTCCCCCTGATCGACTCCTCCAGCTGCATCCGGCACATCCACCTCCTCCTCGTGCTCTTCCTCTGGCAGTTCTTGGATCACTGCCGCGTCACCCCCCGTTGCCTCCGCTGTGATTTCCATGCGCGGGGGTAGATCCTTGGCCCTTGGCTCCGAGGTGAGCTCTCCCCGTCGAAAGGCCAAGAACTCTTTGTCTTGATCCACATCACAGGCAGCGATCTCCTCGGCGCTCAGAATCGTCTTCTTCTCCGCCAGAGCCTTCACCAAGGGCCACTCCGGGACACGAGTCAGTGCGTTGTAATACGCCTCCTCCACGGCGCCCATGGTGTTGAAATCGTATCCGAACTCTGGACGATAGACATCCACGTTCGGATAGATTTCCTTGACTTTCTCCAGCAGCACTGACCGTGTTGCTGTATCCCCGACAGCGACGAAGCTTGTCTGGTAGTCGAGAAATGTGCTGGTTTGCAACAATTTCTCTGCAAATGTCTTCAGCACGGCCCCTTGGCCCTCCACTATTGCCGCCTCCTTGGCTTTCAGCTCCGCCCGCAGTTCCGCCGCTTCGCCGCGGAGCACCCCGGCCTCTACTTCCACCTCGCGCAGCCACGCCACCTCCTTCTCCACCAAGGAAGCTCTCTTGCAAGAACGCAGCTCCCTCACTGCCTCGGCTAGCTCTTCCTTGGCCTCTCTGTCGCTCCTTCGGCCGAGGTCCATAATCCCCTGAGCCAGCCGTAGAAGCTCCTCGGCATCAGGCCCTTCCAGGCCCAGCACGCTTGTGCGCCCTTGCCCCTTGAAACACAAAACCAAAAACAAACATCAGAAAAAAGCTTCAACAGCAGTTTTTCACTCCGGCAATGGTTATTCATGCTTTACCTCGGGGATCGGGTCCGTGCACTGTCTTTTGGCCGCTCCCAGTGGAGTCACAGATGACTCCGACCTCCTCTTCGACCTCGGGGTTGCCCCCGCGACCACAAAATCTTCCTCCGCCCCTGCTGACGGCCTCGGACTCGGCGACACCCTAATTCTAGGAGCTACTTCAGCCGCCGTTCCCTTCTTCTTTAACGCCGCGGGACCGCATGGCTTCCCGAAGTCTCCTTTCCAAAGCGTCCCACTGCAAAAGAAATTAGTGGTTAATCTTGTGCAAGTTACAGGCAGTTACACAATATTTAGAGTTCCTACCCTCCTTGGCTGCCCCGGCCGCTAACTCTTACCCCCGGGTGGGATCCTCCTCTGCTCTGCCTGAGTAATACGGGCTTAACTCTGCCTCCTCCAGCTCCTCTTCGGTGCAGAGGGTCTTGAAAGTACCAACGGTGCGGAAATGACTAACTACCTCCGGCTCCGGTTCCTGCACCGGGGCGTTGTCCGTTACCTCCTCTCTCCTCCACCTCGGGAGGGCCACACCCACCTTAACAAAAATGAACTTCTCCTTCCAACCCTCTACCTTACTTGGGTTTCGCACCTTAAACCCACCTCGAGCCCTCGGGCTAAACGAGTACCACCCCTTCGATTTCCCGAAGGCCTTAAGTTGGAAGAAATATCTAAATAGTTCTACATCTAGTTCCACCCCGGCATTCTTACATACTACTGTAAACCCTACAACTTGCCTCACGGCATTGGGTGCTAATTGACTCAGGGCAATGCCATAACACCTCAGCAACCGCACTACTAAGTCCCAAAGGGGGAACCTAATTCCTATTCTCAAATGGTCTATATACACACTTATGAAACCCCTCGGCGGGCAACATGCTCGGTCACTAGGCTCCGGCACTATGTATTCTAAATTAAAAGGGAAGTAAAAGGTTGGAATCAGGGCTTCTATTTGCACCCGCGTCATCCGCAGCGACTCCGCGGCAACCTCGAAATCCTCCTCCAAACAATCACTAAACCCTACTGCCCGGGTGCCGGATTCCATGTCGTCTACCCTATATACCATCCTAATCTCTCTTCTTTCAGGAATGATAAAGCGCAGGGGTGGTACATCTAACGGGGTTTTATTAGTCCCTACCTCTCTAATTGAAGATGAAGACGATGAGGAAGACATACTTACTTGGTTTCGATTTGAGATGGTTCACAAATGGCACAGATGAATCTCTTTTTTCCCGCTCTCTGTATCTTGCAAGTCGCAAATGAGAATGATGCAGTTTACTGTACAAGCCTTCTTTATATATACTCATGCATCAACGGCTCAGATCTGGCCTTTCCAAATTCAGTGTCTCAGATTCGCGCGTGGACGTCACACGCGTTACAGTTACCAAGGCGCGTGGGGGACACGCTTATTGAAATTCTCAAACACGTCACTTCACATCCCTTCTCCTAATCATGGCGCCGCCAATCACATCAACCTCACCCTTCCCCAGGAATTTTTGGGACTCACTTCGGTGACCCCTTCACCTTGGGCGTATTTCAGCTCGGCCTCACCAGGCCCCGTGATCCCGGGGGCACTTCAAATTGGTCCAGTTCGGTCCCTATTGGGTTCTTCACCCCGGGGATGCTTTAGCTCGGCCCCAGTTCACAACCTCACTGATAACACGTTACTTATGCATGTATTTAGGTCGATTGAGGATCATATTTTATATCATTTACGTGCATATTTGACCGGCATTTATTTATATTAATAATATTTGGGTCATTTGACGTGTTTCGACTTGTTTTGAAGTTAATTAGGTATTTTTATTCCATTTGGATGAAGTTCGAAGAGGAAACAAGTCAAATAGGGTTAAAAATGATGAAAAGGGAGTTAAAGGGGTCAAAGGGCCAACACGGCCGCGTCAAATATGGACACGGCCGTGTCAAAAGTGGCCTAGAACATGTAAAAACGCACTGCCAACCAACACGGCCGCGTCAATAAACAACACGGCCGCGTCAGAATGTGTCACGAAAGTGAAGTTTTTTGTCAGCTTGACACACCTCAAGTATTTTGGCCATTTCTTGAGATTTACAAATCCGATTGAGATGTAATTGGTGGCGTTTGAAATCTGATTCAAAGGGCTACAACTTTGCCTGAAATAGACAAATCCCAAAAACGACCGGAAGACCCTAAAAAATGGCTTGGAAGTCAGACCTAAAAATCTGCCCGGGAAAAGCGGACGCGGCCGCGTCGCAAGGCCAACACGGCCGTGTCAGAAAGGCTTTTTCTGCGAGAATTTCCTAATTTTAATAGGATTTTGATCCTATCTTCCCCAAGATTCGTCCCCAACACTATAAAAAGGACCCCAAGCTCTAGGAATCAGGAAAAGAACATCAATTACATCAATTACATCATTCTACCTAGAAGAAAACTTGGAGGACAAAGAAGACGAAGATCATCGAGACGAATCATCCGGGTTTAGTCGTTCTTTCTTAGTTTTATTCTTTTACAATGTTTTTCGTAGAATTTGTATTGGATTATTGCTAGGCATGAGTAGCTAAGCTATTCGTGTCCTAGGGTTAGAAAGTATGGATTATTATGACAATGTTTTGATTTATGGTTTAATTTATTAATTCCGTTCTTTACGTGTGTTATCTCTATGTTTATGCTTAAAACTGAATTTAGCTTGATCACCTAGATTTAGTAATTTAGTTTAGCAATTCCGCTTCGAGAGGAGGGAATCGTTATCAGACTTAGAACATAGAGCGCAGTTGTCTATGACTGTGTAGGCCGTGGCTTAGGATCGTTTGGGAGTTATTAGGTTTAATTGACTCGAGAGGGTAATTAGCTTAATCAATCAACGGTTTAATCGCTTCGAGAGAAGGGTTACATTATTGCCATGCCGCCTAATAAACACTAGAATTGGTAAATCAATAGGTTAATCATATTCAACATTGAAGTAATATCCTGAAATCGAAGCCCTAGGATACCTATTCTCCTTGATTGTTAGTTCTTTGTGTTCCTAAGTTTGAAGTCATATTTAATTGAGTACTTTAATTAGTAAAATCAACCTTTTACAACTTAGTATCTAGTTAGGACATTCCTAGAGTATTGAGGTATCAAACTACCTAAACTATTCCTTGTGGGATCGACCTTGATAATCGTTACTACACCTACATCCGTACACTTGCGGAACACTAGGTTAGAAACCGACGTGTCAAGTTTTTGGCGCCGTTGCCGGGGAATAGGATTTAGCGCTTAGTTTTTATCTTGAAAAATAGGAGGAAACTAGACTAGATTTTATTTTTCGTAATCTTAATTTTTATTTTCGTTTTTATTTTTTTGTTAATTTTTGTGTTACGTAATAGTTCTTGTCTTTGGTGTTTCCAGGCTTCGCATGCATACTAGATCAAAAGGAAAAGAAACCCTTCTTCCTTTCGATCCAGAAATTGAAGCGACAGCACGTAGACACCGAACTAGGAGGAATTTCGCGTCTGAGATGGAGAACCCACCACAGCATCCGAATCCAGATGACGCTCTTAACAGAGTACTGACAGCTCTGGCACGCTTGGATGATCAAGTCACTAATATACAGCAGCAGCTACCTCCACAAGGGCCACAACTGCAGCAACAGCACGGCCCAATTCAGATTGAACCAGTTGCAGGAGATGAAGATGATACTCCCATCAGTGACTGCCTGAAGCCTAATCTAAATCAGCAGGCAGGAGGAGTACAACCTCCACCACTCAATGCCAACAATTTCGAGCTAAAGCCTGCACTACTCAACATAGTGCAGCAAAATCAGTATGGGGAAAGTGCTTTGGAGGATCCGAATGTGCATCTGATCAAGTTTCGCAGACTGGCCGACACAATCAAGATCAATCATGTGCCGCACGAGCAGGTCAAGATGAGACTGTTCCCTTTCTCGCTGAAGGACAGAGCACTACAGTGGTTTAATTCGCTGGAAGATATCAGAGATTGGGAAGACTTGAGTACTTCTTTTCTGTTGAAGTATTTTCCACCAAGCAAGATGCTCGACCTGCAGAATCAGATCAACCAGTTCAAGCAATTGGACCAAGAGCCATTCGGAGAGGCTTGGGAGCGATTCCAGGATCTTATCCGGAGTTGCCCTCAACATGGGTTTACCAAGAAGCAGCAAGTGTGCAAGTTCTACAATGGTCTACTTGCTCCAACTAGAAATCAGGTAGATGCAGCTGCAGATGGAAGTTTGATGGAGAAGTCAGTGAGGATGGCATTCTCAATCCTGGACGCTATGGCCAGAACGAGCTACCAATGGTCGAATGAGAGAAACATACCAAAGAGGGTAGCAAGTGTCCAAAAAGTCGAGCCCGTCAATAATGAACCAATTGAAAAGCTCACATCACAGTTAACAGCATTGACGAGCCAAGTAAATTTGCTAACTAATTTGACGTTGGCACAACAGCCAGGGGGTCAAGAAGAAGTTGAAGAGGTAAATTTTGTGAATCAACAAAACTTCAACAATTTCCAGAACAATCAGCCTCGGTACAATCAGTACCCTCAGAATCAGAATCATCAGAACTTCTCGTATGCTAACTCGCAAAATACACTTAATCCGCCACCCGGATTTGCTGTTACAAATGGTATGATCCATGACGGTAAGAAGCCATCACAAGAAGAGATTGCGCAGTCACAATTTGAAAAGTATGATGAAAAGTTAGCTCAGTTGGAGAAGAAAATAGAGGGGAAATTTATCGAGCTAGATAAGCATATCACTGGGAAAGGGGCAGACATCAAGAGGCTCGAGAATACATTGGTTCAGACTCAAGCAAGCATTGGTGAATTGTCATCAAACATGAGCCAATTGATAAAGATAGTAGGAGCTCAACACAAGCAGGGCCAATATCCGAGTGATACAGTGGTTAATTCGAGGGAGCACTGTAATGTTGTGAAGCTAGAGGAGCATGAAGAGAGCATGAAGGACCATGAAGCGAAGAAATCAAGCGAGGAAGTAAAAAACATTAAGAAGGAGGAGGTCAATACAATCATAGATAAGAAAATTTCATCTCCTATTCTTGATGAGTCTTTTGATTTTTGTTTTAAAAATTCATTCTTTGCTAACCTTGATCCTTTAGAGCAATCTAGCGCTGTTGTTGTGAAACAGGAACCACTAAAGGAGAGAATCCAAGATAAAGAAGAAACCAAGAAGAGGAAGGATGGAAAAGAGACAACGAAGAAGAAACCAAGCAGTCCCAAAAAGAACGCAACCACAAGCATGAAACCGAAAAGAGCAACAAAAGCAAAAGATCCAGGGAGTTTTACTATTTCTTGCTCAATTGGTAGTCATGATTTTACAAATGTCATGTGTGATTTGGGGTCTAGCATAAATTTGATGTCTCTTAAGTAGTATAGACAATTAGGACTAAGGGAGATTAAACGATCCTTTACTACGATCCAATTGGCGGATGGATCTTCATTAACGCCGTTGGGAGTAGCAGAGGATGTAGTAGTGAAAGTGTTAAATTTTGAATTCCCTAGTGATTTCTTAGTTGTCGACATGAAAGGGAATGATGAATTTCCTTTTATCTTAGGAAGACCTTCCTTGGCGACTGGCCAAGCACTAATAGATGTACCTAAAGGGGAGTTGATTTTTCGTGTTCAAAACGAAACCATCACACTCAAAATACATAAGTCGGGTCCAAGGGGTAGACATAATTGTAGCATTGTCTATACTACCCAATCTGCTATAAGAAATCCACAAACCCCACATAGCTCATTAATTGCTCATAAATTACCAAACGCGGGGTGGCTAGAAAATGGTTGATAAGAGGAGGACGTCTGGCTGACAACGTAAAACAAAGCGCTTGTCGGGAGGCAACCCGATGTTTACCGTTTTATTATTTCCTTAATTTTATATTTTTACTTGTGTTTTAGTGGTTTATATTTTTAGGAATCAACATGGACGAGTGTTGCAAGAAATGGGGGTCGAAGAGACGAAAAAACTCGAGCTACAGGAGGAGGAAGTAACACGGCCGTGTCACACTATGGACACGGCCGCGTCAAAAAGTGCATACAAAGTGTTCTTAGAACTGGGATGTAACACGGCCGTGTCGAAAGACGGACGCGGCCGCGTCAAAGTAGCTCAAATGCAACATGGTCGCATCACACAAATGACACGGCCGCGTCAAAAGTATTCTCCAAACACGAATCAAACGCTGTAAAGCAACACGGCCGTGTCACATGCTGGACGCGGCCGCGTCAAAGATCATGCCCAAAAACCAATTTTTGGTTCAACAGCAACACGGCCGTGTCAAACCTTCAACACGGCCGCGTCAAAATCTTTCTCCAAACACCAATTAAAGCTGTAAAGCCACACGGCGCATCACATACTGGACGCGGCCGCGTCAAAATCAACCCAGAACATCAACTTTGGCTCAAATGTGACACGGCCGTGTCAAACCTTCAACACGACCGCGTCAGTACCTCAGCAGCTCAAAAATGCAAAATTCAGGGCTTGATGCGGAGACTGTCGAAACAGATTCAGTAGGAGGTGATGGCATGATTTCGGAGCTAGTAGGGGTTTCAAAACGCCGCCGTCGTCGCAACGATTTGTAAGTTAGCACCACGGCGTACCACGTTTTTTTCCTCCAAACATTGGCTTTCAGCCAAGTTTGGGGGAGGGGATGGACCGTGGGACGTCTTGGCAGCTATATTTATAGTTTTGATGTACCTTTTAGTTGATCGTTCGAGTTTCTTGCTGTTAATTGTGGGTCCGTGTGCCCATTATGCTTATTTTTATTTTGTCGATTGGTGTTATCGGGTCTGTGAGCCCATTTATCTGCTTTATTGGTGCCCAAGTGTGATTACATTTCGTTTCCATGTTGAGTTTTAGGAGTTTAGAGTTTAGAGTCTTATTAGTATTTTAGTTTTTAGAGTCATAAGAAGGATAAAACCCGGAAAAAGGTAACAAGTGAAAAGAAAAATAAAAAGAGAACAATAGGGAAAGATGGATGATGAATAGTTAATGATGAGATGATTTTGAGAAGTAGATGAAAAAATGGCACATAATAGAGCATGAGAGGTGTTTTGAGACGAAATTGAGCTTGAACTTAGAATATTCAATCAAAATTAACCTGGTGAGAATTTGAGCCTAATTATACTCCAATTTTCGGAGTAATATGCTTTCTTTCGGTGTGAATTTGATTGAATATGTGTACTAGTCTCTAGAACTTGCCTTGCGTCTTTACTGTGAATGTGTCAAGTATATGTTGTGATTTAGGAAATGATCTTAGGCATTGTTTTTTAAACCTATTTTGAGCTGTAAAAATTACCCTTTGTACCAAAAGTTCACGTTTTGTCCCTAGTTAGCCCAATTGAGCCTTATAGCCTTATTTATTCATAACCTAACAATGTCAGCCGAAACCTTTTGATTTAACTCTTTTGGCCCTAATTGGATTAATCAAGTTAGAGGGAGGAGAATTGGAAGGAGTTTTGGGTGAACAATTTGTGGGAAGGAATGGGAAGTAGGGATATTTTCAAAAGATGAAGGAAATAAGAGAAAAGTGATAGGTGAAAAATGAATAATGGCCTCTCCTAGAAAAAAAAAAGAAAAAAAAAAGAGAGAAAAAGAAAAGAAAAAAAAAAAGTTGTCAATAAATTGCTAAGTATGGTGAGGAGAGGCTAAGAAATCATAAAAGTATTAAGCATTGTTCGAATTGATTAGAACAATTGGGTAGTCCCAAAAATGTGGTACCCATGTGTTGATTGTGAAATGAAAAGCACTTAAGTTGTACGGACTTTTGAAGGTGAAGAAGTCACTTTGCGGATTTGCTGAGATTTGAACAGTGAGACTGAGTAATTATATTGAGGGGTAGTCGGGTTAGATGTAACTTGATTAGTCCAATGAATAGTCACTTATATTCAAATGTATCCCACCTTACCTTAAGCCCGCATTACAACCAAAAGAAAGACCTTTTTGATCCTTTGTCACACGTATCAAGTACGAGGTCTAGTTTAGACGATTGGCAAGCATATGGTAGACTTTGCATGTAATTCAATATGAGTGGAAATTAGTTTTAGCCTAAACACTTGAGAGATGAGTGAAACACTTACCCGTTGAGGGTTGAATAATTCGAAAGTTCAAAGTCTCGAGATTAGTTGATTTTCGCGTTATCACATATGCTCAAGTGAATTGTGTTGCCTAATTGTTTTAAGAAAAATCAGACTGAAACTGAATTCATCGTCTAATCGCCCTAAACAAATGCATAATCACTTGTATTCTTTGTGTCTTTTGTTAGGTTGTTCGGGACGAACAACAGTTTAAGTTTGGGGGATTTTGATAACACGTTACTTATGCAAATATTTAGGTCGATTTAGGATCATATTTTATATCACTTACGTGCATATTTGACCGGCATTTATTTATATTAATAATATTTGGGTCATTTGACGTGTTTCGACTTGTTTTGAAGTTAATTAGGTATTTTTATTCCATTTGGATGAAATTCGAAGAGGAAACAAGTCAAATAGGGTTAAAACGGATGAAAAAGGAGTTAAAGGAGTCAAAGGGCCAACACGGCCGCGTCAAATATGGACATGGCCGTGTCAAAAGTGGCATAGAACATGTAAAAACGCACTGCCAACCAACATGGCCGCGTCAATAAACAACATGGCCGCGTCAGAATGTGTCCCGAAAGTGAAGTTTTCTGTCAGCTTGACACACCTCTAGTATTTTGCCATATCTTGAGATTTACAAATCCGATTGAGATGCAATTGGTGGCGTTATAAAGATGATTCAAAGGGCTACAACTTTGCCTGAAATAGACAAATCCCAAAAACGACCGGAAGACCCTAAAAAATGGCTTGGAAGTCAGACCTAAAAATCTGCCCGGGAAAAGCGGACGCGGCCGCGTCGCAAGGACAACACGGCCGTGTCAGAAAGGCTTTTCTGCGAGAATTTCCTAATTTTAATAGGATTTTGATCCTATCTTCCCCAAGATTCGTCCCCAACACTATAAAAATGACCCCAAGCTCTAGGAATCAGGAAAAGAACATCAATTACATCAATTACATCATTCTACCTAGAAGAAAACTTGGAGGACAAAGAAGACGAAGATCATCGAGACGGATCATCCGGGTTTAGTCGTTCTTTCTTAGTTTTATTCTTTTACAATGTTTTTCGTAGAATTTTGTATTGGATTATTGCTAGGCATGAGTAGCTAAGCTATTCGTGTCCTAGGGTTAGAAAGTATGGATTATTATGACAATGTTTTGATTTATAGTTTAATTTATTAATTCCGTTCTTTACGTGTTTTATCTCTATGTTTATGCTTAAAACTGAATTTAGCTTGATCACCTAGATTTAGTAATTTAGTTTAGCAATTCCGCTTCGAGAGGAGGGAATCGTTATCAGACTTAGAACATAGAGCGCAGTTGTCTATGACTGTGTAGGCCGTGACTTAGGATCGTTTGGGAGTTATTAGGTTTAATTGACTCGAGAGGGTAATTAGCTTAATCAATCAACGGTTTAATTGCTTCGAGAGAAGGGTTAGATTATTGTCATGCTGCCTAGTAAACACTAGAATTGGTAAATCAATAGGTTAATCATATTCAACATTGAAGTAATATCCTGAAATCAAAGCCCTAGGATACCTATTCTCCTTGATTGTTAGTTCTTTGTGTTTCCTAAGTTTGAAGTCATATTTAATTGAGTACTTTAATTAGTAAAATCAACCTTTTACAACTTAGTGTCTAGTTAGGACATTCCTAGAGTATTGAGGTATCAAACTACCTAAACTATTCCTTGTGGGATCGACCTTGATAATCGTTACTACACCTACATTCGTACACTTGCGGAACACTAGGTTAGAAACCGACGTGTCACTCACCCTGGGAGTACTTCAGTTCGGTCAGGATGGCATCTCTCATTGCCCGCTACGCCTTTACATCAATCTACATCGCCGCCCGTTACACCATGTCTTCCTTTTAACCGAAGCTCCTACCTCGCTCCGGCTGGTGGGGGGGGCATCTGATGGGTATGGCCCAGTAACTCCGGGTCGGACTAACCCGCCAGCCGGGTCAATTGGGCCCAGGAGCGCCGGCCCAGTTATGCCTGAGCCCAATCGCGGCATGTTTGGAAATTGAGATCCCCATGATCTTCTCCCAACTTCCATGCAGATTTGATGGGCGCGAGATCTCCTCCCAACTTCCATGAAGATTTGATGGGCGCGATTGTAGGGATGTAGTTAGGGTTTTGATTTGTAGAGTATAAATAGTAGAATTGTACTCAGATTGAGGGTTCGCACTTTGCACTCTAAAACTACAGCGTGTAAGATTGAAAGGAGAATAGTGAAAAAACACCTCGGCAGGTGATTGCCTCCGCCCGTGGACATAGATCTCCGGATCGAACCACGTATATCGTGTGTTCTTGACTTTTCTTGTGTTGGGTAGCGTCGTTAATCAAACTTTACTTCGAATTCCTTGGATAAGCAAATTGCGCTTTATCAAGAAGATAAGGAGCGGAGAGAGAATGAAGTTCCATTAATGACCCTGATTCATTTTTCTATTATTATTTCAATCCCATTTTCCAAACTAATAGAATAAATATATCAAACTGCCTCCTATTCCTCTCAATTATCACAAGTCATGTTTTCAACTTATCAAGAGCCCAGTTTTTAATAATTCACTTCCCCATCTTATCCTTTCTTATAAACTTTGTAAATATATACATATATATATACACACTAAAATATTCTCCTTTATTAATTGTATGATTTGTGGAGTGTGAGTACGAGCATAGGACTTCAGACTAATTTAAGTATTTGCATTCAATCATCTCATTTTCCAGGTGGGACTTAGTTACAATTTATTTTAATTAATTGTATTAGTTATGACTGTATAGATGTGATATGTTATCAACATGCTACTTGACTACATGTTGCAATACAATACATTTGACATGCTACTTGGCAACATGTCTTATTAAAATACAATTGACATGCTACTTGGCTACATGTATTATTCATTATAGTTGATTTACATTCTATGTCGCCTATGTACGTTTAAGTTTTATAAATTGTGCATCCACGAGCTGAAGGAAGCTCACCTTCAACTCATTATTGATCCTCATGTAGAAATGGAGAAAGTGATTGAAGCAGAGACGGAGCCGAGGAAGCATATGGTGGTATTGATTTAGTAATGCAACTTTATTCGAATATGATATTGGGTTATTTGAACTAGATTGTTTATGTTGCTTGAAATTAATTTATATTCGAATGTTTGAACAATTGATAGGTGATTGTTAGGATATTATGTGAGTTACTAGTATATTTGGAGTTTAATAGGGATGGCCCGGTCACTTCGGGTCGGGTTAATACCTAACGCCTCGGCCCATTAACCGGCCCAGAAGGTCCAGAGGTACGCGTCCCGGATAACGCGTGTGGCGCGGCCCAACTTGTGGCTTGTTCCGCGACTCAAGGCCCACGATCCGCTCCCAACCGCCATGCATCGTAAAAGAGACGTGATAATAGGGAGTTAGTTAGGGTTCAGTTAGGGTTCAGTAGGGTTTAGTATAAATATGAGAAAAGAACTCTGAATTAGGGTTCGCATTCTGTATTCTGACATTATTACGTGTAAACTCAAAGATCTAGTGAAAGAAACACCTCGGCAGGTGCTATTTTGTGCCCGTGGACGTAGATCTCCGGATTGAACCACGTAAATCTTGTGTTTTTTCATATTGCTTACGTAGGTTTTCGTTAAGTTTCTTGGATATCAGATTGCGCATTATCAATTGGCGCCGTCTGTGGGAAACGCAAGTAGTTTTTGACATTAACAGTGCATTCAAATATCATGGTGATGACTCGTCTGAATCAATCTCGCCAGGGTGATCAAGCCAATCAAGATCCACCCGTGGATCAAGTTTTGCCGCCGAGGCAATCGCCGATAAGAGGTACGTCTCATCATCAGGGCAACCAAGGCCCGGTTATGAATCCAGACAACCAGTTCTTACCTCCACCCCCACAAGACATGCAAAACCCTAATCTCGCTGCTGCCCGGCCACCGGTCAATATTCAAATCACTCCAGAATTACTCCAGGCCTTCCTACAAGAGCATGCTCATGTTCTTCAGGACTGGGCGGCCAATCGCCTAAATTCCGAGGGACCTGCCGGACATGATGTCAATCCCGCGGTGCCTCCACATCGTCAGCACTCGCATGATCGACAAGACCCGGTGCACCGCGGGCGTCAGGATCGGCGACGGGAACGACCTGGTTCTCCCGAGGACCATGGGAGTTCTAACGGGTCAAGACAGCGCAACGACGAACCTACAGATGTCGATCGCCGCCGTCCACTCAACGCGGCTAAAAGAGTTCGTTATGCCAATCCTCATACTCTAGATCTTCAAGAGTATGAGCGAGTCCAACGCAATGTTGAGCTCGACAGAATCCTAGGCCTTGATGATATCATCACACCGTTCTCTCAAGAAATTATGGCCACCTCCCTCCCTGAAGGGTTCAAAAGGCCTTCCATATCACCTTACGACGGCACCGGAGATCCAGCCAATTTTCTTGGAGCTTTCAGGCACAACATGCTTAGCCGCGATCATACTACGTCTCTCCATTACTGTAAGATTTTCCCTGAGTACCTTCAGGATGAAGCTCGGGTTTGGTTTGATTCTCTCCCGCGCAATAGCGTATCCTCTTTTAGAGAACTCGCCGAACACTTTTGGGCGCATTTCGAAGCACGTGCGAAGCCCATGGCCACCCTGGCCGACCTCATGAATATGGAACAGCGGGACGGCGAAACCGTTACCCAATTTCTTGACCGCTTTACAGCAGAGAGTCTCAAGGTGGGAAATTGCTCAGATGATGTAGTCATCAACGCATTCATGAATGGACTCTGTCCTGGACCACTCTACACCGAGTTGGTTCGTAATCCACCGGTCACAACCCGAGCACTGTTCAAAACGGTGTGCCGATATGCTAAGGCCGAGGAGCAGACCCGTCAAAAACGTGAGAAACATGCTAGCAAGCGGCAGTCCGACAGGGCACAAGTTGGGCCTAGCACACGACCTAGTGCCTTTTCTCGTCTGAACCTGGGGCGTTCAGAATCTCGAGGTGATATTCCACAATTCACTCCGCTGACAAAATCACGAGCTGAAATTCTTTCTGTCCACAAGAATGATTTACGGCCCTGTCCGCGGATGACTGCTCCGCCTGAAAAGAGGAACCGTGGAAAGTGGTGTGCATACCACCGAGATCATGGGCACGAGACGAAGGAGTGCCGAGAGCTCAGCAGGGAAATTGAGGAATGTTTAAAGAAAGGTCTCTTGCGACAATACATTGCGCGGACCGATGACAAACCTCGGACAAGTCAGAATGGGGGTTCTTCTCATAACCGCGGAGGTTATCATGACCGGGGTACACAACAAAATCGGCCGCCGTGGCAGAATAATCGGCCGGGGCCTAGCAATTATGCACGGCAAGACTCTGGCAATCGCCAACAACCTCGTTTTCTACCACCGCCTCCTCCTCCGGGAGGACCCGGAGACAATGCACCCACTCACGTAATAAACGTGATATATGGGGCCCTCCCCACCGGGGCTTCACGAAATGCCTTGAAGGCAGAGGCTCGCCGTCCTCCTCCCGAGGAGCCACGTCATAAACGCCTCCATCAATCCGAAACTATTAGTTTCACAGATAGAGACCCGGTTCCAGAGATAACACCTCATACTGATGCCATTGTCATCGACATGACTGTAGCCAATATTACAATAAAGCGGGTCTTCGTGGACAATGGAGCCGCAGTGAGTGTTATATTCGCCGACTGTTTCCAAAAGATGGGGATTCCTCGGGAACAACTTCGGCCGGCCCCCGGGCTATTACAGACTTTCACTCAAGGTGAAGTCCAGCCAGAAGGTGTCATCACTCTCCCGGCGTCTCTGGGGACCTATCCGACGATAAAAACCATTTTCGTGGATTTTTACGTGGTTAATTCCCCGTCACCGTACAACATGATCTTGGGTCGGGATTGGCTTACTCCCGCCAAAGCCATATGCTCCACATACCACCTCGCGCTAAAATTCCCCACCTCACATGGCGAAGTGGCTATCTGCGGTAGTCAGCGGGTTTCTAAGGAGTGCATGTACGTGGCACTCAAAAAGACTACCAAAGTTCCTCCCAAACAGCAGCTTCAGGTAGCATCATCGGCTCTTGAACCTCAGGTATGTACCTCATTGGGGGATACCACCGTCTAGGTGCCGCTTGATCCGTCCAAACCAGAATAAACCGTAACTGTCGGTGCCGTGGATCTGCCATGATTACACCAGGCCATCATTCAGACCTTGCGAGAGTATTCCAATGTCTTTGCATGGTCCCCTTTGGATATACCCGGGGTCTCTCCCGATGTAATAACCCACAAGCTGAACATCGATCCCAGCGTAAAGCCTATACAGCAAAACCAAAGGAAGTTCGCTCCGGAGCGAAATGCAGCAATTCGAATCAAGGTGCAACAACTCTTGGATGCGGACATCTTGTTCAAAGTATATTACCCTTCTTGGCTATCCAATCCAGTGATGGTGATAAAGTCCAGCGGGGCATGGCGGATGTGTGTCGATTTCTCCGACCTCAATAAACATTGCCGAAGCCATTACTGGGTACGTGGCACTTTGTTTCTTAGACCTATATAAGGGATACCACCAGATCTTTATGGATCCGCAGGATGCCCTCAAGACGGCATTTATCACTGCTTTTGGGTGTTTTGCTTTTAAGAAAATGCCCTTCAGGCTCAAGAACGCTGGAGCCACATATCAACGTCTCATGGACCGCGTTTTCCACGATCAGATTGGCCGCAACGTCGAGGTTTACGTCGATGATCTGGTTATAAAAAGTACCTCCCATTCTTCATGTGTGCAAGACATTGCTGAAACGTTGCGTACTCTGCGGCGTTACAATTTGCGACTTAATCCGGCAAAATGCACTTTCGGCGTTGGCTCCGGTAAGTTTCTCGGTTATATGGTCTCACAACACGGTCTTCAGGCCAATCCAGCCAAACTTCGGGATATTTTAGATCTGCAACCACCGAAGACGTTAAGAGACGTTCAACGCCTCACGGGTGGTTTGGCAGCCTTAAATCGCTTTTTATCTAAAGCGGCAGAGCGCCAACTCCCATTCTTCAAAATTTTGAGACAAGCGAGGTCATTTGAGTGGACTCCGGAATGCACTGAGGCTTTCGAGGCTTTGAAGCATCATATTCAGCAATTGCCCACTTTATCAGTTCCTCTCTCCGGAGAGCCTCTTTATATGTATTTGGCTTCCGCCGAGGAAGCTATTAGCGCCGCACTCGTGCGAGAAGTCAATGGTGTTCAACATCCCGTGTATTTCGCAAGCCGAGTACTTCACGGGGCGGAGACACGGTACTCTATGCTGGAAAAAATCATGCTGGCCCTTGTCATGGCGGCTCGGCGTCTGCGGCCATACTTCCAAGGGCGCGAAATACGAGTTCTGACCAATCATCCTATCCGTCAGATTCTTGTCAAGCCCGAGGTGTCAGGGCGCCTCGCCAAGTGGGCTGTCGAATTAGGCGAATATGATATTCAATTTCTTCCCCGCCGAGCTATCAAGGGTCAAGCACTTGCAGACTTATTGGCTGAAACCCCGGGGAATAATCATGAGACTTCTGCAGACAATGGTACCCATCATCCTGCTACCCTCGTATCCCCACCTCGCAAGTGGCAATTATATGTGGATGGTGCATCCACGACTCGTGGAAGTGGTGCCGGGGTGCCCCTCATTGACCCCGAGGGAGTTGAACTTAAGTACGTCATCCGATTCAAATTTAAGGTGACCAATAATGAAGCAGAATACGAGGCAGTTCTCGCCGGGCTCCGGCTCGCTCAATCCTTAGCCATTCGCCATCTTGAGCTCTTCACGGACTCCGAGGTCGTGTCCAAGCAAATCCAGGGAACGTATGTCGCCAAGGATGAAACAATGATCAGGTATCGTGCTTTAATACTCAAAACTTATGTCAACTCTTGATGCAGTTGTTATCCAGAAAATACCACGTACTCAGAATGCAAGAGCAGATGCACTCAGCAAATTAGCCTCCGCGGTCCGAACTAACATATCTCCGGATATTATAGTCGAAGACTTATTTCATCCGGCAATTCATGAGGCAACGGTTTCAGTATTGACCGATAGTGATCCAAATTGGATGACCCCTATCGTTCAGTATCTCCGAGATGGAATTCTGCCTAATGATAAGCTGCGAGCTCGGCAAGTAGCCCTCAAAGCCCCCAAATACTCCTTTCACGATGGAGTCTTGTATCGACGGTCGTACCTACAACCGAGTCTCCGGTGCCTCGCTCCTGGCGAGGCTAATCAAGTTCTACGGGAGGTTCACGAAGGGGCCTGTGCCAGTCATATCGGCTCCCGGACATTGGCCAAGAAAGTTCTCCGCTGGGGATATTATTGGCCAACTTTGTTTAACGATGCCCACGATTTAGTGACCAAATGCAGCAAGTGTCAGCTACATTCTCGTGTGAAACACCTGCCACAAACCGAGCTCACTGGAATTCAAAGTGCGTGGCCATTTATTCAGTGGGGAATTGATATTGTTGGCCCATTTAAGGTCGCTCCGAGGGGAATGAAGTTTCTGGTGGTCACCGTGGATTACTTCACCAAATGGGTAGAAGCGGAACCTCTTACCGCCATCACTGGCCAAAACATCTTGAAGTTCGTCTGGCGAAATATCATATGTCGTTTTGGCATACCGAGCACTATTATCTCGGATAACGGTAAACAATTTGCCAACGATCCCTTCCGGTCATGGTGCGAGGAGCTTCATATCAAACAAATTTTCACCTCGGTTGCTCACCCTCAAGCCAACGGTCAGGTTGAAGTCACCAATCGAACACTGCTCACGGGTATAAAGAAACGCCTGGATAATGCCAAAGGTCTTTGGGCCGAAAACCTTCCTCAAGTCTATGGGCTTATCGCACGACACCGCATACCTCTACCGGGGAGACCCCCTACAGCCTAACTTATGGCTCCGAAGCAGTTATTCCGGCGGAAAAAAGCGTACCAAGCCCCCGCCTCATGACATTGATTCCCGAGGATAATGACGAAGCCCTCCGTGCAAATTTGGATGAGCTTGAATATCGTCGTGATCAATCATTCATCCAGCAGGCCAGGTGTAAACAACGTGCAGCCCAGTATCATCACCTCCGGGTTCGAGGCACTCAATTCAATGTCGGGGACTTAGTACTTCGACTCAATTCAGCCAGCAAAGCTGCCCCCGAGGGGAAATTACATGCTTCGTGGGAAGGTCCTTATCGCATCGTTGCCGCGCACGATTCCGGATCCTATCAGTTAGAGCATCTCGATGGAACCTCAATTCCCCGAAGCTGGCATGTTACCAACTTGAGACACTTCTATCTGTGAATGCCAAATGACAAGTATCATCTTATCTTTATGCTCTTTGTACGCTTCTTTTATGTTGATTTTTCTTTGTATCCTTCAATTTGCTCCGGCACTTATCATTGAATAAATACTCTTTGTTTATGCATCTAGCTGTGTTCTCTTTTACGTTACGGGGACGCCCTAACGCAGTCGTATTATTATTATTCGTCTCCGGACAACTAAATCTCTCCCTCTCGGTCCGTCCGAAGAGATTCACATTTCGTCCCCGGACTCGTATCACTCTCTCGCCTGTTTAACCGGGGAGGTGTTTGCTCCCGCCCGATCCGTCCGGGGAGATTTTACTCCCGCCTGATCCGTCCGGGGAGATTTTACTCCCGCCCGATCCGTCCGGGGAGATTTAAATTGGAGTTATCCATATTATGTTTCCGAACACCCGTTAAAACAATTATTACTTTTGGTTAATAACTTGTTGTTTTCCTTAACACAACTACGCACACCAAAACGATTTTATTATCCTCCTTCGAGGTGATGCCAAAAAGTTTTTTACATAAGACTTCAAAAACAAAAAAAAAAAAAAACAAAACAAACAAGCAATTATCTATGGCCCCCGAGCCAATATTCAGCGCCCCGACGTTGAGGCCTACTCCTAGACCTACGCTGTGTCCTCCGGGATCTTGTCGTTCCTCGACCTCGGGCTCCGGCTCTTTCCCCTCCACGGGCATCCCGACGCCGTGGACTTGTTCTTGGCGCTTGTCTGGGAACTTCGTCTCTTGTACGAGCACGGCTACTTGGCTGCGGGGTAGACCTCGGGGTTTGGGCCCATTGCACAGGGTCCCATTCCTCCGGAGCCATCACTTCAATTTCTTTGGCCAGTTCTTCGACTACCTTTTCGGCAACAACAGCGGGCTCTTCTTCGACCGTAGTCACTGGAACTGGCTCTCGAATAATAATGCCTTTGCTCTTTCCCGCGGGCTTCTTTTTACCCTTCCGGGGGGCTTTTGAAGTACCTTGGCTCCGGCTTGTACTCGCAATGTATTCCTCGGCAGAGGGCCGCCACCTGCCACGGCCCTTCAGTCCTTCATACATGTTGAGGAGCAACTCCAACACCTCTCGCTTTCTTACGAGCTCCGAGGACTCGGCCGGGCTCCTCGACATAAGCGCTGAAATCTCATCCTGAATTTCTACGACCCGCGCCTCAACTTCCTCAAATGTCAGTAAGCCGAATTCGGTCAATATTCGGTCATACTCCCTTTGATGGATGAGGACTCGGTCCAGTTCAGCAACGTTTGCCAGATACTTCAACTCCTGATCAAAGGCTTTCTCCTCGGCCTCCTTCGCCTTTCTCTCTGCCGCGGCCACCCACTTTTCTAGCATGGGCACTACGTGCATTTGCAGGTTATCCTTCTCTCCGCGGAACCACTCTAGTGATCGCATGAGTTTCTTTATCGTTTCGTGCAATTCCGCGGTATTCTAAACAAACAAAAGAATCAACAAGAACAATCAATCTCAAGCATATAATGAGTTGGAGTTCAGCTCGAAAGCAAGATTTATATTCAACCAAATCAAAGTACATTATTCGTGATTCCGTACACAGTTTACAACTACTCCTATTTTATACTACATTAAATTTGAGGGGAACGACTGACCTCCCGCTCGGTCCCCTCAGTATCCTCGGGCAACACCTCTCGCCGGCCCTCCGACACTTCAGCTTCTTCCTCCTCATTAACTGCGGCAGCTTCATCCGCAGCTATGGCATCAACCTCCATCCGAGGGGGGGGTTCTTTGTTTCGGGGCTTGGAGACAAGCTCACCCCGGCGGAATGCCAGAAACTCCTGGTCCTGGTCCACCTCACAGTTAGCAATCTCCTGGGCCTTCAGAATTTGTTTCTTCTCCGCTAGAGCCTTCAACAGAGGCCACTCCGGCAGATTTGCTAATGCTGTGTAGTAGGCCTTCTCCACCCCGGCCACTGCATCAAAGTCGTACCCGAATTCTGGACGATATACATCCACATTCTGGTAGACCTCCTTGATCTGCTCCAGCAGCACAGATCGCGTGGCCTGGTCCCCTATTGCAACAAAATCGGTCTGAAAGTCAAGAAACGTGCTGGTTTGGAACAGTTTCTCGGCGAATGCTTTCAGCATCGCTTCTTGACCTTCGACTATGGCAGCCTCCCGAGCCTCCATCTCTGCCCGCAGCTGCAGTATTTACCCTCGGAGGACACCGGCTTCTGCCTCCACTCCGCGCAGACGCGCAACCTCATTTTCAACCAAGGCTGCCCTCTTACGCGCCTCGGTCAGGTCTTGTGTTAACCTGTCGTTGCGCGCCCGAAGCTCTCTAGCCACTTGGGCTAGCTCCTCCTTGCCTTCCTTCTCGCTCTTACGACCGAGGTCCATGATTCCTCGCGCCAAGCGCAGAAGTTCTTCGGCATCGTCCCCTTCCAACCCCAAAAGACTTGAAGGCCCCTGCTCCTTCAACTGCCACCAATAACATCACACAGAAATCAGCACAGATAAATATACACTGCATTTGCGTTGGCAGTAACTAACAGCACATCTTGAATTTACCTCCATACTCTCCCCCGAGCGGAGTCTTTTTGCTGTTGCTGGAGGGGTCCCAGCTGGCTCCGGCCTCTTCTTGGATACAGGGGTAGGCCTCGCCGCTCCTACCTACTCCTCAGACCCAGCACTGGGCCTCGCACCAGGTGACATCTTCCCCCCGGGAGATGCCTCAGCAGTTTCCTTTCTTTTTGGCCACCGCGGGGCTTCCAGCCGGCTCTTTTCCGAAGCGTCCCACTGCATGTAAAGTTTGAAGTTAGTCCTGTACAAATCAACAGTTTGTCAAAAGCATAACATGAGAACTCCTACCCTCCTCGGCAACCGCATCGCCCGAATAATACGGGCTCAGTCCGGCCCCCTCCAGTTCCTCCTCAGTACAGAGGGTCTTGAAAGTCCCCACTGACCGGAATGTATGTACGACTTCGGCCTCCGGGTTCTCTACCGGGGCAGTATCAAGCACCTCATCCCTCCTCCACTTCGGGAGAGCTACTCCGTTCTTCACAAACATAAACCTCTCCTTCCATCCCTCCACCTTACTCGGGTTTTGCACCTTGAACCCACCTCGGGCGCGGGGACTGAAGGAGTACCACCCCTTGGATTTACCGAAGGCTTTTAGTTGGTAAAAAAACCTAAATAGCTCTACGGTTGGTTCTACCCCGGCATTTTTGCACACTACGGTGAATCCGACTACTTGCCTCACCGTATTTGGCGCTAGTTGGCTTAAGGCAATGTTATAGTATCTCAGTAACTGGACCACAATGTCCCACAGGGACAATCTCAAACCTATTCTCAAGAAGTCTATATACACACTAATGAAACCCTGCGGCGGGCAACAGGCCCTATCACCGGGGTTCGGTACTATATATTCTAAGTTAAAGGGAAGGTAAAATGAGGGGATTTCTCTCTCAATCTGCACCCGTGCCATCCGCGGCGCTATTGTGGATACCTCGAAATCCTCCTCCGCGCATTCATAAAAACCGACCATCTTGACATTGGTTTCCCTGCCATCGACTCGATCCACAGTCCTCAGCTCATTCCTCTCTGAAATTATGACTCGCAGAGGTGGCACATCTAACGGAGCGCTCTTAGTCCCTACTTCCTGAACAGAAGAAGATGATGAAGAAGAAGGCATACTTACTTGGTTTGAGTTTGAGAAGTTTTTGATTCGAGGTGATTCACACGCGAACAGGTTTCTCCTTTTTTCCCGCTTTCTAAAGATGGCAAATCACAAGGAAGAAGATGAATGGAACTGTGCTATTATTCCCAATATATACTTGAAAGAATCAACGGTCCAGATATAGCCTATTCAAATTCCAAGTTTCAGATCTGGACGTGCTAGGCACGCGCTTTGCGGTTCCCAAGGCGCGTGGGGAACAGCTTTATTGGGGATTGCAGAGCGTGTCACTTCACATCCCTCTCTCTCATGATGGCGCCGCCAATCACATCAACCCCATCCTTGCCCAGGACGATTTGGAAGATACTCCGGTGCTCCCTTCACCTCGGCCAGACTACTATACTCCGGTGCTCCCTTCACCTCGGTCAGACTACTATACTCCGGTGATTCCTTCACCTCGGCCAGATTATTATCAACTTCCGATACAGTTTCTTGCTTTTGGGGAACTCGCAATCATCCCGGCGTAGTTCGACCTAGTTTGATTCAACTTCCACGGACTACGCTGTGGAGCACCTTCGACGCGGAACAGTCTTGGCCATCCAGAAACACGTCGGCTCATCTTGCCTACAGCTCCACCCCGGTTACAACCGAAGCTCCTTCCTCGCTCCGGCTGGGGGGCGGCATCTGATAGGGATGGCCCGGTCACTTCGGGTCGGGTTAATACCTAACGCCTCGGCCCATTAACCGGCCCAGAAGGTCCAGAGGTACGCGTCCCGGATAACGCGTGTGGCGCGGCCCAACTTGTGGCTTGTTCCGCGACTCAAGGCCCATGATCCGCTCCCAACCGCCATGCAGCGGAAAAGAGACGTGATAATAGGGAGTTAGTTAGGGTTCAGTTAGGGTTCAGTAGGGTTTAGTATAAATATGAGAAAAGAACTCTGAATTAGGGTTCGCATTCTGTATTCTGAGATTATTACGTGTAAACTCAAAGATCTAGTGAAAGAAACACCTCGGCAGGTGCTATTTTGTGCCCGTGGACGTAGATCTCCGGATTGAACCACGTAAATCTTGTGTTTTTTCATATTGCTTACGTAGGTTTTCGTTAAGTTTCTTGAATATCAGATTGCGCATTATCAGAGTTATTATAATTTTAAAATATATTTGATGGTATATTAGAATTTTCATTTATGATTTCTCATAATAGGTGCATACTTAGGAAATAATTATGATTAAGTCATTACTTGTTTTAATTTATTTAAAAATATTAGAGATTTATGCTAGGTTTCTAATTAAATTAAATTACACGTTTAAGTTGTGTTAGTTCATTTTGTTTTATTTATATTCCGCTGCAAATAATTGGTATTATGCATAAAATTTTCAAAGATTCTAAAAAATTGCATATTTTCATGTTATTTTTAATCTACCTTAATTGGTAAAATATTAGGACATGGAAAATTTGGAGATTTTGTTAAAGATAATATTTTAGTAATGGCTTGATTAAACTAAAAATAAAAAAATTGGTTTACAAATAAATAAATTAAATAAATTTACCTTGAAGCTAAACTAGAAATTCACATTTCTCCAATTGATTTACGCTGACTGATGCAACTAGTATAGTTATATATTGTTTTTAATATATAGGAGCGAAAGCAGTGTGCAGTAGTATATATTTTGACTTAATTCACGGTAATTCAATAGTATCTCATTATTTATGTCAGTCAATTTTTATATTGTCCCATATCTATCTTTTAACAGTTATAAGAAGTATTGATATATGGACGGGAAAAATAATAAGGAAATGTTTTAGACTTTATAATTCTAATTGACATTCTATAGTCATTTTTTTCAGCTATACATCTAATTAAAATTCAACGGGAAACTCAACAAAAAATTATAACATTCATAGCTTGATGCAAGGAAATCCATTTTTAAGTGAATGTTTAATTTGAATCCCAATATGATATTTTATGGTTTTCAATGTCAAGACACAGTGAGTACATGAAATACTGAAATTTGAAGTTAGGATAAGTATGGTCGAAATAATAATATGATGAAAAGTGTATAGGGATGTATTTTGATTGATTTGTTTATATCAGTTTGTAATTAAAAAGTCGTAAAAACCCATTATGATATTGGATTTCACTGTTTTTTCTTCAATTATTGAAGTATTTGATATTCTACATTATAATAACCACCCCTCTCCCAAATGAATATAATATATCTATGCATCGCAAGAGAGTATTTTCATGTATTACTGAACAAAACCAATATAGATACGAGACCAACCTTAGAGGATAAACGACATTGTGGTAAAATATGAGAAACAATATTTGAAGAAAGACTAAATATTTGCTAATCTTATGATATATAAAAGTGGAACTCTTTAAATAGAAAGAGTATAACTTTCCCACCCAGCCAAACTTCTAAGTCTGTCGGGCAAGACCAAAAGTTAAAAAAATTACAGGAAAAGAGAAAAGGCTGCAGTAAATAAATCCCAACGGTCAGTGAGAAAAGATATATGACAACCAATCAAAAGAATTTCATTTTCATTTCTCTTTTTTTCTTGATTTTCTACAAAATCTTTTAAATACCGATAATTTTTTCGTCTGAATTTTTTCTTTAACTAAAATATATCAAATTAATAATCTTTTCACGATCTTCAATTTAACATTCATATAGCAGTATCTACTTTAAATACGTAAAAACATAAAGTGGGGTTTGTGCATTTTCTTAAACAAGAAATCTCATTTAACTCGTTTTCTCTACCCATGATATAATCGGAACAATGTTGGTATAGTTATTACATTATAGTGTAACTTATGTATCCCCGTATACATGAATTTTATTATACATGTACAACTGTAAACAGATTTCCAATTCTCGTACAACTAAAAAAATTGCATACTCTACATACAAAAAAATACAGGTTAAGTGATTCTTTTTTCAAGAAATGTAATAATTTTTCAATAAAATGGTACGCTCCCGGTCTAAACTAAGTGTCACTTTGCAAAAAAAAAAATGTTAAAAAAAAGAGTCATTTTAGCACCCAAAAAACAAATAATAATAATAATAATAAATTCTTCCAATGTTATGAATCTCATAATTTTGGCATTACCTTAATTAATAATTATCTGTATCATGGTGTGAGAGAGGAGAGAGTAAACTTATAAGTAAGGAAATATTTAATAAAAGGAAAAAAATAGATATTTGTCGTGAAAGAGATAAACTGTGTAGGGATATATTTGTTTATTCAAACATGCCTTATTTTTTCATAAAAAGTTTAAATTGACCAAAGGGAGTATGATTTTTTAGGAAAATTAATAATTCATAGGGGCTTTTTGAATAAATTATGCAAACTTATAAATTTTGTATAAGTTGTCAATATCAATGTTTACACAAGTTCGATATTTAACTCACGAATTGTATTAAACTATTATTTAGTTGGACTATTTCAAAAATGCTATGTTCAGAAAAATAATGCATTTTTAGAAGAAAAAAAAATTCTGAGAAAAAGTATATATTACTTTTACTTCCAATAGTAATATTTTTTTCTAGAAATTTTATAAACTTGAGTAAAATGTAATATTTTTTTTTTAAAAAATTATAATTATTATGTTTTTTTTTTTAAATTTAGGGTTCAAATCAAGTTCTATATAAATCTTCACCATACAGGTATACCATTTATAACCCCATTAGTTGATATTTCATCATTAACTTTTGAATAATACCTTTCACAAAAAGGTAATGCATTTTCTCAAAAAAGTATTAGTTTCCCTTGATAAAGTATTATTTTTGCATGAAGAAATATTAATCGACGAGAGTTGCTGGATGTAGGAAATAGATGCAAAAATATTCATTTTTCTTATTCAGCACATTTTTAAGACTGTGTGGGTTGGGTCAATATGGTATCACTGAATTGATCAAAGTTAACCTTAATTGGCCAAATGTATTTTCATATAAGGTATCAAATAAAGTGATATTTTTTATAAAATATAGAAGAAGCGTTGACTAATAAAATGTTTTTTTTTAACCAAAAAAGCCATATTTATAGAATCAATAACCCCAATTACGACCTGGTCAGATAGTTAAACATGTTGTTAAAAAGAAGATCTATGCAATAAAATTAAACACAAAATAATATAGCAAAAGTTGCTAAATAATTTTAAACGAGTGAATTATATTATTTCGAAATAAATGAATAAACATATGAACCACATGTGAACAACCAAATTCTAAAAGTTGTTTTAAATTTATATAAGTTTCTACAAGCACATGTTCTCAAAATAATAGGTAAAATAACTGAAACCCAAAGAAATTTGAATAAACAATTAAAACATTACCAAAAGTATCATTTAACATTGAATCTGTCGAATAAAACAAAAAGAAAGAATTGATCTTAAACAGTAAATAATTATCAAATTTTTATTGCACTCCGAAGATAATAAAAAAAAATTAAACAGTATATAATAATTATTTAGCTTTCATTGCATCCCAAACTTATATAATAGGAACTTGAAAATTGGAATTGAACGTATTAAACCTGATTAATTCCCGAATAATCATCCAAGTTTGGTTGATTCGGCATTATTTTGCTGATTCTTTTTATTTGTAAATAATCCCGAACAACGAATAATTAGCAGTGTCGAATAATACCCGTACCGAATTTGTTACTAAGACTTGAAGATAAAAGTATTTCAACTTGTATTTAGTACACAACATGAGCTTATGAAGGGTGGAACGAAGGGTTGGTGAGGCAGATTTTCAACATGGATGAGGCAAACAAAATCCTTGAGATTCCGATAAGAGTTCATACAGGAGCAGACAAACTAAGCTGACAAGAGTTGAAAGATGGTTGTCATCGAGTTAAATCGGTTACCATATTGCAAGATCAATTTTGGATGAAGGGTAGAATGTAGCTTCGGGTACGACTATTGATTCGGGGACACGGAAGTGCATCTAGAATTTAGATGTACTAACAAAAATCCAATTATTTCTTTGGAAAAGCATACATTATCTGATTCCGGTGAACAACAACTTTATCCGCAAGATTGTAGACATTGACCCAATATGCAAAAGGTGTGCGGAAGGTGAAGAAATGGTTAATCACTTGTTGCGTGATTATCCATGGTCTTCGTTCTTTTGGAAACAATGTGTGCTGTTATATGATGTATCGAGTGTAAGGGGACGAGGCAATATGGGGGACTGGTTGGTCCACATAAGCCAGACGGAGGCAAAGGAGTTCCATTCAATATTTACTATACATGCATAGTTCATCTGGTTCTCACGTAACCAAACTCGGGCAACATCACTTTCCGCTCAGCATTTTCATGACTTCTAGCAAGCTAAACTACTGATTATGGTTCATCAGTCTGCAAAGGCAGAAGAGTTTTGGAAGGCTCCTTCGACGGGGTGCATGAAATTGTACTATGATGCGTCAATTTTGAGGGGCAAAGATCTGTGCAGTAATTCGAGATGCCAACGGGGTGGTGGTACAATCCTATTTTCTGCCGAGAGATAGTTGACAAAGAAGTTCTCATCACTTGTGTACCTGGTACACTTCATAGTAATATGAGTGGAGGAAGTGGGCTAATATTATGGGATATGGGCCTCCCATAATTACCTACCTTGGGCGACCTTGGAGTGGGCCCACTAGCCCAGGTCAAACCAACATGAATTAACTTAGCTCCTTGTGCACCTTGTTATATTTATGCATGTTAAATATTCAAGATGAATATGCTACAAAATAAATGAACTAGAACGAAACTAATGACATGTAAGACCCTTAGTAAAAACATATTGAATAAAAGGATGTTATTAGCTAGTTAAACTGACATACATATCCCACCTTACAACAACTATAGTCAACGGATCAAACCCTACCAAAGAAAAAAAAAAAAAAAGCAACCCGAATTCTAGTTCACACTCTAATAAGATATTCTTTGCTATTAATAAGGACATCGTAAAGATCTTTTCAACAAAGCCACTAATACTAACATTATTGTTAATAAGCACAACAACCTGAGTCTTTTTTTACCCGTTTTAGCTCGCCTTCAAGATTGCATATTTTGTCCCCTTGAACTACCACACCATTCAACCTCAGCTTCAAGATTGTTCAAACGTCACAATAAACTAGGTATGATTTACCTGGATCACTCACATTGGCGGGTCTAGCTATTCCCAAAACTCGTAGCCGTTTTCGAGCTGACCAAGTTCAAGAAAATAAACTATCAACAACAGGGGAATAAAAACCACTATAGAAATTCCACCGTAACAAAACTTCAGCAAATCGAAGTGCTGAAAATTCAGTTTAACCACAAACCCATATCAAAACAGATAGCCGCAACAACTCACGAAGACAAGATCTGAAATTTTTAAGCAACACCCTCGAATAATTGCAGTTGTTTGAAAATTATTCAAAAAAAAATCATATCCAAATCCATATAAAAAACCCATTAGTTCAAGAATAGGGGAGTAAAAACCTAACTCATTAAATCGATCGCAGGTAACATAGCGGTGCCCCGGATTTAAATTCGTCCAATATGTCCTCTCAATCGCAGCAACCCCACAACTGCAAGTGATGTTCATTCTTGTTGGATATCTACAAATTTTGGTTGGCCAAATGGAGTAGGTAGAAGAAAGCTGTTTTTTCTTCAGTTTTTGCGAGAAGAACAAATGGGTTCAAATGGGTTGATCTTTTTAAGTGTTATTTTATTGCATTTAATTAGTTTTATTAATAATTTGGCATCTAAAGAAAGTGAAATAACAAAAAGACCATACTTTTGACATGTGCAGGCAGGGTCGATCCTACTGAATTAGTAACCTGAGCCAAGTTAAAGAAAATACGCCCCTAATTTTTATCAAAAAATTATTTTTATTGTTATTGTTATATTTAAAAAAAAAACACTAACAAAAACACTTCATGTTAAATATAACCCGTGTCACAACTACTTAAAAAGAAGGCTCTAAATTAAGAAAGTAAAACATAAAGTATGCAAAAAAAGCAAATGAACTTAGAAAGTTAAACGTAGATGAATATCCCTAGTTAATCCACTAGAAACTATTGATAAAGACAAAACAAGAGGAGATAAAAATGCTATATTAATAAAGACAAAAGGGGAGGAGATAAAATTGCTAAGTAGGAGGATCGAACCTACATCTTGCGAAATAAAATTAGGCTACATTGCCACTACACCATCCATACCATTACAACAATGTTTTATGTCTGTATGTATATTAACTAATATTATGGAAGATTTGGGGGCCCTAAATTTTTTATTTTTTCGGGCCTGAGCAACTGCCTCTTTGGCCTCAAGGAAGGAGCGGCCCCCTATGTGCAGGTCATGTGATGGTCTTTCACCGGAAAATGTGATCGGATGTGGTATTGTGTAAAAAATATGGACTTCGGATTGAAATCTGAAAAAAAACAAAGTTTAGATTGCACAACGTAAAAAGTTATAAACTGCAAGATGATTTTAGTTATTAGTCCTACTCATTATTATAAAATTTCCATATAAAGTAGGCCTATTAGATACAGGAAAGTATGTTCTGTTATATTTATTATTAGTGGTTTTTGTTACCCAATATTGCTTTATTATTTTTATTGTTATAATCTATACAATCTATTTGGTTTACGCGGTGCCAATATTCTAATTGATTTGTTGCAGAAGGGGAAAGTCTAACATATTCACATAGATTTATCAAGAGAGTGTAACACACACACACACACACACACACACACACATATAAAACCAAGAAAAATGTTTGCCGTCTATATTCCTATATGTGTTTCCCCCCCAATTAAATTAAGCTGCATTTTTGTTTAAGCTTCTCTTCAACATATTGATAAATATCAAATCTACTTTTTCACCTATTCTTCCCCCACTTTATTTACCTTAGCCAACATAATTCAACACTATCCATTCTTAAATAAACATTCCAATTATATATAGAGTAGAGTCCAACCCGACTCCTAAGATGCTACATTTGAAAAAGTAAAAGATGAGAAAAGTCTCAAAATTGCAAGTTGACTAGTTTTATGTTTTCTATCTAGAATCTTACTTGTTATTATGATTTTATTTGCCATGTGAAGTTTAATATGTGGTTTTTTCCTTTGTTGAGTAGGTTTTTGAATTGGCTATAAGATCTCATTTTAGCAAAGTGCAGGTATGGTGCTAGAACTTTATTTGTGTTGTGACATTATAGGTTGGGATTGAAAATATTTTCTATTTGGGTAGGATTGAGGGTTTTTTCCTTTTTTTTTTTTTTTTCATTTTCCAGTTGCCTAAATTTGGTTAGGGTGGTGCTTTGCATCATGGTACACGTGTCCCGTGCACGCACTTTAGGGCGCTTTTAGTGCCATTTTAATGTCAATAATGTGCACAATCATGTGTATTTAGTGCTATTGTATTCTCATGGGAAAAATAATGTGTTTGTGGTGTTTATGTGTTAAAACAGGTGCAAAAGGATCGAAAAAGAACATCTAACAATCGTTGAGTCGATGGATCAGTCGAGGCAACAAGGGACATGGCTGAAGGATTAATCTCGGCCGAGACAGGACACAAATCTCAGCCAAGATACCTCTCCAGGGGAATCTTGGAATTTTGAGAGACTGAATATCTCGGCCGAGACGGATATTTCATCTCGATCGAGATACCTCTCCAGGGAAAATTCAGAAATTCAAGAGATGAAGATCTCGGCCGAGATGAAACCCAATCTCGATCGAGATACTCCTAACCCTTAAAAGCCCTAAATTTTCCTTTTCACGTCTCGGCCGAGATGCAACCCATTCTCGGCCGAGATCATCCCTCGGTTTATAATTTGAAAAAGCCCTTTTTCACGTCTCTGTCTAGACACACTTGCATCTCGGCCGAGATTCCTTGCCCTATTTTAAATTCCTGAACGCGATTTTGCCTTAAACTGAAGTAACAACTCTTCCCCTATATATATATCCTCCCTTTCGAAATTAACCTATCTTGGGCACGAAATTGAAGAACGTTTCAGCTACCATCACTTCCAAGGAAGAGAGAAGGGCAAGAAGGAGTCATCCCATCTTCCGCATTGATCAACCTTAGGTTCTATCATTTCATTTTTATGAATTCTTGTATTCCTTTGATTTACTGATTGTATTAGGAGTAATGGGTGGCTAGCACCCTTAATTCTACCCTTAATCATGTTGAACCTTGATTGAAGATGAATATGTGAATATTGACTTTTGGTGTTACCCTTTTATTGCAATCTAAATGTTCTATAATGCTTGTTTGAATTGTCTCATGCCTAGATGCTTGTTTTAGGATTGATCACCCTTTAGAAGCATTTATTGTATGTTGCTAGAGATTGGAATTCACTTTCCGTGTTTGTTGAAGCTTCAATCTCCCTTAGTAGTGAACAATGCTTGATATCATTGGTGGCATTATAGAGTTTAGCCTCTAAACCCGATCGATTCGAGGTTTATGCCTTATTTATATTATTGTTCTAGTTCGTGATCATCCAATATCAATTAGTGTGAAAAGAGCTTGTTTGGATCACTAATTGATAAACGGACCTTCGATTATCCACAATTAAGGAACAACACAATTTACATAAGTGGACCTTGTAGATTGTGGGATAAGGGTTTAAATTGCATTGAATTAGGGCATCGACAATAATCAATAGGTAGTCGGATTCAAGGGGATACTAGATCGAGGGTAGGTTTTTTTAATATATTAAAAAATCTAAAAATATTTACTTGTGGTCTTTCTTTGACACTTTGATTAATCTAAAACACCAAAAAAAAAAAAAAAAATCTATTACTTTTCTAGGTTGATAGTTAATTCTTGGTAGACTTTAGTGGTTAGACTCAATCAAACCCCCTTCCCCCTCCATTTACTTGCTTATGTTTATTTTATTACAATTTAATTCACTAATTGTTTGAAGTATTTGAATCAACACTACTCATCGTTCTTCGTGGGATCGACTCGGACTTACCACTTTATCTAGTAAAGTCGGGAAAGTTCGGAACTCAATTTTAAATCATTCTAATTTGGTGGGGCGAACGTTTCGGCGACACATTCGCAACCCCTTACCAAATTTTGGCGCCGTTGCTGCGGAACGGTATGTGTAGTGTTATTTTCTTTTCAAGCACCATCTCTAGCATATTAATTATTTATTGTATTGCTTAACTAGTAATTGACACTCACTAGTTTGTGTGATTTTGGTTGTGTAGTGCATGTTCACCCGTTCCCAATGAGACAACGGGCTTTGGTTTGAACCGAATATCGTTAAGAAAGAAAGAATACAGAGAAGACGAGCTCGATTGATTGACAAGATCCGAAAGTCTTTTGAAGGCCTCGACATTGAGAGCGGAGAATCAAGTGAACCTGAAGCAATGGCAGCAGAATGAGCACCTGAGAAGACATTGAAAGAACTGGCCAACACAAGGGTCAACCAAGAACCCTTGTGTATTACTTTCCCCGAGATTGGAGCTGATACACAATTCGAACTGAAGACAGTGGTAGTGAACTTACTACCCTCCTTTCATGGCACGGTTGGGGATGATCCACATAAGCATCTAAAGAATTTCACGTGGTATGCTCTTCCATGAAACCGACACGAGTTACCGATGAACAGATTAAGCTTCGAGCCTTCCCATTTTCTCTCAAAGATTTGGCTCGTGATTGGCTTTACTATCTTCTGGCCGGCTCGGTTACCACGTGGGATCAGATGGAATCTCTCTTTTTGGAAAAGTATTTCCCAACATCAAGGGCCACAAACATTCGAAAGGGGATAAGCGGTATCTTGCAGATGCAAGGGCAGACGTTATATGAGTACTGGGAAAGATTTAAGAAGCTCGTGTCGAGTTGTCCTCAACATCAAATAACCGAGCAACTGCTGATACAATACTTTTATGAGGGCTTGTGTGTAGTTGACAGAAACATGATCGACAGTGCTAGTGGAGGGGCATTATCAGACAAAACCCCTACTGAGGCTTGGGCTCTTATTTTGAAGATGGCAGCGAATACGCAGCAGTTTGGGACTAGAGAGTGTGTCAGGTCAAGTTAGGGAACCCATGGATCCGATATAGAGGACTGGTTGGATCAGTTGACGACACTTGTGAGAAAACTAGCTGCTGGAAGTATGCCTAGCCCTAAACCGTATAGAGTGTGTCAAGTCACAGATCACAACACTGACAATTGCCCGGTTCTAGGAGAGGATATTGAGGCCCATGCAAATACTTTTCACAATTGGTATGAAAGACCAAGGTCACCTCCAGAAAGAAGGAAAATGACTGGTATTTGAACAGCTACAATCCGGGATGGTGGAATCATCCGAATTTCAGCTATGGTCCACAAAATCAGAATATTCAGAAACCGGGAGAACAAAGCCATCAAAATAGGTCCCCCTTCCTAAAGGGAGTTTACCAACAGAAAGCACCGGTCGACTCAAATCCTTCGGACCCATCCCCTCACGAATAGTACAATACAGCTGCAGAAGGACAACAATCCGAGATTCACCAATCTCGAAACTTAAATGAGCTAAATCGCCTCTACCGTGTTAAGGCTAGAAAACACCCAAGGGGGGAAGTTACCGGCTCAAACAGAAGTCAATCCGAAAAATGTGAGTGTCATTTTTGTTGTTAATGAAGAGTTACTTGGAGAGCCTGAAAAGCCCGGGTATACTTAACAGGCAAAGACTGAAGAACTGCATGAAAATCCTAGGACAGAAGAAACACCAACTCCCCATGTGGCTGAAGGTCAAGTTCGGACACAGAAGTGGAAGATTGCTAAGGAGTTGAGAAGACAAAAGGAGGCATTAGCTGCATGCTTTCCTGATCACCTACTGCCTGTTCCTACCAAGAGTTCATAGAACAAAATCGAGAATCTTAGTGTAAGTACCTTGAGAAGCGGAAAAGTGCTCGAGAAGCCACCCATGAGCCTCCCTCACTTGGAGGATGAAGAAGAAAAGGGGAAAGAAAGAGAATTTATCGAAGGAAGAACCATACCAATCCCCCTCAAGGATCCTCAGCTCAACACTCCAACACTGATCGTGACCCCACCACTTCCATTCCCGTGCCTAATCAAGAAAGCTGTAGACAAAGGCAAAGAACGGGAAATGCTTGAAATATTTCAAAAGGTGGAGATCAAAATTCCACTGATTGAAGTTGTGAAACAGATCCCACGGTATGCAAAATTTGTGAAGGGTCTATGCACAAATAAAAGAAGGCTTCAAGGAAATAACAAGGTACACAGGAGGGAGAGTGTGTCTGCAATATTCCAAAAGAAACTCCCTCAAAAGTGCAAGGACCCTGGAATGTTCGTCATCCCGTGTAAGATTGGTCATTGTTTAGTTGAGAAAGCTATGCTTGATTTAGGGGCATCAATCAATGTGATGCCCCGTTCGATGTTTCAGAGCCTAAACTTGGGGCCACTGAAAGAAACTAAGGTTGTTATCCAACTCGCCGATCAAAGTACCTCATTTCCGGATGGGGTGGTTGAGAACGTGCTTGTTGAGGTAGATAATCTTATTTTTCCGGCCGACTTCTATATATTAGACATGCAAGGAGACACAACAAACTCCACACTATTTTGTTGGGAAGGCCGTTCATGAACACTTCCCAAACAAAAATTGATGTGCGTGAGGGGACTCTCACCATGGAGTTTGATGGTCAAATTGTGAAGTTTAATATATTCAAGTCCATGAAACACTTTGAAGATGTACGTGGTGTTTTCTC
Source organism: Ajuga chamaepitys (assembly GCA_958295605.1). Classification (NCBI taxonomy): domain Eukaryota; kingdom Viridiplantae; phylum Streptophyta; class Magnoliopsida; order Lamiales; family Lamiaceae; genus Ajuga; species Ajuga chamaepitys. The sequence continues at coordinate 27,466,640 of OY282496.1, read as the reverse complement.
TATTGATTTTATTGACTTGCTTGGGAAAGATAGTGTTGATTTGAATAGCAAGAAAGTTAGGGAGAGATTGCGTGAAAGGAAGGCAAAGGATGTGAAGAGAACAAGTTCGGGGATCCAAGAGGATCCGGGTGAATTGGACCCGGGAATTAAGTTGCCAGAAGACTGTGAAGAAGAGTGGGAGGTCCATAAGGACCCACCGGAATTGAATGAAGCACAGATTAAGTCATCTCGGCTGAGATCAACTTGTCCATGTGGGTAAAATTGCTGGAAACTTATCTCGACTGAGGCACCAAGTCATCTCAGCCGAGATCAATTTGTCCAGAATAGGGGCAAAGTTGTTGGAGGCCAATCTCGGCCGAGATCCTCTGCTGAGCCAACCAAGCCTGAGACCAAAGAACAGATCTCGGCCGAGACACAAAATTGAAAATTGCATCTCGGCCGAGATTCCACGTAGGTATAAATGCCCCTGCGCGGAACAGCAGGCCATTCTCTCCCTCCCCCCCCTCCTCCATACGCGATTTGCGCACACACATGCACACACACTCAAAATTGCCATTTTACTCAATTTCTTCCTCTCAAATCCACACCACACCTCACACACTTCTATCCGAAATGTTTTGGATTTGGAGCAAACTTGGAGTCGGGTCGAAAAGGGCGCGAAAAAATTCACTTCAAAATTTTTCGATTAAATCCAACCGGTAAGTATGGCTATCCATTTCCTTTAGTCTTTATTTGATTATTATGAACTTTATTGTTAAGATTAAGGGAGAATTTTGTGTTAGAATAGTTACTACATTGATATTGGTTATACACAAGTTTGTTGTTGTGATTTTTGCTAATGTTGACTTGTTTTAGGTATTGTAATACTAAATTTGTTGTGGTAGCTTTTGTATTTTCATGATTGGTAGATGAGGGATGAGGATTAGGTTGAGCATCATTGAATTTGAAATTGAATTGATTGTGGCATATCACCGAACACTTGACATGCATTTTTTATTGTTATCCTTTTGTAGTTTGATTTGATTGCCATGCTCGATTATTAGGTTGATTAGTTGAATTTGTGTGAAGAGTAGGCACTTTTAGATTCTTGTTGATAATGAAAATAAATTGACCTATTTTTGTTGAGCATTGGTAGATTTTAGCATTATAAATTATTTATTGTATCGTCATTTGGCCTCTTGAATTCAATTCTCTGACTCGAAGTTTTACTTTTCGAAACGTCTTTATGACATGACCTTTAATCTCTACAAATGTCCTCGTTACTCTAACTTAGACGAAGTGTATAAATCACATTCTTAAAATATTTTTCAACGGTAGTTTGTTATGTACATACCTCCAGATACTACTACCTCCATGGTAAGCTTAAATATTCTAGTCTCAAATGGAGCTCAATTACGTGAATGGCGGCCACCCCCCTTTCTCCGTTTTCGTTGGTTTTGATTCGTCAGATGATAAAAGTTCCATGCCATAGGCTATTATGTGCTTCTGTTAATTTGGTTTCCGGAATTTCCTAGGATTTTTTTTATAAATTTTTTAATGATGTTAAATTGATTTTTGGACTCGTTTAGATAAAGTTTTGGTCTAATAGAAGGGCCTGAGACAATACATGAGTTTGTTAAATAACTATCTATGGTGATTAGGATTTAGGAGGCTGGAATTGATTCCATCAGGACTTCCAAACACATTTGAAATTAACATTTCTTCTTCTTTCACGTTTTGTTCTCTATTTTTAATTCTTATTTGTATTTTTTTTTTTTCTACATGTCCTGCTAGACCAGATGCATACCAAGCAAAATAGTCTCTTGTTTTTTTTTAGGGAGTGAGGGGGTGGGATAAACTGTTTGACAACATTCGATCTGCATTTGTTGTTTTGAAGATATATCTCTTACTTAAGATAAAGAACTTGAGAATGAGTATTAAACTTTTAATTGCGAGTTTCATCTTAAAACCTCATGTTTAAGCAGCTGAAACTTAATATAGAAGTTATACCAAGGCGTCTGTTTAAGGCACTGAACTGAGCCTTTTTTCTCTTGAAGAAGTATATAATTTTTTTCTTTTAGTGATTCCTTTATGTTACATGTTACACCGTGCTCTATATATCTCACTCTAGTAATTAATTTCTTGGAGCTTTCTCGTTTTCTCTTTGTGGGGTTTCTTCTAGTTCATTTTTACCTTGGGATTAAGGTTCTTTTTCCATTTTTCCATCTCAAACTTTAATTTTAGGATTAGAAAAGCCTATTTTTCATAAGTACTGATATGTTATTAAAAGGGAAATATTCTTCGTTTGGAGAATAAACTCTGTCAGGATGTTGGATGGCCATTCTACTTAATTGGTCTATATGGATGAGTGTTCACCTTTCTGTGATATTCATAATGTGCTTAATTTACTATGGTCCTATCTGTAGCGTGATGTGATCCTGATTAAAAAAATTTGGAGGTTTCACGATTTTATTTAAGTGTGAGCAGCCCATCATACTGAGATTGCAGTTTGTGGCCTGTCATTCAAATATTTATTATGGATATTGTTTGTCTGTGCGCTTTAATTTTTTTTTTTTTAATTTTAATTTCAATTTCATATGAACTCAGCCGCTATGCATTCCCCAAGGGACGACATATATTTATGTGATTGATGACAATAATCTTTAGTTTCTGATGAGTTATGAGTGTATCTTATTTATACGTGTATGGATTTTCTGTTCTAGAAGATCCTGCGGCTGCAGCTAATCAGACAAATAAGGAAGAAGTTGATTCTTGATCAATTTTTGTTGGCAATGTCAGTTTTTTCTCTATCAAAGTTTTGGTTCTTTACCTCAGTATTGAAATTTTAAATATTTTTATTGAGTTTCAAATTTTATCGCTGTTATTATATGAAGACTATCCATTAGCTGGTCTAAAGAAAACTGACTACTATCCATTAGTTGTGCAGTTTGCATGTTCTTTCAATTTTAGACATACTCAAACAAGTAGGAGTGCTTATTTTTCCCCTATTTTCCACCTCATAAACTTCACTTTCTTTGCTTCTTATAACTTATGACTTTGTAATATTGATTACTTATTGTTTCTAGTTTTGATATCTATGACATGCAATTTCTAGAGTTGATTTTTGAAGGGCTAATTTTTCCGATATCAGATTATTTATGGGTTCTATGGCAGGGAATTAATGCATATGTAAGTTCCTATGGTAGATGAATTCGATTTTTCCAATCTCCTGGTAAGTAACTAAGTTGAGAATTCTAATCAAAGTTTCTTTTTGTGTGTGTGTGTGTGTGTAGATTTGTGTAAGCAGCGGATGTTTAGGCAAATATGAAGAACATGTTTTCAGTATGTGGAACCCTATGGTATAACTAAGAATTATTGGTATAATGTGGACTGTTGTACGTAAATAGGGATCTATTTTATCTTTACAAACTGAACATCATCTTTGCAGGATATATATTAGTACATATTTAAAGAATATAATCCTGTTTTTATTCTTATACATTGACATACTACATAAATTATGTTCATTGTAGGTTCTGTTAATTGCTACTTTTATTTGTGCTAAACAAACTTAATACTATTACATGATACTCACGACCGAGCTGGTGTAGCCCACAGTGAAGGAATAGTTCCCTTACTGAAGCTCCTCGAGTTAGGAAGTGAATTTCTGCAACATAATGTTGCATTCACTCTAAACGGGCACAGTTGAGGTGATAGAAAACTTAAAGAGATCAGTTAATTAATTAGTTTAATTATATTCCCTTATTGCCATGTCCTTGTTCTCTACCTTGAGTTCCTTTAAGATAATGTTGCAGATGTTGTTAGGTTAGGAGGTATTCAGAGCCTTCAAGATGGTGAATTTATTGCTCAAGTGAATCTTACCTACTTGATTTTCCAATTTATCCTCAAGGGATAATTTAGTGATGTTATTTTTTGTTACAAGTAAGTGATGTAACTCCAGATATTGCTTTTGTTGCAGCCTGCTAGAGAATGTATTGTCGGAACACTTAAAAGGCTCAAAGAGAAAATTTATTAACAGGTGAGTTACCTTTCTTTGCAATCATGCTTTTCCATTCTTTGCACTTGCATTTTATTCCAACTTTACTCAATTATCAGATTACTAAAGTAAGCAAAAAATAATGATAGAAGTTGCAGTTTTATTTCTTGTACATCAGAATTTTGAATGACTACAAGCGAAGCTGGTTGCAGGTCTGGAACGAGATGTTGAGAGTATCTGAAGGTGAAATTATGAAGAACGTGTATATGTATATTGGTGAAAAACAGAAAACACTGGATCATGATTAGTCCTTTAAAAGTCATCATCAAGTTTCTGTTGCTAATAATGGTGACATCTACAGGTGTCATGCATCACGAAGAAGCTCATAAGAGAAATGGAGGCAAAGTTTTGGGATTCTTTTATTGAGCATGGTAATGTGGCGCTTCGATTATACAGTCCAGTGCTCGAGTCCTTTTCTTTTCCATAGTGAACTGAATGTTAACATTTGTATTTGATGACATTCTGTTCAACTTATTTTGGGTTCATGAATAGTGCAACATTTGAGGGTTGTAGTCCTTCAGGATTTCAGTAGATTTTTATGTTCACAAATATTAATTATTTATGTAATGACATTTACACTATTTTATTGGCCATGTGTACGTAAAATAGATGAGTCAAACATCGACAGAAATTGTATGATAGTAATTTTTTATTGATTGCAACTCCTCTTTGAGGAATGAATATTTTCTTTATTATTATTATTATTATTATTATTATTATTATTATTATTATTATTATTATTATTATTATTATTATTATTATTATTATTATTGCCATCTTATTTACGGGAATTGACAATTGAAATACATATTAAGATACTTTATATTGCATTATAAATTGTCAACAAATTAGGAATGTATAGAATAAACTAACTTATCATGACATTTAAGAATGCCTCAATAGGTGCTTACCTATAGCTACATTAGAATAGATGGCATTTCTTGTAAATGTCATCTTAACTTAAATGTATTAACAAGTGACGTTTAAAGACACTTTCCAATGTCTAGAAAGCTTATTTTTCTTGTAGTGAGAGATATCGAATGCTTTGGAGGTAGGATTGGTGCAGCCCTTCATGAAATAGTTTCAAGAAGGATTGCCTCTCTTCAGTCAGTAGAAAGTTCCTCCAAAACTTCAACAGGGCTTCTTGAGTCCCCGCTGACCGTGTTGCCTCAAGTTGGCTTTGAGGAGCTCCAGTCTCTCTTTCTCTGCCTTCTTCGCCCGATCTTTCAGAGCATCTCTTTCAAGTTTCAGCTCCCCAGATGCTTCGACTAACCCTCTTTGTCCTCCAATAATTGAGCCCGCTCTTGGGTCTGAGAGGACATTGTCTCTTCCTGGTCCGCGAATTTAGATCCCAGCGCTGCCAGTTTAGTATAATACTCTTCTGCCTGTGCCGAGAGAGCCTCAATCCGAATAGGACAGGGACCAAACTGGATCATTTCGAAATAACCCACCAAGAATTGTGCAGGAGGAAGTGGTGTCAAACGTATGAGAGCAAAAAAAAAAAAAATCATAGGGCAGGGCAGAAGGCAATACCTTGACCAAATGATCAATGGTAAATAGCTCGTTCTCCCTTTCTAGTTTCAATTAAAGTGCTAACGCTCGTCTGAGGTTAGCAACTTCTTGACCAAATTGTCAGATCCATTAGGAGACGGCCCCATGACTGATTTGTATATCTTTAACCATATAATACATAACATAAGTTGTGAGAACATAATCTTACGCATCACACACATCATATGACCATAAACGAAAACGGGTGAGATAATTAAGGTACATGGAGTTGTCCTATAACCTACCATAATTATTCAATTACAATTATATTGTGTCGAACCTACTTGATTGACCGATGTCTCAATTTATTGAGATAGATTATGTTCAATGTTGACAAATGAGGTAGCAAGTGGTAAATACTAAGAATGAATAGGAAAGCATGATTGTAAATATATATATAGAATAATATTTTGGACATAAGTATAATTAGAAGTTTGGAAGCATCTATTTGACATTTCATAACCCAGTGCTCTACAATTCTTTGACTTCCGGTTTGGGCATATATCATCATTAATTTGTGAAATCAAATAACCAGAATATTCTTTGTTTTCCTTTTTTCTTTTTTATACTCAGCATATTCCACAGCATAATTGACAGTTTTAGCAAATATGTGTATTGCCAAAAGCAAGTGGCCAAGTGCTCCACATTTTCCGTTTCACTACCAATAACCATATTGATTATTGTATTTATATTCTCCCTTTTTCTTTTCCTGTGATGTCATTTGTTAATAAATAACTTATTTATAATACAAAAATAAGCCATTCAAAGTAAGAGATTACTATTTTTCTGACATAACCTTTAGATAAGTTTAAACATATTCCCATACGAATCTCATAATATTATTATTACCTAAATTCGAATTCTCCCTATTAGTCAATTTATGGAATAAAAGATTTTTTTAGAAAGGACGAAATTTAAGATAAAAAAATTAGATTGTCGGAGTGTTTTTTTTTTCATCCGATAAATCCTTAATTTCTACCTAAGAGTTTAAAATGATTTGTTTTAGAGTTTAAATTATGTAAACTAATTAATGTTGGTTTTCAATGTTGAACTACATGTTTAGGGTTTCGATACAAATATAAACTTAGTAAATTATATATATATATATATATATATATATATATATATATATATATATATATATATTGAGATTAATTAAATATAAGAAACCAATGTTTTAAAATATAATATTTATACATGTCTTATCTTAATATATTTGGTGGTTATGTGTGCTGTGTGCATGCATTATTTGAAGTATTTGTGGTGGGCTTAGTTTATAAATGTAACGCACCAATCCCATTAACTCGGGATTAAAGTGTTACTAATTTTTTTTTTTTTTTTGATTAAGTAATAAATCAGAAAAAGTGCGAAAGTGTGACTTAAAATATTTATCGGATAAAAACAGAAATTGTATTGACAACAAAACACTGCCAAAACATATTTACACTAGTGGTTTCAAAGTTTCTAGGAAAATAAAAAACACCCGGATTTTGTGACACATAAACTTATTTATTTACATAGAAGAGGCAAAAACATCTTTAAGTTACGGGTAGAAGAAGGAACCCGGTGACCTTTGCTGCAACAGCCCCGCCACCTCGCTCAACTAACCTGAAGATTTGTAATTATGGGCATGAGTATAAACTCAGTGGGAACTTTGTAAGCAGTTATACTAAATGCAGATGCACAATAATAAATATGTCCTTGACTTAGGAGCCCATCTTACGACTCAAAAGTCATATTGCTAGACTGAGGAGCCAATCTTACGACTCCCAAGCCCTACTCAAAAGTCAATCTTACGACTTAAGAGCCTTTCTCAAAAGCCAATCTTACGACTTAAGAGGTATCATATCAATAAGCCCGAAGGCAAACATATTTATCAAAGTACATGTTCAATAGCATAATGTACTTACAAATAGCCCAGTCACCCACCTTTTATGCTTGCTTTTTAGTAGGTAAGCCGCATACGTCCCAAGGCCTGACCCGCACTACACCTAGCACACGTTGTTTAATGAATTATTATTACTTATCGGGCTTATTATTAAAATAATTAAGTGTGGTACACTATCCTTGAATTATATATATATTTTTTTACAATCTCTAACACATAAGCCAAGTTGTTATAAATTATAGTTGTAAATTAAAAGGCCTAATTTATCTATTAAATTTAAATTATTAACTACATTAATAAATATTTTAAACTAACTAACATGCATCTTAAACAACAACTACTAACACAACCTAAAAGAAATAACTAAACTGATTAATCTACTTCTTGTCAAGAAAATAATTAAATTCCTAAATCTAAATAAACTATAAAAACAATAAGAAAGAAAATTATTAAAAAAGATATACCTCAAAAGATTTTGACACTATACAAAAACTTCCCAAAACATCGGTCCGAGCGTTGTCGAAAATAAACTTATAAGGACCTCCTAGTTAAAGGATATCCAATATGTAATATATATTATTTTCCGTTTATGTTCATATGTTATCTTAAAAGAAATATTCAATTTCTTTTATAGTCATAATTGGGAATGAATGTTTAGTTTTTTTCCCGATGTGGGATTTCAAAACATCCTAATTGCAATCACTATTTATTTAATTTGTAGACGTTAGATTGTTTAGTAATATTAGTATATAATTTTTTTATCATTTGCTATTTATAGTATGTGTGTGTACTTTAAATTATTATTTTATTATTTAGTTATGTTTTATATATATAAGTACGTATTTATCATTATTATTATATTATTATCTTATATTATTGTATTATATGTACATATTTATATATATTGTAGTTTTAGTTATTATAAAATAAATTAATTTTACTTCTCACTTTTTAAGCCCGATGTTAATTTTAAACTTCCGTATTGTAAACTTTTAATTCTTACCCTTTAGGTGCTAGGAGTGCAGTCGACCTGGTACATCGCGGTCACATTTATTTTCTAAAATAAAATCATAAATCAAATAACTTTGCAATTTAAACTAAAATAAAATGGGTAAAAATATTTTAAAATGCAAACAATATTTTTTATTGCGTTTCAAAGATTCGGGGTATCACAATAAATGTAAACTTAATTACTTAAATTCTTTGATAAAGACTAAACAATTATTGTTTTTCAAATATGATAATTCAGATTATTTTATTTACATTTTTTTAAATATTAATTCAGACATGGTGTAACATTAATTTGGTTTTGGTTTCGACTATTTGAGAATTTTAAATCACAAACGATTTGATTTTTCGATGTGACTTTTGGGGTTCGAGATGATATTTTTTCTAAAAACATTGTTTATTATTTATTCCCAATGATGATCTTCCAAACAATTTGGTAGTGTAAATTATAACTTTTTCATGTCTTAGTATAGGTATCTAGAAATTCTATTGTCTATATAGGTATCTAGAAATATTGTTAGAAAGAGTAGGTTTTGTGTGCATCCAACACACAATAAATTTATTATGCACTCCTCAACTTAATTTTGAAATTACATATATAATAAGGGTTGTGTTTAGATAACAAAATTGTTGGTGACGTAGTGGTACAGTCTTGTTGCGTGTGCGCTGAAATCTCATGTTCGAGCCTCACCGAAAATGCAACTTTTGATTCTTTTTCTTTTAATTCTGTACAATAAATAATATATATATATATATATATATATTCAAACATGTTTAATAACACATAAGAGGCGTTAACCAAGATGGTAAAGGTGTGGGCTATTCTTCTTTAGGGCTTGAGCTTGAAACCTGCTCTTGCCTTTATTTTTCTCAATTTTTTTCTATATATCTGCGTGTATTATTATTGATATTAATATATTGCGCCACGTTTAATATAACAATATGAGGCCTTTATTCTTCTCAATTTTTTTCTATATATCTGCGTGTATTATTATTAATATTAATATATTGTGCCACGTTTAATATAACAATATGAGGTGGTGGCTTAGTGGATAAACACCTATTTGTGCTTGTAGTGGCATGGATTTGATCCCTATTAAACACTTTTTATAATTTTTAAAACAACGTAATATATTTATTAAAAAATTATACCTATAACTATAATATATACTATTACACAACATAACATATACTATTTCGCAATATAACATATACTATCAAACAACATAATATATTATTAAAAAATTATACATGTAACTATAATATATACTATTACGCGATATAACATATACTATTATGCAATATAACATATACTATTGAACAACATAAAAAGAGGTGAAAACAACAACATAATATATTATTAAAAAATTATACATGTAACTATAATATATACTATTACGCGATATAACGTATAATATTACGCAATATAGCATATACTATTGAACAACATAATATATTATTAAAATCCTGTAACTCTAATGTATACTATTACGCGATATAACATATACTATTGAATAACATAAAAAGAGGTGAAAATAGCGCAAGAGCGGTGTAACGACCCGAATTCCTAGTTGCATCATCTTATTTGATTTATGCGAAACCATATGAGTTGCATTATTTTTTTTGTGCATTTTTACTTGTTTTAGTTATTTTCTTACACTTGCATAAATTATTATTTTTCATAATTGATGGTATGAATGGGTCGGGAAAACAAGAGTTTAATTAGACAACACTTAGACGTTATATTACCCAATGATATAAGAGAAGACTACATTTTTTTATGGTAAGCCCTCTCCATAGTATTACTAACCCAAAACCAATGGCTAAATCACATGGTTTTATGCCCACAATATTGCTCAAAATCAATGGCTAAATCCCATGGTTTTATGCCCACAATATTGCTAAAAATCAATGGCTAAATCCCATAGTTTTATGCCCACAATATTGCTCCAAACCAATGGCTAAATCCTATAGTTTTATGCCCACAATATTGCCCAAAACCAATGGCTAAATTCAATGGTTTTATGCCCACAATATAACCAAAACTAGTAGCCGATACCACGGTTTTATTCCCACGGTTTTGTGTTTGGTAGGTCTATAAATAGAGGTATAAGAAAGTCTTCATTCCATCACCTCCTCCCACCAAAACATAGCTTGAAGTCTTCATTTCTTCTCCCATAAAGCATAGCTGGTAAGTCTTCTCTTTTTTCCTCTCAAATTTTCCATCCCCAGCCACCAAAATCCGGCGAAATCGCCAGAAAACTGACCCGACAATTTTTTAGCCTCGTCGGATCAGCTACTGCCCCATTTTCATTTTTGTCCCTTTATCAAAACCCATATTTTATTTTACAATATGATAGGACTCGGCGAGAGGATTCCGGAACAGTTTTTGGATTCACAATCGGAGCTCTAGAACTCCGGTTATGGCCGGTCAAAGTTTAGGCGAAACTCATATGACCGAACCATCTTCAAGGAGCCATAACTTTCTGTTCCAAAGTCCGATTCTATTGTGGCTGGTCATTATAGAAAGCTCTTGACGAGAGCTTTCTGTAGCCATGTCCCAATTGAAATTCCAACGACCGAGTCGCCGAAAAAGTTTGGTCAAAATTGCTACAGAAGTTCATGTACCATCTTTTGAAAATTAGATATTCTTTAGGGGCTAAATGTAATTTTCGCGTTTTCAATTCTGCCCCTAGTCAAAGTCAGTATTTTTCAAAGTCGAACAATCCATGTATTTACGAAAATTCCTTTTTTACAAAATTGCCACTCTTTTTTCTAGAAATTACTACAATGTCATTAGACTTTCAAAGTGTCATAAAAGGCTTGTTTTTAATCCGATTCGGCTCAAACCAATTTTTAAAGAACCCAAACTCCAAAACCTATAGTTTAACATAAATAATATGAATCTAATTTTTTTTTATGAAATTACAAATGGTCCCTCAACTTTTATAAAATCACAATCTTGCCCCAAATCTTCAATTTATGTTTAAAGTCTAGTACCTACCTATGCTAACACAAATCTTCTATATTGTAGGACTAGGAGAAGTTGAAGTAGAAGAGGACTTATGTCTAGAGAAGGACTATACGAACAACTAGCCGTACACACTTCTAGGTGAGGAATCTCTATGTGGCTATTTTATGTTGTCTACTTGTTTTCATGCATATTATTGTCATAATGGCTTTTACATTAATGTTCCATACGCTTATGTTTATGTGACGCATATGTGAAATTTATGTGAATTTGTGTAAAATTTATGTGAAGTTATGGATAGAACCATATTATGTGTATTGTATACGGGTAATACCGTACTAGCTATGTTAGGACTACGGGTAACACCGTACATGTTATGGATCGAAAGATCACCCTCGGGTCGCTCCCGAATATGCTATGCTTTTCAAAAATCTTACGGGTAAAACCGTCTATGCTATGCTTTTCAAAAATCGTACGGGTAAAACCGTACATGCTACGCTTTTCAAAAACCTGACGGGTAAAACCGCACATGCTATGCTTTTCAAAAACATTACGGGTAAAACCATAGATGCTATGCTTTTCAAAAATCGTACATGCTACGCTTTTCAAAAACCTTACAGGTAAAACCGTATATGCTATGCTTTCCAAAATCGTACGGGTAAAACCGTACATGCTACGCTTTTCCAAAATCTTACGGGTAAAACCGTACATGCTATGCTTTTCAAAAACCTTACGGGTAAAACCGTACATGCTATGCTTTTCAAAAACCTTACGGGTAAAACCGTATATGCTATGCTTTACGGGTAAGACCGTACACGATTATGCTTACGGGTAAAATCGTATATGATTATGCTTACGGGTAAAATCGTATATAATTATGCTTACGAGTAAAACCGTATATGATTATGCTCTACGGGTAACACCGTACATGTTATGGATCGAAAGATCACCCTCGGGTCGCTCCCGAATATGCTATGCTGCTCGAGCGGGGCAACACGTGCCCCACCTATGTGCTCCTATGTATATCTATATAGTATGTATACCTGTATATTTATTTTAATTTAGAGTCCAATATGTTTTCAGATGTGTTTTATGCTTGATGGTATATGCATTATTTATGTAACTGCCCATTATTGCAATTCTTTGTATGACATCTAAGTGGTCAACCGAGTGAACCCACGGGGTGTTTTCCAAACACTCACCCCATAACATTTCAGATACCAAGGTCGATGTGGAGGACTGATACAGATAGCATGGCCCTGCACCAACTCACAGAATTTCAATGTAAAAGTTTATTTTCAATGATAATAGTTTCTCAAAGGTGATATATTTAGTTGAAGTAAAAGTACTTGAGGATTTTCCTCTAAAGTTTGAAAGTGAACTTATGTTTCTTAAGAAAAGAGCTTCCGCACCAAAGTATGTTTTGTTGTTGATATTTATGTAACGATATGAAGTTATTTTTATAACTCGAATCTCTATTCAAAATTTATTATTTACAAAAGAAAAATGAAAATATATCCTCAAACAAAGTTTGTAGCGCCCTTTCCCCGAAGTTACTTCTTTCCGAAAACGGGACGTTACAGTGTGGTATCAGAGCAAGGTCTACCTTTCTGTAGACTTGCTTATTCTAAACATTTGGGAAATTTATTTTTGAATTGAAACAGGTCTACCTTTCTGTAGACTTGTGAAATTATAAATTTTTCAAAAAAAAAAAAAAGATTAGTTTTGAGTCAAAAACCTTTATTTTTTTTTTATTTTACAAAAATGAGGAAAAATAAAACTAATTTATTACGATAATGGGCCAGCATCCGACGTCATTCTGCCACATCAAAACTGGTATGCACTATGTCTATCTCCACATGTGTTGTTTATGATTGATAATATGTACCATAAGTGGTAAATGAATATCATATCTTATGTAAATCTTCATATTGACTCCCACAGTAGTGTTTTTTTCTATATGTCTGTTCATCTCACGCTGGTACATGATATTTCTTAAATCAATGCCTCAAGTACCCACTTAAACAAAATTTCTTTCCACAACTTGCTACATTTATCATCCAAATGAAATCCTTGCATGTTCCCAGTGTGGAATTACGCCCATTTTTCTCGGATAAGGAAAAACAGATATGCAGTATCTATTTAATGCATTTATTTGAAAGCCAAATTGTCAAAGAATCAGGAGATTTATGAAACAAAATTATGATTTACAAGAATAAATGAATTTTTCTATAGCTAAAATTTCCACAAAAAATATTTAGACAATGATTGAATTGTCTAAAGTTATTTATAAAAAAAATACGCAAAAACTCTAATTTATAACTTTATGCCCCCGAGTTCATCAAAAACCAATTTTTTCTTAAAACGGCATAAACTAAAATGATTTGAAAACAATAGCTCATTTTTTTAGGGGTAGTATTTCAATTTCAAAACTACTTTTTGTACTTTTGAGTATTTTAATGAAGTCAAAGGGGGTGTTTCTGTTTCGAGAAAGAAAAGAAAAGTGAATTCGACATTTTTCTTAAATGAAATATTGGAGCATGACTGAGTTTTTATGACAATAATTTGCATTATCCGAAATATATCATGTTTCCCTTCTATCCTCAAATGACCATAAAATCTTCACGTTTTCTCCAAATAGGCCCATGATTTTAAAAACTATTCAATTTTCTAATTCCACCTTGTAGAGTCACAGTCAAGCCCAAATATTTTTGCCAATTTAAATATAGATCTCAAATGTTTATAAAATTAGGTTCTTCTCTAAAATCTCATTTTTCTTACTTAGTCAAGTTCTCAAGTGATTTCAAAGCATGTTTTCATTCTCAAGATGTACCCTTACCCTTCTCAAAATCTCGAATAGCAAAAAAGGTGGAAATAAAGTTTCTAATTTTAAATACACATTGTTATCAATCTAAGGTTATGACACATAGTTGTTTCACAAGTTCATATGAAAGAGTTACACAAGATATATTGTCATGACAAGAAGTACTCCTCCAAATTTTATTTATCATGCAAGACTTATGTGATTTACAAAGATGCATATGACTAGATTTTTGAACTATGTGCTTATGTGTATGTTGGGTTTTGATGATGCCACTAGCAGCTGTCCGCAACAGTGTCCTAGTGTACTTTCTTACCCACATTGTGTGCTATTTGGGCTCGAAACTGTCACAGGCCATTGTTTGCGAACAGTGAGTACTAGTGTACATGTTTCAGCCATTTGATGTTTTACCTACATTGCTTTCTGTATGGAATGCATTATGAATTTAGAGGAATTTACTTATTGCTAGATGTTACCTCACTACTTTGTAGCAGCATTGCAAACCAACATACTAGGCTTGATTGTCGTCACTTGACAGCTGACGGCCGCAGCGAGTACTCGTGCACGTGCATGAAAGGTCTTTGTTTGTTGGTAGTAGTGTGGGCTAGGTATTTGAGGCATAAGAGCGTTTAAGGTTATGTTTAGTATTGACAGGGATAGAAACGATGTAGTGTGTTTTAGTATAACCTATAAGCATGTTTGAGGCATGCCATTATTTTCTTTTCTCACGTTACACTCCAAGTTGAGCCTCGATGACGACTTTTTCCTAACAGTCATGATTCAAAGCATACGATGCAAGAATGTCGAGAATCCGCACAACACTGAGGATGAAGTTGATTTGAATGCTGACCTGAAAACCTTAGGTCTGCCTACTCCTTCCATCCACAACATGATCCTTAAGTGCCAAATTGCCCTACAACAAGACCCCATCCTTCTTGAAAGGGCTTGTACCTTCTTGAGCCATCATCGTCCTTATACCCTCACTTCCAAAACTTCAATTTTTTGGATCTTGAACTAAATGCTATCCTTATTTCAACTATTTTCTGGTAAGGCCACATTTTTTAACCCCTATGCATTCATTAAATTTGATCTAAAAGATATTAGTATAAACTAATTCATTCTTAGTCATTTTCTACATTATATTCATATATGCATTAATATTACTTGATCCCACATCTATTACAGTCTAATTGACCCATTCTCTTAAATTTCATACCACTACAACTTTGAAGCCCAAAGTTTGAGCCCTATTTTTAACTGAGAAAAAATAAATGGCATTGTCCAAATTGTTTACTCCCTATTTGAGTCAAAAGCCAAATGTTCATATTTTCCTTGATAAATATCCTTGATCCCATGTGTAATGGTATCGACGTAGTATGTTTTCATTAAATGCCAAAATTCGTCCTACTTCCCTTTTTATCAAAAAAAAATTCCTGATATTTTTTTATATTCTTGAAATTATCCATAAAAATGTGATATCATTTTACACTGATATAAAGCATCTCGTAAATGTTTTTGTCACTAATTCCCTTCCAAAATTCATGATATCTTTAAAAAGTACTAAATTTAAAAAAAAACACATATTTATTCAAACACTCTCATCTCAATTTTTTATATATGTATACTAATTTCACTTGGTCCAACTACTATTAGAATCTTTTTAAGCCATCATCTTAAATTTTACTACAACTTTCAACCCCTGATTTCAAAGGCTCGAGTTTTAATTGGAAAGACCAGTGCATAAACTCCACTTCTTATTTCCACCACTCTTCTTAGTTTCACTTCATCTTTCCAGATTTTCATCTAACCTGAAAAAAAATTGGTTCTTCTCAATGTATTTTAAAGCGACTCGTAATTTCCTAAAATTTATCATAGAAGATTTGACATTTTTCACATTTGAATCAATTCCAAGTCAACTAAGTCAAATTTTATATTTTGAAAAAAAAAAAAAATTCTTGATTCCAAGTTTTCAGTTTAATAAGTAAATACCAATTTGGCCTTACTAAGATTTAAAATGCATTTCTCTCATATTTTAATCTCATCCCTCAAGAATTTTTCATGAGATTATTTCACATATATATATATACACACACACACTTATATATATAAAGTATGCCAATAATGCTTTTATCATGATTCTTTTCGAAAATTCATACTGTCTCACAAAAAAAAAAAAAAAAAAAATTACTTACGTGGTCCTATCCATTAAATTTTCAACACACATTGTTGAATTCTTTCGCAGACCCGCAAAACCTCAATTCCATTTCTTTCTTCAGTTACATCCTTGTGTTTAAAGTAATTGGTATATGCAAATTTCGAGGACGAATTTTTTCCTAAGAGGGGGAGGATGTAACGACCCGAATTCCTAGTTGCATCATCTTATTTGATTTATGCGAAACCATATGAGTTGCATTATTTTTTTTGTGCATTTTTACTTGTTTTAGTTATTTTCTTACACTTGCATAAATTATTATTTTTCATAATTAATGGTATGAATGGGTCGGGAAAACAAGAGTTTAATTAGACAACACTTAGACGTTATATTACCCAATGATATAAGAGAAGACTACATTTTTTTATGGTAAGCCCTCTCCATAGTATTACTAACCCAAAACCAATGGCTAAATCACATGGTTTTATGCCCACAATATTGCTCAAAACCAATGGCTAAATCCGATGGTTTTATGCCCACAATATTGCTAAAAATTAATGGCTAAATCCCATAGTTTTATGCCCACAATATTGCTCAAAACCAATGGCTAAATCCTATAGTTTTATGCCCACAATATTGCTCAAAACCAATGGCTAAATTCAATGGTTTTATGCCCACAATATAACCAAAACTAGTAGCCGATACCACGGTTTTATTCCCACGGTTTTGTGTTTGGTAGGTCTATAAATAGAGGTGTAAGAAAGTCTTCATTCCATCACCTCCTCCCACCAAAACATAGCTTGAAGTCTTTATTTCTTCTCCCATAAAGCATAGCTGGTAAGTCTTCTCTTTTTTCCTCTCAAATTTTCCATCCCCAGCCACCAAAATCCAGCGAAATCGCTAGAAAACTGACCCGACAACTTTTTAGCCTCGTCGGATCAACTACTGCCCCATTTTTATTTTCGTCCCTTTATCAAAACCCATATTTTATTTTACAATATGATAGGACTCGGCGAGAGGATTCCGGAACAGTTTTCAGAATCACAATCGGAGCTCTAGAACTCCGGTTATGGCCGGTCAAAGTTTAGGCGAAACTCATATAGAAAGCTCTTGACGAGAGCTTTCTGTAGCCATGTCCCAATTGAAATTCCAACGACCGAGTCGCCGGAAAAGTTTGGTCAAAATTGCTACAGAAGTTCATGTACCATCTTTTGAAAATTAGATATTCTTTAGGGGCTAAATGTAATTTTCGCGTTTTTAATTCTGCCCCTAGTCAAAGTCAGTATTTTTCAAAGTCGAACAATCCATGTATTTACGAAAATTCCTTTTTTACAAAATTGCCACTCTTTTTTCTAGAAATTACAACAATGTCATTAGACTTTCAAAGTGTCATAAAATGCTCGTTTTTAATCCGATTCGGCTCAAACCAATTTTTAAAGAACCCAAACTCCAAAATCTATATTTTAACATAAATAATATGAATCTAATTTTTTTTATGAAATTACAAATGGTCCCTCAACTTTTATAAAATCACAATCTTGCCCCAAATCTTCAATTTATGTTTAAAGTCTAGTACCTACCTATGCTAAGACAAATCTTCTATATTGTAGGACTAGGAGAAGTTGAAGTAGAAGAGGACTTATGTCTAGAGAAGGACTATACGAACAACTAGCCGTACACACTTCTAGGTGAGGAATCTCTATGTGGCTATTTTATGTTGTCTACTTGTTTTCATGCATATTATTGTCATAATGGCTTTTACATTAATGTTCCATACGCTTATGTTTATGTGACGCATATGTGAAATTTATGTGAATTTGTGTAAAATTTATGTGAAGTTATGGATAGAACCATATTATGTGTATTGTATACGGGTAATACCGTACTAGCTATGTTAGGACTACGGGTAACACCGTACATGTTATGGATCGAAAGATCACCCTCGGGTCGCTCCCGAATATGCTATGCTTTTCAAAAATCTTACGGGTAAAACCGTCTATGCTATGCTTTTCAAAAATCGTACGGGTAAAACCGTACATGCTACGCTTTTCAAAAACCTGACGGGTAAAACCGCACATGCTATGCTTTTCAAAAACATTACGGGTAAAACCGTAGATGCTATGCTTTTCAAAAATCGTACATGCTACGCTTTTCAAAAACCTTACAGGTAAAACCGTATATGCTATGCTTTCCAAAATCGTACGGGTAAAACCGTACATGCTACGCTTTTCCAAAACCTTACGGGTAAAACCGTACATGCTATGCTTTTCAAAAACCTTACGGGTAAAACCGTATATGCTATGCTTTACGGGTAAGACCGTACACGATTATCCTTACGGGTAAAATAGTATATGATTATGCTTACGGGTAAAACCGTATATGATTATGCTTACGGGTAAAACCGTATATGATTATGCTCTACGGGTAACACCGTACATGTTATGGATCGAAAGATCATCCTCGGGTCGCTCCCGAATATGCTATGCTGCTCGAGCGGGGCAACACGTGCCCCACCTATGTGCTCCTATGTATATCTATATAGTATGTATACCTATATATTTATTTTAATTTAGAGTCCAATATGTTTTCAGATGTGTTTTATGCTTGATGGTATATGCATTATTTATGTAACTGCCCATTATTGCAATTCTTTGTATGACATCTACGTGGTCAACCGAGTGAACCCACGGGGTGTTTTCCAAACACTCACCCCATAACATTTCAGATACCAAGGTCGATGTGGAGGACTGATACAGATAGCATGGCCCTGCACCAACTCACAGAATTTCAATGTAAAAGTTTATTTTCAATGATAATAGTTTCTCAAAGGTGATATATTTAGTTGAAGTAAAAGTACTTGAGGATTTTCCTCTAAAGTTTGAAAGTGAACTTATGTTTCTTAAGAAAAGAGCTTCCGCACCAAAGTATGTTTTGTTGTTGATATTTATCTAACGATATGAAGTTATTTTTATAACTCGAATCTCTATTCAAAATTTATTATTTACAAAAGAAAAATGAAAATATATCCTCAAACAAAGTTTGTAGCGCCCTTTCATCGAAGTTACTTCTTTCCGAAAACGCGACGTTACAATCGGGGTTCAAACTCCTGACCTCCCACGCCTAAAACTCTACAATCCCAAGTGTCTCACCACTGAACCACATATTGTTGTTCTAAATTCTTCCAAACAAGGTTCTTAGATGTATTTTTAATTCCAAATTTAATAGAGAAGTGCATAATAAGCATATTTTGTATTGGGTGCACACAAATATTTGTCTTATTGAAATATTGATTGAAACTGTTACATATGAGTTGTTCCACATTGATATTGATATTTTAAAAAAGGAAAAATCACTTTATAAATATTGTAAGTCACAATATCTATCACCAAGTATAATGTGAAGCGTCAATGTGTAGGACCGTCATACTGACAGTCCCTCTTTCTACAAATATTGTGCAAGTGGTTATATAAAGAAAAATGAATAGAGCGTGATAGGTATGGCCCATTCTACTGGGTCGATCCAGCCCACTTACCGGATTCATTGGACCTAAGAGCGCGAGCCCAACTTAACAAAGCTCATGCGCAGTGCAGCGGTACGAAGTCCATGCGTGGCGTTATTGATGAGTTAGGGAAAGATCCCCATGATCTTCTAAAATGGCCATGCAGATATGCATGCCGGATTTTTAGGGATTCTGTTAGGGTTGTTATTGTGTAGTATAAATAGGAGAAATATTGTTTAAACTAGGGTTCGAACTCTCTATAGCAGAAGAACGACTTGTAAGATTGTAATTCAAAGTCCTATAACGGACATAGTTAAAGCTCTCGGAGGGTTATTGCCTTCATCCGTGGACGTAGATCTCCGGATCGAACCACGTACATCTGTGTGTTCTTTACCTCTTTGCAATTTAGGTGGTTTCATTGTGTTGGTTACGATGTTGTCTTGGTAACGTGGGTTTACGCATTATCAGAGCGAAATTATATATATGTTTTCATCTAAAATTTTTCTTACTTCCTAATGCAAGATTTTATGAAACATATATATTTGAACAAGAAAGCATATGTTAAAGTAATATAAGAAGTTTTCTTTGCTACAAAAAGGTGAAGTCAAAAAAATCCAAAAGAAAAGATAAAAAAATTGTGGGCTAGAAAGCAACCAAATACCCAAATTGATTTTGAGATCAGTTTAATAATGATCAGAAATTGACGGAACTTTGAAAGTTGTAGTTTTCAAGTTATTGTTTAGATATTTTTAATTTTATTATCAACCTATTAGTGGTTACACAAAAATAGAAAAAGACACATGTCGCTTTCACAATTTTTCGTCAAATTTTAAATTTATTTTAATTTTTTACAAAATATTTTTAAATACGTAGAGAGCCCCTAAAGAAGGGGAGCATCCACCTCCTTTTGTAGGTTCTCCTTCAATCATTTTTTTTCTTTTCTTTTTTTATCTTTTGCCTTCGAAATTTAAAAGTTTTTTAACTTTTTCGTCTCAACTTTATTTTTCATAAGAAATATATCAAATTATTTCTCTTTTGAGGATCTTCGATTTGACATCCTATAATGCATATATTATAATTAAAATAATAATTTTTAAGTGTAAAATATCTTTTTAGAATAGTAATGATATATTTTGATTTTCTAAAAAAATGATATATTTTGATTTCTAAACATTTTTATATAAAACTAAAATGTGATAGAATTCTAAAAACGAATTTTTTTAACCGATTGAAATTTTTTGAAGATTAAAATTATTTACTTTAATTTTACCTTTTGTAATCTTAATAATTTTTTGATGGGTTAAAGTATTTAGTTGAAAAAAAATTCATAAAAAATACAAAATTTGTTAGGTTTACACTTTATAATAGAAAAAAAAGCTTAAATATATTTGCTAAAGTGATTTGTTGATTGAATTAGTTTACTTATTATTTTGTTCTATTTTGTGAAAAGAAAAATTATGTTAACTACAAAAATAATAAGTCGATTATTTTTATTTGAACATGACATGTTAATATAGTTTACCCCTCATATACTTAAGTAACTAATATGTTTGTGGCTTCTTATACTAATATTATATTATTTAACATATGTGGCTTTCGAACGATAATTATTTGACATTGTTTTATCATTATATGCATATGTAATTATTACAACATGTGTAATGCACATTGAAATAACAGGAAGGGAAATGAATCGAATTTCAAGTGTGTATTTATAATGTTACTTAAAATATTCAGCATAATCAGATCATGCATTCAAATAATTGAATTAACAAAATTTATGAAAATAGAATCGGTAATTTCTATTTGTGATAATGAAATGTATTAAAGTAAAAATAAAAAAAAAATTGAATAGTAAAAAATTATGAAAATCTAACTGGTAATTTCAATTTGTAATAATGCAAGATATTACATGTAAAAAAAACCCACATGTAAGGAGGAAGAAAAATTACTGGACAAAAAATATCAACTGACGCTTTTATATTTTAATAATATATAAGCTGATAATTTCATCATCATCATCATCATCATTATTATTATTATTATTATTATTATTATTGAAAACGTACTTATCCCGTGCATCTCGCGGGTGCACATCTAGTATTATTCATAGTTTTCGCGACAAATCATATACATGCAAACTTTGATATAAATAATTTAATCTCTTGGAGGGTACTGACGACTCCCTCCATCCCACTTAATTTGTCATACTTTTTATTTCGATCCGTCCCACTTAACTTTCACACTCATAAATGACAATTAAAATCAATAATGTTCACCCTTAGAATCTCCACACTCAATCTCTACCTATAAAAAAGTCAAAGAAAAAACAAAATTTATTTTTCTTAACATTCGCGCTCGATTAATTGTGATAAATTATGTGGGACAGAGGGAGTACTATTTTTGTCGTACTTCATGTCATAAAAATTAAATAAGCTTTCCATTTAAATTGTATATAGATTTATACTATATTTATAAATGGTACATTTTGCATGCGTATTCCTAGTCTTGTTTGGAAGAAAGATCATCGGGTGGTTAAATTTAACTTCTATATTTTTCATTGAAAATAGTTTAGGTCCGCTTTTTACTTATAAAAAGTACACACTATTCTAAGAATAGAGTTGCCCACAATTTGGCACACTTGGATGATAATATTGATCATAATATCAGAAAACTAGCTAGTCTAAGAAAGAAAGGTCTGAAGAAGATTTTTAGATACTTGCGCTCAAGTGTGTTTCTCTATTTCAGTAATTGCTTAATAATTACAATGATCTCAATATATCTATTTGTATACATAACACTACAACACTACCTAGGTTTTTACAAAGACGGCTGAGCAACATAGTTTACAAGTGTGAAGTAATTAAGCTCAAATCATCATTTGTAGTTACGTAAATGAATTAAGCATCAGATAGAAGGAGCTTAATTTGATTAAAACTCAATCAAAGGATCATTGGAGTCACTTAAATCAAGTTTAACACAAGTAGAAGGGGTCACACATTGTTCGGTCCATGACTGGCCGAATTACGTCTCAGTTCTCAAACCGGTTCTGGCCGAGTCCGGTTAGTTCTGTTCGGTTCAATAACTGCTGTCAGTGGCCGAGAAATTGCATAACCGTTTTCTGTTTTGCTGTTGAGCTGATTTGGAGGATTGTGACGGTTGTCAAGGGTCTAAATTGGTTAGAGGGTATAGCGGTTACTTAGTATAAGTGGAAACCGTGTATCAAGTAGCTGACGACCTAGAGTTTGACATAGAGAGACACAAAGGAGAGAGGGAGATTCAAAGTAGAGAGGAGAGTGCATTGTATCAATGCTGTGTTTCCTTTCTGGATTTGATCTTGTTTGATGATCTCTTGTAATTGTTCTTCTTGGAAGTCAATAAAGGTGTGAGAGTTTGATGCCGTGGATGTAGGATTCTCATTGAATCCGAACCACGTAATTGTTCTTGTTTCTTTCTTTTCATTTTTTTTCTGAATTCATATCTTCATAGTTGAGTTGAGTTGAATCTTGGGTAGTTATAGTGTTCTTGTGTGATTATCTGAACTAAATTCCAACAAGTGGCGCCGTCTGTGGGAACGCCATGACTACGGCTCGATTTGATGTGGAGAAATTCAACGGGAATTCAGATTTTGGATTGTGGAAAGTAAAGATGAAGGCCCTCTTGGTGCAGCAGGGCCTTGCAGTTGCTCTAAAGGGAGAAGATGACCTCCCTATTGCAATGAAACCAGAAGAGAAGCAATCCGTGCTGGAAAGAGCTCACAGTACCATTATCTTAAGCCTTGGGGATAAGGCCTTAAGAGAAGTATCCAAAGAAACTACTGCAAAAGGTGTTTGGGAAAAATTGGATCAAGTTTATATGGTAAAATCTGTAGCAAACAGACTTTACATGAAGCAGAAGTTGTTTGCTTACAAGATGTTTGAAGAAAAGTCTATCACAGATCAGATAGATGAGTTCAAGAAAATCCTGGATGATCTGGAAAACATTGAAGTCAATATGGATGATGAAGACAAGGCCCTGATCCTATTGAGTTCTTTACCCAAGTCATATGAAAATCTGAAGGATGCTCTCCTGTTTGGGAGTAAAACCAGACTAACTTTGCTGGAAGTAGAAGGAGCTCTAAGATCCAAAGAGCTGCAAAAAGGAGCTGATAATCATCAAAGTGAAAGGCAAGCTGAAGGACTGATTATCAAGAAGGCATTCCACAAGAAACAAGCCAATCAGAAGAACAAGCAGAATTGGAAGAAAGGGGCTCAATCTCAGGAAATGGATAAAGAAACTAGAAAATGTTTCAAGTGCCATAATGTGGGACACCTGGCAAAAGATTGCCCCACCAAGGCTAAGAATCAACCCAAGAAACCTCAGAATCAACATCAGAAAAATCAACCGGCCAAACCTACTGCAGACATGACTGAAGCCAAAGATGATACAGATTATGCAGAGGTATTAACTATCTCCTCAAACCCTGTATCCTCTGAATGGGTGCTAGATTCAGGATGTTCTTTTCACATCTGTCCTATTAAAGAGTGGTTCAAAACTATAAAGTATATAGATGGAGGATCTGTGCTGTTAGGTAATGATGTTGAATGCAGGGTAAAAGGAATTGGATCAGTTATGATAAAGATGTTTGATGGAGCTGTTAGAATCTTGGAACATGTGAGGTTTGTACCTCAACTGAAGAGGAATCTTATATCCCTTGGAAGGTTAGACTCATTAGGATATAAGTTTCAATCTGAACAAGGAGTCCTAACAGTGTCAAAGGGGTCCTTGGAAGTGATCAAAGCTGTTAAAAGAAATGAATTATACTTTCTTCAGGGAAATACAGTCCTTGGAGAAGTTTCCATGGCAAAGGAAAGAGACAATACTTTACTTTGGCATAAAAGGCTAGCTCACATAAGTGAAAAGGGTCTGGAGGAGCTGAGCAAACAGAATCTACTCTGTGGGGATAAGATTACTCACATGGACTTATGTGAGTCATGTGTATATGGTAAAGCAAAGAGACTGAAGTTCAACAAGTCAGAACACACAACAACTGAAAAGTTAGATTATATACATGCTGATCTTTGGGGTCCTTCCAAGGTGCAAACACTCAGTGGAGGAAGATATTTTCTGTCAATCATAGATGATTACTCAAGGAAAGTTTGGGTATACATTCTGAAAACCAAGAGTGACACACTACAGAAGTTCAAAGACTGGGTTACTGAGGTGGAAAATCAAACTGGGAAAAGGATAAAAACACCTCAGAACAGACAATGGTCTAGAGTTTGTTTCTGAAGAGTTTAATGAGTTTTGCAGGGGAAAGGGTATCAAGAGACATAAAACGGTTGCAGGTACTCCTCAGCAAAATGGGTTGGTGGAAAGAATGAACAGAACTCTCCTGGAAAGAGTAAGGTGTATGATGATCAGTGCTGGATTGAGCAAAAGCTTCTGGGGGGAAGCTGTCACAACTGCTGCTTTCCTAATAAACAGATCCCCCTCCACTGCCTTGTTTTTTAAAACCCCTGAAGAAATGTGGAGTGGGAAACCAGCTAGTTATTCAGAGTTGAAGGTGTTTGGTTGCTTAGCCTATGCACACACAAAACAAGACAAATTAGAGCCAAGAGCTCTAAAGTGTGTTTTCCTGGGATACCCTCAAGGAGTTAAAGGGTTTAGACTATGGTGTATTGAACCAGGGAATCAAAAGTGCTTGATCAGTAGAGATGTTATATTTGAAGAATCAAAGATGCCACTTCTAAAGGAGAACAACAGAGAAAGCAACACCTCAAATTCCTATCAAGCTCAGTTTGAGGTGGAGCTTGATAATTCAAGAACACAACAGGAATCTGATAGAAATACAGAAGAAGACACTCTAGAGGATGTAGAAGAGGATACCATAAGATCATACCAGCTAGTGAGAGATAGACAGAGAAGGCAAATACATGCACCCCAAAGATATGGACAAGCTGATATTGTGTCTTATGCTTTATTTACTGCTCTAGAGGTTGAAAGCACTGAACCAAAAACATATCAAGAAGCAATAAGGAGCTCTGAAAGTGATAAGTGGACAGTGGCAATACAAGAAGAGCTGTTATCTTTGGAAAAGAATTCCACCTGGGAAGTAGTCAATAAACCAAAATTACAGAAACTTGTGGGATGCAAATGGATTTTTAAGAAGAAGATAGAGTCCTCAAAACCAGCAAAGATCAGATTTAAGGCCAGGTTAGTTGCAAAAGGGTTTACTCAGAAAGAAGGGACAGATTATACAGAGATATTCTCACCTGTTGTGAAACACTGCTCAATAAGAATCTTACTTGCTTTGGTAGCTCAGTATAACCTTTATCTACACCAGATGGATGTGACTACAACCTTTCTTCATGGAAAGCTTGAAGAAGAAATCTATATGAAAATCCCAGAAGGAGTACATGTCCCAGAACCAGACAAGAAAGCATGTCTATTGAAGAAGTCATTATATGGACTCAAACAGAGTCCTAGACAATGGTACATGAGGTTTGATGAGTTCATGTTGAGAATTGGGTTCAAGAGAAGCAAGTATGATAGTTGTGTATATCTCAAGACCAACTCACAGTCATCAAGAATATTTTTACTCCTTTATGTGGATGACATGTTGATTGCTTGTGAAACTCAAGCTGGTATACTTGAAGTGAAGGAGTTACTAAAGACTGAATTTGAAATGAAGGATCTTGGAGAGGCAAGGAAAATCCTAGGAATGGATATTCTAAGGAACAGGAGTAGAAATGAAGTGTTCTTGTCTCAACAAGACTACTTGGTTAAAGTCTTGGAAAGATATAATATGCATCAGTGCAAGATAGTTTCTACACCCCTGGGACAGCATATCAGATTATCTCTTGAGCAATGTCCTAAGTCAAATCAGGAAGAAGAATATATGAGAAGAGTGCCATATGCAAGTGCAGTGGGCACTGTGATGTATACCATGGTCTGTTGCAGACCAGATCTTGCTCATTCCATGAGCCTTGTAAGCAGATATATGGGGAATCTTGGAGCACAACACTGGGAGGCTATGAAGTGGGTATTGAGGTATGTTCGAGGTACAACTGATAAGGGGTTGAAGTTTCAGAAGCAAGACAGCTTGGACAATGCATTAACAGGATATGTTGATGCTGATTATGCAGCTAACATTGACACAAGGAAGTCTATCACTGGGTATGTTTTTACCTTATTTGGCACAGCTATCAGTTGGAAAGCATATCACCAGTCAGTAGTAGCTCTGTCAACTACTGAGTCAGAGTATGTTGCTCTAACAGAAGCAATTAAAGAAGCAGTATGGTTATAGGGAATTGTGAAAGAGTTTGGTGTGTTCCAACATCAAGTGACTATCTGTTGTGATAGTCAAAGTGCAATACATTTAGCCAAGCATCAGAGTCATCATGAGAAGACTAAACACATTGATGTCAGACTACATTATGTAAGAGACTTAGTGAGCAAAGGGTTGATACATGTAAAGAAGATATCTACTGATGTAAATCCTGCAGATTGTTTTACTAAATCTCTTCCAGCAACAAAGTTTCAGTTATGCTTGGATCTTATCAATATGAGAAGTTATGTTGAGGAGCAAGATCAGAGGAAGGCAACCGAGGAAAGTCAGTGACTGGTTTGAAATGATGGTTTGGAGCTTAAGGTGGAGAATTGTGAAGTAATTAAGCTCAAATCATCATTTGTAGTTACGTAAATGAATTAAGCATCAGATAGAAGGAGCTTAATTTGATTAAAACTCAATCAAAGGATCATTGGAATCACTTAAATCAAGTTTAACACAAGTAGAAGGGGTCACGCATTGTTCGGTCCATGACTGGCCGAATTACGTCTCAGTTCTCAAACCGGTTCTGGCCGAGTCCGGTTAGTTCTGTTCGGTTCAATAACTGCTGTCAGTGGCCGAGAAATTGCATAACCGTTTTCTGTTTTGCTGTTGAGCTGATTTGGAGGATTGTGACGGTTGTCAAGGGTCTAAATTGGTTAGAGGGTATAGCGGTTACTTAGTATAAGTGGAAACCGTGTATCAAGTAGCTGACGACCTAGAGTTTGACATAGAGAGACACAAAGGAGAGAGGGAGATTCAAAGTAGAGAGGAGAGTGCATTGTATCAATGCTGTGTTTCCTTTCTGGATTTGATCTTGTTTGATGATCTCTTGTAATTGTTCTTCTTGGAAGTCAATAAAGGTGTGAGAGTTTGATGCCGTGGATGTAGGATTCTCATTGAATCCGAACCACGTAATTGTTCTTGTTTCTTTCTTTTCATTTTTTTTCTGAATTCATATCTTCATAGTTGAGTTGAGTTGAATCTTGGGTAGTTATAGTGTTCTTGTGTGATTATCTGAACTAAATTCCAACAACAAGATTAGCAACACACTAGCCGTTGGAGCAAATATGGTCCATGCTTGGCTCTGCAGTTTGTAACTGAAAGCTGCTGCAAGTTTATCTTCTTCTTGACTGCTGGGGAACCCCTGCGGGTTTGTCCCTATTTCTCAATTATTAAGGCAGCTAGCTTTTGCAAGTTTGCCTTGGATCCCAAGGCTGCTAAATCACTCTACCATGTCAGGAACGGATGGAAGATGACT
This sequence comes from Ajuga chamaepitys, assembly GCA_958295605.1. Classification (NCBI taxonomy): domain Eukaryota; kingdom Viridiplantae; phylum Streptophyta; class Magnoliopsida; order Lamiales; family Lamiaceae; genus Ajuga; species Ajuga chamaepitys. The sequence goes on along the minus strand of OY282496.1, from coordinate 27,438,144 downwards.
TGGTAATCTGAATGGATGATGCCACATTATCTTCTTCATGCGCATAGGTTGATCATTATGTATCTTGACAGCCCCCCTACATTTGAGTTGGCTAAGGAGGTTACATGAAGTTTGCTCCTTAGACGAATGAAGAATTGGTAACTAAGTGGTTTGGTGAGCACATCTGCAATCTCGTCTTGAGATGGAACATGTAAAACCTGCAATCTTCCTAGGGAAACTTCTTCTCTAGCCAAATGTAAATCAAGTACCACATGTTTTGTGCGAGCATGTAAACCTAGATTAGAAGCAAGAGCATACGGCTCCTAAGGTTATCCACCCAAGCTGTAGAACTTTTAGTGAGTGGAATTTGAAGTTCATGAAGAAGGGATTAGCCAAATGAGTTCAACACTGAGATTAGTAAGGCTTCTATACTCAGCCTCAGTACTAGATCTGGAAACACTTTGTTGTTTCTTAGATTTCCAAGAAACAAGGTTACTGCCAAGAAAAACACAGAATCCTGTACTGGATTTTTTGCCATCAACATCAGTGGCAGTCAAAGTCACTAAAGGCAATCAAATTATGTTGTTGAGATTGTTGCATGTACAAACTATAATCAATAGTACCTGATAGGTACCTCAAGATCCTTTTTACAGCTTTCCAATGTGTATCAAGTGGGGCTGCATTGTTTGACTTTCCTTGTTGACTGCATAGGAGATTTCTAGCCTTGTGATGGTGACATATTGAAGTCCATCAACAGTATTCCTGTTGAGAAAACCATTTGAACAAGGGCTTTGATCATTCTTGGATAACATAGGGGTTGTTACCTTGTAGCAATGCCTTTAGTTGTTGACATATCTACTCTCATTAAGAGTTCTTTGACATACTTCTTCTGGTTAAGATTCAAACCTTGCTCGGTTTGAGGTACTTCTATGCCCAAGAAGTGTTGTATCTCTCCCATCCTTGAGTGAGAAATTCCTACTCAATTGTGTTACGACATGAGAAATTTCTTGATGATTATTGGTTGTAATGATAATGTTATCAACATATATTACAAATATAGATCACAGAAGCCCCTTGAAGCTTGTAAAACAGTGTATAATTAGCCTTTGAACCTTTGAAGCCACAACCAATAATAAACCTTTAACTTTAAGATACAAACTTCTTGAGGCTTGTTTAAGGCCATACAAGGCTTTGGACAGCTTGCATACCAGCTCAATACCATCTGCAGAATGCACTTCAAAACCAGGGGATTGTTTCATATAGATTTTCTCTTTCAAATCACCATGTAGGAAGGCATTATCAACATCTAGATGTTTAATACAGCAACCTTTAGAGACAACAATAGAAAATATGACTCTTACTGTAGCTGGTTTAACTACACGGCTGAAAGTCTCATAAAAATCCAAACCAGCTGCTTGAGAATATCCTTGAGCCACAATCTTGCTTTATATCTGGAAATGCTACCATCTGGATTTCTTTTGAGTTTGAAAACCCATTCACTCCTCACTAATTTTTGCCAGAAGGAAGAGTGAGCTTCCAAGTTTTATTTCTCACTAAGGCATTGAATTCATTTCTCATTCCATTGTGCCAATCGTCATTCAAAATGGCTTTCTTATAGTATTTTGGTTCTTGAATATCATCCAACAACTTGTATCATACACGATTTGTTTGTGCTTGAATTACCATGATACTCACTCATATTGCTAAGAGTGAGATTAGAGAAGTCGTTTGCTACATGATTTAAACCACCTATATCAGGACACCAGTTGTTATCCATGCCATTCCGAGCACCATAGTTGGGATTTTAAGCCATGATGAGTGAAGGATTCCTATGATTAGGAAAGTTTTGATTCTGCTGGTTGTTCCTTTGGTCAATGAATGATGTATCTGCCCTATACCAGCATTTGTCAGCTTCATGACCTAGTTTGAAACATATTTGGCAGATAACTTTGGTCTGAGTGTATATGCCACCACCTTTTCCTCCTCTAGATGCACCTCTGCCATTTCTGCCACCATTGCTCATGTTGTTATAGGCATTTCCTCTTCCTCAACCTTAATAGTTTTTGTTGTTTAGAAACTTTCCTTTGTTGGACTGAGTCACAGAATTGACATTGATCTGTGACCCATAAATGTTGACAAGAGAAGGTAGAATATTCTCTAATCTTGACTTAAAGCTCAACAGAAGAGCTTGCAGCTCGGGAACAGTGATAAGATCAACTTAAGATGCAATGGTCACCATAACATAATCCTATTTTGATCCCAATCCTCCAAGAATATAGATGATATGGTAATATCCCGCCCTGCTAATGCAAGAATGTCAAAGCAGCTCTTCATTTTGCTCAAATACTCCCTCATGGGAATTCTAGTTTTTTTTAGACTATGCAGCAGCAGTTTGTGCTGCATCACTTTTGCCTTGTTCTAGGTTGAAAAATTGACCTGCATAGTATCCCATATCTCTTGGGATGAACGCAGACCAACCATGAGAGTGAGGATGCTATAAAAAAGAGAAGATAAGATCCATGAAGCAAGTAGTTGGTCTTGCTTTGTCCAAACAATTAAGTTCAGGTTGATTTCTTGGCCACTGGCAATAGTGATGAATTTTTCAGTCTTTTCATCATCTCCGGTTATGTAACCTTCAAGGCCATAACCATGAATATGTTGAGATATGGAACCAAAAACACGCTGGAGAAATGCGGCCACGTCAAGGGAGGAACACGGCCGAGTCATTATTGTCCGAGGAACGCGGCCGCGTCGGGTCTATGACGCGGTCTCGTTAAAACTACAGTCATTCAGTTGTTTAGAGCTGTGAAGTGGCCTCGGCCAAGACAGGCTGGCGAGGAGTTTTGATCTCAGCCGTGAAAGAAGTTCTCGACCGAGACCTATTGCGCAGCCAGGATTTCGTGGGCCTCAAGATGAGGTCGGTTTTAGGGCCCATGGAGCTATTATAAATAGTTGTTTCCTTCATTGCTTATTGTATTCCAAAAATTCATCATACTAGTGCATATCCTGGCTTGGTATTGTCCTCAGACGTCGTTACACATCTTAACGAACTGGGTAATCAAATTGTTGTGTTATTGTGTGTGATTTTATTGCTTTCTTCTTTGATTATCTTGTCGTATTCGTGGTTGTGAGTGGGTTAAATTCCCAACAATTGGTATCAAAGCATCATGTTAGTTTCCTGGGAGCATTCACAATGAACGACAGAAAGATTTCGGTGGAGAGGTTCGATGGAATTGATTATGGCTTTTGGAGGATGCAAATTGAAGATTACCTTTACGGTAAGCATTTGCACAAGCCCCTCAAGGAAAAACCCGAGACGATGACTGCGGAGAAGTGGGAGTTAATCGACAAGAAAGTGATGAGCGCGGTACGCCTGTCGTTGTCCAAGGAAGTGGCTTACCAAACCACTGGCACAAAATCTACAAGGGAGATGTTGAAAACCTTGTAGGAGATGTATCAAAAGTCATTGACGACGAACAAAGTTCATCTGATTAGACGACTGTTTAATCTGAGGATGGCGGAGGGAACACCAGTACAGTAGCACCTGAATGAGTTCAACATGCTTACCTCACAGTTGGACTCGATGGACATAAAGTTTGATGATGAGATTCGGGCCCTAATCATGCTATCTTCTCTGCTAGACAGTTGGGCCGGTACAGTCACAATCGTTAGCGTTATAGACGCTAAGCTGAAGTATGACAAGGTGAGGGATTTGATGATCGGGGAAGAGATTCGTAGGAACGAATTAGGATCAGGATCGCCCTCAGGGTCAGCACTAAATACCGAGAACAGAGGCAGACCAAAGGGAAGGCAGTTTAGGGGGAGGTCGAAATTCAGAGGGAAGAGTCAGACAAAGAAGGACGGAAGTTCTGTGAAGTTTTGGAATTGTGACGAGGTTGGTCACTTAAAATACCAGTGCAAGGCGCCGAAGAAGAACAAGAGGGAACAGGCAGACAGGAAGACAATGAATGTAACCACATATGAGGATGATGGCGATGCATTGGTCTTGAGTGTGTGCAGTCCCACGGAGTCTTGGGCCTTTGATTTCGGTGTGTCATTTCATTCATGCAGTAATATTAATATTATGCAAGATTATATTTCTGGCGACAGGTGTATCTGGCTGATGATGAACCCCTGAAAATATTGGGAAAGGGAAACGTTAAGGTTGAGACATCAAATGGCTCGAAATTGATGTTGAATGGAGTGCTGGATTGAAGAGAAACATGCTTTCAGTTGGACAGCTTGACAAGGAAGGTTATGTGTTAACGTTTGGTTGTAGCAACTGGAAAATTACCAAGAGGGCTATGGTGGTAGCTCAGGGTAAGAAGGAAGGAACGCTGTACATGACTAGTAATTCACAGGATTCCCTGAATCTTGCGAATAGTAATGGTGATGTGGATTTATGGCATTGTCGATTGGGCCACATGAGCGAGAAAGGTATGAAGCTGATGTGTTTGAAGGGTAAACTGCCTGTTTACTAACTGTGGAAGTTGGCCTGTGTGAAGACTGTGTCATCAGGAAACAAAGGCGTGTGAATTTCTCGAGGAGTGGCAAGGCCCTAAAAAAACAAAAGCTAGAGTTGGTCCACAGCAATCTATGGGGACCAGCTCCGGTGGCATCCATTGGAAGATCGTTGTATTACATGACATTCATCGACAATTCAACCCGCAAGGTGAAGTGCTTACGTTCCGACAATGGAGGTGAATATAAACTCAAGGAGTTCAAGAATTATTGTGCTGAGCATGGGATTCGTACAGAGAGGACTGTACGTGGAACGCCCCAACAGAATGGTATGGCCGAAAGGATGAACAGAACACTGAATGAGCGGGCAAGGTGTATGAGACTGAAGAGTGGCTTACCTCAGTCATTTTTTGCGAATTCAGTGAGCACAGCTACATTCCTGATCGACCGAGGTCCATCGTTTCCCTTGGATAATCGGATACCCAAGGAGGAATGGACTGGAAGGGAGGTAAACTTGTTTTACTTACGTATTTTTGGTTGTGTTGCTTATGCTCTTGTGGATTCTATTGATAGAAACAAGTTAGATGCCAAGTTCGTCAAATGTACATTTATTGGGTATGAAGGTAATGAGTTCGGCTATAGGCTACGGGATGAGCAAAGCCGAAAGTGATTCGCAGCTGGGATGTGATATTTAATGAACAGGTTATGTACAAGGACAGGATGAAGGATTTGGGCACTAATGCTGAGAAGCCCCGCACTGCCGATTTACCTGATCTAAACTCGAATGGGAGTGAGGGGAATCCGGTTAATGAGGAGTTTCTTGAGGTTGAGCCAAGAACACCACCACCTCAAAGACAAGTTAGAGATCGAAGGCCACCAGATAAGTATTCGCCCTCTAACTTTACTTATTGTTGACTAATGGTGCTGAAGCTGAGAGCTTTGCAGAGGCAGAGCAGGTTAGTGATATACGAAGATGGAAGGCTGCCATGGAAGATGAAATGGCGTCTCTTTGTGTGAATGACACTTGGGAACTGACTGAGCTTCCCAAGGGCATGAAGGCGTTGCACAACAAGTGGGTCTATCGAATCAAGAATGAGGCCGATGGTAGCAAGCGCTACAAGGCAAGGTTAGTTGTGAAAGGGTTCGAGCAACGGTATGGTATTGACTATACAAATGTATTTACTCCTGTTGTGAAGTTGATTACAATTTGCATGGTGTTGAGTATGGTGGTTGTGGAGAACCTATTATTGCATCAGATGAATGCGAAGATGGCTTTCCTTCATGGTCATCTAGTGGAGGAGTTGTACATGGTACAGCCAGAGGGATTCGTGGTAGATGGAAGGGAAAGTCTTGTGTGCAAACTGAAGAAGAGCTTGTATGGGTTGAAGCAAGCTCCAAAGCAGTGGTATATGCAGTTCGACAATTTCATGTTAGAGATTGGTTACCATATATGCCACGAAGACCATTGCTGCTATTATAAAAGGTTTGACAAAAGCTATCTTATCCTATTATTATACTTTGATGATATATTGATTGTAGGAGCCGATCCTAGGGAGTTGGAAAGGTTGATGAAGCAATTGTCTGAGAGGTTCTCCATGAAGGATCTTGGAGAAGCGAAGCAGATTTTGGGTATGAGAATCGAGAGGAATAAGGTGGCAAATTTGTTGTATCTTTCGCAGGCGGATTATGTCCAGAAGGGTCGATCCCACGAGGAACGTCAGTCTAGTGTTATTTCGATAGGTCAAGCAATTGTAAAATTCAAATAAGAACAGAAACAAATAACTAAAGCAATAAAGGTGGGGGGTTTTGTTTGTCAAACTATAAACTACCAATAACTACCAAGAGCAACTATTTAAACTATGATCAACTAAATTTAAGATTCAATTAACAAAAGATGACAAGATAAGTAGATTGATTTTTAGGTTTTTAAAGTATGATTAAAGTATTCAACCCTTGATCAAGTATCCCCTTGTTTCAAACAATCTATGTAATTAATGTCATGACCCAATTGGTTAGCTTTGGAACTCCTACTCCAAGATTGAAAACAAGCTCTATCAATCTTGTTGTCTCTTAAGTATGTTTAATCAAAATAAGCTCTTCAATTAATCCTACTCAACTTATCAAATCCAAAAACAAGCCCTTTAAGAATCAATAGTGTAGTGCATTACGAATTAAGGCAACGAAGTAGATTAGATATAAAACTCGTAAGTTCGGTTCTAGTGGTCGAAATCTATGTTATCCTCAATAAAATAAATCTATTGTTTGCTACCCAGGAATCGGATTCATAACAATTACGGATTATAAACCCAATTCTAGCAACACACTAACAAATATCCAAATGGGCCATCAAACTACAATTCAATTCATAAGTGTGAATCAACAATCCCAAATAACATAGAACATTCCAAAAACATAATCCAATCGGTTAACAACCATAGAAATTAATAAACATTCTCAATCCAAGGTTCAACTAATGATCAAGGGCTGAAATAAGGGTGCTAGCCACCCATTACACCTAATACAATCAGCAAATCGAAAGAAATACAATAAGACATGATAAAATTATAGAATAAACCAAGAACTTGGGTTGAGGAATGAAAGGCCTACAATCTTCTTCCCAATGGAGTCCTTGAGGATGATGGAGGCTGGAAAATGTGTTATTGAATGTCTAAAGATAGGTTAATTTCAAAAGGGAAGATATATATATATATATATATATATATATATATATATATATATATATATATATATGGGGGATGAGTTGTTACTTCAGTTTAAGGCAAAATCGCATTCAGAAATTTAAAATAGGGTAAAGGATCTCAGTCGAGGCACACGTAAAAAATGGGTTTTTCAGCTTGTGAATTGAGGGCCGATCTCGGCCGAGATGCAAATGTGTCTCGGCCGAGATGTGAGAAAAGAGAATTTCAGGCTTTTTAGGGTTTGGCTTATCTCGGCCGAGATTAGTTTTCATCTCGGCCGAGATCTTGATCTCTTGAATTTTTGGACTTTCCCTGGAGGGTCATCTCGGCCGAGATGCAATGTCTGTCTCGGCCGAGATCTTCAGCTTCTCAAAATTTCAGGATTTCCCTGGGGAGTTATCTCGGCCGAGATTTACATCACGTCTCAGTCGAGATCAAACTTTAGCCCTGTCCTTTGTTGCCTCGATCGATCCACCAACTCCGCAATCGTTTGATGCTCTTTTTTTTTATCCCTTTGCACCTGTTTTAACACAAACATGAACCAAACGTATTATTTTGCCAATGAGAATAATATTCACGAAGTACACGTGAAATTGCACAAAAACAACACTAAAATGACACGTGAACTTTTGTTCGTCCCGAACAAATAAAGAAAAAGACGAAAGAACACGTGTTTAGGACAGATTTAAGTGGCAATTGGTTTCAGATTATTTTCTAAAAACAAGGTAAACATGAAAGTAACGAGCATATGCGATAGGCTAAATCTACTACTCTCAAGACTCAACGTTCTCGACTTGAGATCCTCACCGATGAGTGTATCTCTCGACTCTCGAGTGTATTAAATGGAATGTGTAAATGCTCGCATCGAAGTGCATGAAATGCCTACCATAGGCTTGCCAATCATCTAAACTCGAAAATGTACTTGACATGTGTGGCAAAGAATCAAATAGGTCTTTAATAGGTTGTAATATTGGCTTGGGGTAAGGTGGGATGATTTTATGTAAGAGTGACTATAAAAATGGACTAAACGAGTCGGCCCTACCCGTCTACCCTTCAAACAACAATCGCTCTACCTCACTTATTCACTTCCAATTCAAATCGGTTCTAAGACTCGACTTCTTCACCTTATTTCAGCCTACATCTCCCATATTTATCAATTCTCACATGAGATGTGTTCCTTAAAACTTTTTCAACCTTGAGAATGATAATCACAAGATGTTTTGATTTTCACCAACCTCTCCAATTTTAACACTACAAAGTATATACAATGAACTATTTCTTTTATGTTCTGATTTTTCGATTTTTTTTATTTTTCTCGATTTTCTATTTTTTTCAAAGGAGAGGCTCGTGTTCTTAATTCTTACCTATTTTATGTGTTACCCTTTAACCTTTCGACAATTTCCACTAGTCTACCCCAATTTGATCCCAATCTCCCAACCCAACTACCTTCCAACCGCCTCCCCCATACTCTTATAGTCCATTTGGTTTCAAAGGTTAAATGAAAGGGGATTGGCTTGTAAAGCTGGCTATCAAACAAAAAAGCTTTAAGCTCAAGGGGCTTAACTAGAGACAATGTCAAATTTTGTAAAAAAAGGGATACTTTCAAGCTTTTGCAATAGGTTTTGCTCAAGAATTTCCTAATATCATTTTCAAAGCCACAACATGTATTGACTTATTCAAAAGTAGAGAATTAGGGCAAGTTCTAGAGGAAAATGTATGCATTCTATGAATTTCACACTGAAAGAAGAATTTGAAGTACTCCAAAGATGGGAGTATCTATTTAGGCTAAAAAACTCACTTTGACAAAATTTTGATCACAAATCTTGAATGCAAGCTCGATTTTGTTTCAATAGACTATCATGCTCTTATCATGTGCCATTTTTCAAAAGATTTGTTAAAAAATTTGTCATCATTAACCAATGCCACATTTTCTTCCTACAAGGTCCAATCACTTTTCTATCGGGCGGCCAACTTGTACGCCTACCACCCCATCCCCAAACTTGGTCAAATACCAAAGTTTTTGGAAAAGAGGAGTACAAGTTGGTGCCCATCGAAATCAACCAATCGTTCAATATTATCTAACCCAATTCTACTAAAAAAATAAATAACAAAATCATTATTACTACGTGTGTAAAATACCAAATCAAAATGCCAACAATAATGCTCATAAACCAACAAAAGATAAGCAAAGGCTCACAGGCCCACCAAAGTCATCTTCAATTAAACAGAAACATCCAAGATAGCTACCACAGGCAATCATTCAAATCTAATCGGCACACAGGCCGTCAAACCAAAATGAGCAAGTTTCAATTAAACAGAGATAGTGCACACAGTCCAATAATACAATCCAAAACAACCAATAAGCATAAGGAATCAGAAAAGAGGCATGAGGGGGGTTCGAGAATTCAAGCGGCCAAGAGTGTCTCACCCCCTATTCTCACCCCAAACTTAGTTTTCAACTAATTTTGTGAAGAAACGGGCAAGACATTCTCGGTGCTCTACTCACAGCAACTTGGAAGGCCCGACGTCTCGAGGGCTCGAGCTAGTAAAACATCCTTGGATGCTTTAACAAGGCTAGTAACTTGTTCTAACTCTCTTTGATTTCCTTCATTTCCTCTCCCATTTGATGGACATCTCCCCTAATTGCACTGATATCAGCTTTGATGTCCTGCACACCCGACTCTAAATTGCTCAGCCAGTCACTGTGCTCTTCCCGAATCTCGGCCCGAGACCGCACGGCAGATGCCGGTCTCTTCCTGCTTGGCTGACTGCTCCCTTCTGCATTCCCCGTACTCATCTCCCTTGCCACAGTCCGTCGCTTCTTGCCTCTCTGATACCGTGTTAACTCGGTGCTGATCGGATCCCTTGACTCTCTTAAATGATCTTCCGAGCTCAACGCCAAGTTTGTCGTGCTGTTCCCTAGGCGCTCGATGTAGGTCAGAGTGGGGTTTGGGAGACGAAGGTACGGTCCCACATTCTGGAGGACATAGGGGACAGACGGTCCCGAGGCTCCCTCTTTATACCCGGGCATGGAGATTCTCATATTCTTCATCTCCTCCCAGTCTAAATAATATTCAGTGTTGATGGGTGTGTACCATGGGAGGGGTACATTGTAATGCTCGAGGATGGGGGTAATCAGAGCCCCACAGTAAATTGGGTCTGGAACCTTCGTCTCTCTCTTCCGTTCTATGCTCAATTCCTTTACTATCTTCCGAAAGCTCAATATCATGTCGTACTAAAAATCCCTCAACCTTATGTCCACAATGGCCCACAAAATCTCCATCTTATATAATCGAGGAGAACTGATCTTTTTCCTGCCATAAATTATCGAGCTCAACAACTTCTGCAAATATTTTACGACCGAGATTCTTATTGAAGTCAACCTGGAGCTCCTTGGGTCGTAAGCCTGGGGTGCAACTATTGCAGGGGCGAAAGTGATTTGCCCCCAGAATTGTTGCACGTCAAACTCTCGCAATGCACCGTTATTGCCAACAGTTGGCCTTTGAAGCCGTATATATCTCTCAGATTGTTGTGGCTCAGGGTCTTTGTCTCATTCAGAAGTTGGAACTTGATGTTGTGGATCTTTGTCGAGCAGGAAAGTGACTTCTCCTCGATTTCGAGAGTGCTGAAGAACTCTAGCAAGAACTTGAGGAATGTAGGTCGGGGTGCTAGGCATTGGGCGAGACCTGCTTTCTATAAAAGATCATTAACATTCTGTCGTATTCCCATAGCATCCAAAATCTTTGGATCACCATAACGGGTTGCTGACACCCCTCTCCTAATCAGTTTGTCAAACCTCTTCCTCTGTTCTTCTGTGCTCAGAATTATATCAAAATCGATTGGCTTTGTGGGTTTATCAGTAGGGGTTGTTGGAATGTCCGGCATGGGAGCCTCTGGAGTGGGCTCAACTGCTTTCTCTTTGCCTTTGGCTTGACTATTATGGATTTTCTGTGTTACCCGCCTACCAGAAGTTCCATCTTGAATGGTGTTCTTCGTGTTTTTATGTGGTGCCATTGTTTGCCTGTAAACAATCAAAAATACACACATCAAAATTCCCAAATTTAACAACTTCATCACCAATTTACACATCAAGTTCAATCGAAAGAGAATCCAATAGAAGGTCAAGTTCATTATATCAATTACTCGTATGCAATCAACAAGGAACATCACAAGTGAGCTTACAAATTAGATGATTCAATTGACTTGATACAATTTGCACATATGTCAAACATTTCCAATTATTACCCTATTGCAACTAAAATCGATCAATGCTCAACAAAAATAGGTCAAATATTTTCATTATAAAATAAGAGTCTAAAATTGCGTAGTCTTCACCACAATTTCAACTAATCGACCTAATAATCGAGCATGGCAATCAAAGCAAACTGCAAAAGGGTAACAATAAAGAATGCATGCCATGTGTTCGGTGATATGCCATAATCAATTTCAACTCCAAATTTAAAGCTTCTCAACCTAATCATCATCCCACTTCAACCAATCATGTAAATACAAGAGCTATCACAACAACTTAAGTCTTAAAATGCATAAAACAAGTCAACATTGGCAAAAAAAATCACAACAACAAGCTTGTGTATAACCAATATCAATGTAGCTATTCTAATACAAAATTCGCCCCCAATCTAACAACAAAGTTCATAATAATCAACAAAAGACTAAGGGAAAGGGATAGCCGTACTTACCGGCGGATTTAATTGACAAAAATTTAAAGTTAGCTTTTTCGTGCCCTTTTCGACCCGATTCCAAATTCGCACCAAATCCAAAAGTTCTCGGATAGAAGTGTGTATGGTGATGTGGGTGAGGTCTGGTATGAATTTCAGAGGAAGAAATTGAGTGAAAATGGTAATTTTGAGTGTGTGTGTGCGCAAATTGCGATGGGGGGGGGGGGGGGGGGAAGAAGTGACCTCCTTGTTGCGCGCAGGGGTATTTACCTGTGCGGAATCTCAGCCGAGAAGCAATTCCGAGCTTGATGTCTCGGTCGAGATCCATTCTTTGATATCAGGCTTGTTTGGCTCAGTAGTGGATCTCGGCCGAGATGCGTGTGTGTCTCGACCGAGATTTCTTTCCAGAGATTTTGCCCTTATTTTGGATTAGTTGATCTCGACCGAGATGAATTGGTGTCTCAGCCGAGATAGTCCTCAAGCAATTCCCTATTCTGGACAAGTTGATCTCGGCCGAGATGAATTGGTGTCTCGGCCGAGATAGTCTTCCAGCAATTTTTGGCCAATTTTGAGCTCTCTTAAATCTCGGCCGAGATGCGTTGTATTTCTCGGCCGAGATAGACTTCCATGGAATTGCCCTATTTTGCCTGCGTGATGTCTCGGCCGAGATTCCTTGTGTGTCTCGGCCGAGATAGTCTCCCCTGCACTTTTCCTTCATTTTGGTCCCCTTCAGCCCCATTTCATGCTATCTTTCGACTATTCTGATTTATACATGCACATTCTTCAACAAAAAAATCAAATATGCCACAAGGCATTTATTAAGCTACTAAACTATGAATTTGAAAGTGCAAAAAATTAAAGATACCATCGGGGTGCCTCCCGACAAGCGCCTTTGTTTAACGTCGTTGGCTCGGCGGATGTTCACTTAGCTCGATGGTGGTTCTTCTACTTGTTCCTCTTCAAACAGGCTATCTTGACAGCCTTCGAAATACGGCTTGAGCAATTGTCCATTCACTTTGAAAATCTCGCCCGTTTTACCGCTTTCTATCTCAATGGCCCCATGTGGATATACCTTCTTGACAATGAATGATCCAATCCACCTTGATCGAAGCTTTTCGAGAAACAATTTCAACTGCGAATGGTACATAAGTACCTTCTCTCCAACCACAAAATTTTTCCGGGATATCCTTGCATCATGGAAGGCCTTGGTCTTCTCCTTATATATATCAACACGTTATCCAAGGCCTCATTCCGAATCTCTTCTAGCTCTTGGAGTTGAAATTTCCGGTGCACACCCGCCTCATCAAAACTCATGTTACATCTCCGGATGGCCCAATAAGCTTTTTGTTCGAGTTCAACCGGAAGATGGCACGATTTTCCATAAACAAGGCGATATGAGGACATGTCTATAGGCGTTTTGTAGGCGGTCCTATATGCCCATAAGGCATCATCAAGCCTCAAACTCCAATCTTTCCGGTTTGGTTGGACGGTTTTCTCTAGCACCGATTTGATCTCTTGATTTGAAGTCTCGGCCAACCCATTTACGTGTGGATGATATGGAGTAGACACTTTATGCAAAACTGAATATTTCTTGAAGAGTGCTTCAATGGTCCCGTTGCAAAAATGCGTACCCCTATCACTTATGATGGCTCTCGGGATCCCAAATCTTGCAAATATGTTAGACTTGACGAAGTCCGCAACAACCTTTGAATCATTCATACTAGTAGCCTTTGCTTGCACCCATTTGGACACATAGTCCACAACCAACAAGATATAAAGATTTCCATAAGAAGAAGGGAACGGGCCCATGAAATCCATGCCCCAGACGTTGAAAATTTCACACACCATTATTGGCTGTTGTGGCATTTGATTCCTCTTTGAGATATTCCCCGTCCTTTGACAGTTGTCACATGACTTGCAAAAAGTGTAAGCATCCTTAAACAAGGTTGTCTAGAAGAACCCGCTCTCGAGAACTTTATGCGCTGTCCTCTTGGGACCAAAGTGTCCCCCACATGCATAGGAGTGACAAAAAGCAAGTATCGATGGAATTTCTATTTCGGGAAAGCACCTTCGTATGACTTGGTCCGAACCATGTTTCCATAAATACGGATCATCCCAAAAGTAGTGTTTCGCTTCACTTTTTAATCTGTCTCTTTGGGCCTTGTTCATGCTATCGGGGTATACTCCTCTCACCAAGTAATTTACCAAGTCGGCATACCACGGGCCACCCGAATCTGATACCATGAATAACTGCTCGTCTGGGAAACTCTCTCGAAGAGGTAGTTCTGTCCCCTCTTGGTTTATTCTGCTCAAGTGATCTGCTACAGAATTGTCAGCACCCTTTTTATCCCTCATTTCCAAATGAAAATCCTGTAATAGCAAGATCCAACGTATCAGTCTGGGTTTTCCTTCCTCCTTTTCCATAAGGAACCTAAGGGCAGCATGATCAGTGAACACGATGATTTTGGTCCCAACTAGATAGGACCTGAATTTCTCAAGTGCAAAAACAACAGCGAGGAGTTCCTTCTCAGTGGTGGTATAGTTGGCCTGGGCCGGATTCAGTGTTCGTGAAGCATAGTAAATTACATATGCCACCTTTCCGACTATTTGCCCTAGGACTGCACCCACTGCTTCATCACTAGCATCACACATTAGTTCGAAAGGAAGCTCCCAGTCGGGTGGTTGGATGATGGGAGGAGTGACAAGCCTTTCCTTAAGCACATCGAACGCAATCTTGCATTCTTCATTCATTTCAAAATCAACGCCTTTTTGTAATAGATGACATAAAGGGGAAGCAAACTTGGAAAATCCTTTATGAACCTGTGATAAAAACCTGCATGGCCAAGAAACGAATGAACTTCCCTCACATTTGCGAGGTAAGGCAAAGAGGAAATTATTTCAACTTTCGCTTTATCTACTTCAATGCCTTTCTCAGAAATCAAATGTCCTAGTACAATTCCTTGCTCTACCATGATATGGCACTTTTCCTAGTCCAATAAGAGATTTTTATCAATGCATCTTTCTAGGATTTTCACAAGATTCTCAAGGCAATTTTCGAATGATTTTCCATAAACACTAAAGTCATCCATGAAAACTTCAATGAAATGCCCACTAAATTCGGAGAAGACACTTACCACACACCTTTGGAAGGTGGCAAGTGCGTTCCAAAGCCCAAATGGCATGCGCCTCCAAGCGAATGTGCCAAAGGGGCATGTGAAGGTTGTCTTCTTCTGATCCTCTGGAGCAATCGGGACTTGGAAGTAGCCGGAAGAACCATCCAAGAAGCAGTAGAAGGGGTGGCCGGCCAATCTCTCTAACATTTGATTGATGAAGGGTAGTGGAAAATGGTCTTTCCTTGTCATAGCATTCAACTTTCTGTAGTCGATACAGACTCGCCAACCGGTCTGTAATCGTGTAGGCATCATCTCCCCATCTTTTCCCTCTATAACTGTTATGCCGGATTTCTTTGGGGCCACCTGAGTCGGGCTCACAAATTTGCTATCGGATATGGGATAGATGCTTCCCACGTCCAATAGTTTGATGACTTCTTTCTTGACTACCTCCATCTTGGGAGGATTGAGCCTTCGTTGTGGTTCTCCACTCGGTTTTGCATCATCTTCAAGAAGTATACGGTGCATCCATAAGGATGGACTTATTCCCTCGATGTCGGCAATAGTTCATCCTATTGCCTCCTTGTTCTGCTTGAGAACCTCAATTAATGCCTACTCTTGACTGTGAGTTAACTTCGAAGAAATGATCATGGGTAATGTCTCATCCTCCCCAAGGTACACATACTTGAGGTGAGAAGGAAGGGCCTTAAGCTCAAGAACAGGTGCCTTGATTGTAGAAGGTAGAGCTTTTCCTTGTGATTCCAGGAGGGGTTCTGCGCATATTTTGGTAGGAATGACTTCGGTGCACCCATTTGTGCCACTGTTTCTACCAATGCCTTATTAGTCTTCTAAACCTCTTATTTTCCCTCCTCTAACTGAGTGGTAAGTGCAACTTCCATTGGGTCCCTACATGACAACTCAAACAGCTCTTCCACGAGAGGATCAATAACATCAATGGAAAATACAGAATGAACATCCTCAGGAAACCGCATTGCATTAAAGATTGAAATTGACAATTCGACCATCAAATTCCTTCAAGAGGGTGCCCTCACGGACATCGATCTTGGTTTGGGAAGTATTTAGAAATGGTCTTCCCAACAAGATCGGTGTGGACATTGATGGATCACCTTCCATGTCCATCACATAGAAATCAGCAGGGAGCACGAGTTCATCAACTTCAACTAGCACGTCCTCGATTACCCCATCGGGATACGAAGTGCTTCGGTCGGCTAGTTGAATGACGACCCTTGTTTCCTTGAGTGGACCCAAGTTTAAAGAATGAAAAATGAACATGGCATAACATTAATTGAAGCTCCTAAGTCGAGCATTGCACGTTCAATTTTACAGTCACCTATTTTGCACGGGATCACGAACATTGCAGGGTCTTTAAACTTCGGTGGGAGTCTCTTTTGGAAGATGGCGGATACATTCTCTCTCATGATCACTTTTTCATTCCCTTTAAGCTTCCTCTTGTTGGTGCAGAGGTCTTTCAAAAATTTCGCATATCCGGGAATTTGCTTCACTGCATCTATTAGCGGAATGTTTATCTCCACTTTTCTGAACATTTCCAGCATTTCTTTATCCCTATTTTTATCCGGGACCTTCTTGATTTGGCCAGGAAATGGCAGTGGTGGAGTTGAAGAATTAACTTGTGGTTCCTGAGAATCTCGGCCGAGATTGCCTTGTGTCTGGGCCGAGACAAGTGTGCAGCGCTTTTCTCCTTCATTCAGGGTTGCTTGATCTCGGCCGAGATTCACTTCCTTCTCGGTCGAGATGAGTGTACAGGGAATTTCCTTTTCTGGACGAAGTGGGCCATCTCGGCCGAGATCTTGATGTATCTCAGTCGAGATTTCATTCTCTTCACTTTCAATTCTCCTCTCCCCGTTAGAGTGATGCCTGTTAGGCTCTCCAAGCAACACCCCACTCCTTAGGGTGATTGCACTGACATTCCGGGGATTGATCTCGGGTTGTGCAGGCAGCTTTCCACTTTGAGCACTTTCCAGACGGGATACCGCTGATGCTATTTGACTGACTTGATTCTCAATACTCTGGAACCTCAAATTTGATTTCTTCTGTAGTTGAAGCGTACTGGTTGCCAGGCTCTTCACTATGTCAAACAGTGATGGATCAGAGGGTATTGGCTCAGTGGGTTGTCTCTGCTGAAACATCCCCCTAAGGTAGGGGGGTCGATTGTGCCCACTTTGATCACCTTGTTGATGCATATTTGGATTCAGATGCCCATACTTGAAGTAGGGATGGTCTCTCCACCCCGGATTGTACGTCTGCGAATAGGGATCATACTTCCTGCCAGCAGGGTTAGGATTGAAATTTTGAACTACATTGGCATGAGCCTCCATCTCTTCTCCAAGAATAGGACAAGTATCAGTGGAATGCTCGGTTGTCTGATAGATTCTGCAGGGTCTTAGAGTAGGGGTGCTACCCGAAATCATTTTCTTCACCAGGTCAGTGAGCTGATCCAATCTTTCTTCAATACTTGAATCGATAACATCCTTGACTCGTCTTACAGGCTCTCTACAACCAAACTGTTGAGTGTTGGTGGCCATTTTGGAGATCAATGCTCGGGCCTCAGTAGGGGTCTTATCGACCAGAGCCCCTCTACTGGTTAAATCAATCATGTTTCGATCGGTTAGACACAGCCCCTCATACCAATACTGGATTAAAAACTACGGAGTGATTTGATATGGTGGGCAGCTTCCTACAAGCTTCTTGAATCTTTCCCAGTACTC
Source organism: Ajuga chamaepitys (assembly GCA_958295605.1). Classification (NCBI taxonomy): domain Eukaryota; kingdom Viridiplantae; phylum Streptophyta; class Magnoliopsida; order Lamiales; family Lamiaceae; genus Ajuga; species Ajuga chamaepitys. Next base: position 27,420,469 of record OY282496.1, on the reverse strand, counting down.
GTATAATGTTCCCCCCTGCATTTGCCTCACTCCACTAATTTCTTTTCGGATGTTGGTGGCCCGAGATGCAGGAAAATACTTTTCGAGAAACTGTGTTTCCATCTGATCCCAAGTGGTAATGGAACCGGGTGGCAAGTAGTACAACCAGTCTCTTGCAAGGTCTTTTAGTGAGAAAGGGAATGCTCTTAGCTTAATATATTCTTCAATCACCCTTGTCGGTTTCATGCTCGAGCAGACCACATGAAATTCTTCCAAGTGCTTGTGCGGGTCTTCCCCGGATAGCCCATGGAATGATGGCAAGAGGTGAATGAGCCCCGACTTGAGCTCAAAGGTGGTATCATTCCCTATATCCGGGAATGTAATACACACGGGTTCATGTGCAACCCTTGTGTTGGCAAGTTCCTTCATAGTTCTTTCCTGATTCTGCTCACCAGCCATCTCTTCCAATTCAATCTCCTCACTCTCTATATTCAAAGTTTCAAATGATCCTCGAATCTCTTCAAGCAGCCTTGCCCTTCTCCTCAATAACCTTTCACGTTCAACTATCTCCTGCTCAAATAGATGTCGTTTCTCCCCTTGTGAGCTCAAGATCATTAACTACCAATCCAAAAATAAGAAAACTAGAGAATATCAAATTACTAGATAAACAGAATAGATAAACAACTAATAAACTAAACATAATGCTTTGAACAATAAAACAACAGTATTCTTATCACCGTTCCCCGGCAACGGCGCCAAAATTTGGTCACGTATCGTCTGACGTGCCAAATTAAATTTGTATATATAGATGAATATATATACTAAACCATAGCCTACAACTCTAACTAGTAGAGCGATAAGTAAGGGTCGATCCTATGAGGAACGACAGTCTAGTGTTATTTCGATAGGTCAAGCAATTGTAAAATTCAAATAACAACAGAAACAAATAACAAAAGCGATAAAGGTAGGGGGTTTTGTTTGTCAAACTATAAACAACCAATAACTACCAAGAACACCTATTTAAACTATGATCAATTAAACTTAAGATACAATTAACAAAAGATGACAAGATAAGTAGATTGATTTTTGGGTTTTTAAAGTATGATTAAAGTATTCAACCCTTGATCAAGTATCCCTTGTTTCAAACAATCTATGTAATTAATGTCATTACCCAATTGGTTAGCTTTGGAACTCCTACTCCAAGATGGAAAACAAGCTCTATCAATCCTGTTGTCTCTTAAGTATGTTTAATCAAAATAAGCTCTTCAATTAATCCTACTCAACTTATCAAATCCTAAAACAAGCTCTTTAAGAATCAATAGTTGAGTGCATTACGAATTAAGACAGCGGAGCGGATTCGACATAAAACTCGTAAGTTCGGTTCTAGTGGTCGAAATCTATGTTATCCCTAATAAAATAAATCTATTATTTGCTACCCGGGAATCGGATTCATAACAATTACGGATTATAAACCCAATTCTAGCAACACACTAACAAATATCTAAATGGGCGATCAAACCACAATTCAATTCATAAGTGTGAATCAACAATCCCAAATAACATAGAAAATTCCAAAAACATAATCCAATCGGTTAACAACCGTAGAAATTACATAAACATTCTCAATCCAAGGTTCAACTAATGATCAAGGGCTGAAATAAGGGTGCTAGCCACCCATTGCACCTATTACAATCAGCAAATCGAAAGAAATACAATAAGATATGATAAAATTATAGAATAAACCAAGAACTTGGGTTGAGGAATGAAAGGCCTTCAATCTTCTTCCCAGTGGAGTCCTTGAGGATGATGGAGGCTGGAAAATGCGTTATTGAATATCTTAAGATAGGTTAATTTCGAAAGGGGGATATATATATATATATATATATATATATATATATATATATATAGGGGAAGAGTTGTTACTTCACACTACTACAAAAACTGTTAATCACTACGCCTAAAAGACAACGGTTGTACGTAAAAACCGTTGTCTTTGAGCGCTCAACCGTGGTTGTTATGTAAACCGTAGTGGAATTCAATTTTTTTTCGCTAAAAGACAACGGTTTTGTAAAACCGTTGTTGTTTAACCGTAGTCTAATTGTTATTTTTTACTTAAAGACTACGGTTAGTGTTTCCGTAGTTAAAAGACCGTTGTCAGTTTAATTTAAATTATATTAAATATGAGAATGATATTTTTGTGTGATCATCAACAACGGTTATCATAACCGTTGTTATTCGTGCGTTGTCATTATTTAACTTTAATGTTCTTAATTTTTTTTAAAATACTTATTTTACAAGATTAAAATACTTTTTATTGTTGTACAATTAAAATATGCTTTTTATAATTTTTTTAAAACTGTAATTTTCTTGATATTTCGTATTTTGGCCTATCTAGTGCTTTTAATTTAGTTATACATTTTTTTTCTGTGTATACAATGTTAAGATATTATTAATTATTTTATATTCATTACTAGCTATATATTTAATTAATTTATGTATTTTTGAATATATTTTAAAATCTTAAAATTTACAAATAAATATTTTTTTTAATATTGATATTGATCCGAAATAACAACCGATCAATATGAAAGTTGTTCGGCACCAACTAAACCGAACACTATGAAATGATATTCTGCCTAAACCAGTCGAACTACGAAAAATGATAGAAAAATATGTATTTTTCTTCATAGTTTAATATATGTAAATGTAATTGAAAGATATCATATAATTATTTATTCGCATAAACAAATATACAAAAGTTGTTCGACGCCAACTAAACCGAACACTATGAAATGGTGTTCTGTCTTAACCAGTCGAACTACGAAAAATAATAGAAAAATATATTTAAATGTAATTGAAAGTTATCATATAATTATTTATTAGCTTAAATATACAAGTGATGTCAAAGTTAAGATTTAAAAAACAAAAAGGAGGATGTGAAAGTTAAGATTTAAAAAATAAAAAGGAGAGCGCTACGAAGTTTCAAACCCTTGACATGTATACTTATATGCCAATTGCTAACCAGTCAAGCTATCCACACTTTTATGATGTGAAAGGAAAAGAAGACTATTTATTACATAAACCAATATACAAGTGATGTCAAAGTTAAGATTAAAAAAGAAAAAAAGGAGCACAGCTAAGAATCGAACACTAGACTTGTTTGTTTATATGCAAAGCACTAACCAGTTAGGCTATACACACTTTTGTGATATGAACGAAAACAAGTTTATTTGATATAATTGACAGACTAGAATTAAACCTTAATTAATACATTCTCTCCCAAACTCACGTAACAACTTTTGAACAGCCTCTGCTCCGCCGCTGCAATTCCCTGCTTCTCCGCCGCTGATCCGCTTCTGCTTCTCCTCCGCCGCACCATCCCGGTACCCTGCTTCTTGTCCGCCGTTTACACTGACTCTCCTCCGTCGTGCTACCGTCGACACTGCTCTTGTTTATCCTGATTCTCCTTCTCTACGGCGCTGCGTTTAACCCTGCTTATCCTCCGTCTCAGTGGTTGTTTGTTTTTCAATTAAATTAAATTGGCAAACAAAACAACTCCTAATTATGAAGATGATGATAATAGTAATAATATAATTATAATTATCATAATAATAATAATAATAATAATAATAATAATAATAATAATAATAATAATAATAATAATAATAATAATAATAATAATAATAATAATAATAATAATAATAATAATAATAATAATAATAATAATAATAATAATAATAATAATAATAATAATAATAATAAGATTAAGTTTCCTGTACATCAGTTGCACGAATTCTATATCTGTGCAATCCGAGTCATGAGTATAAATGTATTAGTGTTTACGGCTAAACTATTACATATAATGGGTAAATGTGTTATGGTTAAAATGTATTAATGTTTATGCTTAAATGTATTACCCTGATGTACATGATGGTACTTTGCTAAACTAGAATATATCACAACTTTTGCTATAACTACAATCTGCCGCACCTATATTATTTGGTGATGAGAATACGTATTCGATATAGTAGAAGAATCGTAATATATATAGATAAAAATTTAATGGAGTTGGCTATTCGCAGCCCACAAAATTTATCAATATAGCCCACTAATTTAATAAATTAAAATATTATTAGTAAAGACTACAATGCCCTTAATGAAAAATTAATATAACCAATTAAAAATATATATAAATATGTATATTGAAAAAAAAAAGAATTATAAACAAATATAATGTTGTTTCTTATGTGTCATCTACAATCAGACGTATCTTCTTTTCCACGAATTCCATAAACACTAGTTTTTTAAAGATTTCATCAATAGAGTAATCAAATAACGACGGAAAATCACTTAATTTATATCAACAAGGTAAGTTTCTTTTACTTTTTTTCATCAATTTTATGGCTATTCTTTCTTCCATCATCAAATTAAAAGATCAGATCGTGAATACAAATGATCTTCATGAACTCTACGATGGAAGTAAAAAAGACTGCAAAAATTACTGAATCTTTGGAGGAAAGAAAAAATGGCAACACATTACATAATTACTCTTCCATACGAATAGAAGAGTAAAGCAAGTTTTAGAATATTTTATATTTTATTGTTTTATTTTAATTACTCTTCCATACGAATAGAAGAGTAAACCAAGTCTTATTTTTATGCTAAGTCCTAACTAATTTCTTTTATTTTTGTTTTTATGAACATATTGTTTGAAAGAGATGGATTTAACAAAAATAAAAAAAAATAAAAATTTATTTTACATAATATCGCTTTTATTTTAAAAAAATATTGATTGTTATTTTAAATAGAATTTCTCTCTCACCTTCGGTTAATTAAGAATTCAACACTTTTTTTAAACTTTATTTTTAAAATTTAATTTTTTTAAATTATTTTTTTAATTTTTAACATGTTATTATAGAACTCATATTTTTTTACCCAAAATATTTTTGTATTTGTTAATTTTGCATTTATTCATTTCAAGCAAAGTATAACTTATGAGGACACTATCCAAAAACAGTATATATATATAAACATGCAAATGAGTTTCGAAGATGGACTTGGTATATCTGGCAGGGGACTGTGCTATGTACTGCAAGTGGCCGAGTTCGAAACCAAGTGGGCAGAATATGCTGAATTTTAACAAGATTTTGGATTGGGCAGCAGGATTTTGGATTGGGCTTTTTCCACAGGGATAGGGCTTTTTCTGTAGTGGCCCAATCGGCCCTGTTTTTTATTTTGGGGATCAATTTTTTTTTTTTTTTTTATCCTCTTACAAGCCCAAATTAGTGTTTTAACCTAGCAAGTAAAAATTTTACCTCCTCATCCTTGCCGCGCTGAAATGCAGTTAAAATTTGTGATTGGTGAAAACGTGGTAGTGGAGAAGAAGCCAGAATTCCGCTACTCTTGCAACTAGACGGGCGCGATTTTGGCTACGAGAATGGGTTTATAGGATAAGGTGGGATACGGAATTCTTCAACTGGACAGGCCAGATTTCATTTTACGGCGGAATACGATAAGGTGATTTTGTCGACGAGAACGAAATTCTTCCATACGGAACTGTTCGTCATCGAAATCCGGGTATGTTTGCAATCATCTTGGATTTAATTTTGTTCCGAGTTTGTTCGTCTGAAAAGTCCTTTTATCCGCCTGATGTTTGCGCAGATTTGTTTGTTTTGGTTTTAATGCTGTTCTGGGTTTGTTGATATATTACGAGATTGTGCTTGTTGATATATGAGGCTATTACAGGATTGTGCATGTTGATATATGAGGCTGTTAGCTTTAATATTTGTTGATGATATATTTGGCTATTGTCCTCACACTGTCATTCTCATAAACTTCTTATGTATTATTATTAAATTAGATTGCTTCCACATAAAATGCATCAGCAAAGTCAGATGTAAAGTGTGGTCAATTAAAGAAAAGTTTAACCCAAACAAGAAATTAGGAAATTAGATTATGTGTTTAGCAATCTGGTAATGCGAAAGAGATGTTTAAAATTATGCAGGAGAGCCCAATCGTTAATCCACATAGTAAGGTAAATGAAGAGCCGTTAAGACATTTCTAACGATGATGGTAGCGACACAATCATATGTTAAAAAAAAAAAAATTATCAATAGTGTAATTGAAAAAATTCATAGTTAGTAACCAATATTGGCAAGTTTATAGATAAGGTTGCAATTGACATTTGGATCAAATGTCGTAATTTCTCTCAATTTTTTTTTTTTTTTTTTTTTACTTTCTAAAAAAAATAAAAGAAGTGTTTGGCTTCTATTTAAAAGAAAACATTGAGTGGGGTGGGGTTACTTTTTTGTTCCATTTTAGGAAAACAAGATATAATTCAAAGTCAGAGAATGAAGAGAGATTGTTAGTAATATTGTGGAAATGGTAACCCAGCAAATGTTTGTTAAAGATGGACAAAACCTGCACCTATTTTCAATTTTATTTGTTTATTTGGGTGGCCACTATAATGTAATAATCCCACGAATTATTCAGATCAGTTTATGTACCCTCTATGTTTTTCAAAAAATAACTTTTGTCAAGAAAAATAATTATGAGATCAGTCTTTGTACCCTATATGTTTTTCAAAATCAGTTGAAGTCCAATTTTCAAAAGCTCATAATAACTAACTTCAAGTTAATTATAGGTTTTTTGGTAGATAAGTAGAATTTTATTAAGTTAAATTTAGTTTAATTTTAAATTCAGGTAGAAGCTTAGATGTTCTTCATTTATTCCTTATAAAGATTATTGTCTGAATATGGCTTTTGTTAAATTTAATATTTTGTATTTTTGTTAAACGAGTGCAGCTCTTGGAAAAATTCAATCCGAATTTTTGTTTTTATAGTTTGACTTATATATAGTATGTTAGGGAAAAATTCATTGATTATAAATTAGAAGCTACATCACTGATTATGGTGCCATGTAATGTGGGGTAAGAACCTACTTAATATATCTTAATTTTGTTAATCATAATAGTGTCAATCAACTCTTCTAATGTATTTTTACATGATGCATACACAGAGATCATTGGATTTTAAAAGTCATCAATCCCCACAAAGAGATTGTACATTTGTTGGATCCGCTCCATCGTGACATTCACGATTCTTTGTGGGAAAGAGTGGTGAATCTGTAAGTTCTATGTTTATGTAATTTATGTTTGTGTTGTTTATTAAAAACCAAAAAAAAAGAATTAATAAAACATGTGGACCGTAAGGCAATTATCCCTTTACATTTGTTTAGTTTAATGAACATTGATGAATACATTTCTTAACAAAGTAACCGTGTTATTGATAACGGAAATTAGGTTTGTTAATTTCTAGTATCATATATCAAGTTAATGTGTAATTAATTTTGTTAGGACCTTAAAATTATTCAATGCAGATATTGGTCGGAAATGAAGGAAAAAACCGACATGGGAAGTGATCAAGGTGACTACTTGATAAATTTTTTTCTATGTTATAAAAATTATGCTGCATTGGCTATAATAATATTATTTTTATGTAGGCTTCTCGACAGCCCGATGGGTTCTAGTGTGGTTTTTATGTAATACAGTACATGAAACAACTTATCCAATCAAATGCATCAGCGGACATGGACTCGCTGCAACCCAAAGTAAGGTGTTTTCTTTTTTTTTTTTTTTTTTTTTTTTTTTTTAATAAATTTACTTAAAGACAAAATCTAAATTTGGTTGTCTGGCTTATGCGAATTTTTTTTGTCAAAATCGTAGTTCACAGGATTAGTTTACACTAAGTCGGACATTGATGATGTGCGGATGGAGTGGGCCGAATGCGTTGGAGACAACATATATGACTAATCAGGTATTAAGAAATCTTTGTGATTGTTCTTTCTATACTTCTTACGAAAACGAAATTTAGATTACTTGGTGGAAAATTGCTAGACAATTGATCATAGTTTTAGGTATTTTTTTTATTTTTTTTGCAAAAATGAATATTAGTTTGATTCTTTGCTCTTTCTTTTCATCCAATTTCTTTAGTTATGAAATAGTGGTGTTATTGTTTTCTATGATGTGAAGGATGACGCAATTTTTAATATTTAATTATTTATCATGATGATAGATTATGAGTTCAAATGACTTTTTATATCCTTTTTATGACTTTGTATGCCCATTCGTCTTAAATTTATATATTCTCTTATTCGGATTTTGCCGTCACTGTTAATAATGAGAAGTTTGTATTGTTGCTTCTTTTAAAATTAAATGCAGGATGCTGTCACTTTTCAGAGACGAATACACAAGGAAGACGAACAACATGAAATATTGTATGGGGAATTTTTTTTGGAACTTCATTTGCAATTCAAGTGGGAGTTGATTAGAACCCATTCTTGTTTGCTTGATTTGATGATCCCAACGTTGAATTATTGTAGTAACTGTTGATTGCTTGATTTGAATCGGGTGGTGAATTCTACTTCTTTTGTTTGTTGATGTTGATTGTTAATGTATTCACTTTTATGAGAGAATGAGTTATCATTCATTGTCCATTTACTTATCTTTTTTTATTGCTCAAAATGTTGATCGTATGTTTAATTATATTTTAGTTTCATTAATATATAATTAAAAAAAATGTAATTCACAATTTCCAAATTACAAATCAATAATCAATTTTTTTTTAATTTTTAAAAATCTACCACAACGGTTGTAAACCGTAGTCAATGGATATCTATAAACCGTAGTCTTTCTACAGTTTTACTACGTTCCAAGCCGTAGTGAATTAGACCACAAAATGTAGTTAATTCACTCTACAACTACGGTTACAGATTTCAATCACTACAGTTGTTAATTCTAATTTGAACCGTAGTCATTAATATATATTACTACGGTTCCAACCGTAGTAAACTAAAATTGTGTACCGTGGTAGTACATACCGTAGTGGTAGACCCTCTACATATAACTACGATTGGAACCGTAGTCGTTGGCCTATATTACTACGGTTTAAACCGTAGTCAAATTAAATTGCTAACCGTAGTCATATGTCGTGCAAATACACTACTAGAATGACTACGGTTCATAACCGTGGTCTTTAATATTATAAACCGTAGTCTTTAATATTAACCACTACGATTTTGAACCGTAGTTATATGTTGAGGGTCTACCACTACGGTATGTACCACTACGGTCAGTATATGCCTTTAACTACGGTTTTTGACCGTAGTGTTAAACAGTTTTTGTTGTAGTGTCAATATAAGGCAAAATCGCATTCAGAAATTTAAAATAGGGTAAAGGATCTCGGCCGAGATCCAAGTGTTTCTCGGCCGAGACGTGAAAAAGGGATTTTTCAGCTTGTGAATCGAGGGCTGATCTCGGCTGAGATGCAAATGTGTCTCGACCGAGACGTAAGAAAAGAGAATATCAGGTTTTTTAGGATTTGGCTTATCTCGGCCGAGATTGGTTTTCATCTCAGCCGAGATCTTGATCTCTTGAATTTCTGGACTTTCCTTGGAGGGTCATCTCGGCCGAGATGCAATGCCTATCTCGGCCGAGATCTTCAGCTTGTCAAAATTTCAGGATTTCCCTAGGGAGTTATCTCAGCCGAGATTTGCATCACGTCTCGGCCGAGATCAAACTTTAGCCCTATCCTTTGTTGCCTCGATCGATCCACCGACTCCGCGATCATTTGATGCTCTTTTTTCGATCCCTTTGCACCTATTTTTAACACAAACATGAACCAAACGCATTATTTTTCCCGATGAGAATAATTTGCACAAAGTACACGTGAAATTGCACAAAAACAACACTACAATGACACTTAAAGCGTCCTAAAGTGTGTGCACGAACATGTGTACCATGAATCGAGTGGAATGCGGCAAATTTGTTGTATCTGTCGCAAACGGATTATGTCCAGAAGGTCCTGGAAAGGTTTAACATGGAGGATTCGAAGCCGATTAATGTACCCTTGGGGGGTCACTTTTAGCTGTCGAAGAAGGAGTCTCTGAGTACTAAGGAGGAGCGTACCCAAATGATGAATGTGTCATATGCATCGGCAATTGGGAGTATCATATATGCCATGGTTTGTACTCGTCCGAATATTACGCATGCAGTGGGAGTAGTGAGCCGATTCATGGGTGATCCGGGGAAACAACATTGGGAAGCGGTGAAGTGGATTCTAAGGTATTTGCCAGGTACCACAAATAAAGCATTGTGTTTTGATGGAAGAAATTCTGAGTTAGTTGGTTTCGTTGATGCGGACCTAGCATCGAACGATCTTGATGGGAGAAAGAGTACAACCGGGTATATTTTTACTTATGGTGGTACGACGATTTCTTGGACATCAAAGTTGCAAAAGGTGGTTGCACTATCCACCATGGAGGTGGAGTACGTAGCCGTGATGGAGGCGAGTAAGGAGATGGTATGGTTGCAAAGTTTTTTGGGTGAACTTCGGAAGGAGCATGGAAATAGTGTACTCTACAGTGATAGACAGAGTGCAATTTTCTTGGCGAGCAATCCGGCGTTTCCTTCAAGAACGAAGCACGTTGAATTGAAGTATCATTTCATCCGGCACCTATTAGAAAAGAAAAAGCCTTGCGACTTGTGAAAATTCTCAGGAGTGAGAATCCAACTGACATGTTTACTAAGGTTGTAACCTTAGAGAAATTGAAGTTGTGCATAACTTCAATTGGCCTCGGAACGTGAAGAAGAAGAGGAGATGGTGATACCAAGTGGAAACGGGAAGGAGAAAAGAGGAGGATGTTTGCATTGAAAGTATTTTAGTCTCCAAGTGGAAGATTGTTGAGATGTGGAGCCAAAAACACGCCGGAGAAACCCAGCCGCGTTAAGGGAGGAACACGGCCGCGTCATTATTGTCCAAGGAACGCGGTCGCGTCGGGTCTACGATGCGGTGGCGTCAAAACTGCAGTCATTCAGCTGTTTAGCGCTGTGAAGTGGCCTCGGCCGAGACAGGCTGGCGGGGAGTTTTGATCTTGGCCGAGAAAGGAGTTCTCGACCGAGACCTGTTGCGCAGACAGGATTTTGTGAGCCTCAAGATGAGGTCGATTTTAGGGCCCATGGAGCTATTATAAATAGTTGTTTCTTTCATTGCTTATTGTATTCTGAAAATTCATCATACTAGTACATATCCTGGCTTGGTATCGCCCCCAGACGTAGTTACACATCGTAACGAACTGAGTAATCAAATTGTTGTGTTATTGTGTGTGATTTTATTACTTTCTTCTTCGATCATCTTGTCGTAGTCGTGGTTGTGAGTGGGTTAAATTCCCAAAAGAATAGTGGTTAAGACCTGCTCCTTCTATATAAGATAGTTGGATTCATCAAGCTTGAGAGATATAAGTTGACTTTGAAGCGGGACAATGGAATTTGTTGGAGTTGGAACAGTGGGAACTGCAATAACAATACTGGAAGTTTCAGTGGCTTCAGTTGCAATGATAGTGGATTAGAAGGTGAGGAATATAGAAAGGAAAATGAGAGGTATGCAGATACAGATCCTAAGACCTGCTCTGATACCGTATTAGAAAAATATCTAGTCTAAGAAAGAAAGGCATGATGAAGATTTTGAGATACTTGCAACAGCTCAAGTGTGTTATTGTATTTCATTAATTGCTTGGTAATTACAATGATCCCAATGTATTTATTTATATACATTACACTACGACACTAGCTAGGTTTCACAAAGGTGGCTGAACAACATAGTTTACAAGATCAGCAACTCACTAGTCGTTGGATCAAATCTGGTCTATGCTCACTCTGCAGTTTGTAACTGAAAGCTGCTGCAAGTTTGTCTTCTTCTTGACTGCTGGGGAACACCTGCGGGTTTGTCCTTGTTTCTCATTTATTGTTGCATCAGACAGCTTGATAAGCTATTGCAAGTCTTACCTTCAAGCCCAAGGCTGCTGAATCACTCTACCATGTAAAGCACGGGTGGAAGATGACTTGGTAGTCTGACTGGACAATGTCACATTAGCTTCTCCATGCAGACCATGCATAGGTTGATCATAATGTATCTTGACACATAAATGTTTGTGGATTGAGGAAGTTCCATCAAAAGTAAGTAATTTAGTAGTAACGATGTAAGACATTTGCCAATATTCATAAAGATGTTCTTGTTCTTAAAAAAGAAAAAGAACAAAAAAAGACCTACTGAAGTGTGGTAATATCAACTTCACTGATTAAGTTGTTTAACATCTTATTTTGTGCTAAGTATTTCAATACTTTTCTAGAAGAAGATTGAAAAACTTCTAAGACTACAACATTTTATTTTAGATTTTCTTTCAATATTTTGAATCATATTATAAATTCTCCAATATTTTATGAACTATTTTTGTTTAGCAAAGACAATGATCTTTGTGAGGTAATGTTCAATATCATCAAGTGAGCTATACTTTGTAATATGGTGTGTTGGGAATGTGGAACCGGAATCAGGGAGTGAAGAACCGGAGGAATAAACCGGGTTTTAGCATCAAGAGTACAAGCTGGTCAGAATAAACCGGGTTTGAGGTGGTTTGGAATAACCGTCATTTGTGACGAAGCAGTTGCAGGTTAGTGACGAAGAAAACCGTCACATTTGTCCGGTAGTTCAACTCAACTTCTTTCAGTTAGAACTTCCTGTGCAGTTACATTCGAGCTTCAATCCATATATCATTGAAAAGCTCTCATCAAGGAGAAGATCACTACGTCGAGTAATTTCCTTGTTCTTTAGATTAGAGAGAGTATTTAGAGATTGAGTGTTCGTGCCCTAATTTGTCAACAGAATTGGGCATTTCATTTCTTGAGTGTATTCTCTGTAATTGATTGGATTTCTTAGTGGATTGAGGTGTGCCTTGCCTCCGTGGATGTAGTTCATCTTGAACGAACCACGTTAAAACTATGTTTGATTCATTTTCAGTTCCTGTTCTGTGCAAGTTCAATTCGGCCACAACTCTGGCCGAACTGCATATGTGATTTCAAATTGTTCTTTGTGCAAATTCCAGATTCCTTGGTATTGTGTGTTCAAGAGTTGATTTCACTAACAAGTGGCGCCGTCTGTGGGAAACCAACTCTCACAGCTTGAAGAAGGGAAGGAATGGCTGGTATGAAGATGGACTTTGAGAAGTTTACAGGGAGAAATGACTTCACATTGTGGAAGATCAAGATGAATGCAGTTTTGGTTCACAATAGCCTTGATCTTGCTTTGATACCTCTTGATTCGTGGGAAGAAAGTGAGAAACCCAAGTTTGCATCAGTAGATAAGAAGGCCCTCAGTCTTATCTTTCTATGTTTAGGTGATAAACCGTTAAGAGAGGTCTCAAGATGCAAGAGTTCCTCAGAAGCATGGAAGAGATTGGAAGATCTGTATCAATCTAAGTCAGTTTCCAACAAGCTGTTCTTGAAGCAGAAGATGTTGGCCTTCAAAATCACTGAAGATAAGGTAATTTCTGATCAACTTGATGAGTTTATTAAGATGGTTGAGGAATTGGAAGACCTGGATGTGAAATTGGAGGAGGATGATAAAGCATTGATGGTGTTAAACATTCTTCCAAAATCCATGGAAAGCTTTAAGGATGCCTTGATGTATGGGAGAGATGAGCAGCTATCTTATGATGGGATAGTGAAGGCTCTGAGGTCTAAATGTTTCCAGACTCAAGGTGATAAAGGCATGGTGCAATCTGGAGAAGGTTTGAATGTTAAATTCAAGAAACCTTGGCAAGGGAAGAAGGGACAGAATGCTAAGGATCCCAAGGCAGGAGACTCTAATCCAAAGAAGGGGAATGAATGGGTTGAGAAAAGGAAATGCTTCAAGTGCAAGCAACCTGGTCACTTGAAGAAGGATTGTCCTAAGAGAAACAAGAAAGGTGGAAATCAAGGGGCAGAAGCTGCTGCCATTGACCATCAAGAAGATCCTCCAGAGGTATTAAATGTTACTGAATCAAGAATGGTAAAGGAATGGGTCTTGGACACAGGCTGCTCCTTTCATATGTGTCCACACCAGTCATGGTTTGATGAACTGAAGAGAGAAGATGGTGGAAATGTTCTCCTGGGAAATGACCAATCATGCAAGGTCAAAGGAGTTGGATCAGTGAGCATAAGGATGTTTGATGGTGTGGTCAGAATCATCTCAAATGTAAGATATGTTCCTGGCCTCAAAAGAAATCTCCTATCTCTTGGCTCTTTGGTAACTAGTGGCTGTCAGTTTAGCACAGTGGATGGTTTCTTGCATATCACTAAACATGGTAAAGTGGTGATCAAAGGTAGACAGCATAATGGGTTGTTTATCTTGATTGGTTCACCTGTTGTTGGGAGTGTTGATATGGTCTTGAGCAGTTCTGAGCTTGTTAAATGGCACAAGAGGCTTGGACACATAGGAGAGAAAGGGTTGAAGGAACTGTCAAGAAGTGGAGTAATTGGAAACATGGGAAATCAAAACCTGGAGTTTTGTGATCAGTGTGCTTTGGGCAAGTCCAAGAAGCTGCCCTATGGAAAGGGTGTTCACACAACTCAAGAGCCATTAGATTATGTCCACTCTGACATATGGGGTCCTGCAAGGACAGAGACTCATGGTGGAGCAAGGTATTTCATGTCTTTGATTGATGATTACAGTAGAAAGGTGTGGATCATGTTGATGAAGAATAAGAGTGATGCTTTTCATAAGTTCAAAACATGGTTGATTCAACTGGAAAATGTCAAAGGGAAGAAGCTGAAGCACCTTAGGACTGATAATGGATTGGAATACCTCTCTACTGAGTTCACAAACTTCTGTGAACAAAGAGGAATCAAGAGACATAGGACTGTCCCAATGAATCCTCAACAGAATGGGGTTGCTGAGAGGCTTAATAGGACTCTTCTTGAAAGAGTAAGGTGTATGTTGTTGGATGCTGGGTTGCCAAAGGTATTTTGGGGTGAAACCATTGCTACAGCATGTTATCTCATTAACAGGTCACCCTCATCAGTGATTGGGTTCAAAACACCTGAAGAGGTGTGGAGTGGACAGAAACCAAGTTATGAAGGTTTAAGGGTGTTTGGGTGTCTTGCTTTTGTCCATGTCAAGCAAGACAAGTTAGATGCAAGAGCTCTAAGATGTGTATTTCTTGGATATCCAGATGGAATAAAGGGCTACAGATTGTGGTGTCTAGAGAAGGGAAATCAGAAGATAATCACAAGTAGAGATGTAAAGTTTAATGAGAATGTGATGGCTTATACTTCAACAGGCTCTAAGGAAGAATTTGATGGTGCTAAAGAGACAGAAGAGATATCAATTCAGGTGGAGCATCCTGCTGAAGATGATCACACATCTCAACCACAAGAGAATCTACAAGATAGTGATTCATCATCTGAAGAAGAAGAACAAGCTGGACCTTCACAAAATGTTAGAGAATATAGCATTGGAAGGGACAGGCCTAGAAGAACAATCAATAGACCTGACTTCTATGGTCAAGCAGGGAGTGTTTACTATGCCTTAAGTGTTGTTGAAGACCTGGAATCACAAGAGCCTAGTAGTTTTAAAGAAGCACTAGACTGTGAAGAAAGAGAGCACTGGATTCAGGCAATGGTTGAAGAGATGGAATCTCTGGAAAAGAATGAGACCTGGATATTGGTGGATAAACCAAAAGGTCAGAAACTTGTGAGTTCTAAATGGATATACAAGAAGAAACTAGAGACTGCAGGATCCAAACAGGTGAGGTTTAAAGCAAGATTGGTGGCTAGGGGCTTTACACAAGGGGAAGGGATTGATTTTAATGAAGTTTTCTCTCCAGTAGTAAAGCATTGCTCAATCAGGTTGCTTTTATCAAAGGTTACTCAAGAGAACATGGAACTACAACAACTAGATGTAAAAACAGCATTCTTACATGGAGAACTCATTGAGAAGATATATATGAAACAGCCAGAAGGCTTTGTTGTTCCTGAACAAGAAGACAAAGTTTGTTTACTGAAGAAGTCATTGTATGGACTCAAACAAAGTCCAAGACAGTGGAATAAGAGGTTCAATGACTTCATGATCAGTGTTGGCTTTGTAAGAAGTCTGTATGATAGTTGTGTTTACTTCAACAAGGGTTCAAAGCAGGATAAAGTCTTTCTTCTGTTGTATGTGGATGATATGCTAATTGCCAGCAAGAACAAGAAGAGGGTACAATGGCTGAAGGACAGACTTAACACTGAATTTGACATGAAAGATCTGGGAGATGCCAAGAAGATTTTGGGCATGGATATTCTGAGGAACAGAGAAGCTGGAGTTCTTTGGTTATCTCAAAGGCAATATCTACAGAAGGTTTTGGAGAGGTTTCATATGCATGAATCCAAACCTCTTTCCACTCCAGTTAATCTACAGAAGAAACTCTCCAAAGAACAATGCCCAAAGACTGAAGAAGAAGTGATACATATGAGCAATATTCCTTATGCAAGTGGAGTTGGAAGTCTCATGTATGGAATGATTTGTAGCAGGCCTGACTTGGCCTATGCTGTTTCTTTAGTAAGCAGGTTCATGTCAAACCCAGGAGTTGAGCATTGGGAAGCTTTGAAACATGTGATGAGGTATTTGAAGGGTTCAGTGAACTTGTCACTGAAGTTTGAGAAGAAAGTGAATGGAAGCACTGTTGCATTGGAGGGGGTTTGCTGATTCTGATTTTGCAGCAAACATAGACACGAGGAAATCTATTTCTGGATTCGTGTTCACCTTATTTAGAACAGCCATCAGCTGGAGAAGTGTACAACAATCAGTTGTAGCACTGTCAACAACAGAAGCAGAATATATCTCTCTCACTGAAGCTATTAAAGAAGCAATCTGGCTTAAAGGGATTTTGAGAGATTTGGACATCAAGCAAAAGTGTGTGGCAATTTACTGTGATAATCAAAGTGCTCTACACCTTGTGAAACACCAAGCATTTCATGAAAGGTCAAAACACATTGATGTGAGGTTGCATTTTGCTAGAGATATCATTGATTCTGGTTCTGTGGAAGTGAAGAAGGTGCACACAGTGCATAACCCTGCTGATTTTCTTACTAAGGGTGTACCTGGGAACAAAGTGGAGCATTGCTCGAGCCTGCTGCAGCTTGAGCAATGTCATGAAGAGCATTACCAAGACAAGGCAGGGGTGAGGCAGGAAGAGGCACACTTGATTCATTGAGGTGGAGATTTGTGAGGTAATGTTCAATATCATCAAGTGAGCTATACTTTGTAATATGGTGTGTTGGGAATGTGGAACCGGAATCAGGGAGTGAAGAACCGGAGGAATAAACCGGGTTTTAGCATCAAGAGTACAAGCTGGTCAGAATAAACCGGGTTTGAGGTGGTTTGGAATAACCGTCATTTGTGACGAAGCAGTTGCAGGTTAGTGACGAAGAAAACCGTCACATTTGTCCAGTAGTTCAGCTCAACTTCTTTCAGTTAGAACTTCCTGTGCAGTTACATTCGAGCTTCAATCCATATATCATTGAAAAGCTCTCATCAAGGAGAAGATCAATACGTCAAGTAATTTCCTTGTTCTTTAGATTAGAGAGAGTATTTAGAGATTGAGTGTTCGTGCCCTAATTTGTCAACAGAATTGGGCATTTCATTTCTTGAGTGTATTCTCTGTAATTGATTGGATTTCTTAGTGGATTGAGGTGTGCCTTGCCTCCGTGGATGTAGTTCATCTTGAACGAACCACGTTAAAACTGTGTTTGATTCATTTTCAGTTCCTGTTCTGTGCAAGTTCAATTCGGCCACAACTCTGGCCGAACTGCATGTGTGATTTCAAATTGTTCTTTGTGCAAATTCCAGATTCCTTGGTGTTGTGTGTTCAAGAGTTGATTTCACTAACAATCTTATTTCATAACAAGAGTCTTTAAGTATAAGAATCCCCATCTAGCCAGGTAGATCATGCCTCATCCAAACATGCGGAGTGGTAGATGAAAAATGAAAATGCGCAAGAGAGTGAGCTACACTATTACAAACCCGAGACATGTGTTGGAGACTAATAAAAGAGTTACAGTTAAGCAAAAGACGACATTCTTCAACGATAAAGCCAGAGTAATCCAACATAATCCCTTGCCCCGTGGTTGCTTGCACAGCGACCAAATACTCAAAATACACCCGAATCCTTTCAAAATCATATTCAAAGAAGAATCGCATAGCACTTTCCAAAGCTAATAATTCGACTAAGAAGATCGAACCTAGTCTATAGAGTGGATGACATGCAGCCGCTAAAACCTTTCCACAATTATCACGAACCACAAAACCGACACCATATTTTTCATTAGCATCATCAAAACCCGCATCAACATCTGAATGAAGCTCCCTTGCAGGAGAAGAAACCCATCGAAACTGAGAAACATGAGACACGAGCAAAGGAGCATACCTTGCCTCCACCGCACTATCATATTTACTAACATCTGGTTCAATCTATGACCACATTGGGGGGGACCCATTTGCCCACATCACTATGTTGCCACTTGCAAATAGCCCCCTAAACCACCCACACCACCATAAACAATTTAAATAATTCCATTCCAAACAAATGACGAAACCCATCCCCGCATTCCATAAATGAACAATGACGCATAGACTTCAGAGATATCCAAAACAACTATCCTTCCGAAACGACTGCACAACAGGACAAAAAAGTGGCAATGCATGTTAGAGCCCTCACATGCCATACACATGCCACACACAGAAGGCATAGGAACATGATGACGAACAAGATTAGTCGGTACAACCAAAAAATCAGAAGAAGCTTGCCATAGAAATATACAAACCTTAGGCGGTAAAGACAAAGCCCAGAAAAATTTCCACCATCCTCTACTTGAAGACACCATACAATCCGGTGGAAAGAAGCCGCCAATTGCCAGACGGTAAACACTCTTAATCGAATACGCCCCATTATATTTAAACTGCCAATATCTATTATACTGCCTAACAATCTGACTCAGTGGAATAGTAAGAATAATATCCACCTCAAAAAGAAGAAAAGTTTTAATTAGAAACAAGAATACCTAAATTTTTGTGAGATTTTACTTTAATATGAATACAATTCCTTTAAAATTATTAATGTACTTAAGTACTTCGTTATTTAGGTGCAACTTTTTATTTTATTTGAAACACAAATTTCATAGAAATACATATTAGGACTAGAAAATCAATGAATCTTTTCGCAAACTTATTTGTTGCCTCAACAAAAGGTCAGAGTTTGCATTAAGTAAAGGTTATAATTTGCCACTACGACACCAAATTCTGAATCTTCTAACCATAAGCTTTTAAAACATCAAACATCAATTTTACATCAATTTAAAATACATCCTCAAAAATGGAATTAAGTCGTTCAAGAAATTGTTTCAAATAAACCAAGCCCCTCACCCTCCATTAGGGAACACTTGTTTATGCATTCCCACGTTCGGATTGAGATGTGATAATTTAATTCAAATAATTTTAGTAATTATTATCTAAATATTTAATACATTTTAACCACCTTTTTAACGAGTATTTGATAATATGTTATCAATTTTATCACATTCTTCTTCAAAATAAATATTAGATTTAAAATACATGTAATAAAAAATTTCACGTCCATATTTTCCACGTCCACCTCAATCCATAACAAAATATACCTGTCTGATGTTAAAATCTTAAGTGCAGTGCGCACACTATATATACAGAACTAAATATAATTCAATTCAACGAATATCACTATGTCGGACATCAAAATCTAACCACCTATTCCTTTGCCATTATAATATGAGATTTTGAAATTATTTCTTTAGTAAGAGAGCATCAGCAGTGGTGTGGATACAATTATCTGCCACATTACTGTCACATAAAAAGTTAATACACACTACATTTCTACCTATTTCTCCCCAATTATCCAATGTATTATTGGTTTGACCGGGACCATTGGGCCCGGTCCAAGGCCGCCCAAGTGGGCCCAATTGCTGGAAGTGGGTTATTATGGGAGGCACATCTCCCATAATAAGAAGCCCACTTCCCCCCCATATACATAATGAAGTTTACCGGGTACACTCAATGGTAGAAGTGAGAACAGTTTCTCACTTACGTGAGAAATAGAAAGAGAGAAATCAAAAGTAATTTCTTCCACACCCAAAAAGTGCTTTTCCAAAGCCTCCGTAGATGCCTTTTGGATTGTGGATCGTGGTGGATTTTCGATCGTGATTTCCACCCCGACCGAGAGTACGGATCATCGAGATGAGGTCGTGGTTTCACCCGTATATGATTCGGGGTTCAATCCGATGTAATCAAGGTACCCCGACCTAAATCCAACATTGGTATCAGAGAATGTTATAATTCGGTTCTCGATGTTTTTTAGGATTGATTTGTTTCGATTAAAAAATTGCTATGCAAATCTGCCCATTTTTTTTTTTTCGATAATAAGCATGCTATTAATTTTATATTGTATTACTCATTAATATCTACGCTCTCCGACTTGAATCACTCAATTCCGTTAAGAAATGGATTTTATATGATTTTTTTAAGTTGGATATGTAAATCTGAAAATTGATTGCGAAAGTGATTTTTTCAATCTGTTCGGGTGCAATTTTTGTCCAACTTATGTTCTGATTTTTGTGTGTAATTGATAAATTCATGTTCTATGTTGAATGAGCTTTCTATAGACGTATTATACGCATTATTTCATTGAGTAACGAGTGAGATATAGACTTTTAAAGTTTGGACGGAAATCTAGTGATTCTGAAAAAAATTCGGAAACTTGAAGATGTTCTTGTTTCTTAAAAAAAACCAATTTGAGCATGTTAATGTTCAATTTAATGCATATATGTGGTATGTATGTGTAGTTTATCAAATGAGCTTCGATTTGATATATGTTGTATGTTAATTGGACCCGTATTTAGTTAGATAACGTGCTTAGAAAATTAAAATGGGATCAAATGTGTTCTTGAAATGTTCTTGATGAAGAATATAAAGAACATGGTTCTTCACTCTCTAAGAACACATTTTATGATCCAACTGCGTAGTTAGGATTGTCAGATCGAGAAACCGATTGCACCTTAAAACTCGAAATAATCGAGAACTAGGGGAGTAATCGGAGCGCCGTCGGTCGAAAACGTCGGGAAGGCAGCGCGTGTAGACCACTCTCCGGTCAATGAGAGTGGGCCTTGGTTGGTTAAAGGGGTGACACACCAGTGCCTAATCAGTACACGTGGACGAATGAAATCATGCCACGTATGCCACATCATCGCACATTCAGCGTCAATGTCAGCCGCCACGTCAGCACACATGGATGAATGACATCGCGCCACGTGTGCAAGCCATAGCCGCATTAACTGCCACGTTTCAAGACACGTGGTGACACGTCATATAGAGGAAACTAATAACGATTTGACATGTGGCATAGGTGCCACATCAGCCGACCAGACTGAGCCTGCTCAGCAGCGAGTTCACCGTAGCCCATTCAAGGCAGCTCTCTGCTGTGAACCGGTTACCGGACCATGGTGTTTCCGCTAGCGGACGGTCGCCGAACCGCCGTGGCTCTGCCTAACTTCGCCGTCGACACTGGCACCCTGCCGATGCGTGGAAGTGTGTGCCGGCATGTGAGGCGTGTTTTCTGATGCATGGCCCTGCATGGAAAGCACCCAGGGCGCGTGGCCACGCCTGATGCATAAATTCGGCATGTGGAAGCGCATGTGAAGCGCCTGGGTTGCGTGGGTGGCACGTGGGGCTCCTCAAGTCAGTGTATTTGTGCGTATGTTCATGTTTTAACACGTTCAAGCGCATGAGGCACGTGTTTTGTGCTTATGTATACGTGTGTGCGCGTGTACAGGTGTGTATGCATGCATGTGAACATGTGATAGATGCAACGGAAGCGTGGTGATGCGTGACGGAGCGTGTACAGGTTATGAACATGCGTCAGGGGCCATGTTCATGGAATTTTTCACCTGAAAGCCTCTGTGACGTTATTTTTCGCACCCTATTTTCTGTCATTTCGATTATCCTCTATACATTTTAAATTTTGGAAATTCGAATCCATCTATAAGTTTAATCGAAATCTAGAAATTGGGTTGGGATGTGAGAATAATACAGTATTTTTAGGGAGAAATCGTTGAAGTGTGTCCCTGACCTTAAGCTTGTTAGTACATTTTACAGGAACTGATGAGCAATGAATCACAGAAGATTATTGGTCATGTTCCTTAGTGAGTGTTCTGAATAAGTTTATAACAGCTATTGATTGGATATGTCTAATCTAACGCTACCCTTATTGTTCGATATTGTCGAGTTAATTGACTTGCCTCTGAGCTGACTAAGTGTTAGGCTTAGATCAAAAGTGATCACAGGGTTAAGTCAACATTTGGATAGATGTTACATCTACCAATGAATGAAGATGGACTTTATTAGGATGTTGATACGAGCGTCTTTATAGATGCTTCGTAAACGTGTAATGGGAAAGTCATCTGCCATAAATGGGATACAGTTAAGAGCATTAACTTGCTTTCAAACTTAATTCCCAATCATATGGTGCATCTTTCATTATCCTTGACATTCAACTATGTGTTTAACCCCACGTTATGTGTGATCAACTCGTTGTCTGTACAACTGGAGTATGATCAACATAGTAAAATCGTGTTGAGAACGTGATTGGTTACGTGAGTGGGGGTTATAGGTTGGAAGGATCCTTGCATTCTCACCCATAACAATTTTAGATTTTTTTTTTTTCATTTTAGGATTGAGTAGTGGTAATACAACGGTTGGATATGTGTGATGATTGGGAATATAGTGAACTTTTGAGGTCATATCTTCCATTAAGTTACCACAATGTCAATTCTAAGAACAAATCTTATGTACATGTAGTTTTAGTAAGCACACACGTGTGCTTTCACCTCCCTTATACCTAGACCATGGGGTAGAACATAATTAGTTAGTTGCTTCTTATTAACCTTTTCTTTAGTGATAAGTAGATTATGACTAGGAGGTCATAACAATTAGATATGTACTAGACTTAGAGACTGTCTGGACTGGTTTCAACCGAATCATATGAACCCTAGGAGGGTGTTAGTGTTGGAACAGCTAAAACCCTGAAAACGACTCTAGTAGGATGGGATTAAAGGGGATTCCTCTACCGACGAAACCTTGGATGATCAACAGACAATGTAACTAGTAATAATTCTCATTTAATTAGAACAATACTTTAACTCAAGATATCAGGGTATATCAGAGTAAAAGTTTTGTATCTTTACCACCACCAGTCACAGGTTGATAATCTAAGTCTTCTCTGTAAACAATTGATTAAGACTTAAGTTAGAGTCTAGTATCTTCCCATTGAGTGGGGGCATCTAAAAATTTATTATACCCATTGGGGCGGCTCGAATTTTTGTGCCGCTCATATTAGTGATTATAAGTGGCTAACAACTACTAATTAGTTAGTTACAAGTTCCCATTTAAGAATTGAATTCTAAACATAAGAGGAATATGGTAAAGGTGGAAGATACTGAAAGTGAGTTTTAGAAGAACATATCCCAGTATTTTTGGGAAACACAAAAGCAAATACAATGTGGTGTGTTTGACTCAACACATGTACTAAAACCAATTGGAAAGACACTTAATCGTGCTAATCCAAAGTATATTTCTTAGTTCTTGATACACCTACCACATAAGTTGACAATGATGGTTAGGCATATAGCATTACTCATTAAGTGTGTAGTAGATACCGGAACACTTCTTGAGAAGCGCTTGATAGTGCACACTCAACTTGAATAATTGCAAATGCTAGACAGTGTCAAACATGTCAATTAATTCTTTTACTTCGAGAAGGCATTAAATGTCAGAGCTAGAAACTTCGAGGACATTTTTTGTCTATTTCAATATGATTATAAGGATGAACACAAGAATTTATCCCATAATTGATAACTTTGGCATTTATCATTGCAAATTGGATTTGCAGCATGCTGAATTCAATGATTAGGCTTGATCCCTTGCAATTCGGAATTGCATGATGATATAAATTTTTTCTCTATGTTATCCTCAAGAATCTTGAAATAGGATGAATTTTGGTTTCAATTGGAGTTCTTATAAAGATCTGGACTCGACTAGAGATAATGAGAGATTGATTGGTTGATAAACATTAAGATAATATTTTAGATAAACATGACGAGAACGTTTCGTGTTGTTGGATGAGGTAAACATGTGTGTATGCTTTTGAAAGTGGACTGATTAGTCAAATGTGCACTAGAGTAGTTTACATTAGGCATACATGATGCTTCAATTAAGGGAAAGTGCACTCGAGGAGTAATTTTTCCGGAATTGTAAATCTCAGGGGGGATTTTTTCGCTTCGTCATCAACACTTGAAACATTTTTAGGCAATTAGGATAATTTTTCTATTGCGATTAATCCACTATGATGTTTTGTGAATTCAATGATGTAATAGTTGATCATGGAGCCTAATCTCCTGATACATATGAGGATTGCTCACACGAATTGGTCAAATTCATTTGATTCACTGAAAGTTTAGACACTGGAGTGCTTAACATATTGATCAAATGAATAAGGAATAAGTTCTCTTGGACTAATTACATGTGTGAAAAGTCTCATGATCATCTTATGATTTTGTAACGGATATATTATCAAGCGATCATCCGTTCTTCACACACATTTTTCGATAAAATTGTGTGGTGAAGAGGGGAGAAAGAGATGTTGCTAGATAAATATTGAGGTCCATGAGGGTGCAAGTTAAATATTTTATTTCATTGGAAAAGAACGTTGATTACGACCCATACCTTGTATCAAGGTATTCATTGAATTAGTAACTCAAGAGAGGAAATGTATCCTTAAAGGATACTCTGTCAGTCCAAAGGTTATATGTTCAAAGATGAACAGTTGATAAGTTTGTTACTGAAGTAGAATCATAAAACCTATTATGTTTTGGAGATAATTCTATGAAATGTTCAAATGAAGATCTACATCCAACTGAACTATGAATAGTTCAAAAGGATATCCTGAAATAAGATTCCAGTGGGGGTCAACTTTCAAAGAAAATAGAATTTATTTGAATCTTTTGCTGCAACAAAACTGGGAAAATGCATGCCTGAATCTATGAGATTACAAATCATGTGATAACTAGGAATCTCTAGAATTTGATAAAGAGTTGGACATTGTTACATCATTTGATGGATGAATGGATGAAAGAAAAAAAAATAGTTGTCTAATTGGTGTACTTGAGACCATGTCTGGGAGTTGGTTGATATTCTGTTGGACACAAAATGATTGTGAACAAACGGTTCTCAAAAGGCTGTTAGAACTGCTACAGGTAAAGATCTCAAATTGGTTGGAAAGTTACACTTTGAGTGTAAGGCTTGTCCAGAGGGACATTTCCTACCAATGTTAAGTTTTACCATGATTCGTCTTTAGTTAGCCAATTTAGAATTTGATTTGGAATTTTTTTAGGTAGGTGAGTGACTGTATTTCTCATTGGAGAACTTGACCGATAAACAAATTGGTTTACCAAGGAGGTTTATGGTCAAAGTCGGCCTGGTACACAGTACTCAATTCAATGGTATATGAGATTTTACGAAAGTATTAATCTCATGTAACATCACAAGAAAACTTCCAATCTAAATTTTGCGAGTGAGCAAATACATTGAGTACTATGACCATTGATAAATGAGTTGTCTTACAACTCGGAGTTGAAGGATATGGATAGGGTTACTTATAGGATAAGTGAAGGTTCCAAGGGATCATCTAGATGAATACTGGTGATTGTATGAACATCACTCGTAAAAGCCTTAAAGTGATTCCATGTGGACGCCCATGTATCCACTAATACTCTTATTAACTAAAGACGAAGTTTTGAAGTCACTTAATGTGTCCAATAACTTCTACAGAGAAGTTTACAAATCCATTTTATATTATTCTAGTACTACTAAGAGCTGCAAATAACTTTAAGATGTTTGTGCCTTAGTGTAGGCTTTGCCATGGGTCTAGTAATTGAGCATTAATCAAATCCTAGTAAAAGTGTAGGAGTACACTTGAAAGTCTTGTGATATCTGGGATGCATTGTATCGTTTCCCTAAGTGGAGGAACTATGATCTAGTAGGAAAATACATAGCTGATACTTAGTACGGTGATACAAATCAGAGATTATATCTAAGTAGTTACTTTTGCAAAGTGGCAGGATCATCTCAGGGAGATGAGAGTATTGGGTCAATGTATAGATTTCTACAATCAGAGCAATGCTTGGAGCTTTTGCCTATACAATGCGAAGTTGTTTTGCTTGAGTAATTTTGGAGTGGTAAGAAGTTCAGTGGGGGCATTGGCAACCCCCAGCCTATAGATGGGGCGTAGCTTATAAGAGACTCCGAACACTAACCAAGTATATCACAACTTAACTTTATCTTGGATATTATCACATAATACGAGGCGATTATGATTTTTATATACACATATGAATTAACGGTTTATTCAAAAGTATGTCGGACAAGTTGAGAAATAATTGGCTCTCTCACACGAGCAATTACCTCTAATGTCGAATGACATGGGAGATGAGACTAGCATAGAATCCCTTCAATTGATTCTATGAGTGTCCTCTTAGATGCTAAGATGAGATCGATGTTCGGTAACATGTGATCAACTTGGATATTTAGTTATCCAATTATAACCTATCGTATAGTCAGATGTGAGTTTTCTCGAGTTAGACATTAACTTGAGGACATCTAAGGAGAAAACTCAGGTTAGCTGCTGAAAAACATCTAGACCAAGATTTGTACAATGTGTTCAGTAAATGACTACGCTTCCTTTAGGGAAATGACACATTGAAACGTGTTTTTCATACTGCATATGCTTGTGACCAAAATGAATAATGAGAAATGAGTCCCTACTCTCTCATTGTGTGAGATCCAGAGGGTTGGATTACATCATAGTATGTCCTTAAGACTTTTTCCTATGTCTTTAGTCTTCTTCTCAGTGTTGCTACTTTAGCATGCTCCCAATAACCACGAAATTATTCGGCTACGCGGGACATGTCTAGAAAAGCATTTAGATGAAAGACTAGGAGGTATAAGAAAAAGGGAAGACCATTACTGCTATCACAGTTTAAAGATTCACTGGCGCCAATTATCAAGGAATGTAATAGTGAATGTAAAACGGAGTGATAAATCTGGTCATCTTCCTTCAAAATTGAAGGGACAAGGAGGCATATTGATTCTTGGCATTGGGTAATGAGTCTGGGATAAAGCGAGTTCGTTGTCCTCAAATTGTTGATGTCGAGTTGTTGTACACCTTAACCAGTGTATAGCTATATGCTCTTGTGATACTCGTGGGTCACACGATCCATTAGTCAGTATGATCTCAGTGAATTGGAAAGATCACGAAAGGTTAGGTCTCAGCCCTCATGAGTGAGTGGGGGATGTTGGTTGGACCCGGGACATGGGTCCGGTCCACTCGGGCCATTGGGCCCGGTCCCAGGCCACCCAAGTGAGCTGGCCCAATTGCT
This sequence comes from Ajuga chamaepitys, assembly GCA_958295605.1. Classification (NCBI taxonomy): domain Eukaryota; kingdom Viridiplantae; phylum Streptophyta; class Magnoliopsida; order Lamiales; family Lamiaceae; genus Ajuga; species Ajuga chamaepitys. Next base: position 27,393,129 of record OY282496.1, on the reverse strand, counting down.
GGAAGTGGGTTATTATGGGAGGCCCATCTCCCATAATAAGAGGCCCACTTCTCCCCCTTATCTACATAGTGAAGTGTACAGAGTACACTCAATGGTAGAAGTGAGAACAGATTCTCACTTACGTGAGAAACAGAAAGGGAGAAATCAAAAGTAATTTCTCCCACACCTAAAAAGTGCTTTTCCAAAGCCGCTGGAGATTGCTTTTGGATTGTGGATCATGGTGAATTTTCGATCGTGATTTTCACCCCGAACGAGAGTACAGATCATTTAAGTGAGGCCGTGGTTTGACCCGTATACGATCTCGAGTTCAAATCCGTTGCAATCAAAGTACCTCGACGTAAATCCAACATACAAATGGTACTATTTTGGGATTACCACATTCAAATCACCCATTTTATTTTCACATCTTCAATTTATTAAAATCTTATTTACAATTTTCACCTATACAATAAAAAAATAAATTAATATATTATCTTGAAAAAACTAATTTTTTTCCTTTTTACAAAGATTAATGAATTTTAGTTCTTATTTTCTAAAATTTGTAATACCACATAAAATATGATTTTTTTTTTATTATTATTTTTTGCATACTATTATTAAAAAGGATGAAATTTTATAAAAAAGAAAAACCAATTAAACTCGGAATGAAAATTACAAATAATAAATGTCTTATATAAAACTGAAATATAACTAATTGGCCAATTTGGTTTCAAACATATAATCCTTTAATTAAAACTATTAAATAGGAATTTTCAATTGAAATAAAATAAATAAAAAATAAGAAAATAATAAGGCAGAAGCAGCTTTAAAGAGGCGAGGGGCCCACTGCAGAAGCGCACTGGTACACGTGGTCGTGCACGCACTTTTAGGTCAAGTGTCTTTTTATGGGCTTTTGTGTGCATACTCACATGTGTTTTGTGCGTTTATTTCTTATTGGGTAGATTTGACGTGTTTAGTTCGTTTTCGTGTCAAAACAGGTGATTTAAGGCCGAAAAATAAGTTTTGAAGATCTCAAATTGACGATTCGAACTTAAGTGGAAAAGAGAACAAGGAAGAAATAAGATCTCCCCTGAGTTGGTTGAGCCATGCCCATGGTCGAGGCAGACTAGACCATGGCCGTGGTCAACCGTCCAGAAGACTTGGCCAAATTTCAGCCTTCAATGCCTCGCCCGAGGCAAATTCAGGCCACGCTAGTGGTGAACCAAGGCCCACTGCGACCAGAGACATCCATAGCTGTGGCTAAGGATCCAGAAGATGGGATGAAATCCAATCCAACCAGACTGCAGCCGAGGTGAGATAAGATCTCGGTCGTAGCAGCTAAAGATCTTGCCCGTGGCAGATTTGCAACTCGGCTGTGGTCAACAGCCTAAACACTTGGGCCAAAATCCAATCCTGAAGATCGTGGTGGAGGCAAATCTGGGCCAACCACGCGGCCCCAGTCTGGGCCCAAAACCCTTGTTTCTCACCGCACCCACCGCCAATTGTGTGCCACGGACGCAGCGCGGTCCCCTGTTTGAAAACCCAAATAATGAATGTTCATTGGTGATAACATAAAATTTGATCACTAAAATCAAGCTTATGCGTTTTATGTCGTATTTATCTCGTTGTCTTGGTGCCTAATGCATTTGATTATTGAATCTAAGAGAGCTTGTTCAAGGATTAGGTTATATCGAATAGGATTAGTCGAAGAGCTTGTTTTGATTAACTAAAATTAAGAGACAACAAGGCTATTAAAGCTTGTTAATAGTCTTGAGATAAGGGCTTGAATCACAATTAATTGGGCATTAACAATAGTTGCATTAATTATCTAGACCAAGGGGAAGCACGATCAAGGGTGGATCGTTTTTACTACTTGAAAGAAAAAAAAATCGAAAAATCTATTATGTTGCCTTTGATCATTTGCTTACTTGAATTCTATTATTAATTGCTTTCAATCTCGTTTAACTACTTTTTATTGCTACTAGTAGGTTGTTCGTTCATCATTAAAAAACCCCTCCCAACCTTTATTGCTTTCTTAAGTTGTTTATTTCCTACATATTTAATTTTAATTGCTTGGTATTAAAATCGAAACTAATCGGTCATTCCCTGTGGGATCGACCCTTGCTTGCCACTCTACTTAGTAGGGTAGTTTGTAAGGTTAGTATTTTTATTATAATACAATATTAATTTGGTAGCGTATTCGACGCACGTACCAAATTTTGGCACCGTTGCCGGGAAACAGTGTTGATTAGTGTTGTTTTTAGTATTCAAGCACTATTTTTAGTTTTATAGATAGTTGTTTATTTGCTAGTGATCTTGATACTTACTATAAATTTTCTTGTGTGTTGCATATTAGTGGATGTTCACGCGCTCATAGGGAGAGAAAGGACTATTATTTGAATCGAATATTGTTAAGCGTGAGCGAGTTTTGAGGAGACGATCCCGGTTATTTGAGCAAATCAGAAGAGAATTTGAGGGATTTAATATTAAAGTTGAAGGGACAACCAAGCTAGAAGACATGGCAAATGTAGAAGTGCCGGAACGAATAATGAAGGAATTGGCTAACACAAGGGTTGCACATCAACCCTTATGCATTACGTTTCCGGAGTTGGGTGATGATACCACATTTGAGCTCAAATCAGGATTAGTTTACTTATTGCCATCATTCCATGAGTTGTCCTGTGAAGATCCTCATAAACACTTGAAAGAATTTCATATAGTTTGCTCGAGCATGAAACCTACGAAAGTGACTGGAGAGCAGATTAAGTTGAAGGCCTTTCCGTTTTCATTGAAGGATCTGGCTAAAGGTTGGCTGTACTACCTCCCTCCCCCCCCCCCCCAGCACTATTCCCACTTGGGAATAAATGGAGAAGCATTTTTTTGAGAAATACTTCCCAGCTTCAAGAGCAACAAACATAAGGAAAGAAATAAGCGGGATCCGACAGTGCCACGGGGAAACACTCTATAAATATTGGGAACATGATCGACTCTGCAAGCAGAGGAGCGTTGGTTGACAAGACCCCAACAAAAGCAGGGGTATTAATTTCTAAGATGGCAGCTAATTTGGGTGTCGAGAGCCCGTGAGACCAGTTAAGGAAGTCCATGATTCGAATATTGAAGAGAGGTTGGATCAGCTTACCAACCTAGTGAAGAAAGTGGCTTCAAGTAGTTCTTACTCCAAAGCCCTGTAGAATCTGTCAAGTAACAAACACTCCACTAATATGTGTCCTATTCTAGGAGAGGAAATGGAGGCTCATGTCAATGCAGTACACAACTTCTACTCTAACCCTGCAGGCAGAAAGTATGACCCATTCTCTCAGAGTTACAACCCAGGGTGGAGGGATCACCCTAACTTCAAATATGGGAATTAGAAGCAGAATGTGCAACAGGGAGAACAAGGTGGGAAAAACCGAGCCCCTTACCCTAAGGGGATGATGTATCAGCAGAAGCAGCCTGCAGAATCATCATCTTTAGAGCCGTCATTGGCAGAAATTGTGAAGAGCTTGGCCACGAGTACAATCCAGTTTCAGAAAGAGTCCCCATCAAGATTTCAAAATCTTGAGACACAAGTCAGTCAAATTGCCTCTTCAGTATCTCGATTGGAAAATGCACAGAGTGGTAAGCTTCATGCACAACCGGAGATCAATCCTAAAAATGTCAGTGCAATCACCCTAAGGAGTGGGGTTGTGCTTGGAGAGCCTAATAAGTCCGGGCATCACTTTGGGGGTAAAGAGAAAGTTATGAGGGAAAGTGTACTGAAGAATAGGCCACGGCCGAGGGACTAAAGGCCCTCGACCGTGGCCAACTTGTGCATTTCGAGGGAAATCTCACTGGAAATATTTCCACATCCGAGGCATCCTATACCTCGCCCGCGGTGAACACCTCAGCCACGGCCTCCGACTACCACGCCCGCGGCCTCCTGTAGCAAGAAACACGGAAACATTCTGGGTCATTTACCACGGTCGTGGCCACTGATGACTTGGCCGCGACCCCTGAAGATCCAAGATTCCACAATTTAATCTCTATTCCTATTCCACCACTTCCCTTCCCAAGCCAAATCAAGGGGGTGGTAGATAGAAATAAGGATCGAGAAATTCTTGAGGTATTCCGGAAGGTGGAGATTAACATCCCAATGGTCGAAGCTGTGAAGCAGGTTCCTCGTTATGCCAAATTCTTGAAAGATTTATGCACTAACAAGAGGAAGCTTAAGGGCAATGAAAAGGTAATCATGGGAGAAAATGCCTTCGCAATCTTCCAAAAGAAGATTTCACCAAATTGCAAGGATCCCGGAATATTCGCAATCCCATGCAAGATAGGTAACTGTAAGATTGAACTTCCATGCGCAACTTAGGAGCTTCAACTAATGTTATGCCACACTCATTTTTTCATTCTTTGAATTTGGAATCACTCAAGGAAACACGAGTCGTCATTCAACTAACCATCAAAGCACTGGAGTGATTGAAGACGTGCTAATTGAAGTTGATAACTTAGTGTTTCCGATTGATTTCTATGTTTTGGAGATGCAAGGCGCTTCATCAATCTCCACACCTATCTTATTGGGAAGGCCGTTTCTAAACACCTCCCGAACTAAGATAGACGTTCGTGAAGGCACACTCACCATGGATTTTGATGGAAGAACCGTGCAATTTAATATTTTTTATGCCGAGCAGTTTTCCGAAGATTTCTATCATGTTTTTCCTCATGATGTTGTTAACCCTCCTGTTGAAAAAGAATTTGAGATAAGATGCAGGAATAAGTTGAACATTTCCACATCTTTGAAGCATGGTAAAGAGGAAGGTGAGAAGCTAAATGAAGTAAAGTGCTTGAACTAGTTCGGCCAATATGGAAACCACCTTAGAACAAACGCTAGAGAGAAAGAGCTTCCGTCGAGCCAACGACGTTAAAGAAAGGCGCTTGTCGGGAGGCAACCCGATGTTTACTATTTTCGCGTGTTTAATTTCGTAGTTTAGATTGTTTACTTATATATTTATATATTGTCTTATTATTTTCTTTTAGTGTGCAAGGTCTATGATGACGAGAAACTGACCAAGTCATGAAATTCAGAGAGATAGTACAAAATGGGGGTGACGAAGCCAAAAAGCCACTGTGAGTCGGAGCACCAATTCATACCCTTTCTTTCCTACAAACTTTGGTTTTCAACCAAGTTTGGGGGAGAAGGTGGTAGGTGTACGTATTGGCCACCCGCGACCTTAATTTTTGTATGCTACTCTGTTGCCTTTGGGATGGATTGGATCTGGTATCTCTGTATGAATTAGTCTTTTGCATTGTTAATATGAGTCAATAAGAACCCAATCAATAGTGTTAATTGATTGATTGCCTTTTGTAGAGCACCAAACCGTACCCCCTTTCTTTCCCACAAACATTGGTTTTTCAACCAAGTTTGGGGAAGGGGGTGGTAGGTGTAAGCATTGGCCGCTCTCGATATTGTCTTGATTGTGGATAGTGATGGGGATTGATAATTGGCGAATAGTCAATGATAAAGTGAATTTTTTGCTAAAAAAAAAAGAAAAAAAAATGAAAAATTTGAAAAATGGTACATGATAGAGTATGATAGGCAATTGAGGTGAAATTGAGCTTACATTCAAAACTTTTGATCAATTTTTTGCCTAATGAGTTTTTTAGCCTTAAAAGATACCCCCATCTTTGGAGTAATTTAAACTTTCTTTCGGTGTGAAATTCATTAAGTGCATCTAATCGTCTCTAGAACTTTCCATAATTCTCTATTTTAAATGAGTCGGTGCATTGTGTGACATTGAAAATGATCTTAGGCAATTCTTGACTTAAGCCTATTTTTAAACTTGCAAATACACCCTCTTTTCACAAAAAAAAAAAAAAAATGAAAATTTCCCCTAGTTAACCCCTTGAGCTTTTAGCGTCTCACTTGACAGTCCAACTCTACAAGCCGAACCCCTTTCAATTAGCCTTTGAACCTAATTAGACTATATGAGTATGAGGGAAACGGTTTGAAGGTAGTCGGGTAAAATTTGGTGTCATATCGGGTAGACTAGTGGAAATATATTGAAGCGTGAAGGTAAATCTACAAAAATAGTCAAGAATTAAGAACATTAGTTTTCTCCAATGTTTGTAAATATTTATCTTGAAAAAAAATCGAATAAAAAATCGAAAAAAGTCGAAAAATCAGAATACAAAAGAAAGAGTTGATTGTATATACTTAATTGTTGGTTAGATTGGGAAAGGCTAGTGGAATAACAATACCTTGTGATCAACATTCTCAAAACTTAGAAAGTTCACTAGAAAACACATCCAAATGAGAATTGAAAAGAAAAAAAAAAAGATTTGAGTTTTAAGTTGGAGTAAGGTGAAGAAGCCGCATTTCAGGATCGGTTTGATTGGGAAGTGAGAGAGTGAGGTAGAGTGATTGTTGTTTGAGGGGTAGATGAGATGAGCTAACTCATTTAGTCCATTTTATAGTCACTTTTACCCAAAAATTTTCCACCTTACCCCAAGCCATCATTACAATCCTTTTAAAGACCTTTTTGATTCCTTGTCACACATGTCGGGTACACGTTCAAAGTTTAGATGATTGGCAAGCCTATGATAGGCATTTATGCATCTCAATGTGAGTGTATACACTACCTATTTGATACACTCTCAAGTTGAGAGTGTCAAGTCTTGAAAGTAGTTGATATGGTTCTATCTCATATGCTCACTCTTATCATGATGCCTAACTTTTGAAAATTCTTCTGAAACCGAATTCGCCACTTAAATCTGCCCTAACACATGTCCTTCTTCTTTTTCTTTATTTGTTCAGGACGAACAAATGTCTAAGTTTGGAGAGATTTGATACACGTGGTCGTGCAAACACTTTTAGGTCAATTTAAGTGTCTTTTTACGAGCTTTTGTGTGCATATTCACATGTGTTTTGTGTGTTTATTTCTTATTGGGCAGTTTGACATGTTTAGTTCGTTTCCGTGTCAAAACAGGTGAATTAAGGCCGAAAAATAGGTTTTGAAGATCTCAAATTGACGATTCAAACTCAAGTGAAAAAGAGAACAAGGAAGAAACGGGACCTCGCCCGAGTTGGTTGAGCCATGCCCGCGGCCTAAGCCGCGGCCGAGGCAGACTAGCCCACAACCGTGGTCAACCATCCAGAAGACTTGGTCAAATTTCAACCTTCAATGCCTCACCCGAGGCAAATTCAGGCCACACCCATGGCGGACCAAGGCCCACGGCCGCGACCAGAGACAGCCACGACTGTGGCTAAGGATCTAGAAGATGGGGTGACATCCAACCCAACCAAACCACGGCCGAGGTGATATAAGATCTCGGCCGTGGCAGATTTTTAACTTGACCTTGGTCAACAGCCTAGAACACTTGGGCCAAAACCCAATCCAGAAGATCGCGGCCGAGGCAAATCTGGACCGCACCCGCGGTCCCAATCTGGGCCCAAAACCCTTGTTTCTTACTGCGCCCATGGCCAATTATGTGCCATGGCCACGGCACGGTCCCCTGTTTCAAAATCCAAGCACGTTTTTTTTCCCAACTTTGAACTAGCACTTTCCGCTCTATATATATAACATCCAATTCAAATTAGACCTATATGATCTCATATTTCCAGCCACTTTTGAGCCACCATCATCCTCAAGGACAAGATTGGGAAGAAGATTGAAGACATTTCACTCCTCAACCCAAATTCTTGGTTTAATCTTTGAGTTTATCAGGTTTTCTTGTATTTCCTTCTATTTTCTGATTGTATTAGGTGTAATGGATGACTAGCACCCTTTTATTCACCCTTGATCAATGTGGAACTTTGAGTCGAAGATATTTATGTGATTATTGGGGTTAATGTTACCGAATGGGTTGTGTATTCAAGTGTTTTGTGTTATTTGTTGTTACTGGTTCACATTTATGAGTATATTATTGGATTGATCACCCTTTAGGAGATTTATGAATGTGTTGCTAGTAGTCGGGATTGCTATCCGTAATTGTAGTGTTTTCGACTCATTTGTAGCAAACAATGAATGTTCATTGGTGATAACATAAAGTTCGACCACTAAAATCGAGCTTATGAGTTTTATGTCGTATTTATCTTGTTGTCTTGGTGCCTAATGCATTTGATTATTGAATCTAAGAGAGCTTGTTCGAGGATTTGGTTAAATCGAATAGGGTTAGTCGAAGAACTTATTTTCATTAACTAATATTAAGAGACAACAAGGCTATTAGAGCTTTTTAATAATCTTGTGAGAAGGGCTTCAATCACAATTAATTGGGCATTAACAATAGTTGCATAAATTATCTAGACCAAGGGGAAGCACGATCAAGGGTGGATCGTTTTTAATACTTGAAAGAAAGAAAAAAAATCGAAACATATATTCTATTGTCTTTGATCATTTGCTTACTTGAATTCTATTATTAATTGCTTTCAATCTCGTTTAACTGCTTTTATTACTACTAGTAGGTTGTTAGTTGATCATTAAAAAATCTCTCCCAACTTTTATTGCTCTTAAGTTATTTATTTCCTACATATTTAATTTTAATTGGTTGGTATTAAAATCGAAACTAATCGACCGTTCGATGTAGGGTCGACCCTTACTTGCCACTCTACTTAGTAGGGTAGTTTGTAAGGTTAGTATTGTTATTATAATACAATATTAATTTGGGAGCGTATTCGACGCGCGTACCATGCACTCACATGCAAGTGGGAGCCACGCGCCTCACTTCTAGCGCCCCCCACTCTCGCCCATTTCTCAGCTTTGTTGTATAATTAATTGTACCCTTTTTTTCTCTCTCTTAATTGTACCTCTCTCCTTAATGTTTTTGTACAAAGTGGATGAGTACAAATAAAATATTTATACTCCTACTGCTGATGCTCATAGTATGCTCAGACATTCTTTATTGGAAAAAAACTAAACTTTTTAAATAAATAGATAATTACAAAGTACACTGTGGAAGAAAGATAGTCATAATTTGAAACATTTACTACACATAATTTGAACATTTAGACCACACAAATTCTTGTGTACCTTTAAGTGCACAGTTTCTAGATCCATATGATTTAGATATTTGACAGAGACCGACATGGTTAGTCCAATATTTTAAGGGATCTAGTACGAAGTTGAAAACAAATAAGTTCCTTGCTCATAACTAAAATGATTAAAAATAGTATTATTTTCTCGAAAATAATTTTCATCGACCGAAGACAAAATAAATATGTATCATTATTAAGAAGATATATTCCAATCTCAACCATGCTAATCTTATCAAAACAAATATTTTTATATCTGAATACACAATTTTTACTAACGAAAAAAATAAAAATCTAAAAGATAATATTTCAATATAACAAATTGATATTGTACCTAGGTGAAAATATAAATTCCTATATCATAATATATAATCTTTCTTGATAAAAATAGAACAACAAATTTAAAAAAAAATTGTAAAAAAAGTTGAATGTCACTTTCATTTCATAATACGCAACATTTTACTAATAAAAAATAAACATAAAAATCTAAATAAATTGTGCTTGTGTACATAATTTTATATCTAATACAATTCTACATATTGAAGATAGAATAATATGAATCTGACTTAATTCTAATTGTAATAAAAGAATCAATTGTAATTGTATAAATAAAAAAGAGAAAGAAACACTCACTTAATGATTGACAACCCGACCTATATCATACGTTAATTATATTAAAAATAATCCATCCCATCCCATGCAATAATATAAGAGTTATAAATTCAGGTCATGTAATATGTTAATTATATAAAAGGAAAAAAAAATAGCCCATATAATATACTCCCTCCGTCCCGGCCTAATTGGCCAACCTTGGCCGGGCACGGAGACTAAGGAAAAGCAGATTTTGTGGAATCTTTGACTTTTTCAAAAGGTGGAGATTAAGAGTGGAGATTTTGAGGATGGAGATTGTGAGAGAATTTGCCATTTATGAGCTAGGACAATTAGGTTGGGACAAACAAATATGGCAAATTGGTCAATTAGGCCTGGACGGAGGGAGTAGTAATTAATAAAAAAAAATGCTAATTATATAAAAAGAAAACACTTAGTCCATATAAAAATATATAGTTATAAAATCAACTCACTAACCATATGAAGAAAAAAAAAAAAAAGCCTCATGTCAAGACCTTCAGTTTGAAAAGGACAACAATAGCGCATACAAACCACTTAAGCAACTCACCTCATTAGAAATTTTATATTAACTATTGTATGTAGTATTGTATACATATATATAACTCTCCTCTCTCTACAAACAAAAGCACAAACTTTGTCTTCCTCCTCCTAGCCGCCGACCAACTTTTATTTATTTTGTTTTCTTATATTTTCTCGTTTGTTTCTGTTTGCTTTTTTCTATTTTTACCCAAGTTCTCCATTTTCATTTGTCATTTTATTAACGATGAACTGTTCTTGTCCATTTGTCCATATTCCAGATTATTTGGTTTATTCGTTCATATCTTTTTAGAATAATCTGTTATTCTAGGCGCTCCTCCATTTCTGGATCTGGGTCTGCTCAAAGGTCGCATTTTGTTGCGGTTGTTTATACACTACAATTTGGTTTTCTGGGGCCCGCTTTTTGCAGCGCAAATCTGACCCCTTTAAGGCCCTCATACTAGAAGTCAAGACCATTTGCGACTTTTGTGCCTTAGCTGCCATTGAAGCATCAATTTGGAGCTTCCTTATTTTTCCCTCAAAGCGAGCCTCCATTGATGTCGACCTTACATTTTCGGTGAGGTTTCAGGTTGTGTTCTGCCATTGAAGGAGCTTTCAAGCTTCTCCCTGAAATGGGAGATCTTGCAGCGAAGTTATCCCATGGTGGTATCCTCTTGTTGGTGTTTGCGACCTCTTGATTCCTATGGTGGTCTGCTTCCCGAGTCCGCCGCCTTGCCACTGTTAGAAGAAAGCCAACTCAGACTAGTTTGCTGACTGAGCTTCCAACTAAGCCTATGATGTGTGATCAACTTGGAGCCCAAGGAAAATATTCAAACATCCTGCAGATATGTACCCCAACTGATATTAATGCTAATGTGCCGTTGAAGAAGAAGCCAAAGGAAAGCAGCTGGAATTCTGCCAAAGGAGATCAAAAAGTAACAGTTGGATGTTGACAGCTATTGACTTAGTACTATGGTTGTTGAGTTGTATCAGTAAGAGATTTGTCTTGCTTGTATTAGCTAGTCTATATATATCCTAGACAAGTAATTCTCTTGTATTAAGCCATGCACTAAAATCAATGATAAAAATGTTCAAGCCGTTTCTTACTGTTTCATTCTTCATGCTTATATCACAGCTTCTGTTCTCAATCTTTCATGGTATCAGAGCAGGTTTTTAACCTGTCTCTGGTATCTAGCCTCCCTGTTATATTCCCGTTTATCTCTTGAAAATGGCCACTCCAGAAATCGCAGAAACACCAGCTGTAGCAGCAACAAAAACACCCCAGACAGCTATCATCTCTCTCCCAAATCAACTGATTTCCACAAAACTTGAGGAAAACAATTACCTCATATGGAAACAACAAATCCTCACAACCATAAGAGGATGTGATCTTGAGAGTTACCTCGATCTAGAAGGAAGCGTACCAGAGAAAATGCTGATCAGCTCCATAACTCAAGAGAAATCACCAAATCCAGAATACATCAGGTGGAAGAGGCAGGATCAATTACTTGCCTCATGGATACTCTCATCTTTGAGTGATAGTGTTTTGGTCCTCATGGTGGGACTTGACACATCGAAAGATATCTGGAACACATTGGAGGTCAACTTCTCTTCTCAATCCAAAGCCAAACTAATGCAGTACAAAATGAAACTTCAGACCTTAAAGAAAACAGGATTGAGTATGAGGGAATACTTAAATCAAATGAAGAATTGCTTTGATCTTCTTGGATCTGCTGGTCACAAACTTGAAGAAGATGATAAAGTTCTTCACATACTCACTGGTCTAGGAAGTGAGTACGACTCTGTGATGGTATCAGTTACCTTTAGGCTTGATCCATCGACAGTACCTGAGGTCCAATCTCTACTGCTCAGTTACGAATCCAGACTTGAGTCTGCTCATGGGATTCTAATAAATTCTGATTGATCGCAACCAAGCACTCACAATGTGACTGCTAATACTTTTCAAGGCAGAGGGAGAGGAGCGCAAAGAGGTGGCAGAGGCAGAGGTGCACCCTCAAATTTCAATAGCTCCAGAGGAAGAGGTGGTCCTAACAGGGGAAGAGGAGGCAGATTCCAGGGAAGTAAAGTCCAATGTCAACTTTGCTTAAAACCTAACCATACTGCTGCTCAATGTTGGTACAGGTTTGACCAAGATTATCCACTTCCTGGGGATAATTCTACCCAACAGATTCAAGGAAATGGCAACAGAAGTGCTAATGCTAACATGGCTCAATCTTCTCCCTCAGTAGCATGGACCGATTTTGGCTCAGAAAGCTCCTGGTTTCCCGATTCGGGAGCTACAAATCATGTCTCAAATGACCTCAACAACTTGAATCTTGCCTCTGAGTACAATGGTGGGAGCAGACTTCACATGGGTAATGGTGTAGGTGAGTCAATATCTCATATTGGTAGTGCTTGGGTGAAGTCAAAAAAATGCATCTAGACCTTTCCTTCTTACAAACCTGTTACATGTACCTAATATATCAAAAAATCTCTTGAGCGTTTCTCAATTCTCTCATGATAATAAAGTTTACTTTGAATTCCATCCTAACACTTGTTTGGTGAAGGACCTGGAAACTCATCAAGTGCTCCTGCGAGGGACTGTTAGAGAGGGACTTTACCACTTCAATCTACATTAGCTCAAGAATCATGCCATTCTCAAGAAACCTGTTCGGTCTTCAATTCCCAAGCCTACGTTGGAATCCAGTCTGTGTCAAGCGTCTAGTTTTCCTAGCGTTAGTCCAGTGTCTGTCAATAAGAGTCTAGAAATAAGCCTATGGCATCAAAGGCTTGGTCATGCAGCCTTTGATATTGTCAAAAAGGCATTGAGTCATTGTAATGTCCCTTATTACATCAAGAATGAATCTGCTTTGTGTTCATCATGTGCTCTAGCAAAATCTCACAGATTACCCTTTCCTAATTCTGATTCTGTTTATACTAAGCCTTTCCAATTAATCCATTCAGATCTTTGGGGCCCTGCACCCATCAAATCCAGAAATGGATATCAATATTATGTATGTCTTGTTGATCAGTTTACCCGATTTACTTGGATATACCTTATTAAAAATAAATCTGAAACCAAAGACATTCTCACTCACTTCAAAAAGTCTTGTTGAAAATTAGTTTAATCAGAAAATTATCACCATACAAACTGATGGTGGTGGAGAATACCAAAGCCTCAAACCCTTCTTCCAAAATAATGGTATAGAACATAGGATCTCTTGTCCATACACACCCCAACAGAATGGCATGGTCGAGAGAAAACACAGACATGTGGTTGAAGTGGGATTGGCTCTACTTGCTCAGTCACAGTTGCCTATGAGTTTCTGGGATGATGCCTTTACATCAGCTACCTATATCATCAACAGACTTCCTATGAAGTCTCTGACCTACATCAGTCCCTTAGAAAAACTCTATGGCCATAAACCAGACCTATCAAGACTTAAAGTCTTCGGCTGCCTTTGCTTCCCATATGTGAGACCTATGAACCAACATAAATTGCAATTTAGGTCAGCTCCAGGAACCTTTATAGGCTATAACAATGCCTACAAAGGTTACAAAATCCTACTTCCTCAAGGGAAAGTCATAATAACTCGGCATGTTACGTTTGATGAATCTGTTTTTCCCTATGCCACTAAACAAACGCAGATTCATGCCACACCAACACCTATCACCATAATTCCAATTCAAGATACCTTACCCATAAACACATCACTAACAAATCCTAATCCCACTCATTATGAACCTCCGCCATCTCCTCCCCTGATTGAACCTGAATCGTCCTCCACCCCATCTCATGGTGCATCTAGTGCTTCACCTAATTCCCTACCAAATGTTGATTATGAATCATCTAACCAGTCTCATGTGCAGTATGATTCTCCAGCAGCTCCCTCTAGAACACACCAAATGATCACTCGAGCTAGAGCCGGCGTCTTTAAGCCGAAAGTTTGGCACACGACTGTTCAAGACCTGACCGAACCAAGATCTGTAACAGAGGCTCTCCAGGATGACAACTGGAGAGGGGCAATGGAGGAAGAATTCAATGCTTTGCAAAGAAACAAAACATGGAAATTGACCAATTTGCCTCCTGGTAAAAATCTCATTGGGTGTAAATGGATATTTAAGTTGAAGAAAAATGCTGATGGCAGCGTTTCAAGACACAAGGCCAGGCTTGTAGCTCAAGGTTACACTCAAGCTGCCGGGTTCGATTTCAAAGATACATTCAGTCCTGTGGTTAAGCCGACAACAATAAGGATCATCTTAACCATCGCCGTTCACAATTCTTGGAGTGTTAGGCAATTGGACATTAACAATGCATTCTTGAATGGAGAGTTGAAAGAAGAATTGTACATGAGGCAGCCGGCAGGATTTGAGCAAGGCCCTAACCTTGTTTGCAAACTTTCTAAGGCACTATACGGCTTAAAACAAGCCTCTAGGGCCTGGTTCACTAAAGTTAAATCGGTGGTCTTGAACATGGGTTTCGATTTCTCGAGATCAGACAATTCTCTTTTTATCAAAAAGGGAAAATGCTCCACAATGTTTCTTCTCATCTACGTGGATGACATTCTCATAACGGGGGACAACGACAAGGAGATTGACATTGTGGTAAGGAAACTTGGTGAGATGTTCTCTTTGAAGGATCTCGGTACACTTCATCATTTTTTGGGAATTGAAATCAATTACACCAGTGAGGGGATGCACTTAAGTCAGTCCAAGTATGTGAATGAGCTTCTTGATAAAGTAAGCATGGCAGATTGTAAGGGAGTTATAACTCCAATGGTCACATCAGCTCAATTGTCTAAGCATCATGGTGATCCAACAGTGGATGGAAGTTTCTACAGAAGTGTAGTTGGGGCACTTCAATACCTTACAATCACTAGGCCGGAAATTGCTTTTAGTGTCAACAAGGTATGTCAATTCATGTCCTCACCTCTTGATCATCACTGGAAGGCTGTTAAAAGGATTTTAAGGTATCTATCAGGTACAAGAGAGTATGGTATTCATATTAGGAAAACAAATCATTTAGATGTTGTTGGCTTTTCGGATTCAGATTGGGCTGCTGATCAAGATGACAGAAAATCTGTCACTGGTGTGTGCGTTTATCTTGGGGGGAACCTAGTCTCTTGGTGCTCGAAAAAGCAAAATTCAGTTTCAAGATCCAGCACTGAATCAGAATAGAGAAGTCTTGCTCACCTAGCTGCTGAAATATCTTGGATTCAATCTCTTTTGGGAGAGTTGGGTATTCCTGTGAAGAAGAAGCCTATTGCTTGGGTTGATAACTTGAGCACGATTAGTTTGGCGTCTAATCCGGTTCTACATGCTAGGACTAAGCATATAGAAATTGATTTGCATTTTGTGAGAGAAAGAATTGCTAATGGTCTACTGGAAGTTCAACATGTTCCATCTGCAGATCAAATCGCAGATATATTGACCAAACCTCTAAGCCATCAATTCTTCAGCAAACTAAGATCAAAACTCAGTGTGTATCCCTTAGCCTGCCTCGAATTGAGGGGGCCTGTTAGAAGAAAGCCAACTCAGACTAGTTTGCTGACTGAGCTTCCAAGCCTATGATGTGTGATCAACTTGGAGCCCAAGGAAAATATTCAAACATCCTGCAGATATGTACCCCAACTGATATTAATGCTAATGTGCCGTTGAAGAAGAAGCCAAAGGAAAGCAGCTGGAATTCTGCCAAAGGAGATCAAAAAGTAACAGTTGGATGTTGACAGCTATTGACTTAGTACTATGGTTGTTGAGTTGTATCAGTAAGAGATTTGTCTTGCTTGTATTAGCTAGTCTATATATATCCTAGACAAGTAATTCTCTTGTATTAAGCCATGCACTAAAATCAATGATAAAAAAGTTCAAGCCATTTCTTACTGTTTCATTCTTCATGCCTATATCACAGCTTCTGTTCTCAATCTTTCAGCCACGACTCCCGTTTCCGAAGGTCTTGCAGCGAGACCCATGGCCAGCGACCTTCATGACGGCGTCGCTCTCACTGAGTTTGTCGCTTTACCGAGTTAACACAGTGAGTCGCCTCCTGCTACATTACTGAGTCGCGACTACAGATCTACAGGTTAGGGATGCTGCGTACAGATTTCAGAAACAACTTTTGAGCCAGCAGTCCAGCAGGTTTCTGAAGCGAGTACGTTCTTTGCAGGTCTGTGTGCCTTCCCCTTTGCAGGCCTGTGTGCCTTTTTCCACTGATTTAGACGGCCTGTGTGCCTATTTCATTTTCTTTGGATATGGAAAACGGGCACTTTTCAGCTTTCATTTGGTGATTCTGCAGTCTTTTTGCCTAATTTTAGTTCAGGACATTGTTTGTCAACCTTTGGGACCTTCTGCAGATTTTTTTAAGAACACCACCATATGTTGCTATTATTGGATATTTCACAGATTTGTTGCTATGTGTTCCTTGACCTCGAGATAGCACATGGGCTGTTTTTATGACGAGAAAGACCATATGCTTTGCCATGATTATGTCGATTTGATCATGGTCTTGGTGATTTTAGACGACAGGCTGTTTGCTTTTATTACTGGTTTGTTTACTTGTGGTAATGACTCACTCTCGACGATCCAAGTCAACATGCCATTTAGATTTAGTCGGAGGCATTCTCTCTAATTTTAACAGCAGCCCCGTCGTTTTGAGTTCGACACTTCAGTCGTTTGGTCCGGCAGTCCCCGGACGTTTTCTCCTGATACATATTTACTATATTGTTTTGTAAGGATTATGGTTTTGTATAGTGATATGTCTCGTGGTTTTTGCCTACTCCTTACGTGTCGGCCTGTGACATTGAAGGATTTCATTTCGGTTTTTCCCTGAGAGATCGACTTATGGCGTTGGTCTTCCCCTTTGCTTGGCTACTAGGACTTTGGTTTTAGCTGAGCGAATTACACGTTTTGGATTATGTCGTCGAGTCGTACTCACAGTTTTGACAGCTCTAAGCTAAGGCATTGAAATCATCAGAGGGATTTTTTACTAATGTGAGGAGCGTTGCTAATCCCCCACGCTCGGGTTTCGTGACATAGAGCAACATGTTTGGGAGCTCGACTTCTGTAGTTTGTCCGACGACAATTCTAAACTGATTATTCTCTCCAACCGATCCGGCCAGTTCCCGTTTCTTTGCAATATTTTGGCTTTGTCTTGTAATTGCTTTATCTTCATTAGTCAATTTTAGTTTTATTCTTGATACTTTTATCTGTCGGCTTGTGGCATGAAAAAAAAATTCGTTCGACTTCTGTGAGTGACCGTCATGTGGTCTCCACATTTTTCGTTCCTTTATTTTATTTTCTTTATTTATAATACTACCTATTTAGTATACATATATATAATTAAAAACATCGGAGGCATTGGACTGGCTGAGGGCAAGGTGTGGCGGCACCGGGTTGACCATCCGAGGGCTGGCTATATAGATCAACGAGCGATATGAATTTTTCATGTTGCTTTTAGTAAAAGGTGCTACTTATTTTAGAAACATATGTTGCCTTTTATCACAATATAAATTTATACATCTTTTAAAACAAAAATATCTTGTAAGTTTTACTATATTCTATGCCAAAACAAATATTAAACAAAGTATACACAATAAAATTTACATTCAAATTTTCGATGTCCGCCTTTGCCCATAACAAACCTGTCGTAAAAGGATTTTTTTAGAAAAATAAAAATGGGTTGTGCTTGTTTATGGTTGAAGGGGGTTGGAATACCATAATTGAAAAAAATAAAATGGAATAGTAGATAGGATTAAATAAATTGTGTTTGTTTAGTGGTTGGAGATTAAATAAATTGTGTTTGATCGTGCAAATGATAAACAGCCGTACGCAGCTCCGTTGAGACAGCGGACTAGAGTGGTAGAAGTGGCGACGTGGCACTCCATCGGTAAAGGTGGAATAAAAAACCTACAATACGTCGACGTCGGTAGAGGAATAAAACTTGAGATATCCTCTCGGACAAAAGAATATTCCCAACTCTACCCTTCGCATATTCTCTCTCCCTCCACCACCCGCATTCCTTTTCCCTCATTTTCTCATCAGCATTATATATATACACAGATCTTTATATATCAGAATAAACACGTGATTTTTAATTTGTTGAGATCTCGTTTTTAGTTATTTTTGGGGATTTTCAAAGATGAAGTTTGGGAAGAGTTTGAGCAACCAGATTGAGGAGACATTGCCGGAATGGAGGGACAAGTTTTTGTCTTATAAGGAGCTGAAGAAGCGGCTCAAGCTGATCGAGCCGAAGCGGCAATCCGGCAACAATGAGAGAGCACTGAAGCGGCGGCGGTTGGATGACAGTGGTGGAGAGAGGGAGGCGATGTCGGAGGAGGAGCTGGATTTCGTCAAACTGTTGGAGGATGAGCTCGAGAAATTCAATGCCTTTTTTGTTGAGAAAGAGGAGGAGTATATCATCAGATTAAAGGTGATTTTTTCTCCAGATTTCAAATTCAATTTTGTTTTGGCTTTCTTACTATTTGTCACTTGTTTCTTGTTTTTTTTGTTTGCGCCCTTTCCTTTGCTTTGTTTTAATCTGATGCTGAATTGAGGCTTAACGCGAACGCATCAGTGACTTTATATTCCATTACGTTCCTCAACTAAGAAACCTGAAGGTCATAGTTATTCCAGTCTGTAACTCATGCCAGTTTTGCACAGATGATTGTAGCTTAAAGTTCTGATTTCAGGTCTTTAATGGGGTTTGCAGTAAAGGCTCTACTCATTTCGTGTGCTTCCAGATCGATGATTAGAGATAGAAGTAGCATATATCATTAACAAGTGTTAGGATATGATATTTAAACTTGGAATGCCTTATTAAGTAAGTTTAAAAGAAATTAAAAAATCAAACTATGTTTTTTGAGCTTATAAGATGTTTTTGGGTACAGGAATTGCAAGATAGAGTGGCAAGGGCCAAGGATAAGAAAGATGAGATGATTAAGATTCGGAAAGAAATCGTGGATTTCCATGGAGAGATGGTTTTGTTAGAGAATTACAGCGCTCTTAACTACACTGGTAAAATATCCTAGTCTTGCTTCTGTATTTCTGATCCAACATATTCATCAGTTTCTAATCGTTTTTATCAAACAGGGTTGGTTAAAATACTGAAGAAATATGACAAAAGAACTGGGGCTCTCCTTCGCCTGCCCTTCATCCAGAAGGTTCTGCAACAGCCCTTTTTCACAACTGACTTGCTTTACAAGCTAGTGAAAGAGTGCGAGAGCATGCTGGATGAGATGTTCCCTGTTAACGAAGCCCAGACATCTGTTGAGGTTGAACCTTCTACGAGTTCTGCAGCTGAAGAGGGTTTGATCAAAGAATCGAGAGAGTTTGCAGAGATAGAATACATGAAGAGCCTGAATATGAAGAGCACATTGGCTGCATTACGGGTTCTGAAAGAAATTCGTAGCGGGAGTTCGACAGTAAGTGCTTTTTCATTGCCACCACTCCAAATTGGTGGATTGGAGGAGCCTTGGAACAAAATCCCTGTTCTGGAACAAGTTGCTAAGTAGTGGTATAAGCTTTCCTATGGATGGAAATAGATCAATGTAGTTTCTCTCTTCTTTTTAACTGGTGCATATGATATGCATGTATCATATACTAACTGTAACACAGGTGTAAAATGCATATATTCTGTCTAAAGGAATTTTGGATCAAATTCACTTAGGCCCTGCCCTGCTGTATATATTTGCAATTCTTTTCCATTACATTTAACAAAGTAAAAGGGGACTTGGTGCATGAGAATCATTTCAAATGTATACACTTCTATTCTGTTTCTGTTTTGTTTTTGGAAAATCCCATGTCAGTGGCACTCCGAGCGGTCTTCATGGTCTTCGACACCAGACAGGTTATCCTAGAAGAGCCGTTTACTTTGAATTGTGGATAATAAGTTAATGTATTAGAATTAGGGATTGGGATAAATTGAACTATCTCATTCAATGTTTACTACAAATGATTATGTTCAAGTATTTACAAGATAACTTGGACGTGTCCTTTGGCTTTTGGGTTTTAGGACTTGAAGAGACTGTTTTTTTTTTTTAGTTTTAAAGGGTTTCGTAAATAGAGTGAGATAAAGATCTAAATATTTTCAAAACATAGGGCTTATTTTGGGTATATAGCAGTTTTCTAAAACTCAATCTAGGCGACCACCTAGGCGCTCTCAGGCCAAGCCGATTAACCTAAAATCGGTCAAGAAACTCGGTCCTCGTATTAGGTGGCGACTAGGACGATTAGTCGGCGCCTAATTCGCCTAGGCGCCGACTAATCACCTAACTTCCCAAATTTTAATTTTTTAAATTACGTTTTAAATTTAATTTCTTTTTTATTTATTTTTTTACCTTGTTAGTATGTTTGACTTTAGATGAGCCCTATAAAATTTTAATTTGTTCTCATACCCCTAATTTAGTAATTTCCCTTTCACTCATTGTAAATTATTTTAATATTTGAAGGTGGTGGTGTTTATTTTATTATTTTTAATATTTTTTTCTGTAATATCTATTTATTAAATAATTAAATTATTTGTGTAAGGTGGTTCTGCTTAGACGCTAGACCTTAGTGAACGAACCGACTAGCGACTAGCGATTTTTAAAACACTGGTATACAGGGTAACTGAACTCAATCCTGAACATGGGATTAATAAACCCACCTCAATAGGTAGGATAAGCAATGGGGGTAAAAATGCCTCGAAAAGTGTGTTAACCCGGGTCCGGCTTTAAAATAACAACGAAGTAAACATTGGACTATCCTGAATTATTTATCCTTATTCAACCTAATCACATGAAGTAAAGGGGCCCGAAGTGGATAATAGGCGAGAAAATTGCACTTTTGGTCCCATGGGACACGAGACAGTTTCATTTTGGTCTCAATACTCTCACTTTTAACCCCATAAAAATTTTTGTTGCACTTTTGGTCCCGCCGTAACAATTAACGTTAAAAAATTTGCATTTCCAGTCCCAAACCTTTTTTGCTCTTTTAGTCCCAATTTTTTCCCTGCACAGATGGGGGGAAAACAACAATTTTATTAGGAAAATTTTGCCCCTTTTGGAGCCAATTCCTGTAACAGCAGTAAAGTCATCTCACCTATAAATCAACTCAACCTTTGAGCTTAAAATGAACACACAAAAAGCACCAAAAAAGCAAATTAACAGTTGTAATAAAATGGCTTCTTATTCTTCATCAAACCGTGGCAGATCGTACCCACCCCCGCAACTGGGCATAATCTGCCATTGCGGGAAAGGTACTCGTACCTACGTTTCGTCGAGGCCGAGCAGTAGGGGCAGACTGTTCTACTCCTGTCCCGATTGGAACAATGGTGGATGCCTAAATTTTGTTTGGGCCGATGAAGTGGAAGCCTTGAGGAATGTTCCTAGAGCTAGGCAAACTGAAAATAATGGTGTTGGTGGGAGGCAGTTCGATGATCGGATGCAAACAGTTGTGGGGTTTTTAGCGGAGGAGGTGCAAGACCTTGTGCAAGAAATAAGAGAGATAAGGAAGATGCAGAAGCTCCTCACCTGTTTGGTCACCATTGTCATAGTCTTAGGGGATGTCAAAGTTCTAGTTTAGGCACATTTAGCATTTCTTTCTGTAATTTTAGTGTCTATGTATGTACCCCTGTTTCCTTTTGGGATGAAAACATCTTTTGAGTTGTTCCATCTTTTTTTAAATTTTTTTCTCCTAATCTAAGAACAAAGAAAAAACCCCTTCCTTCTCCCCCAAGATGACTCGAACCCAGGACCAAAGGCCTAGGTAGTAGATGCTCTACCACTTGAGCTATCCAACTTTGTCTTTTGAGTTGTTCCATCAATACTATGTTTAGTTTCTAGTGCAATCTGTTAATCCTAATGTTCAACATGCTAGGTTCCTAACAAATTAAAAAAGCAACAACAACACCAACAAACATATTTGCAACTTATTACAAAATAAACTGCACATGAAACTGAAAAAACTATGTGTAACAACAACTCATATTGTGATATAATAAACTGCTTCATAAAACCAAATGGTTTGCTAACACCAGAAATCCCAAAAATAAATGGTTTGATAACACCATAAAGCCAAAAAAATCAAATGGTTTGCTATCACATTTCTAAAAGTGTTGTGCCTCCGAAATACCACAAGCTTGCAAAAACATAAAAATGAAGGCACCCATATGTAGGTAGTACTACTCCATTTGGCTTCATTAATTTTAATCAATACTGACCAACGAAACCAGTCAAGCCTTTGCCTGAACAAAAAACTGCACTAACACTTTCCCTTACCCTTTGGATCCTCTTTACCTGTTTTATTCAGACTGGACAATGTAACAAACTTCTTGCCTCCAAGTGCAATGACCTTCATCTTCTCCTGTGTTGTTTGAGCAATCATGGCTGGTGTGGGTCTTCCAATAAATAAATTGGGTTGAAATGCCATTGGAGGTGGAGCTCTAATGTTTACCCCAGGATGGGTTGGTGGGGGGGCATTGACTGAAGCTGCCTATGGCTCCTTGATTGCATTGTCAACCACTTATGATCCCACAATACCATTTCCTCTAGTTATTTGAGCCATTTTCCTTGCCTGAATATAATTTTTCAATTAAAACTTCAGATTCAACACAAAAAACAGGGGTTTGTCTGTTGGAAGGGGTGAAAAAAAAAATGAATAAGATAAAAATCTGCACTCACAAGTCTCTTTCTCCCAGCTCTAGTGGTTGGCTTTTCTTTGTTTTTCTCTAAAACTGCAACACATAAATCAGAGTGCAGGTGTGTGTAAATGTTCTCCAGCTGTACTAGGCAACAAAACACAAGTAAAGAAACAAAAAAAGAAAAAAAAAAAAAAAAAAGCCAGGTTGGACATAAAGTAAAGTATCTTCCAACATGGGAAGGGACCACACACTATACATTCAAACATTAAATAATGATTCTTCCCAAAACCCCACAGGATCTGAGCTTTAAAGCCTGTATTGTACAACATAACAACTCATACACCAATTCTCACACAGCAATTACTGAAACACAGCACCATAGAGTATAAACATGGACTTATGTTCATTACAATCTGGGGCAGGGTAGGGCACCATCCACTTTCTTCGCATCACCATTGGAACGCTCTCTAGAATATAACACTAAAATGACTTTATTGTGTGGATTAAGCACACCAGGCAAAAAAAATTTGTGGAATTCGATTTGAGGGAAAACTAGGGTTTCGCATATTGGGGGAAACTTTGGTCGCGTATAATTTTTGAAGAAGATAGCCGTTAATTGGCATTTAGAGAGGGTATGACGTCATTTAAGCAGTCACGTGATTAGCACGTGACTGTTTTCGTCCAAAATAAACGCCTTGAAAAGCTATGGGGTCAAGTCTGCAAAATTCAGGGACTAGTTATGCAACTGAAAAAAGGTTTGGGACAAAAAATGCAATGTTTGAAAGTAATGGGGTCAAAAGTGAGAGTATTGGGACCAAAATGAAACTATCCCGTGTCCCATAGGATCAAAAGTGCAATTTTCTCGATAATAGGCCATTGTGACCCATCTCACTCTCACCCTCCCACCCCCTCTGTAATTTTCAGACCTTACATCACATTTTCTCTCATTAATTTTTGAGAGTTTCTATGGTGCCTCAGGTATACCGATATCCCAATAAATCTTAACCATTATTTCTTCATTCTTAATGATGACCATTAGATTTCAAAACATGCTACTTGAATAAAATGTTATCCAGTTAAAATAATAATTTCTAACATTAAATGGAAGCTTTAATATCACACTCTCAGAATACTTTCTCTCCCTCTCAATCTCTCTCTTCTTTTCTTTCTTTCTTTTTTTTTTTTTTAATTTTTAATTGGTAGAGTTGATGCCATTTATAGTGGAATTGATTATATTATTTTTTTTTCTTTTTTTCGTTTTAAATATTTTAAGTTAGGTTTAGTGGTAATTTTTATAATTACATGTGAGACTATAACATAAATATGACGTCAATGGTGTTCCTTCTAAGTTATTGATTTTTTTCACCTAAATTAATAAGCTTGTGTTTTGTCTTATTTCATTGTTATATAAAATACAAAAAGTTAACATAATCTTTTTAATTTCTAAAAGTCTGTTTTTCTAATTATAATTCCTTAAACAAAACTTTAAATTTAAAGATTGAAGGAATTGAAAGAATTTTCAAATGATAAAAATGTGTTTTTTGTGGTTAGATATTTTTTTTAAGAAATTAAAATTAGAATAGCAGAAGATAGAAGAAAATTATAAGCTAAAAAAAGTCGGACCAATAGAATTTTTTTGTCCGAATTTACTAGTAAATTCCTTAAAAGAACAGTAAATTTACTATTACCGGTAAATTCTTTAAAAGATCAGTAATTGTAATAGTATTAAATTCCTAATAAAAAAAATTTCGGATCAGTAGATACCAAATTTGGACCAATAAATCTCTATAATAGAAGAAAATTAGACCCTAAAGAAATAGAACAAAATTTGGTAAAAATGAATTGATAAGATAGAACAATGTGTTTTTTAGATTAGTGGTCTTTTTATTTGTTTTACTTAATAAAAATAAGATTAAACATAACTTTGTAAAAATATCTTATAAGGGTGAATACGAAAGACAAAGAGAAAGAAAAAGAGGGAGTCGGTATCGCTAGAACTACATTAATTTATTTTTTTTTTTTTACAAAAAAAAAAGAAAAAGAAAGAAAGAGGAATGATTATTTTGTACATTTATTATATTTGACTAAACCCTCGAATTGAGATATGTAATAACTTCCAGGTAATGTCTATTTTATGAAAGAAATTATTATTATTATTTCATTAAAATATTAATTGGTATTATTATTTAAAAATAATTTAATAATGATCCAAAATATTATAAGCCTATAGCCCAAAACTTAAAACATTAAAAAAATATAATTACTACAGGTCATTAATCTACTACTATAGTAGGTCAATTTTTCAGGTGCACCCGTACCCCAAGTGTACCATAAAATTCCTCTCAATTTTCACCTCTTTTTAATTCTCATACTTAAGATCTTCTTCGGTACTACATGGGAGCAACGACATGTACGAATTAG
Organism: Ajuga chamaepitys; assembly: GCA_958295605.1. Lineage (NCBI taxonomy): Eukaryota > Viridiplantae > Streptophyta > Magnoliopsida > Lamiales > Lamiaceae > Ajuga > Ajuga chamaepitys. The sequence continues at coordinate 27,367,963 of OY282496.1, read as the reverse complement.
TAGCACACCATATTTTACACAGTACCATGATTTCGGCACGGCGTGAAAATATTATATTACTTCAAGAAGAATTTTTGTGTACTCGTACCATGACAATAACTCTCGTCCCATGATAAATATACCTCCTACCATGGATTAGCACAACCCAAAAACGACATGCATAGAAATATTCTTTTGTGTACTCGTACCATGATAAATGTACCTCGTGCCATGATTTAGCACATCCCAAAAAGGGCACGCGTAGAAATATTCTTTTGAGTACTCGTGCCATGATAAATGTAACTTATGCCATACTAAATATAAATTGTGGGAAATTCTCAGAGATAGAAGGAGAAATGGAGCTTCAGATAAATGGTGGATTTTGAAATGAGAGAAGAGAGAGAGAAAACGATATGTTCTGGAAAAGAGGATGGGGAGGAGAGAGAAAACACTGGCAGATAAGACAAAGGGGAGAGTCGGGTGAATAGTAAAAAATGGCTAGATTTGATATTTTAAGATTTGATGACAAAATCCAGATATTTGTTATAGAAATGGCTAGTTATAATCCTTTCCCTATGTTTTTTTACTCTGTTAACTTTCTTTCATCAATTCTATTCACTTCTTGTATGCAGTGCTTAATTTGCCGACCATTTAGTGTAAACTCACCCCACCCACCAACTTCCACAAAAAACTATTTCATTGCATTAACTGATTTTTTTCTTCCTTTCCTTTAGCCATCATTTCATTCTCTCTTTTTCGTACTCTTTATCTCGCCGCCGGAACTGGGGCAGATTGTGTAATCCCACTAGTATATTACCCGCACGATGCCCGAGATAACTTTTCTTTTTTCTATTTTCACATATGCCAGAGTCCATATTTTGAATGTAATAAGAGTTTTACTATTTTCCTTAACATACTAATTGTACATGCATTGTATTTTATTGTAACTATGAAATTCTATTTATGTATATATGTTTTTAGTTATACTTTAATTTTCAACAAAAATGTTACATGCACCAAAACATTATAATACCACATTGATTTTTATATATCACTAATAAACTATATACTACACACACACGCATATATATATATATCAAATTCTTGATATGAGATGTATCAATAAACAATTAGCATCATTAACCATGAAATTGAAGACACATTATGTCTAACTGATACTGAAAACACATAATACATTTTTCTTAAAATATGTACAAACGAAAATGTACTTCTATTTACAGATTCTAGAAAACTTACTTGTTCACAACATTTGTCAGTGTCTTTCTTTGAGGACCATCTTCATCACAAATTAAAATTTTTAAACCTTTCCAATTTGTAAACTCTGGAAACAACAACTCATAGTTGCCCATCACAAAAGATAGGTTTTCTTCAAGAACAAACTCACATGGCTTAGAGATTGTCCCTGACTTTTATTGATCATCATGATGTACGAAACAATAAAGGGAAGTTGTCTCATTGGAATCTAGAAGGCAATTCTCTTATCAGAAGGAGTAACAAAAAGCTGAGAGACCAAGATCTTCTAACCATCATTGTTTCCTGAAAGAACTTCCGCCTCAACTACATGATCACCAAGCTTCATAATTGCCAGTAGGGTTCCATTACATAAACGGAGCGAGTGATCTATGTTTCTCAAGAGCATTAAATGTTAACGGAAATATCATCACCTCTTCAACACGAGAAACCCTACAGCTATAATAGAGAGAGAGAGAGAGAGAGAGAGAGAGAGAGAGAGAGAGAGAGAGAGAGAGAGAGAGAAAGAGAGAGACTCAAGACTGATAAAATATTGGAATACCAGAAATACTGAGCAACTGAATTCAAGAACAAAAACAAGAAAAATGGTACAACTGAAATCTTGAATACAAGCATAATTCTCAAAACATGCAAAGGTTCTCAAAACGTCTACAAGCAAGCTCACAAGTTACTCTCTCTTAATCGCGATCTCTCTCACTATAGCTCCCCCATCTCTGAATTTGTTCAAGAATTTTTAGAGGTAGATTTGAGTTGAAGAAACATTCTTATACCTAACTCTTTGCATTGTATAACAGGGAGTCTTTTGTTTAATTACGGATTCAAACTAGACTAATGCAGTTCCAATGAACTGGTACAGTTAGAGGTGTAGTCTTCCAATGATAAGCGAAAACTATTGTAGGCGCAAAGTTGAGACTTGCGCATCATGTAATTAAGATTGTACTGTGTGAAAAACTTAGAGAATTTTCCTTGTGTGGGGGAAGAGTGAACGTAGAAAGATTACCCCTATCTTCGAACCACTATAATCTTTGTGTGTTTATCTTCTTATTTTTATCGGGTTTTAATTTTTTATGTAACCTACTACATGTAACTTGCATTGTCTTGAAAACTCTTTTACTTATTCTCTTGTGCGTAAAACTCATAAGGAAATGCTAGTAGTAAGTCTAAAAAGGAATACCGTGTTCTACTCAAACTATTTTATAGGAAATTAGTTCTAATCTTTATTGTAAGAACTAATTCCATACATCCGACATCAATTTACTACCTATTGATTGAAAAGAAAAATCGGTAAAAGGTAAAGGTCTAGAGGCCTTCGCTTCCCCAACTCACTGAATCTCTACCACTTGGGACCTACAATAGGAATACCACTACTTAGCAACTCATTCTAGAACAAGGATTTTGTTCCAAGGATCCTCCAATCCACCATTTTGGAGTGGTGGCAATGAAAAAGCCCTAACCATCGAACTCCCACTACGAATTTCTTTCAGAACCTGTAATTTATTGCTGGTATTTTTTATGTATGTTTTCGGCATAAAATCATAACACAATTGGTATTAAAATATATACATAATGCTTGTTTGCCTTATATTTTATATGTTGTGTGGATTTCACGTGTTTTGTTGATTTTGTAGTGATTTTTATATACAATTGAGCTTAATAAGAATAATTGTGGAATCCCTATGGAGAAATAAGTGAAGAAAAAGACCAAACAAGGAGAAATGATTGGGCTTGAGAATGAACTTAAACTGGAAACAAAGTTGGGCCAACCCAAAACAAAGAAGAAAACGTGAAGAACGAGCATGCAGAATGCTCAACCAAGCCGGGTTACGATGCAGTATTGCTCGACCCATCCATGCAGGGGCTAGGTCGAGCTGAGTTTTGTTTAACCTCGGCCATTTTTGTCTAAATCTGATTCTTACCCTAATTTGCTAGTCCAGTGCACTCATATAAATACCTCAAGGCTCTCTACAGAAAAAAAAAGGTCATGTAATATACTACTTCAATTTATACAAAAGATAAACACTATGTGAGGGACATAAAAGTAGAGTAGAAGAGCCGGGAGGAGAAATAGTAGCAGCGGAGTATCTGGGAGGAGCACGCCACACGTCGTATGCCATCACTGCTCTTTGGTTAAGTAGTATTTTATTTTATTGCTATGATGTTTACTTTTTATTCTATTATTTTATTATGTTCTAGTATAGAGTTATCGTTTATGTTCTAGGATTCTATAATGTAGGATTTTATAGCTGTGTAAATCGTGGAGTATATATTTTAATCTATTTTATACCGTTTATTTTTTATTTTATCGTGTTGAGATATGATTAATTCTAGATTAGATTGATGACATAATGTAGCACACGATAATTCGTGTCCAAAACTCGAGAGATGAGGACATACATTCCCAAACAACATGCAACACAATTATTCAACAGACCGGGAGGTTGAGAAGGACTATGGGTGCATTTCTTTGGTACATTTAGGAGTTGTATATAACCGGGAGGTTAATTTGGTCCATATGCTCTACACCTCTATCGCTTTGGGAAGGGGACTGAGATACACTTTGCGAAGCCTCATAATAATTGAAATGAATACATGAGGAGTATCATCTTTGATTGAATTTATTAATTCTATATGAAATCTAAGAACTCTGGAATGATTTTAATAATTGAATTTAATCCACAAGTTGTAAAGGCTGTAAATACGCTAAAATTCTGCTTTAATTATTCTAATTTATTATTTTTCTAAAGTCTAGGTTTCCATTAGATTAACTGGGAACAAAATTCAACATCATTTGACAGTCTAGATAAATCAATATTATTTAGTGTAGTAATTTGATTAGGATTTTCACTGGTATCTGTGGAATACGTTCTTGCTCATCACTACACTAGCAACTACACCTTGAACTTGCGGTTTAGGCTAGTAAAAAGAGTACCAATCAGTAATTCGATCAATATGCGATTCATATTCAGGCTCTTCATGTACTAAATCTCTGAGAAGTCTCTCGATTCTTTGATCAAAACCCATATACAACAATAATGCACATATAGAAGTGAGATTGTAAAGCCATTGGATGTCCACTATATTAGAATTTCTCTTTTTGGTTGAGCATTTTTCCAATTTTTGATTTACCAAACTTGCCATAATCATTTGATTTCAAGTTATTTGATAAACAAGCAAGGGAATAAAGAGGCACAAGACTTAGGAAAATAAATAGTATTTTATTTCACTTAGTACCCTAGGTCATGCACTAAAAGCTTCTTATTCAAATACTAAATGTGCTCATGTGAATGACTTTGGACGGCCCACTCGTTGACTCTAGGTGGTTCGACTCGATTATTTATTAGGAAGATGGTACGCATTCACTCAGTGTAGGTGATGCAACTCTTTTTCCTCCCTTGAGCCAACAGATTTTCATTTTTTCCTTCCAATTATTCATTTTTATCTCCTGGGCTAAGTCCAAAATAAATGACAGTGCTATTCTAGCTTTTTTCTTTTAAGACTTCATTACTCTTCTCGAGGTACACAATGTTACAAAATATATATTTAGTTTTGATGATGGCAAAACCACTTGTAAAAGGTAGGAACTAGTGGCCCATGACTTCTGTACTCTATGTAATTGATAGAGTTAGTTCTACTTAGGCAAAGTCGCATCAAGCAAACAACAAGATCATCAAGGTTACTGCAAGCAACCAAGTCCAAGTAAGTAGCATGAAAAGGAGATTATAGTGAACACGCAGTACGGTTGCCTATGCCAATCCAACATACAACATCACTTGCAGCAAGGGAGGTACACCCAGCAAGCAAGCAACGGTCATGTCCAAAGTGCCAAGGTCAAAGTCAAAAGGTAAGGGATCAATTTCAAAAATATAGCTAGAGAGATAAGGTTCAAACCTTGCACTAACTATCCAACTACGTGGGGACACATTACCTGACATAAAGTAAAAGCAACACTAGACAGTTACAATACACTACAACCACTCTGAACAACTCCCTACCAGAATGGACAAACGGCTCTATGCCGTACGAAGAGCATTAAAAGTCAACGAAATTATTTTCTCACCCTTCAACTGGAAGATATCCAAACTGCTATAAATAGAAGGAGATGGAGGATGAAGCAAAGGTTACCGAACAACCAAAACATAGAAATTACTTCGGATCAAAGCACTGAAGCATTCTATTCAAAGCTTCGATGTATACAACACTCTGATAATCTTTTAAGTGTTTTGTGCAAAGTAAACAAGAGAAAGATAGCAAGCAACAAAGATATTCAAGTGAAGATTCAAGCTGCAACTAGACTCTACAGTCACTCGACCTTTGCCTTAGTCCTAATCCTTCTCAAAACCAAGAAGCTCGCCAACATTTCAATTGATATTCAAGTTTAGTGGCAGCTACTAGAAGTTGAAGAAAAAGCTTCATTAACCAATCTCACGAGCGGTTTATTGAACGGGGAGTCTTCATTTAAATTTGGGATTCAAAGTAGAGTGGTATTCTGATGAATGTGTGTACAATAGAGGAGTAGCCTTCCGAGGATAGGCAAAAACTATTGTAAGGAGCTAAATAGACTTAGACTTCGGCGTAGCTAAGTTTTACTGTGTGGACTTCTTAGTGTAATTTTCGTGTGTAAGAGAAGAGTGGACGTAGAAGGATTACCCCCACTTTCGATCCATTATAAATTGTGTGTATACTTTTATATTGTTTTTACTTACTGTTGCTGGCATACTACATAGATACTGCATTGATTTGTAAAAAATAGATTTACATATTTTGCTGCATAAAACTCTACCTGAGCATTGCTTACTATAAGTAACCAAAGACCAGTCTACTTCGTGCCTACTGTCTAGTGTTAACTTATTGTTACAACTTTGCTGTAAGAACAAGTATCTTATAATAAGCAACAATCTACTGCTCAAAGTGAATTAAAAAGAAAATTTGAGTTAGAGGTTTATTCACCCCTCCCCCCCCCCCCCCCCCTCTCTAAACCTCTACCACTTAGGACTAGCACACAAGATTTTCAATGATTACAACACTCGATATCTACTTGAGTTTCTTATTTCTACGTTTCATACAACATATTTTTTGTAAGCTGGGCTCAATGATTGGAGTACACAAATGTCAACTAGAAACTATCAACAGACAATGAATTACAATTACCTCACCTAGTGACCTCATCCACCTTATAGCTTCTTCCTACATCTTCTTCAATTTTTTTTACCACCTAATGCCAATTCATTTTATTCTTCACAAGAATATCCTCAATCGTTTCGTGTGTATTTTGGAATCATATACCGCTCACAAGTGTCACAACTTCGGACTGAGTTATTTTATATACACTTGCAATCCTATTTACTATGCCAAAGTGTTCCCTTACTCGTGAATCATATCAACTTATCAATTTTATTGATTTTACAAAGAATCCTCTAAGTTCTTTTATGCTCAACTTTTTAGAGAATTGAATTTGAAATTTCAAGATATGGGACACTTCCAATTTTATTCCTCATTTCTCAACAATCAACCCAAACAAAAAGTCAATCAAGTGTTGTTCTTCCAACAAGAAATTACCCACAAAAGACATAATAAAGCGTAAGAAAGTAACATGGCATAGGTCACCATAATGAGCAATTTAACAAACACGAGGAACATCCTCTCAAGTATATGAAATAACAAATCATCCCTCTCCCCACAAACCTAGGCTAAACAAAAGCCCAAGTAACTCAAAAATTAAAATCACGGGAGGTAAATCACATGCACACCAAATTCCCAAAAATAAATTCATGATCAAGCAATTAACCGCTCGGTGCATGTAAGCATGTTATTCCATAAAATTTCCACTCATCAAGAATGCTCTGACCAATCACATGTCCACATCAACCAATTATTTCAACAACACAAAAGATTCAATTCTTCAAGAGTTATGTGGGTACAAGTTTCCATGATTGGTTACGCAAATGTGAGGAGATAATCTCTATCTATACTAACAATATCTCTCCTATATGTCCCCACAAACTTAAATGCTAGCATGTCATTTAAGTAAGCATATGAACTCAAGTGCACGTAATACAATTAAGCATATACTAACAATTCACAAAAATTTAATCATAGAAACCAATGGCAAGCAAAGATAACACGAATCAAGTAAGTACAATTATGCACATGCAAAAGAAATAATAAGATAGATAGAGTGAAGCAAACCGGGCACCATTGGTGCTTGGGGCAAATCCTCCATTGTACCGGTATGATTGCAGTCGGTTTCTGAAGCTGACTTTGTAATTATGTTGCAACCGGTGGCTCACTCATTTGAGGGAGGTTCTAGCTTTTTATATTTCATTTTTGTCTTACTCTAGTGATTAATCTCGATTCGGCATCACTAATGCTTGGGGACTTTTCTTCAAGATTTATACTCTTTTGCTTCACTTGAGTCACATGGGTCAAGTACATATACACATAACTCAAGAAAACATCAAATCTAATAAATAAGATAAGAGAAATAGAATTAAAATAAAATTAACTATTCCTAAGAAAACAATAAAAGGTGCTTCGGATGCCTCCCAAATGTGCTTTTTCAAGGTCACTAGCTTGACCCTTTTCATCTTCTTGTTGTCAAGGAGGCTCAAAGTAAAAGCTCTCATCCTTGATTCGTATACTCCCCCTTGAGTGAATCTCCAACTAATCATTGTCCTTGATTCTTTGAATCCCCATTTCATCATTTCCCACACGTTTTTCACTACCGTTCTTTCCTTTGGTCCTCCTTACAAAAAGGCTTCTCACAAGAAATAAGTGTTTAAGCATAAATAATAGAAATATGATAAATCTAGCAAATATGCTAAAACTCTCTCGATACGCTTTTGCAATAGAGGGTGCTTCAAATTTCACCAAAAGTTTTTCTTTCCAATTGGGAAGAATTTTTAAACCAATGCCCTTTTTGAAGAAAATCAAGTTAGTTGGTGAGGAAAATTATTTCGTCTCAATAAAATCATGCTTGGCAGTGTTTAAAAATTATTTCTTAACATCTTGTAGTAAATATGAAGAAACGTGAATGTGATTTAAATGTTTAGAAGCCAAATTGTCATGTTTAGGGGTTATGCCCTTTCTTGAAAAATAAATTATCCCTCTCGAATAGGGGTGGCTCCCCATAAACTTGAATCTTTAATTAGGTGAAATGGGACTCATTCCAAATGACAAGAGAAGGAGAAGGTTCAACCTCAATCATGTCCCAAGATAAAGTCTCGTCCCAATTGTTAGGAATCGGGGGCAGTATCATGTGCAATAATAGCTGAGGTTTCATTTTCAACAATGTCATAAGAGTAGTCATCCAAACAAGAAATTCAAGAACCTCAAAATGTATCCATCTCCTCATTTTCAATTCCTAACTCAACACACAAAGAAGGGGGAGTTGGATTACATTCTTCATGATTCAATCCTAGACTAACCACATCCGAGTTTTCACTTACTTCAAGCTTGTCCTCAAACGTAACCTCATATGCACATTCCGGTTCAAGCCTAGATCCTAGCTCACCTTCATCCTCAATCTATCATTCCAAGAAATGGAGTCTATATTCTCAAAAAGAGAGTTTTCATATAAATCTTATTTGATCATGTCCGATGAAACGACTAAAAAATGGGACTAGAATGACTTGGAAAAGGAAACGACTCCTCAACCGAATGTCCATTCCCTAAAAGATTCCCAACACTCTCATCGACACAAGTAATCCCAACACCCTCAGTTGCGCTTCTACTTAGGTCAAGCTTGCGTTTGTGAGATAATGCTTCTTGGGGGAGATGGATGTATAGCTTCCAACTTCATCGGACATTTCTGGGGAAGATTGGAGATCTACCTTGACCGGCCCATACTCTTATTCGTAGAGTGCATCCTGATGCATTGTTTCCTAATCTAGTAAACCGCAAGTGTATGGTGCTAGTGTAGCTAGTGGCAAACAAGGTTGATCCCACATAGACTATGCCTTATGTTTAGTTTAATACCCTAATTTTAATAATTCTACTGTATCTAGGCCCTCAAATAAAAGGATTTGGTTTTTTAATCTGAAACCTAAATTGGAGAAAACAATTAAACCAAAGGTAATAAACAATTGCTCAATCAAAGAAAATAAGTAACCACGAACAGTTCAATCAGATTATAGGCGCGATCTTGGGATTTCATTTAAGTTATTATCTCCTATGCTTGATAACCCTATTAATCTAGACTTTTAAACCAGTTCTATCGTTTTTTAGGCGGCACGACTATTTTTTAGCCCTTCTCTCAGACGATGCTAACGTGTAGATCAATTATGGATAATTACCCTCTCGGGCTAACTACCACACAACAACTCCTAAAAGACCCTAGACCAGTGCTTACATAAACACCTTATTTCTGTCGGACGATGTCTACGCTATATATCTCAAGTCTATTAACAAAACTCTCCTCTCGGACACCAAACTGTTAAACTTGTAGACAAATATCAAGTGATCAAATTGATACAATCATATGAACAAGTACAAGCATGTAGATAAACGAGTAAACTGGAATCTAGAATTGAACGAATAAATCAAAACATAGTCAATAAAAACCTACTCACTAACCCTAGAGCACAATAGGATTAGTTACCCATAATCATAATTAAAAGACAAGATAATTCATAGACAAGCATCTTGTACAAATAAAAATAAAGATGAAAATACTCAAAACCCAGATCTTTAATCTTGATCTTTGTCTCTCGCGTTCCTTGCTCTTCAATCCAAGCTTCCAAGTGCTTTCTAATGATAAAAGTGTTTTTTTTTTCTCGGAATTGAGAGCTTGTATTTATAGTTTTGGATGGAATAGGATTGACACGGGCTAAAAATAGGCCAAAATGCGTAAGAAAGTCATAAACCGACTAAGCAACTCGACCGAGCCACTTAGCTTGACTTGACCGAGTCGATTTCGCGTCAAATGGCCTCAACCGGGTTATGTCCACAAGTTCTAGAACTCGACCAAGTCATTACTACAACTCGCCCAAGTTGGTTTTTCTAGACTTCAACCTTTTCTAACTCGTTTACTAACTCGACCGAGTCCCAATTTGGACTCAACCGAGTTGTATTCGCTTGACCAATTCTTCCTTTTCTTCATTTCTTCACACTATCATTGCTCGTTTCTTCTCCAAACTTTGTGGAAACGAAACTTTTGGCATAAAATCACTCAAATAACTTTAGTACACACACAAATACGTCATCCGACATAATATAATGAATTTAAGCACAATTCGATCAATTATGCATGCAAATGCTATCAAATCCTCTTATAAATCGACCAAAAAGCATGCATACACGACGTGTTTCACTTCCACATCTCTTGAAGTCCCTAATTTGGATTTTGGCCTAATTGGTTATGAAAGTGACCTTGAAGTCTTCGCTCATCTCTTTACTCATAGGTTCACCGTATCCCATGTAGTCGAAAATTTCATCCAACTTGCTCCTTTTTTGGTGTTTCCACAGTTTCCTCTTCCAACTCTTCCTTGGCTAGAAGTGATTTTCCTTTACATAATGTGGGAAACTTATGGTGGAACAAAGCTGCTAGTCCATCCCATGTAGCGAAAGTGTGAAGAAGCTCATCTTCAAACCATCACCTTGCCTCACCATCCAAGGAGAAAGGAAACCATTAAATTGCAAGACCATCTAATTGTTCATTTTTTACATTGATACACCTAATGGTATCTAAATGCTCAATTAGGTGCTCATAAGAATCTTCACCCTCTTCATTCATTTGGGCTAAAACTATCTTATTCGGAGTGAACTTGACCTCTGTGGTTGTTTCTTCCACCTTCTCCTCACATACATTATTCATGAAACATTGCTCTTAGTGGGGTATGGGAGTGATAGAGTTCATTCCTTCGGGAATTGGAAAGGAAGATTGGAGCTCCTTAATGAAACTATTAGTTCCTCTATCTCAATTTTCTTCACTATCATCATATTCAAGGCACTCGTCAGGGAGCTGTGATGATACTGACAATTACAACCACTCTTGAAGAATTGTTGCCTCGGATAGTCGGAGAGCTCATGATCTCCTGTACACAATGGTCACGTTTCGTTGGACGTGCCAAATTAAATAGTATATATATAGATTAATATATATACTAAACCTCAACCTATAACTCCAACTAGTAGAGCGATAAGTAAGGGTCGATCCCACGAGGAACGACAGTATAATGTTGTTTCGATATGTCAAGCAATTTTAAAATTCAAATAAGAACAAAAACAAATAACGAAAACAATAAAGGTGGGGGTTTTGTTTGTCAAGTTATAAACTAACAAAAACTACCAAGAACAACTATTTAACTATGATCAACTAAACTTAAGATTCAATTAACAAAAGATGACAAGATAAGTAGATTGATTTTTGGGTTTTTAAAGTATGATTAAAGTATTCAACCCTTGATCAAGTATCCCCTTGTTTCAAACAATCTATGTAATTAATGTCATTACTCAATTGGTTAGCTTTGAAACTCCTACTCCAAGATTGATAACAAGCTCTATCAATCTTGTTGTCTCTTAAGTATGATTAATCAAAATAAGCTCTTCAATTAATCCTACTCAACTTATCAAATCCTAAAACAAGCTCTTTAAGAATCAATAGTCGAGTGCAATACGAATTAAGACAACGGAGTAGATTTCGACATAGAACTCGTAAATTCGGTTCTAGTGGTCGAAATCTATGTTATCCCCAATAAAATGAATCTCTTGTTTGCAACCCGGGAATCGGATTCATAACAATTATGGATTATAAACCCAATTCTAGCAACAAACTAACAAATATCCAAATGGGCGATCAAACCACAATTCAATTCATAAGTGTGAATTAACAATCCCAAATAACATAGAAAATTCCAAAAACATAATCTAATCGGTTAAAAACTGTAGAAATTACATAAACATTCTCAATCCAAGGTTCAACTAATGATCAAGGGCTGAAATAAGGGTGCTAGCCACCCATTACTCCTAATACAATCAGTAAATCAAAGGAAATACAATAAGACATGATAAAATTATAGAAGAAACCAAGAACTTGGGTTGAGGAATGAAAAGCATTCAATCTTCTTCCCAATGGAATCCTTGAGGATGATGGAGGCTGGAAAATATGTTATTCAATGTCCAAAGATAGGTTAATTTCGAAAGGGAGGATATATATATAGGGGAAGAGTTGTTACTTCAATTAAAGGCAAAATCGCGTTTAGAAATTTAAAACAGGGTAAAGGATCTCGGCCGAGATGCAAGTGTGTCTCGGCACAGACGTGAAAAAGGGGTTTTTTAGCTTGTGAAATTGAGGGCTGATCTCGGCCGAGATGCAAGTGTGTCTCGGCTGAGACGTGAGAAAAGAGATTTTAGGATTTTGATTATCTCGGCCGAGATTGGGTTTCATCTCGGCCGAGATCTTCATCTTCTCAAAACTTAAGGATTTTCCTGGGGAGTCATCTCGGCCAAGCTAAGATTTGTATCCTGTCTCAATCGAGATCAAACTTTTAGCCCTGTCCTTTGTTGCCTCGATCGATCCACCGACTCCGCGATCGTTTGATGCTTTTTCGATCCTTTTTCACCTGTTTTAACATATATATGAACAAAATGCATTATTTTGCCCAATGAGAATAATATGCACGAAATACACGTGAAATTGCACAAAAACAACACTAAAATGATACTTAATGTGTCCTAAAGTGTATGCACGAACTCGTGTACCAAATCCCCCCAAACTTGAACTTTTGTTCGTCCCGAACAAATAAAGAAAAAGACGAAAGAACACGTGTTTAGGACAGATTTAAGTGGCAATTGGTTTCAGATTATTTTCTAAAAACAAGTTAAACATGAAAGTAACGAGCATATGCGATAGGCTAAATCTACTACTCTCAAGACTCGACGTTCTCGATTTAAGATCCTCACCGGTGAGTGTATCTCTCGACTCTCGAGTGTATTAAATGGAGTATGTAAACGCTCGCATCGAAGTGCATGAAATGCCTACCATAGGCTTGCCAATCATCAAAACTCGAAAATGTACTTGACATATGTGGCAAAGAATCAAATAGGTCTTTAATAGGTTGTAATTTTGGCTTGGGGTAAGGTGGGATGATTTTAGGTGAGAGTGACTATAAAAATGGACTAAACGAGGGGCCCCTACCCGTCTACCCTTCAAACAACAATCGCTCTACCTCACTTATTCACTTCCAATTCAAATCGGTTCTAAGACTCGACTTCTTCACCTTATTTCAGCCTACATCTCCCATTTTTATCAATTCTCACATGAGATGTGTTTCTTAAAACTTTTTCAACCTTGAGAATGATAATCACAAGATGTTATGATTTTTCACCAACCTCTCCAGTTATAACACTACAAAGTATATACAATGAACTCTTTCTTTTATTTTCTGATTTTTTTTATTTTTCTCGGTTTTTGATTTTTTTTTATGGAGAGGCTCGTGTTCTTAATTCTTTCCTATTTTATGTGTTTCCCTTTCACCTTCGACAATTTCCACTAGTCTACCCAATTTGATCCCAATCTCACAACCCAACTACCTTCCAACCGCCTCCCTTATACTCTTATAGTCCATTTGGTTTCAAAGGCTAAATGAAAGGGGATTGGCTTGTAAAGCTGGCTATCAAACAAAAAGGCTTTAAGCTCAAGGGGCTTAACTAGAGACAATGTCAAATTTGGTATAAAGGAAATATTTTCAATCTTTTGCAATAGGTTTTGATCAAGAATTGGCTAATATCATTTTCAATGACGCAACATGTATCGACTTATTCAAAAGTAGAGAATTAGGGCAAGTTCTAGAGGAAAATGCATGCATTCAATGAATTTCACACCGAAAGAAGAATTTGAAGTACTCCAAAGATGGGAGTATCTATTTAGGCTCAAAAACTCACTTTGGACAAAATTTTGATCAAAAATCTTGAATGCAAGCTCGATTTTGTTTCAATAGACTACTATGCTCTTATCATGTGCCATTTTTTTTTTTTTGTTCAAAAAGTTTTTCATCATTAGCCAATGCCACATTTTCTTCCTACATGGTCCAATCACTTTTCTCTTGGGCTGCCAACTTGTACGCTTACCACCCCCCTCCCCAAACTTGGTCAATGACCAAAGTTTGTGGAAAAGAGGAGTACAAGTTGGTGCTTGTCGAAATCAACCAATTATTCAGTATTATCCAACCCAATTCTACTAAAAAAAATTAACAAAATTATTATTCCTAAGTGTGTAAAATACCAAATCAAAATGCCAACACTAATGCTCATAAACCAACAAAAGATAAGCAAAGGCTCACAGGCCCACCAAAGTCATCTACAATTAAACAGAAACATCCAAGATAGCTACCACAGGCAAACATTCAAATCTATTTGGCACACATGCCGTCAAACCAAAATGAGCAAGTTTCAGAAAAGAGGCACACGGGCCAATAATACAATCTAAAACAGCCAATAATCATAAGGAATCAGAAAAGAGGCAGAAGGAGGGTTCGAGAATTCTGGCGGCCAAGAGTGTCTCACCCCCTATTCTTCCCCCAAACTTAGTTTGTGAAGAAACGGGCAAGGCATTCTCGGTGCTCTACTCATAGCGACTTGGAAGGCCTGACGTCTCGAGGGCTCGAGCCAGTAAAACATCCTTGGATGCTTTTGTGAACAAGGCTAGTAACTTGTTCTGACTCTCTTTGATTTCCTTCATTTCCTCCCTCATTTGATGGACATCTCCCCTCATTGCACTGATATCAGCTTTGATGTCCTGCACGCCCGACTCTAAACTGCTCAGCCGGTCACTGTGCTCTTCCTGAATGTTGGCCCGAGATTGCACAACAGATGCCGGTCTCTTCCTGCTTGGCTGATTGCTCCCTTCTACATTCCCCGTACTCATCTCCCTTGCCACAGTCCGTGGCTTCTTGCCCCTCTGATAACGTGTTAACTCGGCGCTGGTCGGATCCCGTGATTCTCTTAAATGATCTTCCGAGCTCAGTGCCAAGTTGTTCGTGCTGTTCTCCAGGCGCTCGATGTAGGTCCGACTGGGGTTTGGGAGACGAAGGTACGGTCCCACATTCTGGAGGACATAGGGGACAGACGGTCCCGAGGTTCCCTCTCGGTACCCGAGCATGGCAATTCTCATATTTTCCATCTCCTCCCAGTCTAAATAATATTCAGTGCTGATGGGTGTGTACTATGGGAGGGGTACATTGTAATACTCGAGGATGGGGGTAATCAGAGCCCTACAGTAAATCGGGTCTGGACCTTTCTCTCTCTTCCGTTATGTCCTCAATTCCTTGACTATCTTCTGAAAGCTCAATATCATGTCGCACTGAAAATCCCTCAACCTTCTGTCCACAATAGCCCACAAAATCTCCATCTCATATGATCGAGGAGAACTAATCTCTTTCCTGCCACATATGATCGAGCTCAACAACTTCTGCAAAATATTTTACGATCGGGCTCCTTATGAAAGTCAATCTAGAGCTCCAACATATGGGATCGGGTCGTCCATTGAGTTAACACCTGAAGCAACAACAGAAGGAGTGACCAAGTCTGGGGCTGCTGGAACATAAGCTCGGTCGAGAGATGTAAGCTCGGCCGAGTCCAATGCTGTGTTGCTATATTCCTGATTCCCTGGAGTGTTGTCTCAATCGAGAAGAGGGCTCTCGGCCAAGATGCTTCTTAGAGCTGATGGATCGTGTGTTGCTGGAAGCTCGGCTCGGTCGAGAGAGGCAGTCTCGGCCGAGCATCCGGAGTTTGAAGATGCTTGTTCGTTGGGCGCTGGAAGGTCTTCTCGCGCGAGAGAGGCATTCTCGGCCGAACCGAGGAAGCCTAAACTTGATTGAGCGAGAGCTGCTGGAGGGTGAGCACGGTCGAGAGAGACATTCTCGGCCAAGTTGCTATTAGTAATTACTGATTCAGGAGCTTCTGATGCATCTCCCACACGTGTGGAGAGAGTATTCATAGCTACTTTCGGACGATACTCCTGACGAACCTTTGGCTTTGATTTCCGACGGACGGAAGGACCACGAGAACGGAATCGTGGCTGTTTTGATGTAGAAGTGGTAGATCGTACTCGACGACAGTTTGCCAACGAATGTCCAATTATATGACAGCTAGAGCATAATTCCGAACAGTCTTCATAGTATATAGAAACATTGACATGTATCCCACGATGCTGGACAACAATAGATTTGAGAAGATCATGTTGAAGATCCACTTCCACCAAGATTCGCGCATATTGCCCATAAATGCTACCGACACCACGAGGATCCAACTGAATAGGAGTCTCGATCATACCAGATATTCCCATTATCCAATTCTGAATCCAAAATTCCTGAGGTAATTGATAAACACGTACCCAAACCTGCGCAATAGTATTCTTGAAAGTATATGGGTTAAAATTCGGCATCCAACGAAACAATCATAAAGATCCTGGATTCATAATCAAGTGCAATTTCTGAAAAGCATTTTTACAATCAAGCTCAGTGGAAAATTAAAAGTTGTAAAAACCCAGACCAAGTGAAACCAAACGCTGTGAAGCAACCGGCTTCCAGATTTTCGTGAGATCAGCTTTAAGATAAAAAAATGGTCATGGGTTTATCCTTTTTATTGTATGAAATACGCCCAAGGAATGTGAGGGATGTGAAAACTTCAATTGACCATTAAACACCTCCTCATCAGAATTAATAGAGAAGATATTACCTCGCTGGTTTGAGCTTTCCAGCAGTGGAATAGAGCCTGTGGAGTCCGGAGAATTTCCAATAGCCGGAATGAAAGTGGATACCAAAATTGGTCCAAATCGAACAGGGATAGACAAATTTGGTGTAGGCAATATCCCGTCAGTTGATGTCGAATTAGGGCTTGCATGAGCCGCGTGCACAACACATGAGAGAGAGAGAGAGAGAGAGAGAGAGAGAGAGAGGGATAGAAAAATTTGGTGTAGGCAATATCCCGTAAGTTGATGTCGAATTAGGGCTTGCATGAGCCGCGTGCACAACACATGTGTGTGTGTGTGTGTGAGAGAGAGAGAGAGAGAGAGAGAGAGATATTAAACTAGTTTCCCTACCGGTGCTTTTGACATTAGTATGAATGAGCCAATCTTTACACTACAGTATACCAAAAACTCTCGTTCAAGTCACAATTTTCCAATAAGTCAACAAATTTAAATATCCAAAGAAGATTAAGGTTTTCCCTTAAATTCATAATTTTCACATTATCCAAAGGGGAATTTCCACAATGGCACAACATAAGGGAAATAATTAAAATTAAAAATAAGCAGAACCAAACCCGACATCACGCTTGCTTCTTTTTTTGCGTCCGATTCACATTAAAATGGTTGGAGGTGATTAAATGCAGTTGATTGAAGAAATATAGCTATTTGGGAGTAAAAAGACAAAAATACCATGATTTAAAGGGGCTCATAAAAATCACGTGACTTTTTAGCTGGAGATGCTGGAGGAAAAAAGTTTATATGACTACTAATAAAACTCATGAAAATTGTATGAGAATCTATTACAAAACATATTTATTTGTATTTAAGTGAAAAAATGCCTAAGATTGTATGACTCTATATAATTTTTCATTATCATAATAACTGAAAGATATTTATAAATATTCAGGAATAACCGAGGAGTTTACATACATTTTGCCTAAAATAATTATTTTAAACGGGTATATTTCATTAAATTTCTGACTGAAAACCCAAAACACAAAATACTCGGCTCAGAAATTTGTATCTGTTGAACTTGAAACTGGGAAGCACCAAAAGAAACGAGTGCAAGCAAAATTGGAATTAGGGCACGTAATTTTCCGTTTTGGTGAGCTGAAAAGAATGACAATCGACGATAACAGCTCTATATACGTGGGTGGCCTGCCGTACGACGTCACGGAGGATGGCCTCCGCCGAGTATTCTACGTGTACGGCGCCGTCATTGCTGTCAAGGTCTCATATACACTGATTTTCAGCTACTTCTCAACTTGAATCCCAAATTTTCATTTGCTGACACTGAACAATCACTTTGGACTGAAACCTGTGAAGTTTGCTTCGGATTTCTTTATTTTGTTCATTAAATGAATTTCCGCTGCATAATTGTGATATATCTACTGCTAAAGAATGTAATTTTCAACTTGCAATTAAGTTGGTATAGTATATATTTATAGGTTTTGGGAAACCTGCGTGGGCAATGTTTTGATTGGTGTGTTCTCGAGGGAAGTATTCATTTATTGCATCTCTCCTAAGCATATTAAAGCTATATTTGGGCTCTCATGATTTGAATTTAAAGTTTTTTCTGCCTGTGAAATGATATCAGTCCCCTAAATCAAGAGTAACATAGCCTAGTCCTTAGTACATAAATCTGTGCAGTTAGAGACAAGCCCAAGTGACAAGCCTCTAAGTTGGGAACCAATTGTTTAGCAAAGACTTGACACACAGAATTTGTCAGAGGATATTTATTCGCAAAACGTTCAGCAAAACTGCCTCTCATGACACTTTCACTGCTTTGTTTTATTACTGTTGTCACAAGGAAGGTGCTACTGCTTTTAATTAAAGACTATATTGAATCTTTTCCTTTTTGGGGAATATGACTATATTTTGTTTACTTGGATCTCCCTATTCTTGCCACAAGTAAGTAAGTAAGTAACTTTAGTCGATGTGCTATAAGCAAAAACTATTTTGTATTTTCAGATAATTAATGACCGATCTGTTGGGGGAAAATGCTATGGATTCGTTACTTTCGCTAATCCGAGATCAGCAATGAAAGCCATCAAGGAAATGGATGGCAAGGTGCTGTCTTGTCTCTCTCTCATCTCTAACTGATCTACAACTTCAAACTTACATTTGTTTTTTCACACTGATGTAGACATGGGTTTGTTATATGACTTGAGCTGTTTATCCCTTGAGATACTGATGTAAGTTGCTTTGATCCAGACCATTAATGGTCGAGTTGTTAGGGTCAATGATGTGCGCACTAGGGGTGGGAGAACAACCTTTAACCGTGAGATCCGTGACAGTTCTCGGCATGATTTGGATAGGAGAATTGACAGTGACAGAGGTCGAGATCGTGGAAGAGATGATCATTATGATCGGCACCGTCAACCGGAGGTACATAGGGAAAGGTCTCAAGACCATGACCAAAAGAGGGATAGAGGTCATGACCGTGCACATGCTCATGATCGTACATGGGATCGTTATGTGGATGAAGAGAGATTGCAGGACCACAGCAGACATGTGGATGATGTCGAGCAGGAGCTTGGGAGAAAGCATGAGCGTGACTGGGAAAGAGACAGTGAAAAGAATATCGAGGAACAGAGGAACATCTTTGAGCATAAAAGCAGGGACAAGGATAATCAGCACCAAGTTTATGCACTAAAGAGGTAAACTTTTCTGGATGATTTTGCTTATTATCAACTATTGATAATAAACACTTAAAAATTTAGCAATTGTTATTTAAATATTTCATTATTTCCTACAGCTGTTCCTAAATCTTCTCTGAAGATGCATATACAATCTTTTAGCCAGCAAGAAGTGTCTACTGTCTTTAAATTTCTCTCTTGTATTCACTGTTGGAGACAGTTGATGCCTTTGATTTCATTTCTATGTTTATCTACATTCCCCTTACGTATAGTGTGGTTTACATGTGGATTCACTTCTATACTTCTACCGATAACTGCCGCATTTACTTATTACCTTTGTAGTTATTTTATGAAAAATGCTGTTGAATATGTAACTATGTATGCCTGAGCAGGTCCAGATTTGATGATCATGGGAGTAGAGAGGTTTCGTTGGAGTCCTTTAATGATGATCAAGACCAGGTTGACCTCTTGATCTTTTCTGAACTCCATATGTATTCATCTGTTTGAGATTTGGTTGACTAATGCCATGAACATTTCTTGCTGCATCAACAGGGCGAACACAATTTAGCAGTTTCAAATCAAAAGCTTGAAGAACTCCGTAAGGAGGTATTCACTCTATTTTAGAGTTAAAACCAGAAAATATGCTGTAGAATGCTTATGCTGTAAGCCTGTAGCTTTGCCTCTAGAAGTTGGGCAGAGATAGTTTGAAAGATATGCTAATTGAACATGGGCAAAGATGGAAAAGAAAGCCCTGGTTTCACCTCAATGCAGCAGGTTGCCCTTTGCCCAACTCGGTTGTACCGATCGCAGTTTGCCTTGTCTTGTCTTGGAATCTCATACCAAGTCATTTAACTAATTTTAGTCCGGACTGAGTCCATGTGCACTTAACTGTCATTCCATATTTTCAAAAGGTTCCTTCCGTAAAGTATTGCCACCTGTAGGTCAGAATGTTAAAATCTTGATGGTCCTCAGTTAAAATCTCATCAGATACATCTTATTCAAGAACTTGACAGCAATATGCATGGTATGAATATACTTTACTGGATGAGTTTGTTGATCTGTATTTCCAATGGATTGTCTACTTGACCCAAGGTAACTTAATGAAAATAAATTATTTCCCTGATACTTGCATACGCCTTTTGTCCTAAACATCTCATGATGTCAAACTGGCGTGTCTTATGTTCTCGAACTTAGTTGAAACGAATAAACAGAAGATGTGAGTTGAAGCTGCTATTAGGCTAGCTAGTATAGGTGGAGGGTGAAGTGCGGAGATTGAGATTGGAGTGTGTTGCTGCTAATGCCTTTCTGCTTGTGGGGTTGAGGGGTCGGAAGTGAGGTCGCTAGGTTATGCTCTGTGTGGGTTTATGGTCTGGGACGACATGCCGTGTTAGATTGTGGTTGAAGTTTGTAATTGGTACACAGGGTTGAGCTTCATGTGGAATCCGTGATGAATTTATTTTGTTCTGAATGGTATTTGATGGACACTATACTAATTTACAGGAGTTGGTCTAGTTGACGGTTGTCAACACTAATTCACACTGACTCTATCTTTATAAGAGTCCTACTGAAGCATACTTCTGGATCTGAATCACCTTCAATCCTCTTATAACTTTGCTATACAAAGACATGCTTACATATTTTAGTTTGCATTTTGTATTAAAATTGATCTGTCGATTTGTATGTTTAGTTATCATTTCTATGGTTAGTTAGATAAATTCATGAAATATCTATGAGATTATTGGTTGGTGACTGGTGGCTATCTATTCTTGTTCATGTAAAACTTTCTGCGTAGCCAGGTGGTAATGTAAAACAATATTATGGCTCATTGAACAGATATCTCATATCGAAGAATTAGTTTCAGACAAACAAGACAATGTTTCTAAATTACAGGAAAAATACCAGGTAATTAGTTCATTATGCTGATAAGCTGATATAGGTTTTTTGCCAGCATTTTCTTGGTATATTACTCGTTGCATTGGTTAATTATGCTTTCTCATAAGAATTATCTTTGTGACCCTAGAAATTGGAGGATTCATTGATTGCAGCAAAAAAGCTTACTTCACGTCGTCGCATACAATTAGCCAAGGTAGTGTATTGTGCCATGGGGTGCTAATTCTTCTTCGAGGTAGAAATCCTTACATATGGAGTTCTCTTTAAATGCTATCACTGTTGCAGCTGCATAAGTGTTATCTGCAAATGAGGGATTATGATGAGAGATCCAAAAAGTCCGAACAAGAACTCCATGTTAGCCTACTGCTCCCTGAACTCTATGTTTCTTTCTTCTTGATAGGCAATTTTAAGCTATGCTTTGTGGTCACTGGTATTTTCTTCTATATGAATCTGTGCAACATCATGTTTACCTAAAAAAATTATTGTCGGTAGCTGAGGAAAAAGATGGGCTCTTATTAGTTCATATAAATATAATTCTTGTAGGAAATATGACATTTAATAGTTTGAGCAAACATACCTTCAATACAAGGATATAATAAAGAAGAAAATCGTTGCTATCAACCATGCGGATGAAGAAATGAAGAGAAAACACCCAGCCCCCCAAAAAGAAGAAAATAAAAGAAAAGAAAAAGCTTGCATAGGAAGTACTTGTTTTTCGAGAGGAACTACTTGTTAGCTTGTTAGATAAAGTTGGGAATAGTCTGAATCTTCAGAGTTAAACAGGAAGGTTGATACCTTAGACAATTTTGGTTAGGTTTAGGGCTGGCTGAATGATGGATGACCAGAATTTGTTTTTTTTCTTAGGTTGATGAAATATAGTACCATTAAATTTTCCTAAACATTGATTGTCTTCTTTATGGATTAGTTGAAACACTTGTTACTTCTAATATAACCCCTTTCCAGTGGCTCGTTGACTCAACAGCGATTGACCTGGGAAACGATGGAGGAGGCGTTAGTGATGGAATAGTGACAAATGGGAGGGCTTGACATTATTTGGAGGTTCTGGTATTAAATATTTATTAGTGTCCTCTTGTCTTGCCTTCCATACACTGAAACTGTGCCATAGTGTTCTCATTACTGCATCCAGAACGGAGTTTTAGATATTTAATCAATTTTGTAATTGTTCTACTTTTCATTGCTCTCTACAAATGTGCTCCTCACAGCGTAATCGATTAAGTCAAAGCTGAACAAATGGTCTAGGAGAACATTTCCCATCCCATTATGATGAATTTCCAAATACCTCCCTTATCTCCTTGAACTCCAATTAAAGAAAAAAAAGAAGAAAAAAAGGATTGATTGTACTTTGGCTCATTGTATCATGTCTGGAACGACGAAATTGTCCTATGGGAACTGAGAAACAATCAGTTTCCAAATTGGCAATTCATTGTGAACATCCGAGTTGAGTAGGTAAAAGTATATCCGAGTTCTTAGAATCATGATCAACTTTCCTGTCAAGGAGACTCGAATAGTGGTCTCGAAAATTTGAAGGTATGTTCCTCTGCCCCTGCCCCTGCCCCTGCCCCTGTCCCTGTCCCTGTCCACGGCCCCTCCCTTCTCTTGTATTAGATATGATTTTCCCTAAGTTAGAATTTCAGTCTCCCTTCTCTTGTATTAGATATGATTTTCCCTTAGTTAGAATTTCATTCTTACCAAATAGGATTGTATCTGATTTTCAGATGGGATACCAGCATTTGGTCACCACTATTTGAATTTTTGAACCAAGTCTTTCAGAACGGTGTAAAGAGATTACCTTTCAATTTTGGGTTCACTGAAGTAGGCTATGTTAGCTGTCTGAGGATTTGTTATGTGTGACTTTGAAATGGTACAAACGGAAATGCAGAAAAGAACTCTTATTTTGGGACGAGGGAGTATTTAACTCGTCAAGTACGTATTACATGAATGTTGACAATGTTCTTGTTATCCCTATATAGTGCATAAAATTTCAAATGAGATATGAAGTCATGTGCACTCAGGACTTGCTGTAATACTACTTGGATAGACAATCACGAGTGCACTTGGAAACCTCGCTCTCTCAATCCACTGCGCTATTAAAGTCTGTTTTAATTAATAAACTGTAGGTGGTCCCAGAACTATTAGTTTAAAGAGGTTTCACTGTATTTATATGCTTGTGCGTGCGTGTGTTTCACTTGGTTGGAGTGAGTCAGACTCTAATGATCTTTATTTAATTTGTGCAAGTTTCTCATGGATTAAACTAAGCTGCTAAGGTCCTTATTGTCCTTAAAGTTGTTTGGTGGCTGGTTTTTTGCTCTGCAATAGAAAAAGGAAAAACAAAAACAAAAAAAAGCAGAAGAGTGGTCACTGAAATGTTTAGCAAAAGAGAGCAGCACTTAGCATATTGGAATATTATTTTACACTACCACTTAAGTTGAAGGTGCTAGAATTATTGGGAAAAGTCGCATTGCAAATCAAATTAAATGAACATAAACATAAAAAAGCACTTGTGGCTTGTTACTCTATATGAACCAGGATGTGGGGGGTTATCGTACACTCAAGGATAACCTTGGGATTGATACATTTCTGGTTATCCTGTCCAATGTTTACCTTTGTGGAAATTGGTTTGTACAACACACCATACTTGCGGGTGTTTTACCTTGTGTGGCCATTGTGGGACAAATAGTCCATATCATGGGTTATTTGTAAAAGTAAACAAGCATTTGTTAGGAAAATGGGTACTCGAAATGGACACTATCGTTTTGTAATATCTACGCTAAACTATCTGTTGGCCTCATCTGAGATACAATATCAAAGTGTGTTACAAGTGCAGATGAATTCTTGTTCCAGACGGGAATCAATATCTAGCTAACTATTGTTATTATTGTAGTCTTATCATTGTTTAAAAGCTTAGTGCATGACACGCACTAGGTGCATTATACATCAGGTTTAGCATTAAGTATGAGCCTGTTAATGTGTTGTCACCAAGTCATGGTTTATTAGATGCTACACGGGTCGGAGCGGATCGGAGATCTGGGTTGCTCTGGAACCGATTCGAAATTCGGAGATCTCCGAATTTCTAGCTCCGGAACCGAACCGAACCGAAAATCGGGTCGGTTTGGTTCGGAGATTCGGGTCTAATGGAGCGGATCAGTTCGATTCGGAGTTTTTCACTCAAAATAATAGTATTTCCCTAAAACATGACTATATCATATCAAATGATAAAATAAAATATAGTTCAATAAAAGATATTAAAATTGACCAACATAACATAGTTCATATGTGAATACAAGTCTAGAAGTCAAATTAAGCAAAATAAACTTCACATATTACATAATAGCTCAAAAACAATAACCATTAACGTCTCAATATTTTCACTTAATCAAAAGCTTTACATTAACTTTCGTCTTCAACTTTCATCCTCAACTTATTCTTCCGGTCCGTGATCCCATTGACACCTAACAAAAGCAAGAGGAATAATTGTTCAAGTCATTATGCTGCGGAAATAAATATGCACAGAAATTACGTGATCCCATAAATAATGCTAGTATGACAACAAAATACACAAATATTATTTCATATACCTCTCTAAGTTTACATCAACTATTAGTGAGACAAACCCAATGCACACTTTTGAAAGTTAAACTTACATTTACAGAAATTCAAAAACTATTAAATAAGTCTAATCATTTGCAACACAGCAATCAATCCAACTGTATCAACATAGAACTAGCAATCAAACCAAATTATTAAATAAGTTTAATAAGTTACATTTACAACTTGCTAGTATGACAACAGAAACAAAGCAATCATGTAAACTTATATTTAAACTATTAAATAACAAAGCAATTAAACCAAAATTACCTCTAGTGGATCAGTTTCACTCTCCAATATATAGAAATAAAGCAAACGTGTATTAACATAGAAAAATATTATCACAGTGAGGCGAGAGAGTGAGGCGCGAGTGTGGGTGATAGAGCGAGAGAGTGAACGGGGCAAGAGAGTGATGTGGGATTAGTCGATTAGGGTTTCTTGAAGTTATTAAAAGAAAACTTATAAATATATATATATATATATATATAAAATATATTTTATACTCCCTCCGTCCCAGTTAACTTGTCCTACTTTCCATTTCAGTCTGTCCCACTTAACTTGTCACACCCATAAATGACAATTAAAGGCAACAATCTCCAACCCTTAAAATATCCACATTCAATCTCCATCTTTAAAAAAATCAAAGATTCCACAAAATCTGTTTTTTATTAACATCCGTGCCCGGTCAACTGTGACAAGTTAACCGGGACGGAGGGAGTATAATTCAATTATATAATTATAATGAAAAAATATTAAATATGTTTATTTATATACAGATTTCGGTTCTACTCGGTTCTGATTTCGGTTCCTCGGTTCGGAACGGTTCGGTTTTGTCAAAAAAAATGTCGGATTGGTTCGGTTCGGATAAAGTCAAAAAGTCAACGGTTCGTTTCGATCCGGAGTGCTTTCGATTCGGGTTTCGATGCGAACCGGATAATCTCCGAGACCCGTGCTCACCCTAGCCTATCATGCACTAGGTGTTTTCATTCATATAAATGTGAGTTTGTGGCTATAAACACCCAGTGCATGATGCATACCGACTGTACACCTAGATTCCTAGCGCTTGGACTCGATCCAGATGTATTTTTTGCATTCTCAATTTTGAAATATTATCTTATAAACATAGATTATATGTTTGATTGGTGACTAGATCACCCTCTATCAGCTGAAATTGTATTGTATAATAACAAAACCAGACGTGGGTACACAAGAAAAAATTAAATTAGAGACATGCTCAAAGTTCTGTCTTTAATCACATGATACATGTTTCTAAATTAAAAGTAGTAATACACTTGAGATGAAATGTCTCGACTCTAAAAGGCTCGTATCTAAAATTTACTTAGAGCTTGATTTTTTTCCGTCTCTGAGATATCTATTATGAAATTAGAGACGGTATTACCTACATAAATAGAGATAAAATATGTCCTCTAATATTTGGTTGTCATTTCGTCAGCAGTCAGATGCTAATGATCTAAAACATTAACTTTTCATCTATGTTATGTTTTTATTACTTTTTATATGGTAACCAATATTATCTATTCTAAATGTCCATCTCTAATATATTTTTTTCTTGTAGTGGTAAATTTGAAAAACATAACACATTCATGCGTAATGATAATCCAAAAATAATTATTAAATAGGAATAATTAATATATATATATATATATATATATATATATATATATATATAAGTAAAATGGAGGGTATTAATGTTATTTCAGTTTTCCCTCCAAAACTTTTACACCATACAATTGGTAACTTTTTTTATTTTTGGTAGGTTCATAACTTTCTTTTATTTTTTTAAATACAAATAACTTTTTCATTTTTAATTTGATTTTTATGCATAATATACCAAATTATTCATCTTACATGATCTTCAATATGAGATCCATATCACATGTATTATAATGAGATATTTTATTTGAATAAACGGATTGTTTGTTGGTTAATTATTTGTGCAGAGTTGATGTTTACTATGAATTGGATTATAATTTGGTTTGAGTTGCAACTAAAATTAGTAAAATACTCTCTTTTATAAAAACTATGAGTATTTTTTTATAAATATACTACTAATCAATTTATTTTATTTGACATGAAATTTTAGATATTTTTGTTATTTAAGTTATGCAGGAACAAAATCATTATTTAAATAATAAAAGTCTTACTTTATTAAATCAAAGGCAAACAAATCAATTTTTTTTTTTTTTTTTATAATCAACCTATTAAATCATCAAATCCGCTAATGTATTTTTTTTATCACGAAAGTAGAGAATCTTTGAGCATATTTATAATTATGTATTAAAAATTTTATTGAAATTATTCTTAATTATTTATATTTTTAATAACATGTATTTTGTTAAAATTTCTCTTTAAGGAAATTCATTCGTTGCAGCCTAAATTATGAGATTTATTACATTTTGCAATTTTTATTTTTTTTTACTAAAACTTAAATTATACATTTTTACACTTTGTAAGCTAAATAATACCTTTTCACACTAATCATTTTTTTACTCTTATTGAAATAGCTTTGTTCGCATTAATCAATTTTTATCTTCAAATAAATAAATTATTTATAAGAAAAATATAACATTTATATTACAATACCAATAAAATACGAAAATATTCGAATATTTTGAAGAACTCACATATCTTAATTTGTTATTCGAATTATTAGATAACTTTTGAATTTTTTATTTTGTTAAAATAAGACTTTATTAAATAAAAATTATTTAAGTATATTTAAAATCGCCAAATGAAACTCTTTCAAAAAAGAAAATCACCAAATGAAACGTCAAAAGTTGCAAATGAAAATCTAACTTTAGATAGAGAAAATTAAATATTTATAATTAGAACTTGAAAGTTTATATATATAAGTTAAAAAATATAAAATAAAAGCAGGGATATAAAGAAAAAAGTATTAAACTTTACACTACATATGAGATATCCAAATAAAATATTATTGTTCCTTTTATTATATATTTCATGGTTAGTTTTAATTATTTATAGTTAGAATTTAAAAATTATTTTGTACATTAAAAAATCTATATATATTTATATATGTAAGCCACAGTAGGGACTATTCTGTAAGTAACGATTTCCAGCCTAAAAGTTTATATTGTAATTGGTGAGTTGTTGTCATATTTGGTAAGAATTAAAATTTATTTTACTTTCTAAAGTTGTAAATATTTTTTTTCATATCTAATCTATTTATTAAGTATATTAAATCAAATTAACCATCTTTTGACGATATTTGATTTGATCCATATGATATATATAATAAATAATAATAAGATATTCTATTTAAATATTATTTGTTCGTTGATCATTTGAGTAAGATTTCAGTGTTTATTGTAGGTTGTACGGTAAATATAGTATTGGTTCGGAATAATATCAATAATTCTCTTTTACAAATTATTTTACTTGATTATTTCATTAAAACAACAACTAATCAGTTTGTTATATTTGACATGAATTGTCTCATGTTTTCTTCATTTATTACATTGAAAAAAAAATCAATGTATATATAATTGAACACATACTTTATCGAATTAAAAGCGATAGTTAATATTTGATTTATAATCAGCTTATTAAACTATGAAATTTACTATTGTTTATTTGTTATAATAATTATTTTTGTTGATAAATCACAAGATTATGACTTTTGCTCATATCTATAATTTTTTATATGATAATTAATCTTAATTTTTTTATTACTTTTTTATATTTTACATATATTAGTGTTATTTTTCTATAAGTAATTACACTTTGCAACCTAAACTATGGTATTATACAATTTGCAACTAATCTTCTTTTAAATTAGCAAAATTAATCAACTTGAACTATATATTTTTTTAGACTTTGCAACCTAAACAAATACTTGTTCACATTAACCAATTTCAATTATGTCTTCTTTTTTTTTTCACATTTTGCAACCTAAGATTTTTTTTTTTTTTTTTTTTTTTTTAACATTAACCAGTGTGTATCTTTAAATGAATCTACTATTTACAATATAAATGCATAATTTAATTGAAAATTTTCAACATATATATGAAAGTATTAAGAAATATTGAAAAACTCATATATTTTATTTTGTTATTCCAACTATTGAATAACTTTTGAATTTAATTTTGTTATTTTGCTATTCTTTGTATATCTGAAATACCAAGTAAAGTATTAAAACTTGCAAATAAGATTTTTTAAAAGTAAAAAGTTATAGTTAGAATTTAAAACTCTATTTAGATAAATTTAAATATTTAAAGTAAATGAAAAAAATTAAAGAAAAATAAATTTCTTATAACATTATTCAGTTTATTTTATTTAATAATATGAGTTAATATTTAGATATTTATGTTTGTTTTAACATTCATAATTACTTCATTAAGAACATCCATAGGAGTTGGTCTCCTATAATAATAAAATCGTTGATTAGGCTTATCAGCCCACTTTTCAATTTTGTTGATCTGATCATGAATAATCTGTTTATAATCAGATCTATTTTCAAAATCTTTTTGAAAATCATTTTCTAAAGTATTTAAGGATAATTTTGAAAATTTTTCTTCTAATAGTTTTTCTAATTCTGTCAAAGATTCTAATTTAAAATCTTTTATCTCTGGTGGAAGTTGTATACTAGGAGTAGCAATCAACTCTTTTTCAAAATCAATTTTTGAAATCATTTTATCTTTTTTTATTATTAATTAAAGAAATTACATTATCAACCTTATTATGAAGTGAAAGTATATGCTCTCCTAAAACATTAATAAATAAATTCATATAATTATTTTGTTTAATTAATAAATTTATATGACTACAAGTTACTTGTAAAACATCATTTTCAAATAATTTTGAAAAAGCAAGGAAATTACATATATTATTATCTTTTTCTATTTGAAAAGGTTCTTGAGGAGGAAAACCATTATTAATGATTTGTCCATTCATTAATCTATAATTTCTTTCTAAAACAGAAATATATTGATCTACATAAGTAGACATAAACCATGGAACAAATAAAATTAAAGTATTAGTCTCTTCACATTTTTTATAAAAATTTTCTTGTATAATTTGCTTTTCCATTTTATTGAAATTTTCAAAAAACCAATTTCTAAATGGTTCCCATTTGGGAAGTCTGAATTCTTCACTAATAATTTTTCTGGCTTCTGAACCAGGGCTAAAATCAATTTTTTGAGCTTTAAAATCCATAAATCAAGGAAAACTCATTTCAGACATTGTCTCCATGTGTCTACTATTGACACTCTTAACAATATTATCTTTGCCAATATGCAATTCATTTATTCTATCTTCTTCAGATATTACATCATCATTATTTCTCAAATTCTCTCTTATTAGAGAGGTAGAAGCTCTGGAAGGAGTTTCCACAGTATAATCAATAGGAGAAATATAAGATCTCATAGAGGATGATTTTAAAGATAGAGATCTATCTTTTATAAAATTATCAAACTGTATATTAACAGTTCCTTCAGAAGTTTGAAAAACATTCAATAATTTTGAAGAAATAGTTGGCTGTGGTTTTACAGCTTTTTCAATAATCCAATTTTCTGGAAACACAATTTCTTCCCATTTAATAGATCTTCTTGTCATAATATTAGATCTATTGAAATTTGTCTCAATCAAAATTGTTTCATTAACAGGCTTATCCTTTATTTTACAATGAGGATTCAAAGTAAATAAAGGTTTATAATATATTCTGTAACAAATACATATAACTTCAGATCCTAAAGAATAATCATAACCATGAATTTTAACATTTAATGTCAAAGCATCAAGTATGTTTATATCAGTTAAAGATAATTGTAAATTTGGATAAACATCAAAATAGACTGGACCATGAGCCAGACTAGATTGGATTATTCCCATTAAAGATTTTTTCCAATTTAAATTTCTACCATCTCTTAAGGCTGCAATAAAGCTTTCTGGTAGTCCTTCTAAGGTTAAGGGTTTAAAAGCAATTTGCACTAAACCAATATGTAAAAATTTATATTCTTTTTTATAAGGTAAAATATCTTTTTCTGAAAGTAATTTTATAATTACTTCTTCATTATTAATAGAAATAGATTCTTCAGTTGTTTTAACAACTTGTTTAAAGCCAAGTTTTTCAAAAGTTCCTAATTTATAAATTACTTTAGGATCAATTTTTAGAATTGTCCATTTGTTTAATAACTCAAGATTTTGAGGTGTATCATACTCCATATTTAAACTATTTTTTATAGAATTATTTTGTCGAAACATTAATTTTTCTTAAAGTGTTAAATTATATCATCCCTAGATAAAATTATCAAACCATGGCTCTGATACCATATTAGCACCCAGGCACACACACATATGATACTCAATCTTGAATCTTGTTGTCAGGAAGACGAATCTTATTACAAATCTGAGTTTAGGAATATATTACAAATTGAAAATCCGTCAACCATAACAAATATTCAGGAAATCAAATGACCCCCAAACACCCTAAACGCCATTCCATCGGCAAAAGCGGGCACACCATGGGTTCAAACAGATTCCTGACTTATTTATTATAGGCCAGATAATCAATCAACCTCTCAGATTCAACCTAACTTATTGATTCAAGAGTTTATATCACATAGTTATGTACTTAAGTACATTATAATATTAAGTCACGGAATGAACAACTTTATCTAGTTCAGACATAATTTAACACTAAGGATTTAGCCTATAAGGCTCATCCTTCAACAAAATAAATTCTTGAAAATTTAAAAGAACTGTAATTTAAAGTACTTACAATGCTTAGAGCTTTCTCAGTACAGAAATGACTTGATTTTATTTCTTCAGAAATATATTACAAGTGATTACAAGAGAGAGAAAGAAACTGGTAGAAGAAGTCCTGCCTTCTACTAAGAATGAGACCTCCTTATATAGAGGTAGTCTCCGGACATCAAACAAATCATAAAAAGTAAAAACAGTGAATTTACTGTTTATGAACAGTAGATTTACTGTTTAATACTGTTTGACAGTGACATATACTGTTTGACAGTGACATATACTATTTTTGTCTACTCTTCCGTCATTTCAACTCTTCATTTCTTCAATTCTTCATTTTGAGGACGATTCTCCTTTTTTCTCCAATTCTTGGAAAAATTTCACCATTTGTTCTTCGGAAAGAATATCTTCACATGGGTCTTGTGCATCTTGCATAGTCAGGGACATTCCTTTTGATGAAGTATCACTTTGTACAGAAATCATCTCTTCTTCTTCATCTAAATCATTTAATAATTCTTTTTTCATCTGATTGAGATATAACTTAACTATTTCTTCTTTGGATAATTTATCCACATTTCTCATCAATTTTCTAGAAATATTATTTCTAGTGGTTATATCTTTATTTTTCTTTTTCTCTTGGCTATAAGCCTTTATAGTCTTTTGGGTTTTATCCAAAGTATCAGCACCAAATAAGGCTTTTGTACTAGGATCTAATTTGATCATTTTTTCCCAAAATCTTGTATAAAAGATTCTTTTTAGGCAAGGAATTTGGTCGGTATAACCTACCTTAATATCCCATTTGAAAATCCATGGGATTGAAAATTCAATAAAGAAATGCATGGGAGCTTCCCATGTACAAAATTTATCACTGTTAGTGATATTTTCCAGTGTGGGACTCACATATTTCCAATTATTAAAATCTTCAATTAATAATTCTGGAAGAATTTCTTCCGTTGGTCCAAATATTTTCCACCATTTCTTAAACCAATTTGGTATTTCAGAGTTATAAACTTTATCACATACTTTAATCAACCAAGTATGTTTTCTTTTTTCATTATTGTAAAAGAATACTTTTTCAAAAGCTTGGATATAATCCCAATAATTATACTTTACTGTAATGTTATTGAAAGAGAAAGATTTTTCTCTAGATGGAGAAATTCCCCATTCTTCCACTGTAATTAATTGTTTAATAATAATTTTTGAGAAGTTATAAACTTCTTCTTTATTTCCACTAGTCATGTGAGTTATTTCACATGCATTATTTATAAGTAAATTTTCATAATAATTTCGAGATTTATAAACCTCATAAGGTGATCCTTGATTAGAAAGATATCTTTCTAGGATCTTCCATGGATCATTCTCCCATTTTAAATCAGTATTACTGATTATAAAAATCATTTTTTCTTTTTCTTTTTTAATGAAATCCTTATTAGGATTTTTCTCATCAGTCTCTACTATATTAGCATAGGTGACTGGAGAAGTACTATTAGCACTTTCTTCATTTTGAGAAGATTTATTATCTTGATCCTTCTTCCATTGAAGATACTCTTGATATGTCATTTCTTGCGAAATATTCGCAATATTTGCAGAGATTAATTTCTGCTTGCCATGTTGAGCCAAAACAATATTTTGGCCTCTTCCGCCTCTTCCCCTATAAGGGAAAGATCCTCTTCCTCGAGAATACATACCTGAAAAATTTATGTCAAAAATTCTCGAGTTAAATAATCAGGAAGAGAATTTTCTTCTCCTTTTTTATATATAATATCAAAATCAAATGGGGCTAAATGAGCTTGCCACCTAGCAAACATTTGTTTGGAAACATCATGTTTAAAATCTTTATTAAACATAAATTTGGCTGCTTTACAATCAGTCTTAATAATAAATTTCTGATTATATAAATCATCTTGAAATTTTAAAACACATTTGACTATAGCTAAAATTTCTTTGGCTATAGTGGCATAATTCTTTTGACTATTATTCCATTTACCAGAATGGAATCTTATCAAATAATCTTTTTTATCAATAGGATCAATTTGTTTTAAAATACCTACAAAACCAATATCTGATGCATCTGTTTCAATAATTTTTTCCCACTTGGGATTTGCTAATGATAAGCAAGGTAAATATTTAACCTTATTTTTTATTTTTCTCACTGCATCTGTATGCTTATTATTCCAGGGAATAGGATTTTTCTTTAATCTATCATATAAGATAGCAGTATCTTCTACTAGATTTTTATAGTAAGGAGAGATATAATTTAAACTCCCTAAAAATCTTTGCAACTGAGTTTTATCAGTAATTTCATCAGGAAATTTTGAAGTAAATTCAATACTTCTATTAATAGGTATAATATTACCTTTTTCAATAAAATGTCCTAAAAATTTTATTTTTGTTTGGAAAAGTATCATTTTCGGTTTAGAAATAACTAATCCATTTTGAATTACTAAATTTTTAAATATATTTAAATGTTTAAAATGTATTTCAATATTTTTTGAAAATACTAAAATATCATCAATATATACAATTATAAACTCACTATAAGGAGTAAAAATATCATTCATTATTTTCTGAAATTCAGAAGGAGCATTTTTTAATCCAAATGGCATAACATTCCACTCATAATGTCCAAAAGGAACATTAAAGGCAGTTTTATACCTATCAGCAGGATTAATTTGAATCTGCCAAAATCCAGATTTTAAATCAAATTTTGAAAATATAACGGCATTATAAAGTCTATCAAGAAGATCCTTCTTGTTTGGAATTGGATGTCTAATCCATTTTAAAACCTTATTAAGAGGTTTATAATTTATAACTAATCTAGGTACTCCTCTTTCTTGTTCAGAATGTTTATTAACATAAAAAGCTGTGCAAGACCAAGCTGATTCAGATGGCTTAATGATATTTTTTTCTAAAAGAGATTTAATCTCATTTTTACATAATTCTAAATATTCAGAATTCATCTGACAAGGTCTAGCTTTAGTAGGAATTTTATCCTCTGTAAAACCATCTTCATAAGGAAGAGAAACAATATGTTTTTTCCTATTCCAAAAAGCATTTGGAAGATCATTACAAATGTCTATACACATTTGATTATGAATTAACTTAATCTTATCCTGTAATTTAGGATTTTTCAAACTATCTTCTATAGATAGAATATTAATTTCTTGTTTTAAGAAATTTAGCTGATTTTCTTTTGCTTTAATATTATCATAAATATTATGTAATATTTTTGTAAAAGGTTTAGTAATAAAATTTAGTACTATAGGCTCATTTTCATATGTGCCAATAATACCATTATTATCTACTTTAGTAAAAGGATAAATTTTATTTATAAAGGGGGATCCAAGTATAACTTGGTTAGAAATGTTTTTTACAAGTAAAAAGCTTGTAGAAATACATTTTTTATCAATACAAACATAAGCTTTTGGTAGTTTAAAACTAATATCAAGTTTTTGCCCACCAGCATGGGATAAAGAATGTGTTGTTTTTTTGAAATATCTAGTAGGAATTAATCCTTCTTGTACAACATTTAAATCTGCACCACTATCAATGAGTGCAATAAATTCTTTTGAATAAAAATCATCAATTAAAAGAGTAATTTTTACATACCATTTTTGTGAAATAAACATTTCAATATTATTAAGAAAACTTTCATCATTATTATCAGATATAATTATTTCATTTTTCCCTTCTAATTTATCAATTCTTTTTTCCAAAACATTATTATTTTGTTTAAGAAATTTAATTTCTTTTTTAAGATTATCAATTTCAATACTTAAATCACTTAAAGAAGTAGGAGTTTTATCCTTCTGTTTTTCTTTAAGCATTTGATAAACCTTGCTCATAAGATAAGGTTCATCTGAAACATATATAGAATTATTATTTTCTTGTTTATTTCCAGTATCACTAGATGAACTTGGGATATTACCCACTTGATCTATTATTGAAGATCTCAAATTAGGATCTTTTATTAATTTTAATAAATCCATAATATTATTATGATCTAAGACATTTATCTCCAAATTTTTCATTTGAGATAAAAGTCTATAAATTTCATCTGTTTCATCAGGCTTATTATCCTGACATTTGCATTCATTAGTGTCTGATAATTCTGAATCAGATATTACTGATTCTTGATCTAATGCTTTGAGCTTTTCAATATCAGATATTTCTGATATTTCTGAATCTAATTCAGATTTTGTAATTGATTCTGATTCTGAATCATCTGTTTTTAACAATATATTGGATATCATATCCTTGATATTATCATCAATTTGAAGATTATTAATCTTCTTTTTTACCCAACAATTTCTTGCATAATGACCAACCTTTTGGCATTTATGGCATATGATTAATTTATTTCGTTGTCTTTTCCTTTCATCCCTTTCTTGTTTTCTATTAGCATGTCTTTCTATTTTTCTTTTAGAAGCTTTTTTTCTTTTCCTATATTTAAGAAAATCATTTTTATCATATTTATTTTTATTCTTACTAGTTTTACTAGTACTGGGCATGTCCATAGCAAATTGTTCACAAAATTGACCTAATTGTTTTTTCTCAGACAAATTTTGTCTTTTTATTTGTCTATTTAATTTTATTTCATTACATAAATTTAAACCTTCTTGAATACAAGTACCAATTAATTTACCATAAGTAAATTGATCATATGGAACATGAACATTATTACCTCTTAAATTATTTCTTACTCTTTCTGCAAATAAATAAGGTAATCCATCAATAAATTTTGATTTCCAATGAGAGCTATTACTCTCAGGGAGTTCCATCACTCTACTTAAAAATGTATCTTTATACCATCTAAAATCTGTAAGTGTTTTACACCTCAGATTTTGTAATAGTGTACGAATATGTTCACTATTATCAGAATATCTGCCAGTAAAATGTTCTATAATATTAATAATTAAAGTATAAACTGCATTTTCAACTGAAATGTTATTTTCTTGTTTTATATTGTCGAGAATATAATCTCTATTTTCTTGGGTTAAATAATGATCCCACCAACCTTTAAGTTGGCCAGTAAAACCTGCAATAATCATTTTTGCAATATTTTTATCGGTATTACCATTATTCTTACAAACTGTAGAAAGAATTTATTTTGTTGAAGGATGAGCCTTATAGGCTAAATCCTTAGTGTTAAATTATGTCTGAACTAGATAAAGTTGTTCATTCCGTGACTTAATATTATAATGTACTTAAGTACATAACTATGTGATATAAACTCTTGAATCAATAAGTTAGGTTGAATCTGAGAGGTTGATTGATTATCTGGCCTATAATAAATAAGTCAGGAATCTGTTTGAACCCATGGTGTGCCCGCTTTTGCCGATGGAATGGCGTTTAGGGTGTTTGGGGGTCATTTGATTTCCTGAATATTTGTTATGGTTGACGGATTTTCAATTTGTAATATATTCCTAAACTCAGATTTGTAATAAGATTCGTCTTCCTGACAACAAGATTCAAGATTGAGTATCATATGTGTGTTCATATTTGTAAAGGCTTATAGCCAAGAGAAAAAGAAAAATAAAGAAATAACCACTAGAAATAATATTTCTAGAAAATTGATGAGAAATGTGGATAAACTATCCAAAGAAGAAATAGTTGAGTTATATCTCAATCAGATGAAAAAAGAATTATTAAATGATTTAGATGAAGAAGAAGAGATGATTTCTGTACAAAGTGATACTTCATCAAAAGGAATGTCCCTGACTATGCAAGATGCACAAGACCCATGTGAAGATATTCTTTCCGAAGAACAAATGGTGAAATTTTTCCAAGAATTGGAGAAAAAAGGAGAATCGTCCTCAAAATGAAGAATTGAAGAAATGAAGAGTTGAAATGACGGAAGAGTAGACAAAAATAGTATATGTCACTGTCAAACAGTATATGTCACTGTCAAACAGTATTAAACAGTAAATCTACTGTTCATAAACAGTAAATTCACTGTTTTTACTTTTTATGATTTGTTTGATGTCCGGAGACTACCTCTATATAAGGAGGTCTCATTCTTAGTAGAAGGCAGGACTTCTTCTACCAGTTTCTTTCTCTCTCTTGTAATCACTTGTAATATATTTCTGAAGAAATAAAATCAAGTCATTTCTGTACTGAGAAAGCTCTAAGCATTGTAAGTACTTTAAATTACAGTTCTTTTAAATTTTCAAGAATTTATTTTGTTGAAGGATGAGCCTTATAGGCTAAATCCTTAGTGTTAAATTATGTCTGAACTAGATAAAGTTGTTCATTCCGTGACTTAATATTATAATGTACTTAAGTACATAACTATGTGATATAAACTCTTGAATCAATAAGTTAGGTTGAATCTGAGAGGTTGATTGATTATCTGGCCTATAATAAATAAGTCAGGAATCTGTTTGAACCCATGGTGTGCCCGCTTTTGCCGATGGAATGGCGTTTAGGGTGTTTGGGGGTCATTTGATTTCCTGAATATTTGTTATGGTTGACGGATTTTCAATTTGTAATATATTCCTAAACTCAGATTTGTAATAAGATTCGTCTTCCTGACAACAAGATTCAAGATTGAGTA
Organism: Ajuga chamaepitys; assembly: GCA_958295605.1. Classification (NCBI taxonomy): domain Eukaryota; kingdom Viridiplantae; phylum Streptophyta; class Magnoliopsida; order Lamiales; family Lamiaceae; genus Ajuga; species Ajuga chamaepitys. The sequence goes on along the minus strand of OY282496.1, from coordinate 27,329,601 downwards.
TCATATGTGTGTGTGCCTGGGTGCTAATATGGTATCAGAGCCATGGTTTGATAATTTTATCTAGGGATGATATAATTTAACACTTTAAGAAAAATTAATGTTTCGACAAAATAATTCTATAAAAAATAGTTTAAATATGGAGTATGATACACCTCAAAATCTTGAGTTATTAAACAAATGGACAATTCCAAAAATTGATCCTAAAGTAATTTATAAATTAGGAACTTTTGAAAAACTTGGCTTTAAACAAGTTGTTAAAACAACTGAAGAATCTATTTCTATTAATAATGAAGAAGTAATTATAAAATTACTTTCAGAAAAAGATATTTTACCTTATAAAAAAGAATATAAATTTTTACATATTGGTTTAGTGCAAATTGCTTTTAAACCCTTAACCTTAGAAGGACTACCAGAAAGCTTTATTGCAGCCTTAAGAGATGGTAGAAATTTAAATTGGAAAAAATCTTTAATGGGAATAATCCAATCTAGTCTGGCTCATGGTCCAGTCTATTTTGATGTTTATCCAAATTTACAATTATCTTTAACTGATATAAACATACTTGATGCTTTGACATTAAATGTTAAAATTCATGGTTATGATTATTCTTTAGGATCTGAAGTTATATGTATTTGTTACAGAATATATTATAAACCTTTATTTACTTTGAATCCTCATTGTAAAATAAAGGATAAGCCTGTTAATGAAACAATTTTGATTGAGACAAATTTCAATAGATCTAATATTATGACAAGAAGATCTATTAAATGGGAAGAAATTGTGTTTCCAGAAAATTGGATTATTGAAAAAGCTGTAAAACCACAGCCAACTATTTCTTCAAAATTATTGAATGTTTTTCAAACTTCTGAAGGAACTGTTAATATACAGTTTGATAATTTTATAAAAGATAGATCTCTATCTTTAAAATCATCCTCTATGAGATCTTATATTTCTCCTATTGATTATACTGTGGAAACTCCTTCCAGAGCTTCTACCTCTCTAATAAGAGAGAATTTGAGAAATAATGATGATGTAATATCTGAAGAAGATAGAATAAATGAATTGCATATTGGCAAAGATAATATTGTTAAGAGTGTCAATAGTAGACACATGGAGACAATGTCTGAAATGAGTTTTCCTTGATTTATGGATTTTAAAGCTCAAAAAATTGATTTTAGCCCTGGTTCAGAAGCCAGAAAAATTATTAGTGAAGAATTCAGACTTCCCAAATGGGAACCATTTAGAAATTGGTTTTTTGAAAATTTCAATAAAATGGAAAAGCAAATTATACAAGAAATTTTTTATAAAAAATGTGAAGAGACTAATACTTTAATTTTATTTGTTCCATGGTTTATGTCTACTTATGTAGATCAATATATTTCTGTTTAGAAAGAAATTATAGATTAATGAATGGACAAATCATTAATAATGGTTTTCCTCCTCAAGAACCTTTTCAAATAGAAAAAGATAATAATATATGTAATTTCCTTGCTTTTTCAAAATTATTTGAAAATGATGTTTTACAAGTAACTTGTAGTCATATAAATTTATTAATTAAACAAAATAATTATATGAATTTATTTATTAATGTTTTAGGAGAGCATATACTTTCACTTCATAATAAGGTTGATAATGTAATTTCTTTAATTAATAATAAAAAAGATAAAATGATTTCAAAAATTGATTTTGAAAAAGAGTTGATTGCTACTCCTAGTATACAACTTCCACCAGAGATAAAAGATTTTAAATTAGAATCTTTGACAGAATTAGAAAAACTATTAGAAGAAAAATTTTCAAAATTATCCTTAAATACTTTAGAAAATGATTTTCAAAAAGATTTTGAAAATAGATCTGATTATAAACAGATTATTCATGATCAGATCAACAAAATTGAAAAGTGGGCTGATAAGCCTAATCAACGATTTTATTATTATAGGAGACCAACTCCTATGGATGTTCTTAATGAAGAACAAGAATATATTTTGAATAATAGCTATAGTGGAAGAAATATTTATGAATGGAATATCGATGGTTATACTGAAAAATAAATTTATAATACTGTTCATAGAATTCTTATGTATTCTACAGTTTGTAAGAATAATGGTAATACCGATAAAAATATTGCAAAAATGATTATTGCAGGTTTTACTGGCCAACTTAAAGGTTGGTGGGATCATTATTTAACCCAAGAAAATAGAGATTATATTCTCAACAATATAAAACAAGAAAATAACATTTCAGTTGAAAATGCAGTTTATACTTTAATTATTAATATTATAGAACATTTTACTGGCAGATATTCTGATAATAGTGAACATATTCGTACACTATTACAAAATCTGAGGTGTAAAACACTTACAGATTTTAGATGGTATAAAGATACATTTTTAAGTAGAGTGATGGAACTCCCTGAGAGTAATAGCTCTCATTGGAAATCAAAATTTATTGATGGATTACCTTATTTATTTGCAGAAAGAGTAAGAAATAATTTAAGAGGTAATAATGTTCATGTTCCATAGGATCAATTTACTTATGGTAAATTAATTGGTACTTGTATTCAAGAAGGTTTAAATTTATGTAATGAAATAAAATTAAATAGACAAATAAAAAGACAAAATTTGTCTGAGAAAAAACAATTAGGTCAATTTTGTGAACAATTTGCTATGGACATGCCCAGTACTAGTAAAACTAGTAAGAATAAAAATAAATATGATAAAAATGATTTTCTTAAATATAGGAAAAGAAAAAAAGCTTCTAAAAGAAAAATAGAAAGACATGCTAATAGAAAACAAGAAAGGGATGAAAGGAAAAGACAACGAAATAAATTAATCATATGCCATAAATGCCAAAAGGTTGGTCATTATGCAAGAAATTGTTGGGTAAAAAAGAAGATTAATAATCTTCAAATTGATGATAATATCAAGGATATGATATCCAATATATTGTTAAAAACAGATGATTCAGAATCAGAATCAATTACAAAATCTGAATTAGATTCAGAAATATCAGAAATATCTGATATTGAAAAGCTCAAAGCATTAGATCAAGAATCAGTAATATCTGATTCAGAATTATCAGACACTAATGAATGCAAATGTCAGGATAATAAGCCTGATGAAACAGATGAAATTTATAGACTTTTATCTCAAATGAAAAATTTGGAGATAAATGTCTTAGATCATAATAATATTATGGATTTATTAAAATTAATAAAAGATCCTAATTTGAGATCTTCAATAATAGATCAAGTGGGTAATATCCCAAGTTCATCTAGTGATACTGGAAATAAACAAGAAAATAATAATTCTATATATGTTTCAGATGAACCTTATCTTATGAGCAAGGTTTATCAAATGCTTAAAGAAAAACAGAAGGATAAAACTCCTACTTCTTTAAGTGATTTAAGTATTGAAATTGATAATCTTAAAAAAGAAATTAAATTTCTTAAACAAAATAATAATGTTTTGGAAAAAAGAATTGATAAATTAGAAGGGAAAAATGAAATAATTATATCTGATAATAATGATGAAAGTTTTCTTAATAATATTGAAATGTTTATTTCACAAAAATGGTATGTAAAAATTACTCTTTTAATTGATGATTTTTATTCAAAAGAATTTATTGCACTCATTGATAGTGGTGCAGATTTAAATGTTGTACAAGAAGGATTAATTCCTACTAGATATTTCAAAAAAACAACACATTCTTTATCCCATGCTGGTGGGCAAAAACTTGATATTAGTTTTAAACTACCAAAAGCTTATGTTTGTATTGATAAAAAATGTATTTCTACAAGCTTTTTACTTGTAAAAAACATTTCTAACCAAGTTATACTTGGATCCCCCTTTATAAATAAAATTTATCCTTTTACTAAAGTAGATAATAATGGTATTATTGGCACATATGAAAATGAGCCTATAGTACTAAATTTTATTACTAAACCTTTTACAAAAATATTACATAATATTTATGATAATATTAAAGCAAAAGAAAATCAGCTAAATTTCTTAAAACAAGAAATTAATATTCTATCTATAGAAGATAGTTTGAAAAATCCTAAATTACAGGATAAGATTAAGTTAATTCATAATCAAATGTGTATAGACATTTGTAATGATCTTCCAAATGCTTTTTGGAATAGGAAAAAACATATTGTTTCTCTTCCTTATGAAGATGGTTTTACAGAGGATAAAATTCCTACTAAAGCTAGACCTTGTCAGATGAATTCTGAATATTTAGAATTATGTAAAAATGAGATTAAATCTCTTTTAGAAAAAAATATCATTAAGCCATCTGAATCAGCTTGGTCTTGCACAGCTTTTTATGTTAATAAACATTCTGAACAAGAAAGAGGAGTACCTAGATTAGTTATAAATTATAAACCTCTTAATAAGGTTTTAAAATGGATTAGACATCCAATTCCAAACAAGAAGGATCTTCTTGATAGACTTTATAATGCCGTTATATTTTCAAAATTTGATTTAAAATCTGGATTTTGGCAGATTCAAATTAATCCTGCTGATAGGTATAAAACTGCCTTTAATGTTCCTTTTGGACATTATGAGTGGAATGTTATGCCATTTGGATTAAAAAATGCTCCTTCTGAATTTCAGAAAATAATGAATGATATTTTTACTCCTTATAGTGAGTTTATAATTGTATATATTGATGATATTTTAGTATTTTCAAAAAATATTGAAATACATTTTAAACATTTAAATATATTTAAAAATTTAGTAATTCAAAATGGATTAGTTATTTCTAAACCGAAAATGATACTTTTCCAAACAAAAATAAAATTTTTAGGACATTTTATTGAAAAAGGTAATATTATACCTATTAATAGAAGTATTGAATTTACTTCAAAATTTCCTGATGAAATTACTGATAAAACTCAGTTGCAAAGATTTTTAGGGAGTTTAAATTATATCTCTCCTTACTATAAAAATCTAGTAGAAGATACTGCTATCTTATATGATAGATTAAAGAAAAATCCTATTCCCTGGAATAATAAGCATACAGATGCAGTGAGAAAAATAAAAAATAAGGTTAAATATTTACCTTGCTTATCATTAGCAAATCCCAAGTGGGAAAAAATTATTGAAACAGATGCATCAGATATTGGTTTTGGAGGTATTTTAAAACAAATTGATCCTATTGATAAAAAAGATTATTTGATAAGATTCCATTCTGGTAAATGGAATAATAGTCAAAAGAATTATGCCACTATATCCAAAGAAATTTTAGCTATAGTCAAATGTGTTTTAAAATTTCAAGATGATTTATATAATCAGAAATTTATTATTAAGACTGATTGTAAAGCAGCCAAATTTATGTTTAATAAAGATTTTAAACATTATGTTTCCAAACAAATGTTTGCTAGGTGGCAAGCTCATTTAGCCCCATTTGATTTTGATATTATATATAAAAAAGGAGAAGAAAATTCTCTTCCTGATTATTTAACTCGAGAATTTTTGACATAAATTTTTCAGGTATGTATTCTCGAGGAAGAGGATCTTTCCCTTATAGGGGAAGAGGCGGAAGAGGCCAAAATATTGTTTTGGCTCAACATGCCAAGCAGAAATTAATCTCTGCAAATATTGCGAATATTTCGCAAGAAATGACATATCAAGAGTATCTTCAATGGAAGAAGGATCAAGATAATAAATCTTCTCAAAATGAAGAAAGTGCTAATAGTACTTCTCCAGTCACCTATGCTAATATAGTAGAGACTGATGAGAAAAATCCTAATAAGGATTTCATTAAAAAAGAAAAAGAAAAAATGATTTTTATAATCAGTAATACTGATTTAAAATGGGAGAATGATCCATGGAAGATCCTAGAAAGATATCTTTCTAATCAAGGATCACCTTATGAGGTTTATAAATCTCGAAATTATTATGAAAATTTACTTATAAATAATGCATGTGAAATAACTCACATGACTAGTGGAAATAAAGAAGAAGTTTATAACTTCTCAAAAATTATTATTAAACAATTAATTACAGTGGAAGAATGGGGAATTTCTCCATCTAGAGAAAAATCTTTCTCTTTCAATAACATTATAGTAAAGTATAATTATTGGGATTATATCCAAGCTTTTGAAAAAGTATTCTTTTACAATAATGAAAAAAGAAAACATACTTGGTTGATTAAAGTATGTGATAAAGTTTATAACTCTGAAATACCAAATTGGTTTAAGAAATGGTGGAAAATATTTGGACCAACGGAAGAAATTCTTCCAGAATTATTAATTGAAGATTTTAATAATTGGAAATATGTGAGTCCCACACTGGAAAATATCACTAACAGTGATAAATTTTGTACATGGGAAGCTCCCATGCATTTCTTTATTGAATTTTCAATCCCATGGATTTTCAAATGGGATATTAAGGTAGGTTATACCGACCAAATTCCTTGCCTAAAAAGAATCTTTTATACAAGATTTTGGGAAAAAATGATCAAATTAGATCCCAGTACAAAAGCCTTATTTGGTGCTGATACTTTGGATAAAACCCAAAAGACTATAAAGGCTTATAGCTATACTTAATATAATAACAACATCCGCTGTACTTTGAAGTTTTCCCGCCTAAAATCTATCACCAATTCTGAAAATCACAATTTTTGGTATGTAAAATTTCAACCTCAATATAAAACACAATATTGGCAATAACTTGTCATATTAGCAAAAATAAATAGGATAAAGCTATTTGAGCTGATTACGCCCGAGCCCAAATAAACAAATTTTTTTAAAATTAATGTTTTTTATAAATTTATTGAATATTATTAATGAAAAATTATTTATGAAGACGGTAACTTAATTTCTTATCATTACAAATATATCCCCTGTCAACCACATATTGCAATTCTAGCCCCAATCATCAAGATGACTTCTATGGAAGGATGCTAGAGATATTCATACATTAAAAAAAATATCCACACTAATATATATTTTAGTCTTTAATACTTTTCATTGCACTCTTTTTTCATTAATATATAATTTTTTATATCTTATCATTATTGATTGTAATATTTTATTATATTAAAATTATAAAAAAATATTAATTTATTCGTTGACACTTACAAACCGTGCATCGCACGGGAAAACTAGTATATATAATAACACAATCCTTGCCACTATTGTCAACTTTTGCATTTTCCCGCCCATTTTTCATTACCCAATCGGAGGACACGTGTCGCACAATTATTATTATTATTATTATTATTATTATTATTATTATTATTATTATTATTATTATTATTATTATTATTATTATTATTATTATTATTATTATTATTATTATTATTATTAAAATAATGTTCATATGATTACAAATCAATTAGCCTGTAAATTAGTGCTACAAAAGTCAAATTATTCCATTTTTTCATACCTATCACATTAATTGGTTTTTTAAATTTGGAAGATAATGGTCCATCATTTAATTTTAGTCAAATATACCTATTTTACAACCCTAAAAATCTAATAATTTCCACTATAAATATGGTTGCAAAGCATTTGTGATGGCATCCAATTCTTGTCTTCTTTTGCGTCCTCAAATTCTTTTCTTCTTCAACATCCTCTTACTCGAAATATTTTTTTGGTTTCGCCAAATTCTAGGATTTTTGTTTTTTTAAATTTAATCGTTGATTTGTTAATCTGCTAATTTTTTTTTTATCATTCATGTGTTTTGTTTTGCAGATCATCAATACCGATTTACCATGAATGTAGATTATGTTGTTTATGACAATTTTTGTTTACATTTGTTTTTATTGTATTTGTTGATCAGTTATAGAATCATCAAGATGATTTATTTATGATTATTTCACATCTTATATATTCATGGAAGAGTAACTTGCAGAACCATGGAATCAGTTGGAGGCTTTGATGAGGAAAACTTTGATGTTGTCATCCTTTTTCAGGCGATAGGTAACAAATTGATCTTATATAAATATTCTAAGAGTGAGTATTTAAAAATGTACATTTTTATCATGTTGAGTTTCATGATTAGACGGCCAATTTTGATTATCATCAATTGCAGCAAAAAGTTATATTTGGATTGCCAACTTTGCAATTACAATTGACGTACAGAACGTTGATCAACAACAAGAATCATAAATTTCAAATCCAAATTGCCTAATTGCACATATTTTTGCATAAAAACCAATACATACCGCCAGCTACATTTTTTTTTATAACATTTGTTGATCAGACATAGAATCATCAAGAAGACTTATTGGTGATTTATTTTCTCTTATATAATCATCCATATTTGTTTGGATTAGTTTCGTTCATCATATTGTAATCTTTTTCAAATTATTTTTTGAAATCTTATACTTCGTGGTGTTAGTGGAAAAGAAGACCGATTTCATAGATTTTACTATTGTTTTGAGTATCTTTAATTTCTAATATATATGTCTATTAATTAACTTTTTTTTTTTTTTTTTTTTTTTTTTTTTTTTTTTGTAGATTTATAATTTGTTTTAGCAGATTATACCATTATACTTTTTGAAGCTTACTTGGATCTTGAATCTTGACAAGTTGTATTTGAAGTCGTAGTATAATTTTTTAATTGATGGCATGCATATTTATATTTATGCTTCATTTGTAGAATTTTTAACTCATTGATATGTTCATATTGTGACCTTTTTGCTTTTTAGATAGATTTTAGCGATATTATTATGTGATTATTAAATGTTGTTGCTCACAATTAATATTTCTGATCAAAGCATAAGTTTGAAGATATTTTGTTGTTGATAATTAGACCTGAAAATGTACAAAAAAATGACAAACTTACTGATATAAAAGATAATGAAAAATTAGACTTTTAATCAAGAAAATACAATAGATTTATAAACTCTAATATTATTTGAGAAGTTTGTAATAGTCTTTAGAGATGTTCATGTATTGAAGAAATTAAGTCTAATCATTATATACTACTAGATGTCCTCCCCTGCGATACACGGGATAAACTATTGAACATTTTATTTAATTAATAATAATTAAATTTTAATATTGTTGTAAAAGCATTATAACATACATACAGTGTATACACACAATATTATTTGATGTATTTAACTTAAGTAAATATTAACATTTATTTTTTGATGTAGGGGAATATCAGTCTTAAACTTAATTTCATAAAGAGTAAATTAATTTTTTTTTATTATACATCAACTTCTATTAAAAACATATAACCCACATTTTTCACTAATATAATTTTTATGCGATTGGGCATTAATGTAAATCTAACAAATTCTTGCCATTTTACTATTTGTCATAAAAACAAACTAATTATGGAACTCAGATAATTATTAAAATATAAAATTGTGAAAAGAAACTAAAAATTATATGTTTCTGAAATACTGTCGCACTTATTATATGAAAATATTTTAATTATCTAAATATATCATAATTAACCTTGCAAAAAGTATTTTATATTTTAATTAATTAATTTATATATCTATATGGATATCTAATTGAAGGTCGTAAATAAGGACTTATTTGATATATTTTTCATTAAAAATAAAATTGATACAAAAAAGTTATAATTATTCAAGCTTTTAGATTAAAAATAAGAAGAATGAAGAGAGATAAATTTTTTTATTTGTAGATAAGAACATATGATGGAATAATTTTCAATGTAAAAAGAGATAAAATAGAAAATTATCTTGCTAATATAAAAGTGCAAAAAAAAAAAAAAAAAAAAATGACCGACAACCGCAAAAAAAAAAAAAATTATAACTGCCACATGTTAAAAGAAAAAGGGTGGAGATAAAACATGGAAAAAAAAAAGAAAGAAAGAAAAAGGCCCTAGAAATACTCTAGAGATGACACATATGCAAAATATCCTGCTTTTATATTAAACCAGATGTCCACTCGTGCGATGCACGGGTAAGAACCTTTTTTATAATATAAAGAAAATAACATGTAAAGTATGATATTAATAAAGTATAACACGTAAAATGTGTGTATTGTTGATATAATATATTTAAATAACACAAAATATTATGAAATTTAAAGGGATCGATGAATAATATAAGTTACATGTACTGCATACAATACATAGCACATCTTATCGATTAAATCTGCTATTCTTGAGCAAAATTCTTGCTTGTTGTTATTGATCATCTTTCGTGGAATTTTCATATATTATCCAGCTAAGGGAACCTATAAAATAGAAGTTAATGATAAAATAAAGGAGAAAGTTACAAAATAGAACTTCCTAGTATGTAAATAAGAGTAAATATTAGGCGGCAACTCTTCGTAGCGCACTAAATTTCTTAATACAACTCACTTCTTAATACACTTTACTTTTATAAAATTAACGCATTCAAGTTTCTCAATACAACCCACCCAATTCCAATCTTGCCCTTATTATTAAATTAAGTTCATCTAAAAAAGACAAATTTAAATAAAAATTAAATAAAATTAAGAAAGAACAAAAGATTGAAGAAGCAGTATACCGTCGAGCACCCTGCCTCTATGTTCTTATATTTATTGTAATTTTCTGTGTTTAATGGAGTTCAAGATCACTTTCCTAATCTTTTTAAGAATGTGTGGTTTAATTGACATATGATGAATTATCTCCCGTATTTGTAAAAACTGTTAACATTTAACGAAAAAAATAGAAGAAGTTAATCAAGTTAGCACTATTATCGTGCCCTCTTGAAATAGAACATATCATCTTGAATCAAGCAAGGAAGGCAGGCAATGGGTAAGAGTTTTGAGAACATCACGGTCAAACTGGAGGTTTAGGGATGGAGGTTGCAGGTTGAACGTTGGGGAAGAAGGAAGGAAGTTTTAATTTTCTACTCTTTTACCATTCATTTTTGGTTTTTGATTTTTCGTTTTTTTTTTTTTTATATTTATTACTTGTTCTTATTAAGGATATTACAGTCTTTTTATAATAATATTTTAATTAGCCATTTTTGTGACTTGTATTGAGAAATTTAGTGGATTGCGAATAGTCCGCGCTTAAATAACGACTATTTAAATAATGTTGTGTAGAATATATTTGTATGAAAAAGAGTTAATCACTATTTAATTAATATCACAGATATGCAAAGAAGTATAAAAGATATTTTATTAGAATAAATAACATTGTAATATCATAATTATTTCTGGAAGAAAAAGCCAATAGTTTTATTTAAATAAATCTGTAATCTGTAATTAGACCTCAAAGCCCATGTATAAAAACTTTAAAAATATGGTATATGTCCATATGTAAATTAACAAATAGTATATATGATTTAATTGTAAAAGTTACTAAACAAATCGTTTTTCTGCTACTATGTGAAATATATTGTAAAATGTATTCTGCACATTATAAAATTTATTATTTTTGGTTGTATAACATATTGTATGAGTTGGAATTACTGCATTTTCCATTCAATTGTTTAGCCAGCGGTTGCATAAGTTAAATTACTACTATCGCTCTATTCATCATAATATCTAGAATAATAAAATTAAAAGCAGCTTTAATAGTCATTCCATCAAAGAAAGTTCATAAAATCTTAAACACTACTCCCTCCATTTCATATTAATTATCGTTCTAGTTACTTCTTCTAAATTAATTGACGTTTTACATATTTTTTACGATTTTTCAAATTTACTCATTGGGCTCAATCCTAAAATATTGTACTTTTCAAATTATCACACATATTTTATTTGGTCAAGTCTTTATTCCTAATATTAGCTAAGAGTATATCTGTCAAAATATTTCATCTTTAATTTTTTTATTTTTCTCTAAAATAATAATTAAGATAATACGGAGTGAGTACTAATCGAAACACCTCAAATATCCTATTAAGTGAAAACTTATACAGCCACGTAATAGAAGCATGGAACCAAAAGAAAGTTAATTTTCATTCTTAACATGCTCCTTCTTCTTTGCTGGTATAGAAGCAGGGAACTCATCCTTCAAAGATCTTGCCAGATCATTCCCTCCCTTATTAATTGTTGCCTTCCTTTTTTGACTTTCTAACACTTCAATTTCTTCCTCTGGCATAATCTCTACAATTTTACAACAATCCGGCATTATTCTGCATAAAAACCAATAAAATCCCATCCTATAATATTTAACTTTAAAACTATAAAAATCATGATAATCAAAATATATATGTTTTTTTCATCAAAAGTTTTTTATTCTTAAAAAAAGTTAAATCATGAAACGTCTTAAGATCAAATTTTGACAACTAAACTACTTTTTTTAAAATGTTAATAATATCAAACATAATATGCCAACCAGAAGTAGCAATAAACCAGCTTTATCTCCAGGTTGCAATGCTCTTCACAAGTTTGGTATAGACTTCTCAAAATCTAGGAAGAACATATCTTGATCATTGGCATACTTTGTGATATCCACCCAATGCATTCATCATCCTCAGCTAGAGCCCCGTCTGAAGGAAGACCGATCATACTCGACATCACACCGAAAGACCATGGCTTCTCTAGAAGAATTTTGTAGTAAGAATTGGCACAGAGTTGGATTTCCAAAACCTTCGCTTCCTAGAGTATGAGCTCCGAATAATGCAACCAGTTCCTGGGTTGAGAAGCCTTCTTTTGAAACCTTTGCTTCATGTCATTAGCACTGAGTGATTCTTTAAGAAGCCTCCCTTCAAGATCAAGTACCGCTGAATCTATTCTTCCCAGCTGAGCAGGAATCCTCGGGCCTCCACAAATTAGAACAGCCTCAGCTCCAGCGAGAACTATCACATCAGGCCATGATACTGGTCTTTCAACATCCACTTGACCTTTTGCTTTCTCTAGAATCTTCAAGGACTTTTGGACGCTCATGTTTTCAGGCCTGTCAAGCTCATAAACTATCGATCCATTCATACCACCTGTTTTGTCACCATTGTCAAAAGTTCTAGCGTCATGAAAAGCATAACGAAGTAGACCTACAACTTCTCCCTTGGTTAATACTTTCCCGATCTCTTCTTGCACCAGAGAATTTTCTTCTGTAGCAGATGCTAAACTGGGATGTGGCATAAGAAACGACGTCGTCGACATGTACATTAGTGCTCGCCTTCCAAACAAAAGAGAAGAAGAATCAGCAGACATTTAACCTCTTCCCAGCAAATTTGTCAAAATATATATGTAAATCTATATAAAACAATCAAAATTTATATTACCTGCCGGTACTCCACCATCTCCGCGAGATATTTTACTGCTGCCTCCCCCACTCTTGAAGTCATAAGAAATTACAGTCACAACCATAAATACATTAAATATAAAAATATCCAAAAAAAAACACATGGAAATTTATTTTGTAATAAAAAATATAAATTTGAAGCCTGAGGTAATCAAATTTGCATAGGATGAATTCCCCAAACTCAGTAGCATCCCCATTAACAATGATCACGCGCTAAGAATTTGAGAATTCGATGAAATCTTAAATCAACAGATTTGTTAATTCAATAACAAAAAGATGAGTTACTTGTTTAATTAGATACTTTTGCAATTTATCTATCCCTAATAGTGGCGACCAAATAGTATCATGACAACAAACAATGTGCTGAATTAAGAGAAAATGTACTAATGTCTGCAACTACTCAAGTAAATGGCAAATGGAAACTCTACTCATTTCTTTTCTTAAGATACGTCTTCATCTTCTTTCCTCTAGCTGTAAAACATATACATATTCTGTTCTAAAATTTGACAGAGATTAGTATATTCCAGATAAACCATATATATATATATTTGAACACAAAAACTAAATAGATTATTCGATCCATACCTACTTTGATCATGTCTTGCAACATATCGAATGCCCGTCTACGCCGCTATGAAGAGTGGATTTTCTCACCCTCACCAACAATGACCAACAAATATAATCAGGGTTTCTTTTCGTAGAAGGATGACAAAAGTACTAAACATAGTCGACTAAGATTACCTTGGACAACAAAATCGAGGTCAAAGAAGCCAAAAAAATGATGGAGAGTAAAAAATTCCCACAAATTATTGCGGCCATTATAAGTCTGAACAAATCAATTTCAATTGAATTAAAAAAGAAAACTATCTTGGCATATAAGAAGTATTTATTTAGTGTAATTGAGGCTAAAAATTAAATCACATAAATAAACAAATGCATACAGATTTTGGAGGAAAACGCCAAGAACCAAGGGCTCACTGCGGCGCCGTCAATGTCGCTCAAGCCTCTGTACATCTTGCACCTGCACACATCATTTGTTCGTTAATCATGAAAACCTAATTTCATATATCACAATTTCTGTAATGATAGAACATGAATCAGACACAATATCATAATTTCATTTCTAGATTAAACCAGACCAGTTCACAAAATTGATATCTAATGCACAATCAGAATAAAAAACAACAATGACACACGCCTAAAATAGTTTCCTCATTTCCTCATTCCAACCATCTATCATCCCTAACAATTGTACAACCAAATAACATAGTGAATCCACATCAGTAACTAAAAGCTGTAGTCGGTGCACTCACCCATTCATTAAACGTCGTCGTTGCTTCATCACGACCATCTTTTCCTTCCTGCCGATCTTTGCGACCTAAGTCTCTCAGCCAAAACTCACTCTCTTGGGTTTTCTCCATTGATGGATACATATTTTAAAACCGTGGGTTGTGACTCGTGAGAGAGATAACGAAAACAGGCCCTGTAAATGCTTTGGGTCGTGGGAGAGAGAATGAAAGGAAAAACGGCTTTATTGCGATTTATAGGGCGACACGTTGTGTAAGCCATCGCTGGGAGTTGGACAGCTGGCATTTTATTGAACTCATTTAAAAAAAAAATAGGCGGAAATTCTATTAACGCGACACGTGTTTTTCGCGAAATTTCAGCAACCTTCTTTTTATATTAAATGTAGATGGGGATGGGGATGGGGATATGTAAACTCGCTTGATTATTTGAATCAAGGACTAACCTACTGTAATTGAAAAGCTTTAATTATATATTTAAAGTTGGTTGACTTATGTTAGAAGTATGTTACATATGAGTTAAAATAAAATTGGTAGTAAGACTTTAAACAATCCATGCCTGTTTTTAGTATAAAATTTGTCACATGAAAAATTAAAAGTAAAAAAGTCCAAGATTTAAGAAACTTAATAAAATGAAATGTTTGGAAAGTAATAAATGATAAAATAAATTTAAGAAATAGGAAAAAAGATAGTCTATAATCTCATTAATGATAGTAAAATGTAGTCTAATATAAAATTGGTTAGAGGACGAACAATAGAAAATATCAATTATTTAAATTAGTTATAGAATTTGAATACTTCATATAATACATATTTAATTAATATGTGATCTTAGCAAAAGTTATCAGATCTCGAATAAATAATACTGCTACAATTTAAATGATTCAGTTGCAAGTTAATTCTAGACCTAACTTCATTACAAAATTGAAATGCTGTTTATAAAACTATAAGATAAGATATCTCTTATGGAGGATAATTATTTTATTTACACCTATATATATCTGCATGTAGTGACGAACCCAGAAATTTAGGTGAGGGAGGCCCATTTATAGATGGATCTAGGAGCTTGTCTCATGAAATATATTTTTTCTTAACTATGCTCATGTGACATGTTTTACCAAATAGGGGGTAGATTTTGAGTACGCCAGAAATCAAATTCATTTATATAATTAGACTCTAAACTTAAAATATTGAACAAATTACATCAAAAAATAATATCTTAGAAAATTAAAGGAGGACTGTCATTGTGCGTCCACTAAATATAATCAACTATATAAATAAAAACTAGAAAAGTACTAACAATTTAGATAAAAGAAAAAAAAATCAAGAGATAATGTTTCTATATTCATTATATTTTCTAAAATCTTTATCTCGATTGCTTATACATAACAATTCATTCATCTACTTCAAGTTAAATAATAAAATTATTTATTTTATTTAATCACGTTGTATTAAAGTCGACAAAAATACACATATATAATAGCACATTATGATGGAGTCAAGGAGTACACACATATATAATAGTACATTATGAACGGACGCAGAAATTTAGGTGAGGGAGACCCACTTATAGGCAGATCTAGGAGTTTGTGTAACGGAATAATTTTTTTTAACGATGCTCATGTGCAAATTTCTACAAAATAGGGGCAGCGTCTGAGTAGGCTAGAAATTAATTTTTTTTTTTTTTTTATATAATTAAGCCATAAACTTAAAATATTGGATAAATTATATGATAATATCTTAGAAATTAAAGAAGGATTATCGTTGTGCGCCCCTAAATATAATCAAATATATCAATAAAACTAGAAAAATACTAACAATTTAGATAAAATCAATAAATTGATTTAATCACAAAAAGAAAAGAGTGACATTCATGTGCATAAGATGCACATTAGTGTTATTGTACACCTTGTGGGGCCCACTTGTAATTTTTTACCCACTAGGTAAAGTTAAATAAGTAAATTTCTGGTCAAACCTGATTTAAGTCAAATGCAAAACCCTCACCTTCTCCATCAAGCAGCGGGATTTTTCTTCATCAAAGCAGCGCTATTTGTTACGCGCATTCCTCAGGCCGCGTGATTTTTGCAGTTTCTCAGGTCGATTTCACCGATCTTCATCAACATATGTCATTGATCCTCTATCAATTCTCGCAGAAACAGAATTCAGCCAAAATCTGGAAAAAATCAATCATAGTAATTGTCAATTGGCATAAAAAAAATCATGAACATGAGCTATTAATGATTTTCATTTAATTATTTGAACATTAGAATTCTATTTTCATTACAAATTCGAAAATGTTTTGAAGAGGTTTGTTTTATGATTTCTCGTAGATATGGATACTGAAGTTTATGATGATAGAACAGTGCAAGAACATCAGAAAGGTAAGACCCGACATTAACTGTTATTCTGTATGACAGTAAACATTAGTTTACCAAGCAGTATACTTTAACTGCTGCTTTTATATTGCATTAATGTTACTGGTTTTTAATATGTTCAGTGACAGTGTACTATTATTCAAATAACAGTACACCGTGAAATCCTTGACAGTATACTTAATGCTCTTCACTTTAACTACTCATGTGTTTCGTTTTAATGTGTTCAGATTCTCTTGTAATAATAATTGGTAATGAGCATGAAACAGAGAAGTCACGTTCTGAAGATGTACCCAGCAGATCTATATTGAACGATAGTTTGAACAACAATAATGAAGGTAAGAACCCGACAGTAAATGTTATTCTGTATGACAGTAAACATTAGTTTACCAAGCAGTATACTTTAACTGCTGCTTTTATATTGCATTAAAGTTACTGGTTTTTAATATGTTTAGTGACAGTGTACTTTTATTCAAATCACAGTACACCATGAAATCCTTGACAGTATACTTAATGCTATTCACTTTTTGTGATTTTTTACAGAAATCCCAAATGAGTCAATAGACATGTCTGATTCGCTACTTGGGGTTAAAAGAAGCACAATTACTGAAATGTATGATTTATACCGCATGCATGCTCGTTGTCAAGGTTTCAGCGTTCGAAAGTCAACAAATTGATTCTCAACAAAAGGAGAACTTGTGGGAAAATCATTTGTGTGTTCTAATGCTGGGGAAAAAAAAAGATCAGAAGAAAAGAGGAAAAGAAAGCCAACCCTACGAACAAATTGTATGACAGAAATGAAGGTTTCAAGGACTACAGGGGGGCTGTTTGAAGTTGTGAAACATAATATGTTCCACAATCATGAATTAACTAGGGCAGATTTGAACCACTTACACAGATCAGAGAGGGAAATCACAAATGAAAAGGCAGAGACAATAGCGAATATGGTTGATTCTAGAATAAAGCCAATGGACACCTACAGATACATGGTTCATGAAGTTGGGGGTGAAGAGAATGTTGGCCACACCAAGAGAGATCACCTAAATTTCATAAATCGTATGAAAATGCAACAAATTGAAGGAGGAGATGCAGAAACTGTCATAGACATGATACAAGAAGAAATTCAAGAAGACAGTGAGTTTTTCTACAAAGTGAAGATGAAAGATGGAAGGTTGTGCAATATCTTTTGGAGGGATTCATTAATGATGGAGGATTTTGATATATATGGTGATGTTCTTGTATTTGACACAATATATAGAACAAACAAGTACAATTTGATTTGTGCTCCGTTCATAGGCATAAACAACCACTGGAAGAACGTGATGTTTGGATGCCCTTTTCTATCAGATGAAAAACTGGAGTCATTTGAGTGGCTTTTCACAGCATTCAAAAAGTCAATGAGAGGAAAATCACCAGTAACAATATTCACAGATCAAGATTTTGCAATCGCAAAAGCAATTGAGAAGGTACTGATGACATATACTGTACAAAATATAAACATATACTGTGCATTCTATGTTTATATACTGTGCAGTATATAAACATATACTCTGCATATTGCATCACATTCACAAAAATCTTTTTCAGCACACTATAAATAATCTATTTTGTTTTTAATTCAGGTTTTCCCTGATTCAAGACATAGACTTTGCCAATGGCATCTTTACCAAAATGCTACAACAAGATTTGCAAGTTTAAAGGGGAACAACACATTCAAGGACACCTTCAACAAGTGCTTATCAGGCTGTGTCGATGAAACTGAGTTTGAAACTTGTTGGAAGAATATGATAACAACTTACAACCTTGAAAAGAATGAGTGGTTTACAAGATTGTATACTCTAAAGGACAAATGGTACACTGCATTGAGCAAAGACTTCTTTTCTGCTGGAATACGGTCATCTCAAAGAAGTGAAAGCACAAACAAAGTGATCTCATTCAATGCAAAGAAGAAAACAAGTTTGACTGATTTCTATGGTATTTTCAAAGAAACAGTAAAATGTTGGCGAAGCACAGAAAAATATGATGAGTTCAAATGTTCAACATCACAGCCTTATACAAGTTTACCAATGCCAGGGATCATAAAACAAGCATCAGAGGTCTATACTACAAAAAAATTCAAAGATTTTGAGGAGGAATTTCAGAAATACATTTCAAGTTACTCAATCATAGTTGGAGTAGAAGACAATACAATGATCTATCAAGTTTCATCAGGCCTTACTGATGCCAAGAGAAGCACAGTAATATATGACAGCACACTCAGTTTACTATCCATGCAGTTGCAAGAAATACGAAGAGTGTGGAATTCTTTGTTACCACTGCTTGAGAGTGTTACACATAAATTCTGCACAAAGCATTCCAGAAAATTACATAAAAAAGAGATGGACAAAAATGACAAAATCAAATGTTTGGGAGAGATGGAGCAAGACAAATACAAACAAAGAAGGCAATCACACAGCCACTCAATGGAGGCATCAACTGGTACGCAACTACTATAACATGATATTGAAAAGCGAAGAAAATGAAGAAACAAGGAGAATCATGGAGGAAGGATATAAGAGAGACAAGCAAGCTATTGATGCTTTCTTTGAAACTGCAGAACCAGTGGCTGCAGTTAATTCATTGAACATCATTCTTGATCCAATTCAATCAACTACAAAAGGGAGTAGGGCATAAAGGCTAAAAAGTCAACTTGAAAAACGAAGGAAGAAGAAAGCCAGAGAAGCACTTGAAATAAATAACAATGAATTTGGTTCAGCAACACCAAATGTTCGTATTTTTTAGATATAGTTTTAAACAGAATATTATAAAAACATTGATAGTATATCTTATAAAACCTGCTAGTATATTCAATATTTGAATGCAGTACATTTTGTGATGAGCGACAGTACAATATACTTTTTTTAGTTAATTTGACGCACAGTCGATTATGTCAACCTTGCCAATATATGTCATACCCCTTGATATTATATGTTATAATACAGGAAAAAAAATTTCACATTTGAGCAGTATATAATATCAACCTTGGCAGTATATGTTATAACCGTCGACAGTATATGTTATGAAGTTTGACAGTATATGGTGCATTTGAGCAGTATATATTATCAACCTTGACAGTATATGTTATAAACCGTTGACAATATATGTTATAATGTCTGATAGTATATGGTATCAACCTTGACAGTAAATGTTATAACCCTTCACAGTATATGGTACACGTGCTAATGCACACACTTTTAGGTCAATTTAAGTGTCTTTTTACGGACTTTTGTGTGCATATTCACGTGTGTTTGTGCGTTTATTTCTCATTGGGCAATTTGACGTGTTTGGCTCATTTTCATGTCAAGACAGGTGAATTAAGGCCCAAAAACAAGTTCGAAGATCTCAAATTTACAAATCGAGCTCAAAGGAAGAAGAAAATAAGGAAAAACAGGGGACCATGCCCGAGGTGATGGTGCCACGGCCGTGGCTCAGGCCACGGCCGAGGCAGTCCAATGCCACGGCCGTGGTAAATCCTCCAGAGAAGGCCAAATTTCAGCCTTCATCGACACGGCCGTGGCGAAATTCAGGCCACGGCCGTGGCGAATTATCCAGAAAATGGGTAAAATTCAGCCCAACCAGACCTCGACCGTGGCGGATGAAGACCTCGGCCGTGGCCCCAAATTGGGTCCAAACCCTTATTTTCACCACTGGTAGCGTTGCTTCCCACTACCAAATTAAATGTGTATAAGAATAGATACACTTAACCTTATCCTACTGCTCTAACTAGTAGAATGGCAAGTAAGGGTCGATCCCACGAGGAACGGTCGAACAATTTTGCTTCATTGTATTAAGCTATTATGATCGAGAAACATAAAGTAAATAAGCTAGAAAACAATAAAGAAGTGGGGGGGGGGGGGGGGGGGTTAATGAAATAACAACTAACACCTAAATAAACAAAGACAATTAAAGAGATTTTTATAGGTTTTTTATTTTTGTTAAATGACAAAATGATTCACCCTTGATCATGTTTCACCAAGGTCTTGGACGATTTATGCAACTATTGTTAATGCCCTATTCAATTGTGATTCTAGCCCTTATCTCAAGGCTATTAACAAGCTCTAATAGCCTTGTTATCCCTTAATCTTAGTTAATCAAAACAAGCTCTTCGACTAACCCTATTCAGTTTAACCGAATCCTCGAACAAACCCTCTTAGATTCAATTACCAAATGCATTAAACACTAGGACAACGAGATAAATTCAACATAAAACTCGAAAGCTCGGTTTTAGTGGTTGAACTTTGTGTTATCCCCAATAAATAACTATTGTTTGCTACTCGGGAATTGGAAATCCTACAATTACGGATAGTAATCTCCTAGTCTAGCAACACATTCACAAATGCCTTGAAGGGTGATCAATCCAATAAAAAAATTCATAAATGTGAGTCAATAACATCAAATAACACAAAACACTTAAATACACAATATTTTCGGTAACATTAACCGTAATAATCACATAAATGTCTTGAACTCAAGGTTCCACAATAATCAAGGGTGAACAAAAGGGTGCTAGCCACCCATTTTACCTAATACAAAGATAAAATAATAGAAAATTAAAGAAAACATGAAAATAGGATAGAAAGAACCAAAGGTTAGGGTTGAAGATCAAGATCTTCAACCCCCTTCCATTCCTTTGCTTCCAATGGAGAAAAGTGGCTGATTATGTGTGGGGGATGGGTTCTAGGTTTTTGTTAAATTCGAATGGGAGGATATATATATAAGGGGGAAAAGTGCTAGTCAAAAATAGGCAAAATCGCATTCAAATTTTTAAAACAGGGTAAGGAATCTCGGCCGAGATGCAAGTGTGTCTCGGCTCTTGCATCTCGGCCGAGACGTGGAAAAGAGATTTTCAGCTGGTGGGTCGAAGGCTGATCTCGGCCGAGATTGGGTTGCATCTCGGCCGAGACGTGAAAAGAGGAAATTTGGAATTTTTAGGATTTGACTCATCGCGGCCGAGATTGGATTGCATCTCGGCCGAGATCTCCATTTCTGGAATTTTTGAAATCCCCTGCAGACTCATCTCGGCCTAGACGTATTATCTGTCTCGGCCTAGATTTCCATCTCGGCCTAGATGCAAAATCTGTCTCGGCCTAGATTTGCAATTTTGCAATTCTTCATGAAATCCCCTGGAGACTCATCTCGGCCGAGATTTGCATCCTGTCTCGGCCGAGATCTTCAGTTAGCCCTTCCTTTTGTTGCCTCGATCGATCCCTCGACTCCGCGGTCGTTTGATGTTCTTTTTCGACCCTTTTTCACTTGTCTTAACACAAAAATAGCACAAACGCATTATTTTGCCCATGAGAGTATAAAAGCACTAAATACGCGTGATTATGCACATTATTGACACTAAAATGACACTAAAAATGCCCTAAAGTGCGTGCACGAAACACGTGTACCAAATCTCCCCAAACTTAAAACTTGTTCGTCCCAAACAATAAAGAGAAAGACAAAAGGACACGTGTTTAAGGCAAAGTTTAGTGGCATTTGATTTCAGAATTTTCATAAGAAAGAGTAAGCGATCATGATAAAAGCGAGCATATGTGATAGACTAGATCCACTACTCTCGAGACATAACACTCTCAACTTAAGATCCTCACATGGTGATTGTATCTCTCGACTCTCAAGTGTATCAAAAGGGAAGTGTATACGCTCACATTGAAATGCATAAAATGCCTACCATAAGCTTGCCAATCATCTAAACTTCGATGTATACCGACGTGTGTGACAAAGAATCAAAAAGGTCTTTAATAGGTTGTATTGTTGGCTTGGGGTAAGGTGGGAAAATTTCTGGTATAAGTGACTATAAAACGGACTAAATGAGTTAGCTAATCTCATCTACCCCTCAAACAACAATCACTCTACCTCACTCTTTAATTCCTTAGTAAACCAATCCCAAAAATTGGTTTCTTCCCCTTACCACAAAGTCCACAACCTAATTGCTTTCTCAATTCTCCCTTGGAGTGTATTTTCTTTTGAATTTTTACAACTTTGAGAACATCTATCAAAAGGCATTTATATTACTAGCCTCTCCAAATCAAAAGCAACAATTGAGTATATACAACTAGCTTTTTCTTTTGTTTTTCTGGTTTTTTTTTTTTTTTTTTTTTTTTTTTTTTGTAAACAAAAATTGGAGAGGACTAGTATTCTTGATTCTTTGCCTATTGTTTCAATTTCTTCCATCCTTCAATATTCCCAATAGTTCACCCCTTTCAATCCCAAATTTACCCGACTACCTTCCAACCGCCTACCTCATACTCAAATAGTCCAATTAAGGTCAAAGGCTAAATCGAAAGGTACTTGGCTTGTAGAGTTGCGCTGTCAAACAAGAGGCTAAAAGCTCAAGGGGCTCAACTAGAGACAATATCAAATTTGGTACAAAGGAAGTATTTTCAAGCTTGAAAATAGGCTCAAGTCAAGAATTGCCTAAGATCATTTTCAATGTCACACAATGCACCGACACATGCAAAATAGAATAATGGCAAGTTCTAGAGACAACTAAATGCACTCAATGAATTTCACACCGAAAGAAAGTTTAAATTACTCCAAAGATGGAAGTATCTTCTAAGGCTCAAAAACTCACTCGGCTGCAATTTTGATCAAAAGTTTTGAGTGTATGTTCAATTTTGTTTCAACAAGTCTATCATACTCTACCATGTGCTTCTTTCAAAAATATTTGTCAAAATTTTTCATCATTAATCAATGCCACTTTTTTCTTTCCTAAACTCATCCAATTGCTTTCTCGAGCTACCAATTTGTACGAATCCACCCCCTCCCCAAACTTAGTTGCAAACTAAGTTTGTGGAAAAGAGGAGTACAATTTGGTGCTCACCGAATTTAACCATATTATTCACCACTTTACAATTTATTAAAAATGCAACAGACTAATCCATACAAAGATACCAAACCATTTCAAGTCTAATAAGTCCAAAAGACAATAGAGTAGCATATGGAAAGTTAAACTCTTGGGCTGCCAATACGTACACCTACCAAGACTTCCCCAAACTTGGTTAAAAACCAAAGTTTGTGAGGAAGAAAGGGTACGAATTGGTGTCCTAACTCACAGTGATTTTTGGGCTTCTTCAATCCCATTTGGTGCTATCTCCTTGAATTTCACGGATTGGTCGGTTCCTCATCATCATAGTCTCTGCACTCTAAAAGAAGATAATAAGACAATATCTAAATATAAGTAAAAAAACTAAACTACGAAATTGAATATACGAAAAACAATAAACGTCGGGTTGCCTCCCGACAAGCGCCTTTGTTTAACGTCGTTGGCTCGACGGATACTCTTTATATAAACAAAACAAAAAAGAACTAGCTATGTAATAAAACTAACGCTTAACACATAAAACAAAATCGTTCTAAACCATTCCCCGGCAACGTCGCCAAAATTTGGTAGCGTCGTTTCTTGCTACCAAATTAAATGTGTATAAGAATAGATACACTTAACCTTATCCTACTACTCTAACCAGTAGAGTGGCAAGTAAGGGTCGATCCCACGAGGAACGGTCGAACAATTTTGCTTCATTGTATTAAGCTATTATGATCGAGAAACATAAAGTAAATAAGCTAGAAAACAATAAAGAAGCGGGGGGATTTTAATGAAATAACAACTAACACCTAAGTAAACAAAGACAAATAAAGAGATTTTTATAGGTTTTTGGTTTTTTAATTAACAAAACGATTCACCCTTGATCATGTTTCACCAAGGTCTTGGACGATTTATGCAACTATTGTTAATGCCCTATTCAATTGTGATTCTAGCCCTTATCTCAAGGCTATTAACAAGCTCTAATAGCCTTGTTATCCTTTAATCTTAGTTAATCAAAACAAGCTCTTCGACTAACCCTATTCAGTTTAACCGAATCCTCGAACAAGCTCTCTTAGATTCAATCACCAAATGCATTAAACACTAGGACAATGAGATAAATTCAACATAAAACTCGCAAACTCGGTTTTAGGGGTTGAACTTTGTGTTATCACCAATAAATAAATCTATTGTTTGCTACACGGGAATCGGAAATCCTACAATTACGGATAGTAATTTCCTATTCTAGCAACACATTCACAAATCCCTTAAAGGGTGATCAATCCAATAATAAATTCATAAATGTGAGTCAATAACAGCAAATAACACAAAACACTTAAATACACAATATTTTCGGTAACATTAACCGTAATAATCACATAAATGTCTTGAACTCAAGGTTCCACAATAATCAAGGGTGAACAAAAGGGTGCTAGCCACCCATTTTACCTAATACAAAGATAAAATAATAGAAAATTAAAGAAAACATGAAAATAGGATAGAAAGAACCAAAGGTTAGGGTTGAAGATCAAGATCTTCAACCCCCTTCCATTCCTTTACTTCCAATGGAGAAAAGTGGCTGATTATGTGTGGGGGATGGGTTCTAGGTTTTTTTTTTAAATTCGAATGGGAGGAGATATATATAAGGGGGAAAAGTGCTAGTAAAAAATAGGCAAAATCGCATTCAAAATTTTAAAACAGGGTAAGGAATCTCGGCCGAGATGCAAGTGTGTCTCGGCCGAGACGTGAAAAAGAGATTTTCAGCTGGTGGGTCGAAGGCTGATCTCGGCCGAGATTGGGTTGCATCTCGGTCGAGACGTGAAAAGAGGAAATTTGGAATTTTTTAGGATTTGACTCATCTCGGCCGAGATCTCCATTTCTGGAATTTTTGAAATCCCCTGCAGACTCATCTCGGCCTAGACGCATTATCTGTCTCGGCCTAGATTTCCATCTCGGCCTAGATGCAAAATCTGTCTCGGCCTAGATTTGCAATTTTGCAATTCTTCATGAAATCCCCTGGAGACTCATCTCGGCCGAGATTTGCATCCTGTCTCGGCCGAGATCTTCAGTTAGCCCTTCCTTTTGTTGCCTCGATCGATCCCTCGACTCCGCGGTCGTTTGATGTTCTTTTTCGACCCTTTTTCACCTGTCTTAACACAAAAATAGCACAAACGGATTATTTTGCCCATGAGAGTATAAAAGCACTAATTACGCGTGATTATGCACATTATTGACACTAAAATGGCACTAAAAATGCCCTAAAGTGCGTGCACGAAACACGTGTACCAACCACGCCCGCGGCCAATTGTGCGCCACGGCCGCGGCGCGACTCCCTGTTTTTGTCCTGAAACACGTTTTTGCCCATTTTTTCAGCCCAACACTTTCTCCTCTATATATATATGGTCATTTTCGATTTTGACCTAACCTAGAACCCATCCCCCTCACATAATCAGCCACTTTTCTCCATTGGAAGCAGAGGAATGGAAGGGGGTTGAAGATCTTGATCTTCAACCCTAACTTTTGGTTCTTTCTATCCTATTTTCATGTTTTCTTTAATTTTATGTTATTTTATCTTTGTATTAGGTAAAATGGGTGATTAGCACCCTTTTGTTCACCCTTGATTATTGTGGAACCTTGAGTTTAAGACATTTATGTGATTATTACGGTTAATGTTACAGAAAATATTGTGTATTCAAGTGTTTTGTGTTATTTGCTGTTATTGACTCACATTTATGAATTTATTATTGGATTGATCACCCTTTAAGGGATTTGTGAATGTGTTGCTAGAATAGGAAATTACTATCCGTAATTGTAGGATTTCCAATTCCCGTGTAGCAAACAATAGATTTATTTATTGGTGATAACACAAAGTTCAACCACTAAAACCGAGCTTGCGAGTTTTATGTTGAATTTATCTCGTTGTCCTAGTGTTTAATGCATTTGGTTATTGAATCTAAGAGAGCTTGTTCGAGGATTCGATTAAATTGAATAGGGTTAGTCGAAGAGCTTGTTTTGATTAACTAAGATTAAGGGATAACAAGGCTATTAGAGCTTGTTAATAGTCTTGAGATAAGGGCTAGAATCACAATTGAAGAGGGCATTAACAATAGTTGCATCAATGGTCTAAGACCACGGGGAAGCATGATCAAGGGTGACTTGTTTTACTATTTAAAAACCAAAAATCAAAACAAATCTCTTTATTTGTCTTTGTTTATTTAGGTGTTAGTTGTTGTTTCATTAAATTCCCCCCACTTCTTTATTGTTTTCTAGTTTATTTACATTATATTTCTTGATCATAATAGCTTAATACAATGAAGCAAAATTGTTCGACCGTTCCTCGTGGGATCGACCCTTACTTGCCACTCTACTAGTTAGAGTAGTAGGATAAGGTTAAGTGTATATTTTTATACATTAATTTGGTAGCAAGAAACGGCGCTACCAGTATACGTCGTGGATTGTACACAACACAGTATAGTTAAATATTTGAACATAGTATATTTTATTATGTAACACAGTATATGTACGATTGTATTATTTTTTCTTGAATATTGACAAATATTTATGTTGCCTTATAAAATAGATCATTTCAAACAAGAAAAATAACCAAAAAACTAATACAAACTACTAATATTCCAAAAAGAACACCAATTGTCCAACAGAACTTCGCATACTCACATCTATCCCAAAATCAACCCACATTTTTCATTTCTTTTTACCTTTCCCTGCCTTACGCAACCCACCAAGACCTTTCCCCCTATCCTGTGCTTCTTTCTTCTTCGTTTCCTCAATTCTTGATATTAGCTCCCTCTTGCCCTTGTTGAAATTCTGCACATCTTGGAGAAGTTCTTTTTTTGCTTCATTAAAACGTGAAATAACAATTTGAATGCAGAACTTCCCCCGAAGAGCACGACGAACATTAGCCTAAAATGAACATAAAAAATAATAAAAACATTTAAGTTCATCAAATAAGTACTATTTAAAAAAAAAAATACCAGAAAAATACCTTCAACAAATTTGATTCAAGATACACAGCACCATCAAAATACATCATATGATGCATCAAGTAAATGGCACAATCCAAATCCGTCTTCCTCGTCTGCCTTAAATAGTACATTCTCAAACACAAATTGCAAAATATCTTTGGCCTTTGAATGTTGTATTCCACGAAGAAATTCAGCCAAATTATTTTGCTGCAAAAAAAGGTATTAAAATAACATCAACAAACTTATAAGAACAAAACCACACAAAAATATCATATTGTTAACATGAACTTACCAATATTGTGGCAGCTTGAGCAAAGATGTTAGGCTCATTGTCGTACTTCCGATTATCCAGGTAGTGAAACTTCTTATCAACAAAATTTATAGCAACACAAGCATAATGTCCTTTAAGAACAAACGGGACAAAAATCTACAACATAAAAAAGACAAAAAGTGGTCATCATAAAAACAAACTGCTTAAAAAAAATAATTCGGGCATAAGAAATGTATATACTGCATCGGTTAACTATATATACTGCGCAATATACAAACATCTACTATGCATGTTTTATCATATCACACAAAAAACGTATAAGCAGAAACTAACCATCTCGGCATTCTTCAATAGATTTAAGTCTTGTTCAACCCACAACTTCAATGACCCTATCAATTCTCTCACATTTTCTTTCTCTTCACCAACTTGTCCAAAATTTTTTATCAATGCGCCCTTTTAAAAACAAGCAAGAAAATATAAAATTACTGAAAAACGTAGTAATAAATAAATATTTAACAACTTACACTGTGCTCGGTATTAAAAATGAATCTGCTCCGTCGATTTTCAGCCCCATCCCCTTTGTTAATCATCAAGCACCATGCATCAATAATTGAATTGTAAACTTCTGTCGATGGATTCAGAGAAATCATATCTTGCTTAACAATACTATAACGATCTCCACTCCTAAAACAAACAGCCCTGCAACCAGAAAACACACATACTATGTCTGTAAAAAATAAAATACTATAAGGATGAATAAATATAACTGTAATACAAAAAGAATTATACTTACAAATCTGTTTTAGGCTCTGCACTGTATAAGCAATAATCAATGATCTCTTTATGGTTTGCATCCATTGAAGTGAACAAATGGTTAAATGATGAAAACAGTGGGCAAACATAACCAGCACTCTTATTAATCTTCAAACTCTGAACGTCCAGATCAGGTACAACATTTTTGTTCCTTGCACTGACAGACTGTAGTGCATCCACTATCTCCCTAGCTGAAGCAGTCTCATCGTCACCTGGTGTTCTTTCACCAGAACTCCCAACATCAGGTGATGGTGTGAGGATGTGAAAAGTAGGAGCATCAAATTCCATCTTCTTAAACTTCATGAAATTATTAACAACATCATCAATAATTTCATGGACTCTCGCATCCGACCAGAATTTTTGTGAATCTGATGATTCTGGTGTCAGAGAATTTCTAACTTCATCAATTGAACATTTCTTCAACTCCATCAGCTTTGACATATAAAAATTTGAAAGTATTGAAGCATCCCTCTTAAAGAAAAGAAGAGCTTCATGAAGTCGCTGCAAAACAGGAAAATAATTAAATAACAGAAAAATAACGTATACTGTGTATTATATGTTTATATACTGCACATTATATAAACATATACTGTATATTTTACAAAACAACAATACTTACATCAGTAGCTACTCTTTCAATCTCAGATTTCTTTGGCTCACTGCTAGGTACAGAAAACTTAATAAATTCACCCTCCTCAACATTTTCATACAACTTCCCGCCATCCTTTCCAGACCCCACATCACCCCTACCCGGTAAAACTCGGGCATTCCTTGAAATTGGATATGTATCGATGATTAGATAGCCATCACCGCAATCTCTTTGCCCTTGCCTCCTCACGACACCTCTTAGCTATATTATCATCGTTCCAATGACAAATAAGAGGTAGTGAGCACGGTGCAACCATGCCTTGCCACTTGACCCTGTGCAAATACATGATCTGCAATAGAACTATGCAGCCACCTACGTATTTACCATTATGGTTCACATAGTTATCAACAGATTGGCAGAGTTTCTCAACAACATATTTGCACCAATCGAAATTTGCAATCAAAGAGACATCCTCTGTAGCTTTCAAAGCACCAATAGTTATTGACCTATTGGGTGTTGGGGCCAAGAATGAACACAAAGCATACAACAAAAAAATTCTTTTGAAATCATCACCACCGTCAATCAATCTATCCACAAAGAAAGACTCCAAGCTGCTGACAAGAGTACTAGCAGCTATCCCATACTCAGATTGCAGTCTTGAAACTAACTTCGAACTCTCCTTTGTAAAGACATACAATGGAACATCAGATCCCTCAATTCTTGGTATCATAAAAACATCGTATACATCGTCAGCCGTGACAAGGAATGTCCTGAAATCATCCAATCTCAACATCCTAGAACTAGGGTCAAAATTAGACACCAACCACTTCAGCATCCCTGCATGACAATTCTTTTTCATATTGATTTGCAGCAAACCACCAAAATCCATATCCTCAACGTCCTTTCTTTGAGCATCAGAAAATATACTCATAACCTTTACAAGACTTGTTGTTCTGCACTGGAAATTAAAAACCCTGCAATTTTAAAAGGGAGTAAAGAGTTAATAATAAATAAAAAATACTGTAATAAAGTAACACTCCTCACGCACTACCCTAATCATTCATATACTATGAGGGTCAAAATGACATACTATGAATATAAAATTGCAAACAAAATTACCTTTCTTCTGAATGTTCACCATCATCAATAATTATGTACTTTCCTTTATCTTGTTCTTCAATAACAGGATCATCTTCACCAGATTTCCTCTCACCTCTTCCTTTACTCTTTTTCTTAATAGGATCATCTTCACCAGATTTCCTCTCACCTCTTCCTTTACTCTTTTTCTTAATGGGTTCATCAACACGAAGACCTTCCCCTCTTCCCTTCCTCTTTTTATTATTTCCAGGTCTATCTTGCTTTTCAGGAGCTTTAACTGCAGTGCTATTCTCCTTATTGGGACTTTCTACAACAGTACTAGCCTTCTTGGAAACTTTCTCCTTATTAGGACTTTCTACAACAGTAGTAGCCTTCTTGGAAACTTTCTCAGATTTTTCAACCAGTTTATCCGTACTTTTCTTCTTCTTCTCTACAACTTTTGGTGCAGATTCGTCTATTTTCTTATTTTTGGAAGATCTCAGAACTCTCTTCTTAATTCTAGGAGGTTTAGAAATCTGTTGCTTGACACGACTTGACTTACTTACTGATTCACTAGATTTTTATCCATTTCACTATAAGAAAATGAACCTATAACATTAAAACAATAATGTCAAACAATTAAAGACAACAATTACAGAAAATTTAAAGATTTAAATACCAAATTATACTCTAACTGTGAAATAGATTGATGTATAAAAAAATATACTGCATCAAACAACTACATAAACTGTACCGTTTATTCACATATATTGTGCCGGTTATTAACATATACTGCACCGGTTATTAACATATACTGCGTATATTAAATCATATAAAAAATAACACATTATCAACACATACTACATCGCATACATATATATACTGTACTGTTTGTCCATTTTACTCTAAGAAAATGAACCTATAACATTAAAACAACAATGTCAGATAATTTAAGACAACAAACAACTATACTGCATCAAATAACCATATATACTGTACTGATTATTAACATATACTGCGTATATTAAAACATGCAAAACCCTAGAAATATCCAGCAAAACAAAAAGCCTTAACAAGTAAAAAAACAAGCAAAACAACCAAACTTACCAACTCCAGCAGCACAGCCAAACTTCACTTCAAAAACGCGAAAAAAAATTAAGAAGAACATAGAAGAAGAATCCAGGAAACGAAAAAACAGACGAACAAACACCATAAAACACCATAGAACATAACTTACCAACTCCAGCAGCAGCAAAACCCGAACGATTACAGACGAAACGAAAAATCCACAGACGAAAATCGACAGCAAAACTCGCGAAAATCACCAGAGATTAGAGAGAGAACACGCAGTTAGAGAGAGAGAGACAACTGCCTTTTATATGACGGTAAAAAATTTGAAAACAAGCGTAAAAAAGTAAAAAAAAAAAAATGGAGGTAAAATTGGCCGGTCTGAACCGGTCTGAACCGTCCGATTTATGCGGACTAAACCAGTGGGCCCCACAAGGTGTACAATAACACTATGGTGCATCTTGTGCACCCAAGTTTTTGCCAAAAGAAAAATATATTGTTTCTATATTCATTTTTATTTTCTAACATCTTTATCTCTATTTCTTATACATAACAAACATTCATATTCTTCAAGTTCAACTGTTAGAGTATTTTATGTTGGCAATATTTTTGTCAAAATCCCTTATATTATGTTTATATAATTTATTGAACTTATTAGATTTATTATTTTTATTATTCGTAATTAATATTTTATTATTTTAATGTTTCACTGTTTTTGTAGGCGGATCATAAGAAACAGATAAAATTTGATGGAGTATCTTTTTAAGATATATATCGGAAAACATATGGAGAGATAATACTTGAGCGTCAAGTATTACTTGGATATCAAGAATCTATAGCGGATAAGGATGGAAGAAATAAATCATGTAATATCATTGAAGATAGATTGGCATCATCATTATATAAATCAGAATGGCGGCAGCATATAAAAAAAAGAGTCAAGTACATGAAAGTTTATTTTGTGCTTTTCTAGGTTGAGATTTAGTTTTGAATTATTTTCATGTACGTAAGTTTTTTTTAGTGAGCAAATACTTTTATGTTTCTAGTCGAGTTGTGCGTTGACGAAGAGAGTCATTGTGTTTGTGTCGAAGGACCTTCGCGAGAAGGGACTTCAAGGTGGGTTCGGGAGAGCTCGTCAGCCCTACGGTGGTTTGCCGTGTTAGTGCCGAACAATTCAATGGGAGTCGCCGGACGTTGTTGATATAGTATAGGTTAGGTGTTAGGGAATCGAGTCTCTTTGTAAAACCTATCGTTATACGGAGTATCAATAACAATAAGTTCCGAGGGGTCTGAGGGATTCAACCCCGTGTTTATTTTGGTGTTTGTTCTTCGTTTTTAATTTCGTCTGTTTCTCTGTTGGAACATAAACTGTGCAGTCCGGGAATTTCATAAACAATAGAATTATTTATTTTATTTAATTAAGTTATATTAAAGTCGACTAAAATACACATATATAATAACACATTATAACAAGGAGAACACACATATATAATAGCACATTATCACGGGCCAGGGGGGGGCCCAGTGCCCCCCTTGGCCCTAGTATCGGTCCGTCCCTGCTTGGCCCCAACATGAATTTGTCTCTGTCTACATGATAAAAACTAACTAGCATATAGATTAAAATTTGTTTTAAACATATTAAGTTTATATATTGTTTTTCTTATCATTTCTAAATAATGTAGCATTTTTTTTAAAAAAAATGTATCCATACTAAATTTAATTCGTCAAGGATATATATCATACAATATTTTTAAAAATTTAATTAGAATAAATAATATGGATATTTATTTTAATTATGGAATGTTTGAAATCTTAAAACTACTCATGTTAATATATGATCTTACAAAAATTTGTATCAAATGATAGCCAATCATTTAATTGTAAGTAATTGCAGACTTAATTACAAATACGGATGATAATAAAATATTTCTATAATAATTCTGCATGATCAAAGCCATATTAATTTCAAATCAAAATTTATTTTAATTAAAATTTTCAATTATGGTTCTTATTCTTTAAATGATGTAACATAAGTTAAAAACTATAGCCAAAAACATTGGCTCGTGATAATGCGCAATCTGGTATCCAGGAAACTTAACGGAAATTTACGTAAACAATATGAAAACACACAAGATTTACGTGGTTCGATCCGGAGATCTACGTCCACGGGTAGAAAATCACTCTTGCCGAGGTGTTTCTTTCACTAGAACTTTGAGTTTACAAGCAATAATTCAGAATACAGAATGCGAACCCTAATTCAGAGTTCTTTTCTCATATTTATACTCAACTTTCCTAAACCCTAACTGAACCCTAACTAATTCCCTATTCTCACGCCTATTTCTCGCTGCATGGCGGTTGGGAACGGATCGTGAGCCTTGATTCGCGGAACAAACCATCCGTTGGGCCGACGCGTGTTCCTGGTCCTGCTGGGCCTACGCGTGCTGGGCCTACGCGTGCTTGCTGGGCCTACGCGTGCTGGGCCGGTCAGTGGGCTCAGGTATTAACCCGACCCGAAGTGATCGAGCCATCCCTATCAGATGCCCCCCCAGCCGAAGCGAGGAAGGAGCTTCGGTTGTCACCGGGGTGAAACCATAAGCAAGAAGGGCCGTGGTCGCGGGCGCGCCGAAGTGTTTATGGATGACTAAATCTATCCGCGTCCCACTCCGCGGCGCAGTCTGCGGAAGCGGAACCGAACTAGGCCGAAGTGCCCGGGACAGACAGTGGGATACCGAGCCTCCCAGACGCAAGAAACGTATCGGAAGTACATAATGACCTGGCCGAGGTAAAGGAATCACCGGAGTGTAGTAGTCTGGCCGAAATGAAGGAAGCACCGGAGTGTGGTAGTATGACCGAGGTAAAGGAATCACCGGAGTGTAGTTTGAATCTTCCTGACGAAGGGTGAGGTTGATGTGATTGGCGGCGCCATCATGAGAGAGAGGGATGTGAAGTGACACGCTCTGCGATTTCCAAGAAACCTGTTCCCCACGCGCCTTGGGAACTGTAAAGCGCGTGAAGAGCACGTTTAAATCTCCATCATTGAATTTGAATAGGCTGTATCAGAGCCGTTGGTTTTTTGCGTATATATTTGGAATAACTGCACAGTAACTCTTCATCTTCTTCATTGCGATTTACCAGTTTAGAAAGCGGGAAAAAGAGGGGAATTCTGTGCCTGTGATTCATCTCAAATCAAAACTTCTCAAATTCAACCCAAGTAAGTATGCCTTCCTCTTCATCTTCTGCCTCATCTTCTGCCTCTATTCAAGAAGTAGGGACTACGAGTGCCCCGTTAGATGTCCCCCCCCCCCTTCGATACCTCATTCCGGAGAGGAATGAGATTAGGACCGTAGACAGGGCCGATGGGCTGGAAAGCAACGTTATGATGGTTGCCTTTTATCAATGCGCGGAGGAGGATTTGGAGGTGGCCTCTGTAGCGTTACGGATGACGCGAATGCAGATTGAGAGAGAAATCCCGTCATTTTACTTTCCCTTTAACTTAGAGTATATAATACCGAACCCCGATGATAGGGCCTGCTGCCCACCGCAGGGGTTTATTAGTGTGTACATAGATCCCCTTAGAATAGGCCTGAGACTGCCCCTGTGGGACATTGTGATCCAGTTGCTGCAATACTACGGTATTGCCTTGAGCCAACTAGCGCCGAACGCGGTGAGGCAGGTAGTGGGATTCACCGTGGTGTGCAAGAACGCCGGGATAGAACCCACCGTAGAGATTTTTAGGTTTTTTTACCAATTAAAAAACTTCGGGAAGTCCAAGGGGTGGTACTCCTTCAGCCCCCGAACCCGAGGTGGGTTCAAGGTTCAAAACCCAAGTAAGGTAGAGGGGTGGAAGGAGAGGTTTATATTTGTAAAAAACAAAGTAGCCCTCCCGAAGTGGAGGAGGGATGAGGTACTGGATACCGCTCCGGTGGAGAACCCGGAGCCCGAAGTCATACATGTATTCCGGTCAGTGGGGACTTTCAAAATCCTCTGCACCGAGGAAGAACTGGAGGAGGCAGGACTGAGCCCGTATTATTCGGGCAATGCGGGTGCCGAAGAGGGTAGGAGTTCTTCTATCTTGCTTTTTACAACTGTTGACTGTGTATATAACTAACTTTACCTTCTGTGTGCAGTGGGATGCTTCGGGAAAGAGCCGGTTGGAAACCCCGCGGTGGCGGCGGCGGCCAAAAAGAAAGGCAAATCTGCTGAGGCATCTCCCCGGGGAAAGATGCCATCCGATACGAGGCCCAGTGCTGGGTCCGAGGAGCAGGTAGGGGTAACGAAGCCTACCCCTATGTCCAAGAAGAGGCCGGAGCCATCTGGGACTCCTCCAACAGCAGCGAAAAGACTCCGCACGGAGGGGGGTATGGAGGTAAGTTCCAGTCGTGTTGTCAGCTATTGTTAATGCAATTACATTGTATATTCTTCTGTGCTGATCATTGTGTGCTATCATTGGTTCAGTTGAAGGAGCAGGGGCCCCCAAGTCTGTTGGGGTTAGAAGGCGCGGACGCCGAAGAACTTCTGCGCTTGGCGCGAGGTATCCTGGACCTCGGTCGGAAGAGCGAGAAGGAAGGCAAGGAGGAACTGGCCGAAGTGGCAAGGGAACTTCGGGCGCGCAACGACCGATTGACCCACGGCCTAACCGAGGCACGCAAGAGGGCTGCCTTGGTCGAAAACGAGGTTGCGCGTCTGCGCGGGGTGGAGGCAGAGACCAATGTCCTCCGAGGTGAAGTGCTGCGGCTGCGGGCAGAGATGGAGGCTCGGGAAGCGGCCGTAGTCGAAGGGCAAGGAGCGATGCTGAAGACATTCGCCGACAAATTATTCCAAACCAGCACGTTCCTTGACTTCCAGACGGAGTTTGTGGCAATAGGGGACCAGGCCACACGATCCGCGCTACTGGAGCAGGTGAAGGAGGTCTACCCGAATGTGGATGTATATCGTCCAGAATTCGGGTATGACTTTGAGGCAGTGGCCGGGGTAGAAAAGGCCTATTACGCAGCTCTAGCGAATCTGCCGGAGTGGCCCCTGGTGAAGGCTCTAGGGGAGAAGAAGCAGCTGCTGACGGCCGCGGAGATCGCCAACTGTGAGGTGGACCAGGACCAAGAGTTCATGGCGTTCCGCCGGGGTGAGCTGGTCTCCGAGCCCCGAAAAAAAGAACCCCCCCCCCCCACGGATGGAGGTCGAAGCCATAGCTGCGGACGAAGCTGTCGCAGCGAATGAGGAGGAAGAAGCCGAAGTGTTAGAGGGCCGGCGAGAGGTGTTGCCCGAGGACATTGAGGCAACTGAGCGGGAGGTCAGTCGATCCCCGCAAATTTAAAATTGTAGATAATAGGAGTGTATGCGAACATTGTACTGATTCCTGGATATTGTACTTCCATTCTGTTAAATATAAAGTTTGTTTCTCAGACACTTCGTCTTCCTTTTGCGTGAATGATCAATGTTTGTTGTTTTCGAACTGAATTCCGACTCTTTACATACTTGAGATTGATCGACCTGATTGACTCTTCTTTCTGTTTAGAATACCGCGGAATTGCACGAAACAATAAAGAAACTCATGCGATCACTAGAGTGGTTCCGCGAAGAAAAGAACAACCTGCAAATGCACGTAGTGCCAAAGCTAGAAAAGCGGGTGTCCATCGCAGAAAAGAGAGCGGAAGCAGCCGAGAAGGCCATGTCAAAAGCCACGGAGAAGGCCAGGGACCAAGAATTAAAGTATCTGGCCACAGCTACTGAATTGAGCCGTGTCCTCGTCCATCAAGGAGAGTATGAACGGATACTGACGGAGTTCGGCTTACTGACATTTGAGGAAGTTGAGGCACGGATCGTAGAAATTCAGGAGGAGATTTCTGCGCTTACGGCAAGGAGCCCAGTAGAGTCCTCGGAGCTCGTAAGAAAGCGAGAAGTTCTGGAGTTGCTTCTCAGCATGTACGAAGGGCTGAAGGGCCGAGGCAGGTGGAGGCCTTCTGCCGAGGAATTCATTGCGAGTTCAAGCCGGGGCCAAGGTACTCCAAAAGCTCCCCGGAAGGATAAAAAGAAACCCTCTGGAAAGAGTAAAGGCATTGTTATCCGAGAGCCAGCTCCAGTGACCACGATTGAAGAAGAGCCCGCTGTGGTTGCCGAGGAAGTAGTCGAGGAGCTGGCCAGAGAAATTGAAGTGATGGCTCCGGAGGAGTGGGACCTTGTGCAGTGGGCCCAAACCCCGAGGTCCGCTCCACAACCAAGTAGCCGAGCTCGGACTAGAGACGAAGTCCCCAGGCAAACGCCCAGAGCAAGTCCTCGGCGTCGGGAAGCTCGCGGGGGAGAAAGAGCCGGAGCCCGAGGTCGAGGATCTACAAGATCCCGGAGGACACAGCGCAGACCGAGAAGCAGGCCTCAACGCCGGAGCGCTGAATATTGGCTCGGGGGCCGTAGATAATGGCTTTTTTTTTTTTTTTTGAAGTTTTATATAAAAAACTTTTCGGTGTTATATCATTTTGAAGATAATAGAATCGATTTGATGTGCACAAATGTGTTAAGGAAAACAACAAGTTATTAACTGTTTTAGTTAGGTGTCCGGGAACACAATTCGAATAACTCTAATGTAAATCTCCCCGGACGGATCAGGCAGGAGTAAATCCTCCCCGGACGGATCAGGCGGGAGTAAAGTAAGTCTCCCCGGACGGATCAGGCGGGAGTAAACACTTCCCCGGTTAAACAGGCGAGATAGTGATATAAGTCCGGGGACGAAATGTGAATCTCCTCGGACGGACTGAGGGAGAGATTTAATTGTCCGGAGACTAATAATGATAATACGATTGTGTTAGGGCGTCCCCATAACGTAAACGAAAACACAGCAAGATGCATAAACAAAGAATTTCTATTCAACGATGAGTGCCGGAGCAAACTAAAGAGTACAAAGAGAGATAACAATCATGAAAGAAACGTACAATGAGCATAAAGATAAGATAGTACTTGTGATTTGGCATTCACAGATAGAAGCGCCTCAAGTTGGTAACGTGCCAGCTTCGGGGAATCGAGGTCCCATTGAGATGCTCTAACTGATAGGATCCGGAATCGTGCGCGGCGACGACGCGGTAGGGACCCTCCCAAGAAGCATGTAATTTCCCCTCGGGGGCAGCTTTGCTGGCCGAATTGAGCCGAAGCACTAGGTCCCCGACATTGATCTGAGTGCCCCGGACCCGGAGGTTATGGTACTGGGCTGCACGTTGTTTACACCTGGCCTGTTGAATGAATGATTGGTCACGACGATTTTCAAGCTCATCCAAATTTGCTCGGAGAGCCTCGTCATTATCCTCTGGAACCAATGTGATGAGGCGGAGGCTTGGTACACTGATTTCCGCGGGAATAACGGCTTCGGATCCATAAGTAAGGCTGTAAGGAGTCTTCCCGGTAGAGGTATGAGGTGTCGTGCGATAAGCCCATAGTACTTGCGGAAGGTTTTCAGCCCAAAGACCTTTGGCATTATCCAGGCGTTTCTTTATACCCGTGAGCAGTGTACGATTGGTGACTTCAACCTGACCGTTGGCTTGAGGGTGAGCAACCGAAGTTAAAATTTGTTTGATGTGAAGCTCTTCGCACCATGACCGAAAGGGATCATTGGCGAATTATTTACCATTGTCCGAGATAATAGTACTCGGGATGCCGAAGCGACAAACGATATTGCGTCACACAAACTTCAAGATATTCTGACCAGTAATGGCCGTAAGAGGTTCGGCTTCGACCCACTTAGTGAAGTAGTCTACGGCAACGACCAGGAACTTCAATCCCCCTGGAGCAACTGGGAATGGGCCGACAATGTCGATTCCCCATTGAATAAACGGCCACGCACTCTGGATTCCAGTGAGCTCGGTCTGCGGCAAATGCTTTACACGGGAGTGCAGCTGACACTTGCTGCATTTGGTCACTAAGTCGTGGGCATCGTTGAACAGGGTTGGCCAATAATATCCCCAGCGGAGAACTTTCTTGGCTAATGTCCGGGAGCCGATATGGCTGGCACAGGCCCCTTCGTGAACCTCCCGTAGAACTTGATTAGCTTCGGCAGGAGCAAGACACCGGAGACTCGGTTGTAGGTATGACCGTCGGTACAAGACTCCATCATGAAAGGAGTATTTGGGGGCTTTGAGGACAACTTGCCGAGCTCGCAGCTTATCAGTAGGCAGGATTCCATCTCGGAGATATTGAATGATAGGAGTCATCCAATTCGGATCACTATCGGTCAGTACCGAAACTGTGGCCTCATGAATTGCTGGATGAGATAGGTCTTCGACCATGATATCCGGAGATATATTAGTTCGGACCGCGGAGGCCAATTTGTTGAGCGCGTCTGCTCTTGCATTCTGAGCACGCGGTATTTTCTGGATAACAACTGTATCAAGAGTTGACATAAGCTTGAGTGTTCGAGCACGATACCTGACCATTGTTTCATCCTTGGCGGCATAAGTCCCCTGGATTTGCTTGGACACGATCTCGGAGTCCGTGAAGAGCTCAAGATGACGAACGTCTAAGGATCGAGCGAGCCGGAGCCCGGCGAGAACTGCCTCGGGGTCAATGAGAAGCACCCCGGCACCACTTCCTCGAGTCGTGGATGCTCCATCCACGAATAGTTGCCATTTCCGAGGTGAAGATACGAGGGTAGCGGGGTGATGTGTATCACTGTTTGCCGGAGACTCATGATTGTCTCCCGGGGTTTCAGCCAGAAAGTCGGCGAGTGCTTGACCCTTGATTGCTCGGCGGGGAAGGTATTGAATATCATATTCGCCTAACTCGACAGCCCACTTTGCGAGGCGCCCAGACACCTCGGGTTTGACAAGAATCTGACGGATAAGATGATTGGTCAGAACCCGTATTTCACGCCCTTGGAAATATGGGCGCAGACGCCGAGCTGCCATGACAAGAGCCAGTACAGTTTTTTCCAGCATGGAGTATCGTGTCTCCGCCCCATGGAGGACACGACTTGCGAAATACACGGGATGTTGAACCCCATTGACTTCGCGCACAAGTGCAGCGCTAATAGCTTCCTCGGCGGAGGCTAGATACACATAAAGAGGCTCTCCGGAGAGAGGAACTGACAAAGTAGGCAGCTGCTGTATATGACGTTTCAAAGCCTCGAAAGCCTCGGTGCACGCCGGAGTCCATTCAAAGGACTTCGATTGTCGCAAGATTTTGAAGAATGGGAGTTGGCGCTCTGCCGCTTTGGACAGAAAACGATTTAAGGCCGCCAAACCGCCCGTGAGGCGCTGAACGTCTCTGAACGTCTTTGGTGGCTGCAGATCCAAAACATCCCGAAGTTTGGCTGGATTAGCCTGAAGACCGTGTTGTGAAACCATATATCCAAGGAACTTGCCGGAGCCAACGCCGAAAGTGCATTTTGCTGGATTAAGTCGCAAATTGTAACGCCGCAGAGTGCGCAACGTTTCGGCAATGTCCTGTACACATGAAGAATGGGTGGTGCTCTTTATAACAAGATCATCAACGTAAACCTCGACATTGCGGCCAATCTGGTCGTGAAAAATGCGGTCCATGAGACGTTGATATGTGGCTCCGGCATTCTTGAGCCCGAAGGGCATTTTCTTAAAAGCAAAACACCCGAAAGCAGTGATGAATGCTGTCTTGATGGCATCTTGCGGATCCATAAAGATCTGGTGGTATCCCTTATACAGATCTAAGAAACAAAGTGCCACATACCCAGTAATGGCTTCGGCCTTTTGGTCTATGGAAGGTAGGGGATAACAGTCCTTCGGACAATGTTTGTTGAGGTCGGAGAAGTCGACGCACATCCGCCATGCCCCGCTGGACTTTATCACCATCACCGGATTGGACAGCCAAGAGGGGTAATACACTTCGAACAAGATGTCCGCATCCAAAAGCTGTTGCACCTCGACTCGAATGGCTTCATTTTGCTCCGGAGCGAACTTCCTTTGCTTCTGCTGGATAGGCTTTATGCTGGGATCGATGTTCAGCTTGTGTGTTATTATATCGGGAGAGACCCCGGGCATATCTAGAGGAGACCATGCGAAGACATCGGAATATTCTCGCAAGGTCTGAATGATAGCCCGGTGTAACCATGGCACATCCACGGCTCCGACGGTTACAGTCTGTTTCGGCTTGGACGGATCAAGCGGTACTTGGGCGGTGGCATCCCCCAATGAGGTACATTCCCGAGGTTCCAGAGCCGATGATGCAACCTGAAGCTGCTGTTTGGGAGGAACTTTAGCAGTCTTTTTGAGTGCCACGTACATACACTCCTTTGAAACCCGTTGACTCCCGCGGATAGCCACTTCGCCATGCGAAGTGGGGAACTTTAGTGCGAGGTGATACGTGGAGCATATGGCTTTGGCGGGGGTGAGCCAGTCCCGGCCCAAGATCATGTTGTACGGTGATGGGGAATTCACCACATAAAAATCCACGAAAATGGTTTTTATCGCCGGATAAGTCCCCAAAGACGTCGGGAGAGTGATGACACCCTCTGGCTGGACTTCACCCTGAGTGAAAGTCTGTAGTGGCCCGGGGGCCGACCGAAGTTGTTCCCGAGGAATCCCCATCTTCTGGAAACAGTCGGCAAATATGACACTCACTGCGGCTCCATTGTCCACGAAGACCCGCTTTATTGTGATATTGGCCACTGTCATGTCAATGACAATGGCATCAGTATGAGGCGTTATCTCTGGAACAGGGTCCCTGTCAGTGAAACTAACAGTTTCGGATTGATGGAGGCGCTTATGACGTGGTTCCTCGGGAGGAGGACGGCGAGCCTCTGCCTTCAAGGCATTTCGTGAAGCCCCGGTGGGAAGGCCCCCGTATATCACGTTTATTACGTGAATGGGTGCATTGTCTCCGGGTCCTCCCGGAGGAGGAGGTGGTGGCAGAAAAAGAGGCTGTTGGCGATTGCCAGAGTCTTGCCGTGCATTATTGCTAGGCCCCGGCCGATTATTCTGCCACGGCGGCCGATTCTGTTGTGCGCCCCGGTCATGATAACCTCCACGGTTATGAGACGAACCCCCATTCTGGCTTGTCCGAGGTTTGTCATCGGTCCGCGCGATGTATTGTCGCAGGAAACCTTTCCTTAGGCACTCCTCGATTTCCTTGCTGAGTTCTCGGCACTCCTCTGTCTCGTGCCCATGATCTCGGTGGTACGCACACCACTTTCCACGGTTCATTTTTTCAGGCGGAGCAGTCATCCGCGGACAAGGCCGTAGATCGTTCTTGTGAACAGAAAGGATTTCGGCTCGTGACTTCGTCAACGGAGTAAATTGTGGAATATCACCTCGGGATTCTGAACGCCCCGGGTTCAGACGGGAAAAGGCACTAGGTCGCGTGCTAGGCCCAGCTTGTGCCCTGTCGGACTGCCGCTTGCTAGCATGTTTCTCACGTTTCCGGCGAGTCTGCTCCTCGGCTTTAGCATATCTGCACACCGTTTTGAACAATGCTCGGGTTGTGACCGGTGTGTTTCGAACCAACTCGGTGTAAAGTGTTCCGGGACGGAGTCCATTCATGAATGCGTTGATGAATACGTCTTCGGAGCAATTTCCCACCTTGAGGCTCTCCGCTGTAAAGCGGTCAAGAAATTGGGTAACGGTTTCACCGTCCCGCTGTTCCATATTCACGAGGTCGGCCAAGGTGGCCATGGGCTTCGCACGTGCTTCGAAACGCGCCCAAAAGTGTTCGGCGAGTTCTAGTAATGGAGGGATGTAGTGTGATCGCGGCTAAGCATGTTGTGCCGGAAAGCTCCAAGAAAATTGGCAGGATCTCCGGTGCCGTCGTAAGGTGGTATGGCTGGCCGTTTGAACCCTTCGGGAAGGGAGGTGGCCATGATTTCTTGGGAGAACGGTGTGATGATATCTCCATTGGCATCAAGGCCCAAGATTCTGTCCAGCTCGACATTGCGTTGAACCCGCTCATACTCTTGAAGATCTAGAGTATGAGATTGGCATAGCGAACTCTCTTAGCCGCGTTGAGTGGACGTCGGCGATCGACATCGATAGGTTCATCGTTGCGCTGTCGTGATTCGTTAGAACTCCCGTAGTCCTCGGAAGAACCTGGTCGTTCGCGTCGACGATCCTGACGCTCGCGATGCCCCGGGTCTTGTCGATCACGCGAATGCTGACGATGTGGAGGCCTGGAGTAATTCTGGAGTGACTTGAATGTTAACCGGTGGCTGGGCAGCAGCAAGATCAGGGTTTTGCATGTCTTGAGGGGGTGGAGGTAAATACCGATTGTCTGGATTCGCAACCGGGCCTTGGTTGCCCTGATGATGAGATGTTCCTCTTGCCGGCGATTGCCTCGGCGGCAAAACTTGATCCACGGGTGGATCTTGGTTGGATTGATCACCGTGGCGAGATTGATTCAAACGAGTCGTCACCATGATCTTTGAATACACTGTGAATGTCAAAAATTGCTTTACGTTCCCACAGACGCCACCAATTGATAATGCGCAATCTGGTATCCAGGAAACTTAACGGAAATTTACGTAAACAATATGAAAACACACAAGATTTACGTGGTTCGATCCGGAGATCTACGTCCACGGGCAGAAAATCACTCTTGCCGAGGTGTTTCTTTCACTAGAACTTTGAGTTTACAAGCAATAATTTAGAATACAGAATGCGAACCCTAATTCAGAGTTCTTTTCTCATATTTATACTCAACTTTCCTAAACCCTAACTGAACCCTAACTAATTCCCTATTCTCACGCCTATTTCTCGCGGCATGGCGGTTGGGAACGGATCGTGAGCCTTGATTCGCGGAACAAACCATCCGTTGGGCCGACGCGTGTTCCTGGTCCTGCTGGGCCTACGCGTGCTGGGCCAACGCGTGCTGGGCCTACGCGTGCTTGCTGGGCC
Organism: Ajuga chamaepitys; assembly: GCA_958295605.1. NCBI lineage: Eukaryota > Viridiplantae > Streptophyta > Magnoliopsida > Lamiales > Lamiaceae > Ajuga > Ajuga chamaepitys. The sequence goes on along the minus strand of OY282496.1, from coordinate 27,285,295 downwards.
TACGCGTGCTGGGCCGGTCAGTGGGCTCAGGTATTAACCCGACCCGAAGTGATCGGGCCATCCCTATCAGCTCGAAAACTATTCATAGAAGATATTGATATTTTATGGATTGATTATCGAATGTTTGAAAAGTTTTCAATGATAAAAAAAAAACCAAAAATATAAATGGCCCTACTTATGTATAAGATGATACAATTTTTTATTTATAAATTAATTATTGATTGTATAAAAAGTTAAAGATGATAAAAGAATAATTATTTATACCTAAATTACAAATTTTAACTAATTTCACTAACAAAGAGTTTACTTAAATTTGATTTTGATCAGATGAAGAAATAGAAAAAAACACTATCAATGTTTGGATCATGAAGTAATTTAAATGGACTGACTGTTAATGCGATTAGTCAAATTATAATTTTAGCGTTTTTCTTATATCATTTATAATTTTTTTTTTTTGGTTTTTCTTTTATCGTTTTTATTATATACTTGCTTCGGCAATTTTTTGGATTTGTGTGTTGCATATTTTTTGTATCGTACCAACGATAAATAACCACATCCATTATTAGCTCGAATATTGCGAAGGGTGTTGTGACATTCTTAATGTGCTTATTTGAGGGATTCTTAATTTTTATATGACCTGATAATCTATCATTCTTGATTTAAGATTTATGTAATGGTGGCCAGTGAATGGTGGTTGGTAATGTTTTAATTTGGACATCTTCTGGAGATAAGTAGTTTGCTGGAAAAATAATCTAGATGTTTACTTTATTCATGATGTATTTTTTTACTACTTTGCTAGGAAAAGATTACGAAAATCAAAAGAAAGAAAGATCCATATTCTATTAAGGCACTCATCAACAATTTGATGTTCTTAACATTGCATCCACAAACTTTAATACATTTGACTATACCAGAAGTGTTACATTTCTATTTTGAAAAACTTTGTGGAAAATCTGTTTTTATATTATTTAGACAATGTTCCTACTTTATTACTTTGTCATTGATGATTGCGGAAGTTCCATATTTTCTTGGAACAAAATATTTTATGGAGTTTGAGAATTTTTTACTTAATAAAATTTTGTTATGCTCATATTGTAATGTATTTTTTTAACCTATATAATTTTGGTCATTATTATTTTTGGATTACTGTATTCTGTTGTTTAATGTTAATGAAAAAAATCTGCTTCATCTACATGTATCTTTTGTTTGTTTTATATTGTCTACTTTGTCTAACCTTTTTTTTTTTTTTTTTTTATGTCAATATATTCTAGATGTTGAAGATTGATATATACTAGAAGATGGATTCACATAAGAGATTTGTACATAAATCTCAAGTCGTGGAGGGACACCGATGGGATTTTCTTTTATTATGAGAATTGTTCATTAATATTTTTTTTGATATTTATATTGTAAAAAAATGTTTCTCACCATGATAAGTTGTTATATTATTATTTTTGTAATACCGTGTTTTGTTGTTTAATCTTCTTCCGTTGTAGCAAATAGCAATAATCTGGATCATTTCTAAAGTCATCATGTTGTTCTAAATAAAGTGCCAAGATTTTGTAAATTAGCATACGAATAGTCTATCAATTGAATATGCAAAACTTAAGTCAATTTAATATAATGTATTTATCTTATAAATTTGTACCTCAAAGTATTTGAATCCTTCAAATATTTACTAGCATTTATAAGTGTAGTGATATTTATTATTAGCATCGATATATATATATATATATATATATATATATATATATATATATATAATAATAATAATAATAATAATAATAATAATAATTTAATGTATTGATTATATTTGCAATTTCAGTTAATTTTTAGTTATCTCAAATATAGATTGCATTTATTTTTTCAGAATTATTGTCATCCAAAAATTGTATCATCTAATTTTTAAAAAATTTAAGGAATTTAGCAAACTTAAACATCAAATATATTGATGTACTTAACTAATAAAAAATATAAAAAAATTTCTATACAATTTTAAATATATACAAATAAATCGATGAAAGCGCTAATTTAATTTAAATTATTAATTAAAAATATTTTAAATATTAATTATTATGTCATATTGGGTTAAGATCGTGTTATCATGAAATTAGATATGAATTATTCTTAATTGATGGAATAATTAGTTTGCTTATTATATGTGATTATTATCATCCTAAATGGTAAGTATCATTTAATTTTGTGAATGATTGAATGGATATTTTCTCATCTTAATAGTCAATCCATATATATATATATATATATATATATATATATATATATATATATATATTTACTTACATTGATATTTTACTTATTGTAATAGACTTGATTGCCAATCAATATTGATTATAATCATAATCCATTTGGGCCTCGACTCCTTTGGAGTTTAGGATGAGTAAGGGATAGGATTAAATAAGGACAAAATGAGGGTCAGGATAAGTGAGGGTTATTTTATCCACTAACTACTTTGTAGTATACAACATTGGATTATTTTTATCCCTCTTGCAATTTTTGTCTTAATTTACCATAACACCCTTTTCTCATTAAAAAAAGCACGCTTTATCAAAACAATTCTGATTTTGCATTATTAGTTCTTCTTCTCCAACCTAAATGACATAGTACTCCATCTCCATGCCAAATTAAAATAACACTTATACTCATTCAAATAAAAATATTTAATATAATTTATAAGTTTTTTCTTCCAGGGATTATTATTGTCATTCAAAAATTGTATCATCTAATATGATATTAAAAAATTATCATATAGAACACTTGATAGTCGAAGAGATATATATACTTAACTAAAATCAATATATTTGACTTTACTACCAGGAATTTTGATTACAATGGATCAAAAAGTTTAATTATTTTCCATAGTCTTTATACACTAAATTTTTTGTAACAAATCTTTAATAAATTTTTTTTCTATAAAAATCAATCATTCTATTTTCATATATTGTTTTCTATACTTTTTTTTTTATATATGTTAAATCAAATATTTTATTTTAATTTATTAATTTTGAATAATGTTTAGTTTTATTATAAATACTCTGATTTGCTTACCATTAGGAATTAATATAATTTCAATTGTATTATTAAAATACGGTAATTAGGAAGATAATTTGTAATCAAACTATAACTAATCTAACTCCAAAAATATAATATATTTTTTATAAATTAAGAGTATTGCACAATTCTCCTCATTACTCTCCAACAATATCAACCTATATTATAGTGAACACTCTTCAAATGTCAAGTAGGTAACACTCATTTCTTATACTTTATGCATTTATAATCTAAATTAGAATTCTATTAAGAAAAAAGTTAAAACATTTTAGTATTATAGATTGTGATAGATTATTCATCTATGTTGTTCATCAAGCAGCGTTGTTGAAAATGAATGTATGCCCAATTTTGATCATTTCCCTAAATTTATATTTCAATTCCCGGAGCACAATCAATATCATGAATTGGTAATATTTTAATTTACACGTGTTCTTTATTATTAAAAATATTTTACCCCATTAATAAAGTTTTTATTTTTTATAAAAAAAAAATCAATACTAACTTTATGGTTATCGTCTATGCAGAAAATACCGAATAGACTTGTGAGACATATCAATCATATTTTTGATATGACTTGCAAGATATTTGTATATGGAGAAATAAAAAGTTGGGATGATCTTTTAAAAAGAAAAGAAGGAAATTGTTCTTCGACAGGGGTTGAGAAGCGTTGTTTTGTGACGTTCATATTGAAATACACGACTATATTGTCATTTCATATGCCGGAAATAAACAATTTTATATTACAAAATTTGCTGATGATTTAGTGATGAAGACAATTTATTTTGAAAATTGGTCTGTTCGAGGTATTTTTTATTTTTTTCTTAGAGAATGATTTTAGTTTATTATTTTTATTTATAATATTACTTTACAATATTTGTTACTAACTTTTTTATTATATTTTTTTTTTCAGCACAACCTTTTAGGGACAATTTCCAAGGATAAAATTTCTATCACCATTTCAATCATCTTTGAAGTCCTTTTTTTAATTATCCAATATTGAACTACAATTAGTTCTTTTGAACATTTTTATAAGTATGTTGTTTATTTCTTCTGTTGATGCAGTCCATTTTATTTAATTTATAGTTACTATTTCGCCATATTTTTTTTTGTAAATTTTGATTGTGATGAATCAATTTAATTATAAAGTCAAATAAAATGAAGACAATGAATGGATAAATGCCACTGACAGATTTATTACCGTTTTAATTTAAACATAAAAAATCATTAGTGAAAATAATGAGATTTCAACAATGATGCACAATGTACCTACCAGAGTTGTATCCATTTTTTACTTAAATATTTATTTCATAATTGCATTTTATTTTATATTTTATTACAACTAACTTTTGAAATTGTTAATTATACATATAATTTATATCAAAGGAAAATGTATTTTGAATCTGGCTTAATTAGCATAAATAAAAAAAATTAATTTTTTTTTTTGTGTTAAATTTTTTTTAAATGTAAACTTAATTGAAACGTAAAATTTTAACAAAGAGAAAATACTAAAAATTAATAAAAAAAAACCATCCAACATTTTGGTAAATCAAATTTAATCAAAATTACATTATGATGGATATATTTTCTACAATTATGATCATTATTTGTAACAAGTCAATGAAAAAGTATATAATTAATTAAAATTATATGGAATTATTATCATCATTAATTTTGTAATAATTGCAATTATTCATCTGCCTTATTTAGGATAAAACACAATTTTCATAAATAAATACCTACAACTTATTATTTAAAAATATTCATCCAACTTTCGTTAAATGTATATTAAATATAAAATAAACAAAAAATGTCTGCTGACGGTAATTTCATTCGAAATAAGAAATTTTATAGGTCGTAATAACCATGCTTTCCGGAAAATGGTTGTGATGAAAACCAATGTGTAAGTAAATTTTTAAGATATTTATTATTATTAATTTTGTTTCTTTATTTTTATTTAATATTTATAATGTTGTTTATTCGTAAAATTATTGCAGCGTATTCCTCGAATTTACGATCCAATAATAAAAGGGATTCTTCCAAATTGTTACACTTTGAAAAATAAATATGACGATGAATGCTATGTTCAAGCTGTTATGGACACTAACGGTAGAGTGTATTTTAGACAGGGATGGTTTCCTTTTATTCTATTAATAATCTAAAATCAGATGATTTAATTGTTTTCACAATTGAGAATTCTGCGGTCATTCATGTTGATATAATTACGTCTACTATGTGTTCAAAGAAGAATATCTACAAAAGATTCCGACACTCCAATTACTTTTCCCAAAGGTATAATTAAAAACTTATTTTAAACTCATTTGGAAAACATATATTTTTTTTAATAATTTGATTATTTTTTTAATATAGATGAGTCTATTTGTTTATTTTGTTTTTTGTTGTTCTCGTTTTGTAGAATCTACACGGGGAATGTGCAAGTTAAGAGAGCTTCATCATTTACTTAGAAATGATATGATTCGTTCTCCTTTAATTGTGGAGAGTCGGTCAACAAATATAATACTCTGCTACCGAATGTGTATGCTGAAAAATATTGGCTAGATTCCAAAAATGGTGAAACTCTAACCATAATATTTGCACGGAATATTATATAATTTATTAGTGATTATATTAAGTTTTAATTAGATTATTTTATCTTATAGATTCTTCCACAGGAGTTTTGTCACCAAAATCTCATTAATTTAGGTGTTGAAAAAAGAGATTGAAGTATCATTTTGGATGAAGTTACTTTCAAGGTTGGTGCTATGAAGGACGAAGATTCAATTGTGCTTTTCGAAAGCTTGGAGTATTTTCTTATGACGAATGAAAATACTTTGGGCGTCGAATTTAAGCTCAGAGTTTTAGATTTTGCGAACTTATTGTTTAAAGCATCATTGAATGCTTAATGTTTATTTTTTTAATATTAAAGTTTTCATTAACAATTTATGTGATGATTGTTTTGTAGTTTGTTCAATCTTAAGGCGCGTCGTTTGTTCAACAATAAAATTTAGAATATTTAGTGAAATTTTTTAAGCAAATGTTTCGAATTTTCTATAATCTTTGATATACATAATTATATGTCTTGAGTAGTAATTTTTCATAGATTCTTCTTCTTTTTATTAACTTTTAGAAATAGACATTAAATAAATTTTATATATGAAAAGTTAATAGTATAATTATATCCTCTCTAAAGCATTGATTTCTAACGTGTAATTATGACTTTGTAATAAATTGATCTAAGAAAAAATTATAGTATAATTATATACTCTCCATAAAGCATTTAAGTGGAAGATTGATATTTATATTTAATTTAAATTATGTGTGTTGTAAAACAACAATGTAACATCCTTAGTTATTAATTAAGTTATATGATTATTTTGTCATATCAAATCAAGTTTTTTTGTTGACTTTATTATTATTTTTTAATTTTATTTAAATATCATTTAAGTTCCAATCTATTAACAACTTTTTCTATTTAATATTCAATCATATTTATATGAAAGTATGTTACTATTAGTAATTTTGTACTGGATAAAACATCAAACATATTTAAGTTAAAATTTCGAATTTTCTATAATTCTTTATATACACAATTATATGTCTTAATTAGTAATTACTCCTATGCTTTTGTATTTTTATTGACTTTTAGAAATATATATTACATCATTCTCTAAGAATAAATAATACTCCCTCCGTTCCAAATGAAATTGCACAGGAGGGTCGGCACACGTTTTAAAAAAAAGTTGTTTTTTGGAACTTTGTTGACTTTTCAAAGGTTGATAGATGGTGGAGATTGAGGGTGGAGATTGTATTATAACTTTCCTTTTTAAGAGTGTGCAAGTTTGCTTGGGACGGACGAAAACGGAAAGTGTGCAAGTTCATTCGGGGCGGAGGGAGTAGTATAATTATATCAAATCCATAAATCATTAATTTGTAACTTATAATGTTTAATCAGAAGATTTGAAGATATATTTAATTTAGGTTATGTGTGTTGTAAATCGAGAAAACAAAATTATTATTTATTCAATAATTTAGACCTTTCGAAATTTTATCAAATCTATGGTTTTCTTTTTGTTAATTATTTATTTCCTTTTTTAGAGTATTTAAATACAATATAAGTTCCAATTCATTAAAATCCTTGACAAACGCATAATCTTCATCTGTATATATGTATCATCCAACAAAACTTTAAAACAAAATAACTCTCTCTTAGGTGCATGTGAAAATAACAATATTTTTATTGATTCATATTATCTGTTTTCAAACTTTAGATGAACCAATTGCTGGACGTAGATCGACATGTGCGAACATAAGTAAAGGTCCTTCTTTTTTTTAATTGTAAATTGTTTCTCCTTATTTTTACAGTTTAGTTTATTTCGTTTAATAAAGTATTGTAGTTGTGTACATTGTTTGATGTTCGTACAATTGTTAGATTTATTTGTAAGAATATAATTTTTAGTTATGATCATTTATGCACATGTGCTTTGTTTAATTTTAGGTTCTTTTTTTTGTTTGATGATATGTTTTTACCTTCAAACTGAATTTATAATTTTGTTTATTATTAAGTTTGTGTTGTATTTTTTATTGCATTTTTATGGAAATATCAGTATTGCACAGTTTTCACCCGTAGTTCATGCTATTGATAAGCTAGTATGTGAAATTAATAACATGAACTTTGATTATGCATTTTAACTGGGTATAGTGAATTGTTTTATTGTTAAATCAATATATTTAATTTTTGTAGGAGTTTCCAACTGGATTTGTGGAGGTTTTGCCTGAAAATTTAAACAAGATATGCCCTGTTGAAACAAACTAAAATAGGAAGTGAGATATGGAATTTAGATTGGATGAAGATGAGAAAACTTATTTGAGTAAATGTTGGAGACAGTTTGTAGACGAGAATGCATTGGAAGATGATTATTACTCATTTATCAAATATGACTCTTCCTCATCTATATTACATGTTTATATACATGATTATGATGGGTGTGTGGTAGATGTTCCAAATAAAATAAGGTCATTCTACGCGATTTTTAATCAGCATGAAGTTCTTGGAAATCAGGTAATATAGAAGAATATTAACAATGTGTAATTCGACATTAATTTAAACATATTTGTTCTTTTAATTCATACATCTTTAATTTTCAAGCTTAATTATTTTGTATTTGTTTTTATTTTATTTTTTTTGTTTTTTTTTTTTCAGCCTGTTTTGATGCCAAAGAAAATTCGAGAACATTTGGAGGTTAACATTCCAAATTATTTTGCATTGAAGAATATAGATAGAGAAGTTTGGTTGGTTTTGATTGAGAATATTGTTGATCAGTATTTGTTCACTTTTGGATGGAAAAAGTTTGCAAATGCAAATGAATTGGTTGATGGTGATGTTGTTCTCTTCATGTATGAGGGTGAAAACAATTTCTTTGTCATTGTCTTTTCTGGATCATCCAAATTATTGTGTGAAAGATACGTACCAAGTCAAATTGCAATTTCTTCCCATCTTCAAGAATACCTAACTTCAACAGGTATTAGTAACGATCTGTGCATTTCTCAAAATTTTAATATGCCTCACTGATCGATTTTTTATTTTTTTTCTTTGTTATTTGATATTTGTAGACATCAATATGCAAAATGTTGATCACGACAATTGTGAGATTATTTATTGTCTGGACAATGTTGCAGGTGGCGATAAGTCACGGTTGATTAAAGACAAAATTGGGCATTCTGTTTAAATAATAAAACTAAAAAAAATTGTTGAAGAATGGATTAGAACATTTCAGTCAACAATATAGGTTCAAGGATATGGCTAATTGCAATTCTAGAGTCGTAGATGAAGAAAGACTTTTTTATTTATGTGTTTTTTTATTGAAGTCGAATTTATATCATATGAATATATTTCATTGTTTCTTATATATGGACTATATTGAACGTGTTTGAAATTTAATAATTGTTCAATGTTACTTGATTAGTTTTGCAAAATGAATCTATTACGAGTTTCATTTTTTTGGGAAACTACTTAGTATATTATTGTGTTCTAAATTCAGTCAATTTTTTCAATCCTGAGATCCAATTATTATAATTTTTTCTGCATTTAAATACAATTTTGCTTGGGATTAAGTTCTCATAGTTCATAGACATTGCATTCAAAATTTGGATAAAATCCTCAAAGATATCATGTAACTAAGTGGATTGCAAACTTCTTGTCTACCCTTTGGTGGGAATATAGTTGTTCTTGGAGGAGAGTTTAAACAAATTATTCCCGTTATACCAATGGGTTCAAGACAGTATGTCGTCCACCCTACTATATTTATTTTGTATTTTGTATTTTTTTTTTCAATCTGTTTTGATGCCAAAGAAAATTGGAGAACATTTGGAGGTTAAAATTCCAAATTGTTTTGCATTGGAGAATATAGATAGAGATTTTTGGTTGATTTTGATTGAGAACATTGCTGATCAGTATTTGTTCACTTTTGGATGGAAAAAATTTGCAAATGCAAATGAATTGGTTAATGGTGATATTGTTCTCTTCAATTTCTTTGTCATTGTCTTTTCTGGTTCTTCCAAATTATTGTGTGAAAATACGTACCAAGTCAAATTGTAATTTCTTCATCTTCAAGAACTCCTAACTTCAATAGGTATTAGTAATGATCTATGCGTTTCTCAAATTTTTAATATGCTTCACTAATTTTTTTTTTTTTTTTCTTTTTGATATTTGTAGACATCAATATGCAAGATGTTGATCAGGACAATTTTGAGATTATTTGTTGTTTGGACAATGCTGAAGATTGTGAAAAGTCACAGTTGATTTAAGACCAAATTGAGAATTCTGTTTAAAGAATAAAACAGAAAAAAAATGTTGAAGAATTGATTAGAAGATTTGCAATTCCAGAGTTGTAGATGAAGAAAGACTTTTTGATTTATATGTTATTTATTTATTTATTTATTGAAGTTGAATTTATACCATATGAATATATTTCATTGTTTCTTATATATGGACTATATTGAACGTGTTTTAAATTTTATAATTGTTCAATGTTACTTGATTAGTTTTGCAAAATGAATCTATCAACAGTTTCATTTTTTTTTTGGATATTACTTAGTATCTTATTGTGTTCTAAATTCAATCAATTTTTTCAACCATGATATCCAATTAATATAATTTTTTCTATATATGTAAATATAGATTTGTTTAGGATTAAGATCTCATAGTTCATAGACACTGTATTCAAAATTTGGATAAAATCCTCAAAGATGTCATGCAACGAAGTGGATTGCAAACTTCTTATCTACCCTTTGGGGGGAATATAGTTGTTCTTGGAGGAGAGTTTAAACAAATTATTCTCGTTATACCAATGGGTTCAAAACAGTATGTCGTCCACCTTACTATAATTTTGTCTTATTTGTGAGATGATCGCATTGTATTGCGACTCACGAGGAACGTGAGAATACAAAGACATAATATTGTAAATAGAATTTATCGTTTAATAAAATAAATATGCAACCCTTTTTTATATGACTATAGTTGATATGATTAAAAATATTAATATTAAATTTTAAAATAATAATTTTTTTTTTACCATTCATGTATTTTGTACGAGTGAGGAACTAATATCCCCTAAAACTACAATTACGAAGGGAATGGAGGGAGGGAATGGAGGGAGATAACGCAAGCGAATTCGGAACGTGAGAAAAATCCATGAATCTCTCTTCCTAAAAATGATTATGGGATGAAATCATCATATTTAATTTTATATTCCATGATCTTTAGGGTATGTGAAGGTTATAAAATACAAAATGAAACGAGATTTTAGCGGCCCTGGGATTGGTACATTAATAATGACGTAGTTGAAGATTATATATTAGTTTCAAGTAATATGTTGGTGTACATTTCCGTTTGCTTTCTGAAATAGTGATAATTCATGCCTTGAAGATGTGGATTGATTAACCAATCTTTCAGGTATATTTTATTATTTTCTGATCCATTGGTTTCTTGGATTTTTATAAATAATTGATCAACAGTTATATTCGCCATTAAGTTCTTAAGTTTTGGTTATAACTCATAAGTGGAAATTTTAATATGTAACTTAGTAAAATAAAAATGCCGTCACACTTGGGAACTTATATTACATGACTTGTTCACTATAGATTATTCAAGCTGGTGCTCTTCAAGTTCAAATCACGGCATGCTCGTATATTGATGAACGAGTGAGTAATCTTGTGTGTGACCATCACACGACGTTAGTCCATTTAATAATAAAAAGTGATACTTATGTCCAAAAGTAATACATTAAGTGCTACTTTTGCAAATAAATTAAAGTAACACTTTCAACACAAACAATAATATTTCTATATTGATAATTTTACAAACAAAAGGGATATTTTGGCTGCAGAAAGTAATATTTTGCTGTGACAGAGTATTGTTGCTGCACACAAGTTTTTATGTATTCTTCAGTAGGATTCGTCTATATATTTTTTGTTTCATTTGTATTTAAAAATTTTCAATTGTGTGACATTATTTAAATACAAAAGGCAAAAGGATCAAACATGAAGGCAAAATTTGGAGACAAACCCAAAGCATATAAGCAAATGTGAAACTTGGTAAAGCAGAGGAGCCAAAAGAGATTGATAAAGAAGTGATAAAGGAGGTCCAACGCAGCTACCACTAAACCCAAATAAAATACCCCACAATTTGTTTTAAGGTCCACTAAGTAACACAAATCATTCAATCACAGGATTGTTAGCAATAGTACATCAATGGAGGCTGTATCTCAACTCATGGTCGTATTGATGATATTTGTTGTGTTAGGACAGGCTGATTTGAAGACAGGCTTTTACTCTTCTTCATGTCCGAAAGCCGAGTCGATTGTACGATCCACTGTGGAAGCTTATGTCAACCAAGATCCTACCTTGGCTGCTGCCTTGCTTAGGCTCCATTTTCATGATTGTTTTGTTCAAGTAAACTTTCTTATCTTAAAAACTTCTTCACTGTGTTGTGACTAGTTATGAATCCTCTATTTCCGTGGACAGGGTTGTGACGGTTCAGTCTTAATAGATAAACCTTCTGCTGAAAGAAAGGCAGCGCCGAACCTCGGGTTGAGAGGTTTCCAAGTGATCGAAGATGCAAAATCACAGCTTGAGGCCGCGTGCCCTGCTGTCGTCTCGTGTGCTGACATATTAGCATTGGCTGCTCGTGATAGTGTCGATTTGGTAACTTAAATTTTAATTATATATATTATTGCCCGGATAATCATATATACTAATTGTGTACATGATTTTAGAGTGGCGGGCCGAGCTGGGGGGTGCCAACGGGAAGAAGAGACGGTCGAGTTTCATCGTCATCAGAAGTAGCCTCTAACTTACCGAGCCCTTTGGACTCTGTTGCCATACAGAGGCAGAAGTTTGCAGCCAAGGGCCTTGATGACCATGATCTTGTCACCTTAGTTGGTAAACTTGTTTGTTCGGCATATATTAGTGAGACAAGTTTGAAGTTTTTATACACATGCAGGAGCACATACTATAGGCGTAACGCACTGCCTTTTGTTCCGATATCGGCTCTACAACTTCACGACAACTGGAAATGCAGATCCAAGCATAAGCCAAGCATTGTTGGTGCAGTTGCAATCCATTTGTCCGAAGAATGGAGACGGGTCGCAGCAGGTGGCTCTGGACAAAGATAGCCAGTTGAAATTCGACGTAAGCTTGTTTAAGAACGTGAGGGACGGGTATGCCATTCTTGAGTCGGACCAGAGGCTTTATGGCGACTCTAACACGCGCCGGATTGTTGATAATTACGCCGGAAATGTAAGGGGGTTGCTTGGTATTAGGTTTAATTTTGAGTTCCCAAAAGCTATGATTAAAATGAGCAGCATTGAGGTGAAGACTGGTGCGCAAGGGGAGATCAGAAAACTGTGTACCAACTTCAATTGACTTCTTCTCAATTTTATTGCCATGTTTTGCCTTTTCGATTATTAATAACCTTATTTTACAATTAAAACAAATTCACTCTATTATCATATCATATCAATAGCTAACTAAATAATCATATATTGCTTACTTCTTTTTCTTTTAGAGATTAGGAGTGACAAGTGAATTTAATTCGGTTCTGTTCAAATCTTCAATTATTCAATTTGAACCGAATCGAATTGAGCCGTTCCGAAAAATCCGAAATTCTGAACCGTAATGTCCTGCAAAAAATAAATAATCGCATCGTGCCGTTCTAAATTTTCGGATCGGTAATGGTTACTCACTTTTTAAATAACCGAAGTTTGGTATGAATTTGTATTATTATTATTATTATTATTATTATTATTATTATTATTATTATTATTATTATTATTATTATTATTATTATTATTATTATTATTATTATTATTATTATTATTATATATAATACAAAATATTTTGAAAAAAAAAATACATCTCGCCTATTGTATAGGCGATTTCAAAAAATAAAAAGAAAAAAGAAAAATTATTAGAAGTCGTCCCTAACAGGGGCGACTTTGAATAGTGTGTGTCAGGTTTGTGTGAACTCGCCTGTGACTTAATCTTATAAATAACAGAAAAGCAGACTTAAAATTTTAATTGAACGGTGAACAATGCCGTAATTCATTAAATTTGCAAAAGTGGTCTTAAATTACTGCAAAAAAAAAAAAAAAAAAAAAAAAAAGGAAGTAGTCTTAAATGATTTGTAAAGAGATGCGTGATAATAAGTGATAGGGATAACCCGGTCACTTCGGGTCGGGTTAATACCTGAGCCCACTGACCGGCCCAGCACGCGTAGGCCCAGCAAGCACGTGAAGGCCCAGCACGCGTAGGCCCAGGAACACGCGTTAGCCCAACAGGTGGTTTGTTCCGCGAATCAAGGCTCATGATTCGTTCTCAACCGCCATGCAGCGGTAAATAGGCGTGAGAATAGGGAGTTTGTTAGGGTTCAGTTAGGGTTTAGGAAAGTTAAGTATAAATACGTGAAAAGAACTCTGGATTAGGGTTCGCACTCTGTATTGCGAATTGCTACCTGTAAACTCAAAGTTTTAGTGAAAGAAACACCTCGGCAAGAGTGATTTTCTGCCCGTGGACGTAGATCTCCGGATCGAACCACATAAATCCTGTGTGTTTTTATATTTCTTGCATTGATTTAGGCCGAATTGATTGGATACCGGATTGCGCTTTATCAATGGCAAAAACGGGTTATGCCGGCGGGGTCACCTCCCGGAACGAAGAAGAGGCCGGAGCCTACCGGGACTCCGCTAGCGCCATCCAAAAGACCCCGGGTAGGGGAGAGCACGCAGGTAAACTTGAAACGCTGCTCGTAATTTAAACGTACACGAAGTGTGTGTTATGAAGGTTGCTCATAATCTCATTTTTTGTGTAATTGTCCAGGTTGAACAAGTGGCCCCGGGTCTGCTGGGGTTGGAGGGCGCAGACGCTGAAGAACTTTTGCGCCTGGCGCGGGGTATCCTGGACCTCGGCCGTAAGAGCGAGAAGGAAGGGAAGGAAGAGCTGGCCGAAGTGGCCAGGGAGCTCCGGGCGCGCAACGACCGACTGACCTATGATATGACCGAGGCACGCAAGAGGGTTGCTTTGGTTGAAACCGAGGTTGCGCGTCTGCGCGGGGTGGAGGCAGAGAATAATGTCCTCCGGGGTGAAGCGCTGCGGCTGTGGGCAGAGATGGAAGCTCGGGAAGCTGCTGTGGTCGAGGGACAAGGAGCGATGCTGAAGGCATTCGCTGATAAGTTATTCCAAACCAGCGTCCTCCGGGACCTTGTTGAGGCCTGCTCCTTGATTTGGCGCTTCGGCGTTGAGGCCTGCTCCTTGATCTTCGCTGCGTCCTCCGGGACCTTGTTGTTCTTCGGCCCCGAGCTCCGGCTCTTTCTCCTCCGCGAGCATCCCGGCGCCGGGAACTTTCTCTAGGCGTTTGCCTGGAGACTTCGTCTTGAGTCCGAGCTCGGCTACTTGGCTGTGGAGCGGACCTCGGGGTTTGGGCCCACTGCACAGGGTCCCACTCCTCCGGAGCCATCACTTCGATTTCCCTGGCCAGCTCCTCGACTACTTCTTCGGCAACCACAGCGGGTTCTTCTTCGATCATGGTCACTGGAGCTGGCTCTCGGATAACTATGTCTTTGCTCTTTCCGGAGGGTCTCTTCTTATCCTTCCGAGGAGCTTTTGGCGTACTTTGGTCCCGGCTTGAGCTCGCGATGAATTCTTCGGCAGAGGGCCTCCATCTGCCTCGGCCCTTCAATCCTTCATACATGCTCAGAAGCAACTCCAGAACTTCTCGTTTCCTTACGAGCTCCGATGACTCGATAGAGCTCCTTGACATCAATGCTGCGATGTCACCTTGAATCTCTACAACCCGTTCCTCCACTTCCTCAAAGGTCAGAAGACCAAACTCCGACAGTATCCGGTCATACTCCCTTTGATGAACGAGGACACGGCTCATCTCGGCAGCTGTAGACCGGTATTTCATCTCGAAGTCTTTAGCTCTCTCCTCGGCCTCAACCACTTTCCTCTCTGCCGAGGCCACCTGCTTCTCTAGCTTCGGCACTACGTGCATTTGCAGATGATTCTTTCCTCCGCGGAACCACTCAAGTGATCGCATGAGCTTCTTTATTGTTTCGTGTAGCTCCGCGGTGTTCTAAATAGAAAGAAGAGTCAACCAGATCGATTACTCTCAAGTATGTAAAAAGTTGGAGTTCAGTTCGACAACAGACATAAATTGATCATGCAAGCAAAGGAAAGACAGAGAATCTGAGAAACAAAAAATTATATTTCACAAAACAGAAGTACAAGGTTCCAAACTCAGTATATCGGTTCCTAACATTCATAAAAATATACAACTTTAAATTTGCGGGAATCGACTGACCTCCCTCTCAGTTGCCTCAGTCTCTTCGGGCAACACCTCTCGCCGGCCCTCGGACACTTCAGCTTCTCTTTCCTCATTTGCCGCGACCGCTTCGTCCGCAGCTATGGCTTCGACCTCCATCCGTGGAGGGGGTTCTCTGCTTCGGGGTGCGGTGACCAGCTCACCTCGGCGGAACGCCATGAATTCTGGATCCTGGTCCACTTCGCAGTTGGCAACTTCCGCAGCCGTCAGCAGCTGTTTCTTCTCCCCGAGAGCCTTCACCAGGGGCCACTCCGGCAGATTTGCTAGAGCCGCATAGTAGGCCTTCTCCACTCCGGCCACTGCTTCAAAGTCATACCCGAATTCTGGACGATATACGTCCACATTCGGGTAGACCTCCTTCACCTGCTCCAGCAGCGCGGATCGAGTGGCCTGGTCCCCTATAGCCACGAACTCCGTCTGAAAGTCGAGGAACGCGCTGGTTTGGAATAACTTATCAGCGAATGCCTTCAGCATCGCTCCTTGTCCCTCGACCACAGCAGCTTCTCGAGCTTCCATCTCTGCCCACAGCCGCAGCGCTTCACCCCGGAGGACATTATTCTCTGCCTCCACCCCGCGCAGACGCGCAACCTCGGTTTCAACCAAAGCAACCCTCTTGCGTGCCTCGGTCATATCATAGGTCAGTCGGTCGTTGCGCGCCCGGAGCTCCCCCCCACTTCGGCCAGCTCTTCCTTCCCTTCCTTCTCGCTCTTACGGCCGAGGTCCAGGATACCCCGCGCCAGGCGCAAAAGTTCTTCAGCGTCTGCGCCCTCCAACCCCAGCAGACCCGGGGCCACTTGTTCAACCTGGACAATTACACAAAAAATGAGATTATGAGCAGCCTTCATAACACACACTTCGTGTACGTTTAAATTACGAGCAGCGTTTCAAGTTTACCTGCGTGCTCTCCCCTACCCGAGGTCTTTTGGATGGCGCTAGCGGAGTCCCGGTAGGCTCCGGCCTCTTCTTCGTTCCGGGAGGTGACCCCGCCGGCATAACCCGTTTTTGCCATTGATAAAGCGCAATCCGGTATCCAATCAATTCGGCCTAAATCAATGCAAGAAATATAAAAACACACAGGATTTACGTGGTTCAATCCGGATATCTACGTCCACGGGCAGAAAATCAATCTTGCCGAGGTGTTTCTTTCACTAAAACTTTGAGTTTACAGGTAGCAATTCGCAATACAGAGTGCGAACCCTAATCCAGAGTTCTTTTCACGTATTTATACTTAACTTTCCTAAACCCTAACTGAACCCTAACAAACTCCCTATTCTCACGCCTATTTACCGCTGTATGGCGGTTGGGAACGAATCCTGAGCCTTGATTCGCGGAACAAACCACCTGTTGGGCCAACGCGTGTTCCTGGGCCTGCTGGGCCTACGCGTGCTGGGCCTTCACGTGCTTGCTGGGCCTACGCGTGCTGGGCCGGTCAGTGGGCTCAGGTATTAACCCGACCCGAAGTGACCGAGTTATCCCTATCAATAAGTGATGACAGATAATTTATTATTAATGATTATAATTATTGTCTTAAAAAATATTATACAAAAAATCTCTTTGAATATATTATTTATATATTTGTTTCCACTATATTCTTAACTTTCTAGCACTCGGTGTGTAGTGGAATAACAATTGTGATCAGTAGGGCTATATAATTATTATTTATTATGGAAATGTTGTAAGACACACTAGTTGAAAACAAATACTTTAGGGTTGTTTAATGAATTTTAAATTTAATGTTATTTTTAAATATGATGTGGTAAAATATATAAGATAATGTCAAATCATTTTCAAAAAATATCAAAATATATTTAATAATTAATAAAATTATTCGAATTAAATCACCCTATCTTCTATCCAGACGATTAAATCTATAAATAAAATATTTAATATGCAATGATACCAAATTGATCCCCTAACTAAAAGTCATTAGGGATTTTAGCCAGGGGCAATGTGATCCAATCCGGTGAGAGTTATTGGATCCTTTGTATGACGGTCATCAGATACTGTTATTGTTATATTTCTCTCGTAGCTGCTCAAACAATAATGCTTTATATCAAATTTTACTTTTCTATGTCAACTCTAAATTTTATATTATAAGGTATAAGGTATTAATTTACAAAATAATTAAGACATTTTCACTACAAAGTAGATAAGGACATTAGGTCAATACCGTCACTCTTTATAAGAGAACAATTAATAACTGAGAAAATTGGTAAAAATGTCCTTTTTAAGTTTGACATAATTAAGAAATTATCCTTTAAGTTTGTTATTTTACAAAATTACTTCGTAATTTTAAAAAAAAAAAAATTGATAAAAATACCCCGTGTAACAGTTATTACTTGTTACCCAGCCGGTGACAACGTGATGTGGCTTTAGTAAACTGATCTGGCAGTACTTTTTGATACATTTTAAAGCCAAAAAAAAAAAAAACAAAAACTTTATTATTTATTAAAGTGTAATAATAAAAAGAATAAAAAGGAAAAAGAAAATAAATCATCTTCAGCAAAAGCCACCGTCACCATCGATCTGCCACTACCACCACCGTTGAGTTAACTCAGAAACTTGGACAAAATACTTTCCAGGATTCCACTTTTCTCGCCAGACTTAATTTCAGTTTTCATTTGCCCTAAATTTGTGTGAAACCTAATTTGATTTCAAGGCGGGTCGAAGACCACCATTTGGGAAGGTATGGGAAAATGATGGTCTCCAACGAGGCTCGCCGTGAGTTCAGCCCCCTCCGTTGCACCTTCTACTTGCTGGTCTCAAGAAAAAGTTTGAAGATAAATTTACAAATGATAATTGGGGCAATTCCTGACTTTGCTTGACCTTTGGGGTAGGTAGATTTGGTGGGTATAGGAGGTGGTTTCGGTGGCGGGGAGGGGGGCGGCGATCTGAGGAAAAAGAAGATAGGCGGGGACGACGGCGGCAACGTGAGGAAGAAGAAGATGGTGGTTTCCTAATTCAATAAAAAAATTTAATTTTATGAAATATTAATATTTTAAAGGTTTTCTAAGTTACCATAGATTAAAATTAATTTTTCGATTCTTTGAACTTTTTTATGATTTTTAAATATTTTCTGTTTTCTTAATATAATTTTCAGAATATTTTGGATATTATCATATTTTGTAAGTAAATTTTAGATTTTTTAAATTTTAATTTTTTTTTAATAAATAAGTTACTACTATTTTTAGGATTAATTTCCAAAAGCAACTTGTACTTTGCGGGTTTTTATACTTTGCAACATAAAGAATTTATTTTTTCCGATTGGAACTTGTATTACGTTTTTTGTTCACTTTGCAACCTCCGACTATATTTTCTAGCATGTATAGGCCATGTGTCCAGCACATGCCAAAGAGACCAACAAAGCTGACACGTTGGCCACTAAAAACGTTAACAAAATTAAAAGAAAAAGAAAATAACATATAAATATATATTTCTAAAAATTAAAAAAATTAAAAATCCAAAAAGTAGCATAACATATATTTTTTAAACTTCAGAAAATTTATTTGAAATTAAAAATGTTATTTCAGAAAATTAATATAAAATTCTAATAATGTATTTAAATATTTAAAAATTATGTTAAAAATTCTAAATATTTAGAAAATTTAAAGAGTAAAATTCTAAGAATTAAAAATTCTAAAAATTCCTTTGAAATTCAGAAAGAAAAATCTAAAAAATATCTTAAGAATTCCAAAAATTGGTTTAAAATCTAGAATATTAAAAAAGTTTTTTTTGAAAATTATTTTATAAATTCTAAAATAACATATAAAAATATATTTCCATAAAATAGAAAAAAAAAATAAGAAATTTAAATTTAGATTTCAAATATAAAAATAAAATTATAGTAAATATGTTAACTTCAATTAAAATATATTTCGCATTCTAAAAAAAAAAAGATTTAGAAAATAAGGATGTTTGAAAAATTAAAAAATTTAGGAAAACAACTTCTTTTTTACGAAATTTAAGCCCTAGAAATCGACAACGTCAATACTCCAATTCAGTCATCACCTCGGCTCACGTCGCGCCGCTCATCCTCCACCTTCGAACAACCCATTAACAACTTTGACTAATTCTATGGTCTATAAACCTGATGATTCATCACCGCCAGCCTCTAGCATTTCTGTTTCAAATTCACAAATTATAACAGGGGATTCACCAGATTTTACCTTGTCGTCGGTACCCTTCTTACCTTAGAAGATGACGACTTTCATGGCTGTCCTCCGCGCTGCATCTTCTTCTCCGGCAGCACAGGCCCACGATTTAGTGAAAGCCCGTGCACACACTTTAGGGCACTTTTAGTGTCATTTTAGTGTCAATAACGTGCATAATTATGTGTATTTAGTGCTTTCATATTCTAATGGGCAAAATAATGTGTTTGAGCTATTTTTGTATTAAGACAGGTGTAAAAAGGGTCGAAATCGAAGATTAAATGACCGCGGAGTCGAGGGATCAATCGAGGCAAGAAAGGAAGGGCCAACTGAAGATCTCGGCCGAGACAGGATGTTAATCTCGGCCGAGATGAGCCTCCAGGGGTTTTCTGAAGTTTTGCAAGACTGAAGATCTCGGCCGAGATTCAATCTCATCTCGGCCGAGATGAGGCTCCAGGGAATTTCTGAAGAATGTCAAAGATGAAAGTCTCGGCCGAGATGCAATCTAATCTCGGCCGAGATGAGTCAAAACCTAACAAGCCCTAGTTTTCCCTTTTCACGTCTCGGCCGAGATTGACCTTCGACCCAAAATTCTTGGAAACCCTTTTTCACGTCTCGGCCGAGACACACTCCCATCTCGGCCGAGATTCACTACCCTATTTTAAAATCCTGAATACGTTTTTGCCTATTTTTGTCTAACACTTTCTCCCTTTATATATATATCATCCCATTCGAATTTAACCTAACTTTGGATAACTTTTGGAGGACTTTTTGATACTTGGAGAGCACTATTCAGCCACCAAGGAAGGAGATTGGACAAGGGATTGAAGGATCATCTTCTCCAATTGAAATCTTTGGATTCATCCATATCAGTATCATGTTTCTTTATTTTCCCATTTATTTTCTGATTGTATTAGTTAATATGGGTGGCCAGCACCCTTAGTTCATCCTTGATCATTGTGGAACCTTGAGTCGAGACATTGATGTGATTATTACGGTTAATGTTACCGAGATTATTGTGTATTTAAGTGTTTTGTGATTGACTCACATTTATGAATTGATTATTGGTTTGATCACCCTTTAAGGGATTTGTGAATGTGTTGCTAGAATAGGAGATTACTATCCGTAATTGTAGGATTTCCGATTCCCGAGTAGCAAACGATAGTTATTTATTGGGGATAACACAAAGTTCAACCACTAAAACCGAGCTTTCGAGTTTTATGTTGAATTTATCTCGTTGTCCTAGTGTTTAATGCTTTTGGTGATTGAATCTAAGAGAGCTTGTTCGAGGATTCGGTTAAACTGAATAGGGTTAGTCGAAGAGCTTATTTTGATTAACTAAGATTAAGGGACAACAAGGCTATTAGAGCTTGTTAATAGTCTTGAGATAAGGCTTAAATCATAATTTAATCGGGCATTAACAATAGTTGCATCAATTGTTCAAGACCAAGGGGAAGCAAGATCAAGGGTGACTTGTTTTATTATTTGAAAACTAAAACCGAAAAAGATCTCTTCTATTGTTTTTGAGTACTTGTTTCTTTTAATTGTGTCTATTTGCTTTTAATTGTCACTAATAGATTGTTAGTTTCCCATCAACCCCCCATTATTGCTTTCTTGAGTATTTATTTCTTGCATACTTAATCATAAACTGCTTGACATCGTAATCAAAAGTGTTCAGTCGTTCCCTGTGGGATCGACCCTTATTTACCATTCTACTCAGTAGGATAGTTAGTAAGGTTTAAGTGTATTCTTCATACACAATTTAATTTGGTAGTAGGAAACGACGCTACCAAATTTTGGCGCCGTTGCCGGGGAACGGTGATTAGAATAGAGTTTCCATGTTAAGGAAGCATGTATTTGATCCGAAACACCTGATTCGCCATGAAGGGCTAGAATTTGAGAATGATTTGTCCTACAAGGAAAGGTCGATTGCTATACTCGATCGTAAGATCAATAAGCTACGAAACCGGGAGACTCCCCTAGTGAAGGTCCAATGGAGTCGCCATGGCAAAGAAGAGGCCACTTGGGAGCTCGAGAGCGAGATTTTGGCCCTATACACAGACTTGCCAAGATCAGGTAAACTTCTAAATTTCGAGGACGAAATATTTTTTAGAGGGAGAGGGTGTAACGACCTGAATTTTCTAGTTGCATTATTTGAATATATATTAGTTGCATTATTTTTATGCGCATTATACTTGTTGTAATTATTTATCTTTGTAAGTAATGGTATGAATTAATATTTTAACGGATCGGGATACAAAATTTTAACTAGACAACACTAAGACGCTATATTACCCAATGATATAGGAGAAGCCTACATTTTTATAAGATTACTAACCTAAAAACCAACGACCGAATTCCATGGTTTATGCCCACAATATTGCCTAAAAACAATGGTTAAGTTCCATGTTTTTGTGCCCACAATATTTCCCAAAACCAATGATTAAGTTCCATGATTTTATGCCCACAACATTTCTCAAAACTAGCAGCCGAACCACGGCTTTGTTCCCACGGTTTTGTGGTTGGGAGGTCTATAAATAGAGGTGTGAGGGAAGCCTACATTCCATCACCTCCTCCCACCAAAACATAGCTTGAAGTCTTCCTTTCTTCTCCCAAAAAGCATATCTGGTAAGTCTTCTCTCTTTTCATCTCAAATATTCCATCCCCAGCCACCGAAATCCGGCGAAGTCGCCGAAAAACTGACCCGACAGCTTTTTAGGCTCGTCGGATTAGCTACTGCCCTATTTTCATTTTCGTCCCTTTATCAAACCCTATATTTTCTTGTAAAATATGATAGGGCTCGGCGAGAGAATTCCGGAACAGTTTTTGGAATCGCAATCGGAGCTCTAGAACTCCGGTTATGGCCGATCAAAGTTTAGGCGAAACCCTTATGACCGAACCACCTTCAAGGAGCCATAACTTTTTGTTCCGAACTCTGATTCTATTTTGACTGGTCATTCTAGAAAGCTCTTGATGAGAGCTTTCCATAGCCATGTCCTAATTATAATTCCGACGACCGAGTCATCGGGAAAGTTTGGTCAAAGTTGCTGCAGAGATTCTTGTACCATCTTTTTTTAAAAAATTAGATATTCTTTAAGGGCTAAAATGCAATTTTTTATTTTCGATTTCTATCAGCCTTTTTGGAAGTCAACAAATCCATGTATTTACGAAAATGCCACTGCCCTTTTTATACAAAGTTGCCACTATTTTTCTAGAAATTACAACAATGCCACTAGACCTTTAAAGTGTCATAAAATACTCGTTTTTAATCCGATTTGGCTCAAAATAGAACCCAAATTCCAAAATCTAGAGTTTTACAAAAACTTTACAAGTAAAACAGTACATGCTATGCTTTACGGGTAAAATCGTACACGATTATGCTTACGGGTAAAACCGTATATGATTATGCTCTACGGGTAACACCGTACATGTTATGGATCGAAAGATCACCCTCGGGTCGCTCCCGAATATGCTATTCTGCTCGAGCGGGGCAACACGTGCCCACATATGTGCTCCTATGTGTATCTATATAGTATGTATATATGTGTATATTTATTTTAATTTAGAGTCCATCATGTTTTCGGGTGTGTTTTATGTGTTGATGGTATATGCATTGTTTATGTAACTGTCCATTATTGCAATTCTTTGTATGACATCTAAGTGGACAACCGAGTGAACCCGCAGAGTGTTTTTTCTCGAATACTCACCCCCTCATTTCAGGTACTAATGTGGAAGAGGAATGAAGATGGATGTGGGCCCTCGTCTGAGGTGAAAGCTACTAATAATTGATAAAGAACTTTATTAAACTCTATTTGTGGGTCATATAAGCAAACTGTGAAGATTTCGTTATGCACTTCCGCTTTAAACTTTGTTAAACTACTTTTTTAAACTATGCGATCTCTATTTAAAAGTTATGATGAACTATCTTGAAGTAATTATGACCTTCCGCTTGTTTTAGGATTGCGTCACAAACATCTTTTGAGTATTTATTGTTTCGAGCAAAAAAAAAAAAAAAAATTCATCAATTAAAGTTCAAGGATTTTTATAGATTTTAGTGATGTTGCCCATTTTTCTAATAAATATAAGTTCCATTGAGATGGGGACGTCACAACAAGGGGAAAGAAACTAGAAGATGTGTGGTGATTTTAATAAGTGAAATGAAATATGTCTATCCATACCCTACTATAAAAGTATAAATGTTTTGTTTCGTCTACTTTATGTTATGTGTAATATATTCTTAGTAGTATTAAAATTTAAGGATAACTAAATAATTTAGAATTTTTAAGTGTTTATTTAGTTGATTATAAATATCTATATCTATCTTTATTTATCTATTTATCTATACATATACCTATATATATATACCATTTCTAATGTAAAAGTATAAAATTTTTCTTTCGCCTATTTCATGTTAAGCCTAATATATCCTTCATAATATTAAAACTTAAGGGTAACTAAGTAATTTAAAAATTTCAAGTGTTTATTTATTTGATTATGAAAGGTAAGAGACCCCTCAATTGCACTCGCAAGTTCAGATGAACACCTCAATTATTTATATTTGTCATGTTAGACATTTAAATTTTCATAATTAAACAAATAGATACTCTCACTTTTCCATTGAAAATAAAATACACATTCAGTTAATTTTTAAAGGACAATGTCAATCAATTAGCTCAAGCTAGTCTACTAACCACACGCAAAATGGTGACGACTTCACCTTTTTTTATTATGCTAAATATAAATCCAATCACAAGGATAGTGGTTGGGCGGGGTTGGCACCATTCTTCCATTTCAATTACTCTATTGATTGCATTTATCCCATGGAAGAACGAGTGAGGGTGACTGGCAGCAGAGAAGCTGCTAAAATTCTAAGGGAGGTATAATAGACCCCTCAATACTCTCAAGTCAAATAAACACCACAATTATTTTTTTGTTCGGTTAGACATTTAAATTTTCAGAATTGAATAGAAAGATACTCTCACTTTTCAATTAAAAATAAAATACACGCATGTTCTCCTCACCACACGGAAAGTGGTGATGACTTCAGCTCTTTTTTGTTCCACGGAATAGAAATCCAACTAGTAGGATGGTGGTTGAGTAGGTATGGCATCATGCCTCCCTTTCAATTACTCTTCTTTTTATTTTATTTTCTCTTCTTCTTCATTTTCTTATACATATATAAGAGTGGTTCATGTTCTCAGTCTTCCCAGCATGTATCTCTGTTGGATTTTTTTAGCCCATGGAAGAACGAGCGGGGGTGGCAGTGACTGGCGGCGAAAAGATGATAGAATTTCGGGACTGACCCATTACTCCTTGTATTATGTTTTGAAATTTGTCGTGTGGTTAACATTTTATAATGTATAAATTTTGCTTATTTTGGAGTAGTTCTTAGCTCAAATTTTAACGTCGTTTATTGAAATTAATTAAAGTGTGTATTTTCATCTGCATTGATAATGTGGAGCACCTATCTGTATGATTTTGAAAATAAAAATGTATTATCGAAAAAAAAATAAACTTATTGAGGGGTCTATTCTACATTATTCATATATCTGGCTTTTCCTAAACACTATATATTAATGGTTTAAGGTGCAAATATACCCTCAAATTATACTCCAAGTACAAATAAGCATTTCAACTATTTTTGTGTCTAGTCACACACTTATTCTTTTAAAATAAAAAAAATAAACACTTTAAATTTTAGATTTGGAGCAAATATACACTTGTGTTAATTTAATCACTAATACTTCCCTTGAGACGAGAGTGTGTTGAGTTTGAATTATTGGGGCATCGCGTACTTCCCTTGAATAATATCATTGTCGAGCTTTACAGAGAATTCAGGAACCCCTTTCTGTTCCTAATTTCTATTTATTTATTAAGTACAAGGCAAAATAAATGACACAAGTATTTATAGAAAAATAACTCTTAGTAACGGTAAAGGAGTCAAAATACAACTTAAGCTTGATTGGTCTTCATATAAGTGTTAGGTCGGACCCCCTTAAACACACTTGATTCATCATTCTCGATAATTTAAAGGTTGCCTCGTCTTGAATTGGCTCTCGACCACAACTGGAAAGTTGTAGATCTTTGTCTTATCTTCACTTAGCAACTTGTATCACTGGCCAAAAAAATAAAACGCACTGCGGCTGATCGGGAACTCGACTAGGCGACAGAATTAATCACCGCCAAGAAGGATTTCTGTCCTGCCTACTGCGGCTGATACCGTGGCCAGTACCATCGGCGGTAGGTCCTCCATAAGCCCAACGTTTGAATGTTGGGTGTGCATTCCTCCTTTTTGTCGTGCGTCGTCTTCGTGTGTCGTATTTTCGAAGTCCTTCCGCTCATTTTCTCAACTCCATCCCTCATGACTTTTGTCCACGACTCGATGATCTTCATTTCATGCACGACCCGAACTTAATTTTGGTTCATTTAGGCCTTGTGATGCGGTCTAGAGCGAGGAGATGGATGCAATCGTCCTTCTTGCTTTCCTGAAATTTTATATCTTTCAAAACATAACTAAAAAACACAAAAGAAAGTGCATTAGATTATATCAAAAAATCAATTCTACCCCGAGAATGCAATGAAACACGAAACCGCACCTAAATGTGACAAACATTTGCATTTCATACGCAAATATGAATGCAAACAATGCTAAAGAATTGAGTATTTCAACATTCATCATCCCCACATACTTGAGCTTTGCTCGTCCTCAAACAAATTTAACAATAAAGCACATACAAAAAACGAGGATGTAATAAAACATGAAATCACACCTAAACGTGATAAACACTTGCATTTCATTGACAAAATATGAAATGCAAACAATGCGAAAGAATTGAGTATTTCAACATTCATCATCCCCCCAAAATTGAGCTTTGCTTGTCCTTAAGCAAATTTAACAATAAAGCACATACAAAAATCGAGATCGGAGAGCCACTGGAAGTCCACAAAAATTAGAATTTCTCCTTTATTGAGCATTTTTCCACTTTTCGATTCACCAATCATGACTTAATCATTTGATCTCACAGAATTTGATAATCAGGCAAAGGAATAGAAAGATATAAGACTTAGAAAAACAAGTAGCTTTTTTATTTCACTTAGTACCCTAGGTCATGAGCTAAGAGCTCTCACTCCAATCTCAAAACGTGCATATGAATGAGCTTGGACGACTCATTAGCTTTCAAAATCTTCGACTCTAGGTGGTTCGTCTCGGTTCTTTTTTAGGAAGAGATCACACATTCACCCTGTGTGATGGAGCCAAGAACTGTACTAAGGAGGGCCCGATTTTTAGTAATATAAAAGTAGCAAAAAAATATTGTATCTATGATATAAAAACGCATATACAAATATGTTTAAAATAATATAAACTAGTCATTTAGTTAATATAATATAATAATAAATAACATATATAAAGTAAGTCTAGAAGAACAATATTCTAGTGGCCAAGAAATTGCATATACTTTTAATATTCCAGACATCACGTTGCAAATATGCATAAAACTACAGTTTTTAATATTTTTTACTCATTAAATAAATATACTTCTTTAAAAAGATGCAAAATAAATTTTTAAAAAAAAAACTATTCAATTAAAACAATTACCTAGAAAATATAATATAAGACTCTTTTTATCTTTTAAGTGGAAAAAATCTTTTCTTTTAAAATAAGCGATACATAACATAATAAGCCAGGAACTGTATACAATTATAGAAAATACATACTACTCAAATTAATTCCTTAAAAAAAAAAACAGAAAATTCTCTCTCTAGGAATTTTCTCTCTTAAATAAGCAGCAACTAGGTCTACTCTCCCACGGCCGACGGTTGTTGCTGCAGGAAGCCGCCGGCCAACCTTTGTTTATTTTTGGCTTCTCGCTTTTTGCTTTTAGTTATTTGTTCTTAATTTTTTGTTAATTTTTATAACAAGTTCGTCCAGATCTTGGTTCTTATTTCAATATTTTTAGGATAAAACTTTTTGTACTTTTCGTTTCTGAAGGACATATCTAGATCTAAAGATTCGTATTTCTGTATTCAAGAGATCGCTTTTCAGCAGAGCCCTTTTGGACTAAGTATCGTGTTCATTCGCGGCGCAGATTTGAAGTTCCAGGCCCTGTTCCAGGTCGTAACTAATCGGTACTTTCGCGGCTTTTGTCGGAGTCACTTTTGGCGCCCGACACTGCAACGTGACGGCGGCCGCCATCTTGTTCGCCGGCGGTCTGTTGGTCTTCATTTCTCTTTCAAGCTCGTTTTTACTTCTTTGCGATCTAGTTTCTGGGTTGCTTTTCGAGGTCGCGTTTCAAGGAGAGATTGGATCTGGTTTTGGACAACATGTTTCGCTCAAAGATCAGGACAATCTCGCCGATCTCCTTAGAAGATGGTCATGGTCGGCACCTCGAGATGCAGCGTAGATTTGGGCTCACTAAGTCAGCATATACTGAGTCAACTCAGTGAGTCAACTTTGTACTAGGTTGGTGGGTTAGGCCTCCATTGCATTGAGTTGGTTGCTGCAAACTGGGTTGGATGGTTCCGGCTTCACTCGTGACTTCTAGTATCTTACCGATTAGGACCAGCGACGGCCCTTTTTTGGTTCATCGATGCAGGTCCTTTTCGGATTCTCGACGGCGGCCTGTATTCCCCGACCCTCTTCCGTCGGATTCTAGGGTTGGGCAGATTTGACATGGGTTTCTCCCTGCTTTTTGATAGACCCTGTTGCCCAGGTTCTTTTGAGATTCGAGTTGCTATGCTGCTGGTATTATTGCTTTGCTTCTGCACTTGCTGCCCAGTAGCTACCGCCATTAACAACGACCGCCATTAACGGTGCATTCAAGGGGCCTCGAGTTTTAGTTGAAGAACAGGTCCACGTGTGGTTGTTCTATTTCTTTTCTTTTGCTTCGCACTTTTGGATTATTATTATCACTCACCGTGGTCTGCTTAAAGTATACTTGAGCCTGATGGTTTGATTATTGCGTCGGCCTAAACTATGATGGGATCAGTGTTGTGTCGTGCCACAATGTTCGATTGGTTCTGTCCGAATAGGATATGTCGTTTGGAGGCAATGAATGTGGGCCTTTACATTAGCTTTGTTTTTAATTTTTGGATTCGATAGCAAGACCGTGGGTTTCTCTTATTGTCAGTCTTGTTTGGTCGCATTATTTGGAAATTGCTAATGGGACCTTAGTTTTAGGTGAGGGATTTTAGGCAGCGTGCTTGTCCATGCCTTGATTTCTCTGTCGGGTTTGTACACGTTTTGGAATTTGTCGTCGAGTCGTACTCATAGATTTGACAGCTCGGAGCTAAGGCATTAAAATCCTCCCAGGGATATTTGGACTCACGCCGATGTGAGGAGCATTAGTTATCCCCCACGGTCGGGTTTCGTGACATAGGGCAACATGATTGGGAGCTCGACTTCTGTAGTTTGTTCGATGACAGTTCTAAACCAGTTATTCTCTCCAGCCGAACCGCCCTATTCCAGTTTTCTATGCACTAAATTGGCTTTATCTTGTAATTGCTTAGATTTATTTTGGATACCTTTATCTGCCAGTTTGTGGCTTGAAAAGGTTTTTCATTTCTCTTTTGTGAGTGACCGTCCTGTTGTCTCCACATTATTCACACGTTTCTTTGTTTTCTTTTCCTTTGTTTATAATACTACCTATTTAGCTAGATTTAGATTGAAAAGGAATAGAGAGGAGTTCTTAGGATGAAGATGAAAAGACAAACTACTACTACTACCACTACTAATACAACCATCATCATAACCACCACTACCACCACCACCACTACTACTACTACTACTAGCATATTAAAGAGAATTATGCTAAAAAGCTAAAATTTACTTAAAATGAAAAAAGGCCAACATTCACTTAAATCTGCACAAATGGACAAAAGCAAAAGTTATGTTGCCACAAAGAATTGATCCAGGGACTTCAGGAAAAGTGATTAAACACCTGACCGTCATGCCAAACAAGCCTTTGAATTAGAAATAAGTATAGAAAATATATGTTCTTTTAACATCATTTGAATTTACATATACATCCCTATTTTTTTGGAAAATTTTCGGGGGCCCAGTGCTCCCTGGCCCCATGCTCCCTCCGTCCCTATCACCCTGTGTAGGTGATGCATCCCTTTTCTTCCTCGAGCTAATTGATTTTCACTTTTATCTCCCAATTACTCCTTTTTCCACCGGGCTTAGTCCAAAGGAAAATAAAACTGCTATTCTAGTTTTTGTTCTCTAGCTTCAATAATCTTTTCGAGTTACACAAGAATTTAAAAAATTTCCACACTCGATTTATATTTGAGTTTTATTTTTTCTTCATTTCATACACGTATATTTTTTTCTTTACAAGCTCATTCAATGATTGGAGTATACTCAAGTTAACTAGAATCAATCAACAAACAAAGAACCACAACAACTTCGCTTGTGGCCTAATTCACATTATAACTCCTTCCTACATCTCCATCATATTTTACCACCTAAAGCCAATTCATTTTATTTTTCACAAGAACGTCCTTAATCGTGTCATGGGTGTTCTGGAATTACGGTTAATGCTTACAAGCAACAAAACTTTGGGCTAAGTTGTTTCATTTACACTTGCAATCCTTTTATTATGCCAAAATGTTCCCTTACCCGTGAATCAAATCAACCCATTAATTTTATTGATTTCTAGATAACGAATTTTAGTATTTTATTCTCAACTTTTTAGAAGAGAAGGAACACTTCCAAGACTTTTCCTCACAGAACGATTAATCAATCCTCACAACATATTTCACCAAGAAAAAGTATTTCTTAAAGCAATGAAAGACAAAACAAACGTGAGATGGTAGAGTGGCATATATCATGGTTACGAGCAATTCAATCTATTATAAGGAACATCCTCTTCAAGCACGTAGAAATAAAAATCCCTTTCCCCTCCCCCTTCCCCAAGCTTGGGCGAAATTCTTGAGCCAAGTAGTAAGAGAGGTGGAACACAAGCAAATCCCAAAATCAAGTAGAATAATATCAAGCATAATTCATCCATGCATGTTATGATCATCATTTGACAATGATTCATCAATCAAAATTCTCACAACCACTCGCATTTCCATTGCACTTTATTCCAAATTGAACAACCTAAAGGATGAAACTAAATTACGATTTATTCAATATACCTCTATCCCACCAATTAAAATGATTGAATAATATAAGCAAAGAACTATATAAAAGCAAAATTAGGGAGAGAGAACAATACCGACTTAGCTGCGGGCTTGAGGGTCCTCCACCGGTTCTCGACTGGTCCTCTTGGCCTATCTCGTCATCACCAGTTCTTGTCGGCATGCTCTAATTGGTCGGGTCATGCAAATGGGTATGGTCAAAATTTGGCAGCACTTCGGTAAACAAAGTTGAGCTTAGTCAAGCCACCCTTGCTTTGCTTGAGCATTCCAAACTGAACAAGGTCATGCCTTGTGAGCTTCATGGATCCCGTCGCCTTAGCATAAGGTGTAATGTAGACCCCAGCGGTGATCAAGATGCGCGAAATCAACCCCCACCTCTATGAACGAATAAGAGCGATGGTATATTGACTCAAGTGCTTGAGGAAAAAGTACCCCATGTTGACTTCATTGCCCACCAAACATGCCCAAAGTGTAAATAGGCTCCAAATGGACACCAAGTTTGGGTCCCTCGACCGGTCATAAATTGTATGATTGATATAATAGTGCAGGTACCTCAAATTTAGGTTTCGGATCTGAATTATTTGAGCAACACGGGATTGAAGTATGAGATGCGGGCAATGTTCTTCCGAAACCGTATGGATCAAAATCCCAATAGATTGTGCGTCTCTCCACATTCTAAAAGTGGAAATGTTGTTCATATCTTGAAGATTGACTTGGTAGTCGATTCCCTTTAATGGAGAATGAAAATTCGAAATCCTTGAGGTAGAGCTCCGTCTCATAATGGATATGAAGAGTACATAAAAACTGCTTTGCAAGATCCAGGAATATGGGGGTATTCCTCCTTCAACATCTGAAACCATGGGTTCTCATCAGCGATTTGTGAAAAGTTGGACTCCACGAGAAGCTCATCAATAACTACTTGATTCAGAGATTTAGTGTTCACGGCCACCATGCTCCTTACCTTTGCTTCATGATTCGGGAAAATTTCCCATGGTCGCCTCTCGTCTAGATAATTTGGAGATGCCATCTTTTTTGTGAAGGTGAGGTATTGGCTTTAGAACTTTGAAGAGAAGATAGTGAAGGGAGTGGTGTTTGGAGAAAGGATGAAGGGTGAAGTATAAGTAGGGGGAGAGAGTGAAGTAGACAAGATTTTAAATCTTCACATGTGACAAGGTGTTGGGGTTAGGCATGAGCTATCACTTTCAACTTTGAATCTTTGCACCTTTTAATGTGAATGAGCCCTGCATGTATGCAAACCTCTTTACTCAATCAAAGAAGGGCCCCACCTCTACAAACTGGTCTTCTAGCATCCTTCCAAGAGACCAAGTATGTTGTAAGGATCACATGTGACTTTCAAGATTCTTCACTTTTCCAGTCTTGTCTCTTCCCGATTTCTAACTCATGTTGATACATCATTCCTTTAATATTCAAACTGCAACATCACAAAAAATAAATTATTACCAATAAATGAAAATGATCTAAACTAAATAATTAAGCTAAATAAATGAAAATTAAGTAATTAACATAAAAATCCTGGGGTGCCTCTCAAGAACGCTTAGTTTACGGTCCACAACCCAACCTTTGGTAAGTGATCCATGAGGAATCGATTCGAATGTTCCAGAGTGTAAATGCTTTCCTCTGGAATAACTGTCGCATTACAGTTGTAGTTCTTCAACTTGTGACCATTTTCCATAACAATTCCTCTCTCGGGGTCATTGAAGTCCATAGCTCCATTGTCGTGTACTCTTTCCACAACAAAGGGTCCCCTCCAAAGAGAACAAAATTTTCCGGGAAACATTGAAAGACGGGGGATCAAATAAGAGGACCTTATGTCTTTACTTAAAGTGTCTGACCCAAAGTTTCCTATCATGCCACGATATTGTTCTTTCCTTGTAGATCCGAGAATTCTCATAAGCATTCAACCTGAGCTCCTCCTATTCGATAGAGTCCAGTTTTCTCTTCTCTTTGGCCTCCTTGAGATTGTAACTCAATTATTTGATGGCCCACAATGCCTTGTGTTTGAGTTTGACTAGAAGGTGGCATGATTTTTCGTAGACAAGCTTAAAAGAGGTCATCCCAATAGGCGTCTTGAAGGCGGTCCTATAGGCCCAAAGTGCATTACTAAGATTGGTAGTCCAATCTTTCCTTGATTTAGAAACCATCCTATTCAGGATCGCCTTTAGTTCATAATTTGACACTTCTGCTTGCCCAATCGTCTGTGGATGGTAGGGTGAGGATACCATATGATCAACCCATATGACTTAATGAAAGTGTGCATTACTCAATAAAAACCAAAGGTTGGGTACACTGTTAACCCAACCGAGAGTTGAAACACAATGGAAATGTAAATGATAAACACAGTAGAATTTTCCACAAGTCTTAAATCACTTGTGGGTGCCTTCAGAGCAAAATAACTCACTATAAGAATTGTGAATTACAAAAAGATTCTGAATGTGAATTGAGACAGACTTCAATTCCCATTTCAAAATCCTAATGTCTCAGAGGATGTACAAATATAGAGCATTAGATAACCTATTAAAATCTATTATAATAAGTATCCTATGAAAATTGATTCAAATTCATGAGAAATATGAATGTTACTAAAACTAGACACTTCAGGTTGGACAACAGGTTTGCCAAACTCTCTAGACGACACAACAACAAGATATACTCGATTTTTTCTCATATGGTTACTTGTCTTCTGTTGGTAGTTGAAGTCCTATTTATAAGCCAATGAGTAGCTTGAGGAGCACTTTTACATAACCATTATATCCTACAATTGAGGACATTATTGGTTAGTGGCTAACCATCTGAAATGTAGGGTGGTTGAGAGAGAGAGACTCGGTCCTCTTTGTTGAGGTCCAAGTCCTCGGCATTTTCTTCTCAACGACACAAGACCAGAGGTCTTCAACTCTTGATTTATTACACTCATGTCCCTGCATTTAGTCCAATAACTTGACATGAAAAATACACTATTATTCGGCATTAATTTAAAAAAGAATACGATACAAAACATATAATGCGTATAAAAGGTAAAATAAAAGAAAATGAAGATTTAGATAAGAGTTTGAATACTCAAACTCTAACACTTAAGTACACTAGGGGCCCTTACCACAAAATGTGAGCCGCCACCACCACTAATGACTACCTAGGGTTCCCGTATCTTGGAAGGATAGTGTTTTAAAAGAGTCGGACCACTGGCTTTGTATCATACGTGGTCAGAGCAGTAACCTCCACCGACTTTGACACAAGTCGACTACAACCAGAATGTACTGATTTCCATATGATGGTGGAAAGGACCCATAAAATCAATGCCCCACACATCAAAGATGCCGACCTCTAACATAAGTTGATGGGGCATCTCATTTCTCTCGGAGATTTTAACTACTATTTTGGCATGGGTTGCATTTTACTACGAATCTATAAGCATCACTCTTGAGTGTTAGCCTAAATAAACGGCCATTAGCACCCCTTTACACATTTTGTCGACATCTTCCTGCCCTTCCCAAGGAGAGGAATGACAACTCTCAAGGATTGCCTCTTGCTCTTCTTTGGGGATAAATTTCCTGTAAAACCTCATCTTCCCTCCTTTTATAAACAAATGGTTCACACCAGTAATAATGATTGAGATCTGGAAGAAACTTTTTCCTCTTTGGTGTTCTATTCCTGAGGGAAGATACCCTAAGTACTTCGCAAAGTCGGCGTACCACGGTGTATAAGCATACCTTACGAAACACAGTCTCTCATCTGGGAAGCATTCTTTGATCCTTACACTGCTTAAACCTTCTTCTTCATCCAACCAAATTCGGGAATGATTATTTGCCACTCCATTTTCAGCGCCTTTCCTATCAACAATCTCAATGTCAAACACTTGAAGCAATAGCACCCAACGAATCAGTCGTGGCTTCATATCATTTTTTGCCATCAAGTATCGAATGGCCAAGTGGTATGTGTGCACTCGCTCTTTTGACCTAATTATGTATGCCCTGAATTTGTTGGCCGCGAACACGATGGCTAGAAGCTGCTTCTAAGTGGTCATGTAATTACTTTGCGATTCATCTATAGTCTTGCTCGTATAATAAATGGCATCCAATTTCTTATCTTTCTTCAACCCAATACTTCTCTAGTTGCATAGTCACTGTCATCGCACATAAGCTCGAAAGGAAGTTCCCAATCGGGTGGTTGAATAAAAACGGACGAAAAAAGTGCCTCCTTCAACCTATGAAAAACATCAAGACAAGATCGATCAAAGATAAAATCGACATCCTTAACTAAAATATTAGATAAGAGCATATCAATTTTAAGGAAGTCTTTGATGAATCACTGGTAGAATCTGATGTGATTGAGAAAACTTCTAACTCCTTGATGCATATCGATGCGGAAGCTCCTTTAACACCAAGACTTTGGCTTTGTCCACCTCAATCTCCCGTTCGGATATCAAATGTCTCAACATGGTGCCCTCTTACACCATGAGGTGAAACTTCTCCCAATTAAGCACCAAATTCACCTCAGAGCACCTCTACAACACCTTAGTTAGATTATCAAGACAAGATGCTAAATTATCACTATGAACAGAGAAATTGTCCATAAATATGTCCACGATGTTTTTAATTAAATCC
Organism: Ajuga chamaepitys; assembly: GCA_958295605.1. Taxonomy (NCBI): domain Eukaryota; kingdom Viridiplantae; phylum Streptophyta; class Magnoliopsida; order Lamiales; family Lamiaceae; genus Ajuga; species Ajuga chamaepitys. The sequence goes on along the minus strand of OY282496.1, from coordinate 27,249,443 downwards.
GAGAAGATGCCCATCATGCACCTTTGGAAGGTGGCAGGGGCATTATAGAGCTCGAAGGGCATCCTTCTCCAGGCGGAAGTGCTGAGAGGACATGTGAAAGTAGTTAAATAATGGTCATTGGGATGGATGGATATCTAAGAAAAAGCAAATACCTGTCTAGAAAGCAAAAGTGGGAGTGCTTTGCAGCCACTCCAACATTTGATCTAAGAAGGGTAGGGGGAAATGATTTTTTTCACATACTTGATCAACTCCCTAAAGTCAATACACATCCTCCATCCGACCACCATGCGAGTAGACATTAATTCATTATGCTCGTTAGGCACAATGGTGATACCACCCTTCTTAGGTACCATTTGAGTAGGGCTTACCCAAGTGCTATCCGAGATGGGGTACACAATTCCTATTGTCAAACAATTTAACTACTTCTTTCTTTACCACTTCTTATATTGAGATTCAATCGGCATTATGGTCGACGTTTCAGTTAATGATCCTCTTCTAACAAAATGCAATGTGTGCAATAAGAGGGGTGTATGCCTCTAAGTGTTTTATAGAGTACCCTGGCGTATGCCTATATTTCTTCAAGACTTTTAGCAATTGAGCACTTTCTTAAATATTTAAGTGGGCACTTATGATTACCGGAGAAGTAGAACTGGGACCAAGGAACTCATACCTTAAGTGTGGAGGAAGGGGTTTTATGTCTACCTTGGGTGGTTCCAATTCTTCCTTCTTGATGGTTTCAGACACCTATTTGATTTCTTCTTTGGTGAGCTCAACATCCTCGTACATGATGATGTATTATGTCATGGATCTACTTGTTTCATTTTCAAATTCTTGTTCCCAGCCCATGTGTTCTACAACTTTCTCCTAAGTTTCACTTTCAAGGACCGCATTTCCCTCTTCTTCAACGATGTTTTCCAGCATATCGACCCTAAACCACTTCTCGATTTAGGAGGGTTGGTTAATGTAACCATTAAGGTTGAATTTAACTTGTTGGTCACCTAGCCCAAGAGACACATTTCCATCCTTAATATCAATAATGGCACCGGTGGTAGCCATGAATGGTTGATCAAGAATTATGGGAGTTTTGGGGTCCTCGTCCATATCAAGAACAACAAAGTCAACCATAATATCAATTCCGTTGATTCAAATGGGGACATCATCAAGAAGTCCCACAGGCTTCTTGATTGACCTATCAACCAATTAAAGGAAAATGAAAGTAGCTTTAAGCTCACAATCATTAAGTTTCCGCATAATAGAAGAAGGCAACAAGCTACACTAGCACCAAATCAAGCAAAGCTCTATCTAAACATCATAGATGGAGCATGCAATAGTGAAACTACCTGGATATCTAAGCTTAGCATAGGCTTTGTATTGAACTATGGTGCTAATTTCTTCGGCTAAGTATACCTTTTTTCTATTTTCCCCGAATTCTTTTTAATATTAATAATGCCTTTCAAAAAAAAAAATTGAAGCGGGGAACGGTGGCAAGCGTTTTGGCGAACAAAAATGTGAGAGTGAGTTGATTGATGGCATCAAGAAAGTCTTGGAATTGACGATCCACTCTACGTTCCCGTTCGTATTTTGGAAAGGGTAACCAAGGTTGGGCATTGGTGGGGAATGTTTGACTTCCCATAGTAGAAGGGCCACTCATTTCCTCTACCGGAACCTCAATTACTTTTCTTTCTCTCTAACATTGGAAACCCGTTCCAGGATTCTATGTGCAAGCTCCTGGAGTGGCTTTTTGCTCCTTAGTGCAACGAAATTACCGCTTTCCAAGGGGTAGCATTAGAGTTCTCATGAGTTAGAATCCCTCTTCCTCAAGATTATCAAAACTTCACATAGGTTTTCTAATCAAAGGTATTCCTGTTTTCCTTACCGCTACTCTTTCTAAGGAAAATTCCCACTAACTTAAGTATTTACTTCTTATGGAAATTTCATTGGAGTCATCCTCACTCAAATCTCTAGCAACCACCCGGGGCATGGGGTTCCACAAACATAGATGACTCCTTGACATAAGAGTGGTTCACAAAATCCTTGGCCCCACATCCCGAGGACAAAAGATAAGCGATACTTTGAACCCTTGATGCATGGTATTATATAGAAATGATTCACCTCGTTCAATGGACCCAAGCCTTTCCTTTTTTGCACTTTTGTCTTGGGTTAGCCTTCTACTCTTCTTTGTCCCATTAATTTTGATTTGACGCCATCTCCTTTAGTTAATCGAGAGCTTTATCCACTTCCTTATTTAGGATGGATCCTCCTGATGTTACATCTAAGAAAACATGTTCATTAGGAGTCAAACTGGAATAGAAGACATTAAGGATCCAAGCTTCGTCAAATCCATGGTGCGGGCATGATCTAAAAAAGTCTAAAAGGCCTTTTCCAAGCTTCAAACAATCGTTCATCACTTCGTTCGGTGTAACTCGAGATATCACGCCTAATTCTCACACTTTTACTCGCTGGAAAAAAAAATGATGTAAAAAAGAAGTAGAGACCTCCTCCCAATGAGACGAGGGGTCGAATGACTCTTCATGAAACTATTATTTTGTGGCTCCTTCAAGTGTGAACTGAAAGAGCTAAACTGAATATTCATTAATGCGCTCATCAGAATTTTCTACACATTCACGAATTTGTAAAAAATCTTCTAAATGCTCATAAGAGTCCTCATCTTCTTTTCCACTGAATTTCATCCCACGAGATAATTCTAACATGGCCGGAGTAACCTCCACTCAAGTGCAAGTTTTTACGGGCTCAGTGAGCCTAGAGAAGGAAGTTGTAACTCCGGCGTAGTGAAACTTTTTTTTTTCTCTATTCAACATGTTGCAAATTTTTTAAAAACTAAAGACAAACAGGCAACACACATGTTTCAAAGCATTAGAAACAAACAAGTAATAAAACAAATAAAAACAAGCCTAATTTTCACCTACAATAGACTCTAAATAGATCTACTAGGAGGAAATCCTCCCCGTCAACGGCGCCATGAGCTTGTCTTGAAAAATGCTTCAAATCATAACAATTGAAACACCATTCTCAAACCACAAACATACAGCTTGTAACATTGGTAGTATAAAAGATTGTCGAACCATAGAGAGGATACTCTCGACAAGCACACCTAAGGTCTACCGATTATTTAAGTTAGGCTAAGTGGAAGGGTAGAGGTTGATTAATTACTACTCAAACATTAATTAAACAATAAAATGAACAAAAGGAACTCTAGAACTAAAAATGGGTCTCTAGGGCATTGATTTCACCTTAAACCTAGAATTGTGAACTTGTAATCACTAATTAACCTATGGGTTGCGGTGGAAGGTCATGTTACTAAATTAGAAGTCCAACTGGGCAAACACGAGATATTAAAAAATTAACCAATTACAAAATAATCCACTTCAACATATATAACTAAGGACCGACAATAGAATTAATAAAGCTAAGGCAAGTGAATTAATTAAGCAATCCAATTAATCCATTAATCCCCACCCTAAGTGAATTTTGCTTAAGGAGCAAGGCCTTAAGACATTCTACGTTATTGATATTAATGCTTCGGGTTCTCTCACCGTCCCTCATGGGCCTATCAGAGAGAATCAATATACCCTATGTTAGCCACGCCAATAGTATAACCCATACATTCCCACAATATCAATCCCAACATTTTGTAATTCTAGGTTTGGCTATTCCCAACCCTAGAAACCACCAAATTTATACTCACAAGGAATTAATAACATTCCAACCATCATTAAATATAATACCTAATCATTAGATACAAGAGAGAGAAAGAGAGAGTAATATGCGACCAAAGAAATAAGTAAGATTGAAGAAATTCTTAGTATTTGCAATAAATGTAGAGGATGTCCTCAATTTCTTGTCGTAGCAAATCTTCTACCAACAAAATTGGAAAAGCCCCAAAATCCTTCATAGTCATAAGAACCCTAGGTAGGATTCTTATGAACTAGATGAAGTAGTTCTCTTCTTGAGAGAAGAGGGAGAGAAAATCCTCGGGAGAGAGTGAATAGAAATTAAAAATTTTACAAATGATAAGTTGTTGAAATTGGGGGTGGAAAATTCTAATATGTGAGACATATTTCCACACTCGTCCTTAGAAAATCTGCAGAAAAATAACCCTTAGTAAGGATAAAAGAGTCAAAATATAACTTAAGCTTGTTTGATCTTCATAAGTCTTAGGTCGGACCCCTTGAACGCACTTGATTTGTCCTTCTCGATAATTCTGAGGCTGCCTCGTCAAGAATGAGCTCTCGATCTCAACTGGAAATTTGTAGAACTTTGACTTACTTCATGTGAAAACTTGAATTACCTCAATTGGACATCGGACAAGGAAGATATGACAGAAAAACAAACACGCCGTGGCCGATTAGGGGCTCAACGGGGCTACAGACACCGCCGCCCGAAAGGATCAGCTCCCCCCCACCGCAACTAGTACCGCTAGTAGTAGGTCCTCCATAAGCTCAACTTTTGAACACAGGGTATGCAATCCTTCCCCGTTGTGCGCCGTCTTCGTGCATCGTCTTTTCGGAGCCCTTCAGCTTATTTTCTCAACTTGGCCCTTCACGAATTTTGTTTGGGACTCGATGATCTACAAATTAGGTTCGGCCCGAACTTAATTTTAGCCTATTTGGGCCTCAAGATGCTAGCTGAAGTGAGAAAATGGATGCAATCGGCCTTCTTGATTTCTCGAATTTTCCTATCAAAAAGGAATTCTACACAGAGAACACTATAAAACACAAAATCACACCTAAACGTGACAAACCCTCGCATTTTACAGACAAAGAAGAATGTAGGTAACACGAAAGAAACGAGTATTTCAATGTTCATTACTCCCCATTCTGCATTTCACTTCAACTGCAACTCTGCATTAGCATTCTTAGCATTTGTAGCCCTCCCAACTTAGAGTCTAAAGAAACTCTAGAGTATCGAGTAGTTTGCCGAAAGTTTTAGTTTTGTTGTTATGTGATCCCAAATCTAAAAGTTGTTGTATCTTGGGGACAATTTTCGAAGATCGAGAGCACTATAACTCGGGGTAATATTGTCTTACGGACGGCGAGTCAAACTAGTGCCTCGACTTTACAAATTGTGTTTATTGAATCGTTCTTTCAAGTACACCTCCTAGGTTCCAACAATATATATATATATATATATATATATATATATATATATATATATATTTAAACAATAGATCCAAAAGTACCATAAGTAATACTAAAAAGAGTACTCTTGTTTGTATAATAACTAAATTTGGTTACAATCATCAGAATAAAAACCAAATTTAATTATCGAAATATGACTACTTTCTTTGGAACAGAAGAGTATTTAATAAGAATAAAAAAGATAAAATGGAGCATTCCATTTAAAAAATAGCCATTTATAAAATATAGGTTTATGAGTTCATATAATAACATATCTTTGCAGTAAATGACAATGTGTAATTTGACTTATATGTTACTGATAAATGTGGCAAACAAGAACCTCACTATCAGAATATGAAGAATAGTTGTCAAAGTTAGATGCTTTACAAGTTGTAGGCTCCTTTGAGGCAAATGGAATCACCTTGATTGCTTAAGTGCCATTAAGGAATGTTGTCAGTTGAATTTTCTCATCATCCTCTTTTCTCTTCTTTGTTTTCTAACATTATCAGGAAACTTGCACACCTTGGGATCTGGACATCCTCGAGTAAAGTGTTCAGGTTTCCTGCAGTTGAAACAAAGATCTCCAATGCCCTTTGTCATGAATTGCCTATTGTGACTTGGATGAATTGCCTTTGAGATGCTTCTTCATGAATAGTGTGAACTTTTTCATGAGAATGGCCATCTCATCGGACTTGAATTCCTCTTCAGTAGTAACAAGTAATGGTTGTTATGGCACGCTGGTGGTTGCATGAACCATTTGCAGTTGCTAATTTGAGTTGTTGGATACTAGAGCTTTGGTGATTGCATAATTCTCTTCTTCTTCTTCTCGTCTACTCTAATATGTCATATTCAAAGGATTTAAGATCTTGTAAAAGTTCATGGATGCATTTCCTCCAAGCTTCTTAGAACTCCCCATGGGAATGGTTTTTACATCCCAATTTGATGTAAGAGACTTAGTAGCTTTGTGTTGATCTCCTGCTAAGTGTAGACTTTCCTAATGGATATCAGCTCGTTGAGAATTATTATGATCAATTTAGTTAAGAATTGCTACCCTATTATCACGAAATAGAGCTGAACCCATGCAAATCTCTCAGCAAGTCCCATATGTCTTTAGCACTCTTGCATGCTTTGATTACTAAAGGCTTATTTTTCTAATGTGGCGAAGAGAACGTTCTTAGCTAAGTTGTCCAAGTTGGACCTTTTCATGTCGTCAGCAGTCCACTCATGATGTGCCTTTTCTACCCATGGGAGAAGGTGCTAGATCACCATCCGCTATGGCAGTATTGTTCACCTTTATGATTACTGGTAGAACTTGAATAATGGTTGTCTACATTTCATCATACATGGATGAAAGATGTGCCTGCATCCTAATAGCTCAATCCTCATAGTATTTAAAGGAATAACATTGGAGCTTTTGTTGAAGAGGTTTTCATAGTTGTAACGATTTTAGAAAATGAGATATTTATGAAAAAATGCTTTTGAAAACTTTGATGGATCTGGTTAGGTTAGCAAAACAACTGGGGTGTGAAACCAACCGCTGTGATACCACTTGTTGGTCTCAAGTGGTAGAGGTTTAGAGAAGAAGAAGGTGAATAAACTTCTAGCCTTAGCAATTTTTCTTTTTAAAGCTTACGTAGTAAGTTGATGTTTGTTGTAAGAGACATGTTCTCACAACTGAGCTTACAACAATAAGTTCCTACAGAATGATTTTCCTACAACAAGTTGTTCCTCTCAAAACTTACAGTGAATGCCTAAAGAGTTTTATGTACATTGGAATGTGTTGAATTAGTTTTAAGACAATGAAGTAGCTAATAGTATATTACAGAAATAGTATGTAAAGATATGAAAATAAACATGCACACAATAGTTATGGTGGTTCGAATGTGGCGATAATCCTTCTATGTCCACTCTTCCTGCACATAGGGAAAATTATCTAAGTTGTTCATATAGTACAAGCTAGGTTACACAATTCTCAAGTCCAACTTGGAACCTACATAATTTTTCACCTATTCTCAGAAGGCTACGCCTCTAACTATATCAGTTCCTAGGAACTAAACTAGTCTAATTTGGATCCCTGATTTAACAAAAAGACTCCCCATTTAAAACCACTCAAAGAGAAGGTCTATGAAAGTTTTCTTCAACTGGAAGCTGCCAATCGATGTTCTTGAATAGTTTGAAATGTGGGCGAGCTTTGGATGAATTAGACTTAGATTCAGAGTAAGCTTTCTATGAGCTTAGCTTTTATATACTTTGAGAATCCATTGCAGCGTGAGAAGTATGCTTGAGTAGTAGTTAGTTGTTGCATTGTTCTTCTTGCTACTTGCTCTCTTTTAAAATTATAAGATTTATGTAATACTTTTATAAAATTATTAAATATGTAACATTTTTAAGTAACACTTATTCAAATTTTAGTTTTACTAACACTGACAGGTAACATTTTAATTAAATATTATTTTTTGTAACACCAGTTAGTAACATTTTATTTGAATTGCATATATATATATATATATATATATATATATGTGTGTGTGTGTGTGTGTGTGTGTAGAGGTGGTAAAATTGGTCGGACCCAGTGGAGTGGCCTAGCCCATTCGATATTTTAGATGAATTTGGCTATAGTATTAGCCGAAGTATCGGGACCAAGTACGAGGCCTAATACGTGGGGTAGCCCACCCCGATGTATGTCGTTGGTCTAATAGGCTGGGTCGAGCTGGTTGTGCAAGTCAGACCGCCCGAATTACCATACTAACAACTAGATAAATATTATTATTCTTGGAATTCTAGAATATTTCAACATAAATTTCTGCAACATAGATGAAAGGAAAAAAATAACATTTTTATTATAAAAATCTATAGTATAAATAAATAATAGTTACAAATGAAAGTACATAAATAATAAAGACGATTATATCATCTATTGGGTGCAAATTAAATTAGCAAAGCTTACTCGTTTTCAAAATTCAGAAGAAAAAAAATAGTAATTTGACTACCCATTTTCAAAATAAAAGAACCAAAAGGACTAAAAAAAGTTACAGAGCTAGGAATTGAATCATGGTGCAATTGCTGAAATGGTCGGTCTCCTACCACGAGGCCACATTACTTATTGTGTTCTTCAATTCCTACCATTTTATTTAATATGTGTTTCTGGTACAATACTACGCTTTATCAATAGAATGACGAGGGATTCAATAGGTGAGAGATTCTAACTAATATGCAGAAAAATCAATCTTTTTCTATTATGAGCCTTCAACGAGTAAGTCCCTCCACCCTTAATTTGTTTTCTTCTTAGTTTTCTATCATTCACTCTCAAAGTTTGAGTAGGGGGTAGAGATTCGATCATGACAGCTGCATAGTGGCTAAAAATTGGGTTCATTGTTGGCGTGAGATTGTAGTGTGATTTATTCGACTACTTCTTTTAAGGATGAAATTGTTCAAGATTTGAGTCTGGAATAGAATAGTTAGCTGGTCTTGATGAAGGAAGGATTTTAGAAGAAGCTTATATAATTCTCTAGCGTATGCCAAAAAAATTTTAATTACAAGTGAAATCTGAGTTTCAACAGAGAAATCAGTTCAATAGCAGGTATATATTCCTTATAATTTTCCACTTAATCTTACTCTACTAGCCTAACTAATTATTCAAATCATGATATGTAATGTCATTCAAACCTGCTTGTATTGTTCCTCTAGTATATTTCATGAATTCTAGTTACATTATAAATTTTGATTATGTTGGTTGTAAATACTATATAAATTTTCTAATACTCTTCTTGAATTTACTTTATATTATTTCAATTGTCGCTATTGTTATGAAATGGGAGTTATTACATATCCTAGGATCTAGCATTGCTTGATGATCCAATATTTCGTTATAAATCTGACGCTTTTGATTCTATAAGACATGCCATGTATTACCCAAATTTAACTTTGTTGTGTATGCTGCTTTTATTAAGGTTGGACAATGGAGTGGATCAACCACAATCCAGTAATCAATATGCTAGCGGAGTGGAAGGGTATCTAGATCGTACATTTTCTGCTAGAGCAGAGGGAGACCAAATTAGTTGTCCGTATAAGAAGTATTGTTATCGTTTTTGGCATAATACAAACAAAGTGTAAAATCGTTTGATTGCCGGGGGTATTGGACCAGATATTAAATGATGGCATTTTAAGGAGAAAGGTACACCCTTTATGCTAAATATAGAGAGGGACATTGCACATGATGACATGGAAGGTTTGATCTATGATACCCATAGGAATCTGGTTGATTATTTTTTAGGCCACAATGAAGATGGTTCTGGTGAGGAAATTGAAGAGGATTCCAATGCAGGGGCTGAGAAGTTCTTTAAGTTGGTTTATGATGGTAAACAAGAGTTATATCTAGGGTGTAAATCATATTCAAAATTATCATTCATCATTAGATTATACCTTTTCAAGTGTGATCATGGGCTAAGTAATGTGGCGTTTGCTGATCTTCTCCAGATTATACAAAAATTGATTGAGGAAGCCAAACTGCCGAAGTCTTTCAATGAATCTAGAAAGTTGGTAAAGGATTTAGGCCTTCATTATGAGAAGATTGATGCATGTCGGAATGATTGTATGTTTGCTCTGGAAGGATCATAAAGATGTTAATTCTTGCCATGTTTTTCAAGCTTCAAGGTGGAAGGAGGTTGAAAAGCAACAAGAACATATTAATGATCATTCATAAAAAAAGGTTCCAACGATTCCAAACAAAGTAGTTTGGCACTTTTCTTTAAAACCAAGACTCCAAAGGTTGTATATGTGTTCCGAAACAGCTGGGTTTATGAAAAAAAGCAACTTACGACACCCTGCAGCTGGTAAAGCATGGAAAGACTTTGATTCTTTATATCCGGATTTTGCTCAAGATTCTCGTAATGTGCGATTGGGACTTGCTAGTGATGGATTCAATCCATTTCGAATTATGAGCACCACACATAGTACATAGCCTGCGGTTTTAATTAACTATAATTTACCACCTTGGTTGCTCATGAAGGCGAAGTACCTTGTGTTATCTTTACTCATCCCGGGATCTCTCTCCCTAGGGATTGACATTGATTTGTACCTTCACCCACTAGTTGAAGAGCTAAGAGATTGATGGGAGTTTGGGTTACACACTTATGATGCATCAAAACGCCAAATGCTCCAGATATGCGTTTCTCAGCAATCAATAGGAATCGACTTTCTTGGATATGCCATGTTTCTGGTTGGAGTACTAAAGGGAAATATGTATACCCATATTTTCATTAAGAGACAGAGAACTTGTACTCGTAAGAAATCATGTTATATGGGCCATCGTAGATTCTTGGATGCAGATCATTGTTAGTGTGATTATACTAAGTATTTTGATGGTAAAAAAGAGAAGAGGGCAGCCCCCACTCCTTTAACCTGAAATCAACTCCTATATTTGTTGAAGGACTTCAAAAATAAGTTTGGGAAGACACAACCGAGAAACAAAGATGCAAATGTCCCATGGAAGAAAAGGTCAATATTTTTTTAATTTACCTTATTGGAAGCATATTGTATCTTGCCATCATCTAGATGCCATGCACATAGAGAAGAACATTTATGATAGCTTGCTTGGGACTTTGTTAGACATGCCTAGAAAAACCATGGATCATCTAAAGGCTCGGCTAGATCTAAAAGAAATGTGGATCAGAACATCACTACACCCTATAGAATTTTCCGATAAGTGCTACATGATGTTGCCTACAACTTCTTTTTCAATGACAAAGGAAGAGAATACCATGTTTTGTGAAGTTCTGAAGAGGGAAAAGCTATCGCAAGGGTGTTCGTCAAATATTACGCGTTGTGTGCAAATCCGAGAGTTGAAAGTGTTACGTTACAAAAGTCATGATGCACATATTATCATACAATATTTACTTCAAGTTGTTGTTAGAAAAACTCTACCAATACATGTTTCTCTAGCTTTGATAAGATTAAGTGTTTTCTTTAGAGGCATTTGCAGTAAAGCAATCAATCCTCAAACCTCAGATCACTTGCAACGTGAAATTGTTGAAATCCTTTGTGAATTTGAGAAGATATTTCCGCCTTCAGTTTTTGCCATTATGATTCACTTACATATCCATTTAGTTAATGAAGTCAAGTTGAGTGGTTCAGTTTGTAATTGGTGGATGTACCCAATTGAGATATACCTTGAAAAATTGAAATCATATGTCGGAATCGTAGTTGTCCTGAAGGCTCTATAGCGGAAGGATATTTGGTAGAAGAGTGTTTGATATTCTGCTCAAGATATTTACATGATCCTTCCAAGAAACGATTGAAGTTATTTCATCAAAGCTATGAGAATATTGTAGCAACTGATGACAAATCTCCTATTTTTCCTAAGATAGGTTATTAGCTATGGAGAAGATAAAAGAGGAAGAAAGGAATGACATTGTCTCTAGATTCTTATTCAATGAAACTTACCCATCGATATGTGTTATTTAATTGCCAAGATAGTCAAGTTGAGAAGTACATTTTTGAGTGAGTAACTATATTATTATTGTATATCATTTCTTTCTTTCCATTGTTTCAATTACTGCTTTAGGTGTTTGCTGAAATTCTGGCAATGTAGGGAGATGTGATGAAAAATAAGTCCAAGAATAAGCAAATAAAGAGGTGGAGGCTAGCTCAACAACACAGCGAAGAATTCATGGACTGGTTTAGAGAAAGAATAGTCTCGGACCAGGTTCCTGATCATATTAAATGGTTCTCGTTTGATCCTAGTATTGTTGGAAGAAGGCATGTTGGGTACTTTATCAATGGATATAAGTTTTATACTCAAGAACATGATGCAATTTTTTTTTTTTTAAAAAAAAAAAGGGGACTAACTTTGTTTGCCTTAACTTCATGTTTCGCCAGCACCAAGGATCATAATCCTATTCTTGACAGTGTCACTTATTATGGGAGGATACAAGAAATCATTAAGCTAGACTACTGGAATTCTTTCAATGTCATCATATTCAGATGTGAATGGTTTCATGTGGAGAAAGACAAGTATGGTCTCACCCGTGTTAATATCAACAAATTATGTTATACAGGTGATCCTTTTATCTTGGCATCACCAGGGCATCAAGTCTTTTACATCGAAGAACCAATAGAAGAAGGCTGTTATTACGTTATGAAAAAGCTGCCCAAGGAATTCTTCAACTTCGAGAAGCAACAGCGGATACATATTTGGCATAATCTAATGAACCTTCTGAGGATAGGGTAGTCGATGTGTTTGATGATGCTGGTCTTGCAGATGATGATGCTACTAGGTGGTGTAGAGAAGGTCAATCCCACACTGTGCTTGAGATGCATAATGATCCACTGCTTGTTGAGAATAATGACATTCGTTCAGATTTGGTTGATACATATTTTGGTTGATATAGATTTTGGAATTCATGCACTCTCAGATTCACGATCTTCATAAATGGGATCTCAACATGGTAATCACTGATTGTCTAATTCAATTGCTTATGTCTCTAACTTTTTTTACCTGTTTCTTTATTGTGTTATGATGCACATTTTTTAATTTGCATTTTCTAGTGATTCAGTTTGTCTGATAGACAATTTGTTACTCCTTCTGGTTTACTATATCACTGCATAGATTCGTTTTGACCTGAAATGAATTCTTCATATATTCATTTAGAGAAATTATCTATGTTTGGTTTGATTGTAAGGATTTTGGATAATTATATTTTCTGAAGATTGGTATATTCAATCAACACTGATTGATCTCTGTGTCCTAGATTTTTTACAGCTTTCATTTTTTGAAAACCATCTTTTGGTGATTCATTTCAGAGAGTGATGATTCGAGACTTTGAAATTATTGTATTTTAATGTGTGACTGTACAAAAGTAAGATTTGAGACCTTGAAATTGTTGTGTCCCTCATTTTTATGATTTTCGGGTTGGGAAGAGAATCTAGAAATTATGTACTTGATTTGGAGTGGGATGGCATGTCATACAGATTTGCTATTCTTGAATCCTTGAGTTAGAAGGTTGTATGCCTAAAATAAACTAAACTACTTTGTGAGAAGATGAATTAAAGTGTGGCCTGGATATTGTTTGTTATTAGATTAGTATTTATCACGTGCATTTTATCATGTGACCGTTAATTTCAGTTTCAGTATTGATCATTGTTAATTTGTGTGACCTAAATTCTTTTTAGTATTGGTATGTTTAATGCTTTTATCTTCAGCCTTAGCTTCTAGCTGGATTTAGGATTAGTCACACCGGCGATTGAACATGATGTAGCTAATGACAGAAATGATAGAACCTATAAAATAATGTCATACTTCAATAATCATCAACCAGATTTTGTTGGTGTTTAGCTGTTAAACTGTTAAGTGTCATCAGAAGTTCTAATTTGGTGAAAAAAAAAAAGTTATAAAAACAAGTGTTGGGAGTATATGAGATTAGATGTACATGGCTATGTTTTTACTGATGATCACTCTAGTATGTATGGGGCTATGTTTTTACTGATGATCAATCTAGTATGTATGGGGCAATATATTTTTTTTTTACTTGAATACCCATAGATTTGAATATATATTTATCTTGAGCTTAACATTGAGATTGAATATCACACTATTGTTTGCAACCACAACATTGAAACAATATTTAATTAGTTCTACAACCATTTTTTCGTAATTCAATTGATAATCATGTTATTGCAACTTCTTTATGAGCCAAAAACTACTAGTCCTACTGAAATTATTCAATCAAGTAAAACAAATGATTTGTTATTAACTGATCAGACGTACAAATAGAACTTCTTTGTAAATTAGCATCTCACGAAGCCGTTTTCCATGTGAATTTGAACTGCGATGATAGGTCTTCAAATTTCTTAGTTATTTGTAAGTTTTTCTACGCAAATGTTATTCGAATTAGAATAACAATAAACTCGTATTTAATTTAAATATTTGATACATTTTTATATCATATATTTTAAAAAATTAAATATATGTAATACTAATTATATATTATAATATATAATCAAATAAATTTATATACAATAAGGGTGTAGAATTCGCTAAGCGCTAGTTAGACGATGGACTAAGGTCTAGCAACTCGTCGTAGCCTATGCGGAGCTAATTGTGGCACAACGTAGTTAGGTGGGGAGGAATTATGAAATAAGCATAATCAGCCAATGGTAGTCTGGCGCCTAGGCGGAGATTAATTTGAGTTAGTCGGTGATTTTGCAATATAGTATGTAATATATATTAACAAAAGTTGTAATTGAAAAAAAATTAACTTCAACACGAAAGAATTTTTTTTATAAAATAATATTTGAATATTTTAAAAGATAAAAAAAATAAAACAAAAAATAGAATCTCGAATCAAATTCAATATGGTCGAATATTCTTCACGAATTGTACTTATTTCCATAGAGAGTACATATTTCTATAGAACCCTTTCACATGCACTCCATCCTCTTTACATATATCTTTTACTATTAATAGAGTTGTCAGAATTGGATTGGTCCGATTGGCTAGCCCGGCCTACTCGACATTTTAGATGGGCTCGAGGGCATTGGGCCGACCAAAATATTATGGTATACTCGAGGGGGATGAATTGGCTGGGCTCGATATTATTTGGCCTGATGGAATTTTGAACCGAATGATGTTGGCTAGATGGTCTCTTCTGGGCTAGGCTAGATTCAGACGGACGAATTGCCACCACTAACTGTCAACTTCCCCGAAGTGAACATCATACTTAACCCTATTGATAGTTCTTGCACTTCATTGGATGTACATTATGTGGCCTCGACTTTTGAACCATGAATATTTTTTTGGCACAAAAATATGTCGAATAAAAGAATAAAAGATAAGAAAAAATAATAAAAATAAAATAGAAATGTTGTATAAAATAAAAAGTTAAAGTTGATCTACATATAAAATAATAAATTAAATACGGATAATGGTATAGTGCTCATCATAGAGGGAAATAAATAGAGATGTCAAAACAAGTCCGACCCTGAAGGTCGGGCCTAGCCCGACCCTAAAAATATAAGGACTGAGCCTTACTTTTCCAGGCCCTTTAAGTTAAGAGTTTAGCTCGGGCATTCTCGATCCTCGATCTACTAGGGCATGGGCTGGGTTAGGGTTGACCATAAGACCCTTACATAGAGACAAAGATATATGGAGAAAGAGGATCGGATTCAGATACTTGTATCTTGGAATTTTATTAATTAACCCCTTTTTCGGGGAATTCTAAATATGTCTATTATGAATTTTGAAAACAATAACAAAGAAAAGTAAATTTGTGAATGTATATGATTTGTTATTGACCCAACTCTAGCCTTCAAAATTAGTTAGGTCCTTATAGGATCAGGACTTGTAGCCTTAACACTTTAGAGTCGGGGGGGATTGGGTCGGTTAGGGCCGGGCTGGATAGAGTCGGGCTTAGTAAGGACAGATCAGGTAGAGCTGGACCGACCCTTTTAGATACTTTAGAAATTGGATGTCTCTTAAATTTTGTAAAAGTTAAATTAAAAGTAGAATTTTTTTTTTTATTTTTATTTTTTTGTATTTAATTAGGTAAATAAATAGAACTTTTTTCTCTCAAACATAAGCTAAAAGCTGCTTAAGTATTAAACACTCCAACTTTTATATATGACAAAAATTACTCTTGCCTACTTTTGATTTTAAGCAATTTTACTACAATTGCCATTTTTAATCATTTCTTCAAAAGTTATGCAAAGGAAAACACCCTCTAAAAGTAGGGATTGTTGTAAAATTGCTTAAAATCAAAATTAGCTAGTGTTTGAGAATAAAAGTGATTTTGGTCAAATATAAAAGCTGGAGTGTTTGATACTTAAACAGCTTTTAGCTTATAGGTGAGAGAGAAAACCTCTATTTATTTACCAAAATACAAAAAGTTATAAAACAACTATTTTCTACTTTTAGCATTTGACCTAAAATCACTTTTATGAAAGCTAAAGTTATTTTTTCAAACACTCCAAAACACTTTTCCCGAGCTGTAAGCTGAAAAACACTTGAAAAAAGTAATTTCAAACACCCTATAAATGATAACATCTAAAAATATAAAAGTAAAATGCACTCTAAAAAAGAAAAAAAGTATGAAAATATCAATAAGGAAAGAGAAACTACTCCATATCATATATCATTTTCATTCTTAGAAGATATATCATATTCCTTCTCAGAAATATATCTTACAAATCATTTTCAACCTTCGTTCTACAAATTACGTCATCAAGGGTGTAGAATTCCGGATATAATTTCAAAACCCGCCTTTTTTATTTTTCGATTGCCGCCATTTCGAATTTCGATCGCCGCTTAGAGATTCATCTAATCGCCTATGTCTAAAATTCAGTTACATGTATAACCCCACAAAAAATTCTTTGACAATCTCAAATAATCCATTTGGGTCTAATAAATCCGAGTCGAACAACATACAGATTTCGAGAGTCATCGACTCAACACACTCTTCCAAGGGTTCTCTCTAATAGTTAAGGTGTGATTTGTTATCTCCTTACAAATTGACTGTCTTTTTTTTTTTTAATCTCTTATTTTTTACAGAATAACATGTGAATGGTTTATGGGAAATCTGGTTTCTTTCTTCATTTTTTCGATCAATGTCTTCTGTTTCATAGGACTAAAGTATAAATATGAACCACAATAATTTTTTAATGTCTGATCATTTGTCTGATTTACTTGTGATTATCTAACTCTATCTCATTAATGTATGATGTTTTATATGTCATTAGAATAACTTGTGGAGATCTGATTCTTTGTCTAATTAGGGCTCATTTGGTAGAGGATGTGAGATAAGTGTGTATGCTATTTTGAGATAGTTTGTCTAGTGTGGGTGGTATAATAGAATTAGTCACTCATTTGGTAGATGATATACTGTATTACTTTTATTTGGTAGAAAATGTACTATTGAAAATCTCGCAAAACCAAGTTGAATTTGTAGATGTTTAATACTATGGACACAATGAATTAAATCCCTAATACTGATGAGTGCTTTGGACTACAAAATCCCACCTAGTAAACAATTGTTAGAATCTTCCATAGTCCTTTGATTAAAAATCTTGAGAATATGGAAAAAATATTCTTCTATGAAGTTATTAGGATGCTAAAGCAAAATGGCAACTAAAAGCACTTGAACAAATCACTGTTCCAAACTTTCAGGCGAGTACTGCTTTCAATTTCCTAATAGGGGCAGGGATGATTGGGCAAATATTTTTCCTTATCTCAGCAGTTGTATAAGGGCGTATAAACTATCTTGCCAATTTGGTGAGATGATATCTACGGGTTAATCAACTCAAGATAGAGGGGCCTTTATTTTACGGCATATAAATTTTATAGCCTACTAAATGGATGATTAGGTCGTATAACTTATTTACTCTTCCCTAATACAATCTATCAAACGAGCCCTTAATGTCTGATGTTTTATATGTTACTAGATATCAATATCGTATGGTAAGAATCTTTGCTCTAAAATTCTAATGCATGGAGTATGGTTTAAAAGATGATGTTGTCCTGAGACAAATGTGTGTCCGTCTTTGTTTCTTTGGTTTTAATGAGTTGTTCTAAGGTTTATGAGTGCAATTGAAAATGGAATCAAAGATCTTCTTTCCACCGTCAAATTAATCGGTGAGAAATCAGATTTTTGTTTTCCATAATGTCAATATTGGGTTGTATGTTTTTTTTTTTTTTTTTTATCTTCTTTAATTTGTGTGTTTAACTAAACAACTTTGTTCGCAACAAATTTCCAAAATTTATTTTGCACAAATATGATATCTTGACAAAATTCATATTTTGTAACAATTCTTCTTGTTCTCCTTGTCTTGAATAGTCTTGTTTACTTCTGAATGCTCTTTAGAATGACTTATTTTATTTTCCCCCCACTTTTAATTATAAAGGTTACTTTAGTTTGTTTAATTATTGCACAAATCAATTATTGATTCTTCCCCATGGTAAGTAGCTGTAATTTCTATGCATGTTTCATGTGTATGTATTTGTCTATATGACACAAACTTATATTTCTCTGTTGATTTATTTTTACTGTAGATCAAGATGACGGAGTATGAGAAGAAAAGATTAGCTATGATTGAAGAAAATAAAAGAAGGGTAAAGGAGTTGGGCATTGAACACCTTGTTTATGAAACAAGGTGCATGGATGGACCATAAGAGAGAAAAGATTACCAAAGTCAAGTCTAACAAAGCTCCTTCAAATTATGTTGAGTATGTCCCTGATGAAGATGAAGTACACCACAAAAGTGGAGAGGGTGAAAATGACCATATGCCAAGTATTACAAGTTTGCGAACGCGTTCGAAGAAAGTTATGTATATGTGATTGAAAGATTAACATTTTGGCTTATTGATTTATTATGTAATATGTAATTCTTTGACAATATTTTAGGTAATGGGTGACAAAGGGGGACATGTTGTGAAGAGCTTAGATAAACAACCACAACCTACGGTCTCAATTTGAGGACTATTTTAAATGAGAATACAAGTTCTAGATTCAAACTAAGTACCAAACAATTTGAGGCTTTCACTGCAATTTGTGCATTATAATGTCTTTGTTGTATTAATTATGGGTTGTAACATGATAGTATTAATTTTCTCAGGATGGTGAAAATGGAGATAATGAAGTTAATCATCATGATGACATTGAAGGGACGAAGAGAACTGAGAATGAATATTAGTTATTATAGATATATATTTCTAGGAACAGTATTTATAGAATGCTAAGTTGTGCTACATTTTACTTTTTATTTTGAACAAAAATGGTGATGTTATCGCACATAAGAGGATTCTAGTTTTGAGATTGGCATCTATTGATATATTTCTATTTCTATTTTTCGTAAATTATGATCCATATTATTCATAGAGTTATAATGAAGTTTTGTGTGACTAATTAAGAAGTGATACATGGGACTATTTAAAGTGCTACATGATCTAGTTTAAAGTGATGCAAACTAAAATATAAGATGTTACTGTAATTAAAGTGTTACTAAAAATATGTTGCATTTCAAATGAAAAAAAGTGTTACTAACAATGTGTTCCATTTCAAATGAAAAAAGTGTTACTAAAAATGTGTTACATTTCAATGAAAAATGTTACATAAATTTGTTACTAAAAATGTGTTACAATTGAAATGAAAAGTTTTACATAAAGATTAATATGTAACACTTTTGAAAGTGTTACTACAAAATGTTACAATTGATAAAACATATAATAAGTGATACAAAAAGTCAATAAAAATGTTACAAAAGACTTTAGGTAGTACAAGCAAAGGTAACACTGATAAAGTGTTACCTATTACCTATAGTAACACTTTATGACTATTATGTAACATCATTTAGGTGTTACAATAGGCCCTTTATGTTGTAGTGATTTAATGCTCTTCGTATGACTCATAGCCGTTGTTTTCCTTTAGCTTGTAGATTAGGTCAGAGTAGGTGCAACAACAAGCCTGTCTGCAGAATTCCTTTTGCTTTTATCAAGATACATGTCTTCACGTTATTGCATAGTCAGTATAGGAATCCTTTCTTGTCTCCACTGACTACATTATTTGACTTCAACTCTAAGTCCATTTATGTTGTCTTGCTTGATGCATGTCTTTGTTGTATGATCTTGGAATCTTCATGAAGTGGATCATGTTGCATCTCCATTGCAAAAATCCCTGACTAGCTCCGATTATCCCCGCCTAGGCGCTAAGCACCCATTGACTACCCACGTTTATTTCTCAATTTCTCCCCACCTAACCATGCTTATGTCCCAATTAGCCCCGCTTATGCCCCGACTAGTCGCTAGGCCCTAGTCCACCACCTACTTAGCATCTAGTGACTTTTACAACCTTGTGTTCCAATAGACTTTAATGTACGCAAATTATGCGTAAGCACTGTTGCTTTCTCTAGCACATGATCCTATATTCTTACCACAGTCTGTTTTTTGTGTGTTGTCTGATGACTTTGTTGTAGATTCATGATGTGACTTTTGCCTAAGTAGAACTAACACTATCTATTACAAAGATTACAGAAAATTGAGGCAACTCTCACAACATGGTTTTGCATCATAAAAACTAGCCATAAATTTCCTAACAGCATGAATTTTGGAGCTCACTTGATATTAATTTCATGAGAAACAGTGTAAATCAATATATCTTATTTATGTTCCCTAGATTATGAGATATTATACATCTATTTTTTTTAATATATAAAAATGGCCTTTTTTATAAGAATTGGAGATCTATGGAAGTAGATAGATACCTGCGAAGCGAGTTTGGGCAACAAAGGACCCAAAATAAAAAAGAAATAAGCACATGGTTAAATTGGGCTCACAGTTGGGCCACAAGAAACGGCCAAGCACGATCGCAATAGGTGCGACATGGACAAGCCCATGTTGGAGATGTAGAACACAAGTAGAAGACATGACACGAACTGCCCCGAGCCTAGAACAAACCGTGTACGGCTACAGGATTTTTCACATGGGTCATGCACAATTACAAGAGAATGATCATTACGTTCTATGTAGATACTCAAATAAAATGATTCTTGATATTTTGGAAAGCTACGATAGAGAGCTACAACTTTTATTTTTACAACATTTTCCAAATCCTGTGGCAATCTTCAAGAACGTAGAAGTTTGGAAGAAGAATTTGAATCATTGATCCATCCTAGTACACCTTTGTTATTTTGACCATATCTCAGGTTGCACTTGTCCACATGATGTGAGACCACTTAGAAAGAAAATTCATAGGGTTACAAATTTATCAGGAGTATGTAAGCAGAATAAAGCAAACAACAGGGGTCGTGGCATAGGGTGCATTACCAACTGTGTCACGCAATTGATATATGCAGTTGCGACTTTTCCATGCCCAATTTTCACCATATTAAGTTCCCTAGTATATATCTGGCTCTCTATAGTTCAAAAATATATCATCCATTAACATACAATAGCACACAACAACTCTAAGGCTTAGGAATCATATATGGTGCTAATGGAGGAGAGAGAAGGAGGCATCAAGAACAAGATCATGAAAAAAATGGTTTTAGTATTTATTTTTTATTAGAAAACATTATGATTCTGCTAGCACAATTTGTATTTTATCCTTTTGTATGTCTATCCAGATTCATTGATTCCAGGAGACGATGTAGTTTCACGAACTCCGTGTTTGAATAAGTTTTAATTTAAGTTTTCATTTTTATTCATCAACATACAAGTCTCATAAACATAATTACCATAAAATTCTTAACTGAAGTTCTCCATTAGAAGTTTAAGTGTATTCAAACTTGTTTACAAGTCAGTGGGAGTCTTTGGATGCTTGTGTGAAATGTATTTGAGACAACAAAAAGTGATCTCAAATAAATTAGTATTTCCCACAACTGTATTATTAAAGACTAGATGTCTACCCGTGTGATGCACGGGTCAGACTTTTTTGTAATAAACATTCTAAATATATGCAAATTATTGCGATTTGTCAAACACAATATGTACAGTCCGCATAATATTGATATAATATGTATGAACATGTTGAAACTGTATGAAATTTAGGGGGACTGGAGAAAAATGTAAAGTAAATGTACTATATATACAAATTTGGTCCAATTGAAAAATAATAACAATTTACAAATTTCTAAAAACTTCCCTATAAACAACATTAACAGTAGTGTTGATGTGTTTTTTTTCACCATCACAGATTAAAACTTTCAAACCTTTCCTAGTTGTGACTCGTGAAAAAGCAACATATAACTGACTATGACTAAAAACAGGCTTACGCAAGTAAAGGCCAACATTAGTTAACGATTGGCCTTGACTTTTGTTTATTGTCATGGCATATGAAACTGTAATAGGAAACTGTCGTCGCTGGAATTTGAAAGGTACTTTTGAGTCTGAAGGAGTCATCGATAATCGAGGGATCAATACCAATTCACCTGCACTTGATCCGGTCATTATCTTCGCTTCGAGCACATGATCTCCTAGTCTGGTAAGAAGCAATCTTGTACCGTTGCACAAACCTCTGCTCGGGTCAATGTTCCTTAACAACATCACCGACGTCCCCACCTTTAAATGTAGCTCATGATTTGGAATTCCAGAACACTTGACTCCGTTTAGGAATTCGGGAGTATGGACGTTCATAGCAACATCTCCGGTCATATCTGACTTACTTGCGCTGTCGGAGCTAAAATACGGACGACTATCTCCAGTATTTTTCTCAATCATATACTGGTTGATAGAGTCAACAACATCTAAAGTCGGCGCAAGTATAGCACGCTGTTGTAGATATTCAGGGTCATGAATCCTCTCAGAGAGGTTAGGATAAGTACTTTCGACAATAGTTGCAATTGGATCAGAACCATTCTGCAGCAATATATCATCAGGTATTCGTATGACCGACGAACCATCATTTCCTTCCCCAATGGTCCCATTTCCAATATCTTGTAACCACTGCAAAAATTCAGCTAAAGCTGAAGCCTCCGTTTCCGAACCCACACTTTGTAGCCTCATATTCTTCGTCAACCGATGAACTTCGCAAGAGTTCCATATATAGGATGCGTTAATCGTTGCATTGACAATATCTTATCTTCGACCTTTTGGAATAACGGTAGTATTTGACGAAAATCACCCCCAAAAACAACCGTCTTACCACCAAATGGTTTTTTTGCATTTTGTACGTCAACGCACTTCATAACATCCTTAAGGCTTTTATCTAGAGCTTGGAAGAAAAATTTGTGCATCATGGGAGCCTCATCCCATATAATGAGATTAGCTTTCACAATAAGTTCAGCCAGCTCACTGCCCAGCTTGATACTACACATTGACTTTTCATGCGGAATCAAAGGTATCTTGAAGCGTGAGTGCACGGTTCGGCCTCCTGGAAGAAGCAGAGATGCTATTCCACATGAAGCAACATTCAAAACCACCTGTCCCTTACATCTGATTGCTGCAGACAACATTTTCCAAACAAACGTTTTTCCAGTGCCTCCATAACCATAGAGAAAGAAAGTCTTACCCATGTCTCCTTGTGTTGACTCCATTATCTTATCAAAGACAATACGTTGCTCGTCCGTCAACTTTGGAAGTAGCTCTTCAAGCTCCTTTGACAATAAAGATCTATCATATTGAAACTCTTCATGCAACAACCTGTTCTGGCATGTTGCAATATCATTGAAGTCCGGTAGTGGCATTGTCTCAAAGTTTCTTAGGCTACTTCCACACCTACGTAGTACATGCTCAATTTCAATGAGGGCGAGGTTCCTAATTTGATCCTCCGTTAGCTTTAGATCTGTAAAGTTAGTCAATGAGTTTAAATAAGTTAAGTGTTAGAATAAGATATAGATTAAGAATAATTAAAAGAATAATGTAATACATATGCATACCTTGGTTGTGATAAAATTGTCGTTGTCTGTATAGGATATCGTCCGACATATATTCCCAACATTTTTCCCAAACAATTTCTGGCCTTCCCATACAGTTCTCTGTTAATAAAGTGGAGAATATAGTGCGTAGAGAATGTGCAGATGCCTAAAAACTTGCCTCAGTCAATCCATCAATATACTCACTATCATCTTCCAAAAGACCAAACGCATAACACGCGTCTCTGTATGAATCATATTGTACATGATGTGCTACTTTCATGTTATTGTGACATTTGGCTCCACGAACAACATTGATTAAGCATCTAAGGTAATAAGAATCACCTGCTCCTGGTGGCACATAGTATGGTCTTCCTATCGCAATTCCTTGACTCCTAGGAATCCATTTTTTGCCATCTTGCTTCCAAACAAAGTGTTGAGGAAATTCTGCATATGTGAGGTTATGTCCTTCTAAATACTCAATGTTTGCCTTGAACCAAGCTTCAAACTTGCTTGTGTTGAAAGGTTGACCATCAATAACATGTTCAATGTCTTGGGTTTCTGAAAAAACAACACTTTGTTCTCCGGGAAGATGGAAACTCAACCGCTCTATAGCAGGTTCTCTGTATGCTATATCGAACCCAAAAATTCTCCACAGGCACTCCATATTTCATGATATTCCTTCCATTATCCCTTCGCCTGTAGATTGGATATCCTTCATCGCTGAAAGTAGTGTTGTCTACAAAATCCTTTGGGAAAAATTTGGTACAACCCTTTTCAGACATGCATGGAGAATTTTTATTAGCATCTCCGCAGGGGCCATGTATCATAAAGGTTTCAACTGCAGCATAGTAGGCAGGATAAATATTCACATCTGGAATTTCAGCTGATATGATCCTATCTATATCAACCCCAGTCGGATATCTATCCTCAGCAGCTAGAAACAACAATATATGTGCATGAGGTAAACCTCGCTTCTGAAATTCTACTGTGTATACCACAGCATGAATATTTGATAAGTTAAAGAATTTAAAGGAGTACAGACCCTAATATAGACTCGCTCAAAATATGCAAATTCAAGTGATAATCAAATTAATAAACAGTTGTAGTGTACCTGCTTTGACACGGCCAAACACTCTATTCTTCTTCAAATCTTTGATCAATCCGTCCAGTTTCATCTTGAAGACCCTACAAACGATATCTGGGCGATCTTCGGGATTCAGGCCATTCCCATCTAGATATCGGGTGATTTCAGGCCACTTGGCATTGCACGTTAATGTTATAAACAAATCGGGATATCCAGCCCATCCACAAATCGCCATAGCATCCTGAAAGTTTTGAATCATATATCTAGGACCTCCGGTGTATGAAGATGGCAAAACCATTGGTTGGCCCTGAGTTGCTAGATTTGTCTCACCACGGGACAAAGCATTAGCAAGTCCTTTATACAGTTCACAGCGGAGAGTTTTCTGATTAAGCTTTACCCATGTTAATCTTCCTGATTCTATAATAGTGTATGAATCCACTACTAACTGTTGAGTTAGTCTTCTTGAAGATAAGATAACACACTCTTCTCCATCCCTATCATGAAACCTGTAGGCAAAGAATTATCTAGGTGTCACACGTTTCCTCTTTTTTGGTGCATTACTTGTTGTTTTAGACAGTGATATGTCTTCCCTATATCCATCTTCTCCATAGGGGAAGATCAGCGGGTACTGCAAACCTAGGTAAGAAGCATGTAGCTCATTTATCCGCTGCATATATCCAGCTTGTGTTTCCACAACGATATCCCGATTACCTAATGCTTCATCAAAGTCCCTACAA
Source organism: Ajuga chamaepitys (assembly GCA_958295605.1). Taxonomy (NCBI): domain Eukaryota; kingdom Viridiplantae; phylum Streptophyta; class Magnoliopsida; order Lamiales; family Lamiaceae; genus Ajuga; species Ajuga chamaepitys. The sequence goes on along the minus strand of OY282496.1, from coordinate 27,224,148 downwards.
TTAATGCTGCTACTTCGGAAACTGTTGGAAGGCTATACATCCTACCATCCTTATCTCTTCTTCCAATAAGCTTCAACTTAACATTGGCATCACTACACTGTTGAAGTTTGTCTCTGGCCATCCTAAAGCATTGCACTAAAACATTGTGATCATCAAGCATTTCCTTAAGATCTTGAACAATATCTGGATGAAGTCCATCTGAGTTGTTGCGAGACCTAAATAGTTATATTTGAGTGTCAACATCAGATAATCTTACAATACATTGGATTTGTTACCATGCAATTATATATTTTATTAAAACGAACATACCTAACAGAGTTTATTCTGTTTGCCACCTCATTTTCAGTGTCATATATGTAGAGTTGAGCAAACTTTGGACTTTGTTCTTGAGTTGGCATCAAGCTTCCAATCAAATGGTAATTCTGACCGTGCAATTTGAATATAGGTGGAGACGTTCCCGTGTTAGGACTATTGTCGATTTTTCCTCCCATGGATGTGAAAGAGAACATGCAGTTGTAGGATCTGATGTTTTTTATGAAGTGGTTGCTTTTTGGAGTGTTGCCACTTAGAAGATCCATCAACAGCTGTGGAGGTTTTTTCATCTTTGGAAGCTCAACTTTCCCTTGCAAGAAGCATGTTGAATATTTCGGTCTTTTTGTCCCATAGGTAGATCTGAGCCTCTCCTCATACTAGAAAAAAGCACCGCAATGCTCGCACGTATGCTCTGCATCTCCTAAATCCCAATATTCTGTGAAAAAGTAAATAAATTTAAGGAATTAATAATATTAAGTTCATGTAGTATACCATATGAAGTATTGTTAAATTGGCGTAAAAAATAATTTTATTGTGCAAACCTGTAGAGTTAGTACGTTCAAAAAGAATGTTGGAATCTTCATTTAGAATAGGAAAAATAGATGTTGCATAACCTGGGTAAAGTGATTGAAAATTTCAAAATAAAGCAATTTATAAGCGGAAAAATAAGGAACATAATCATGAAGTTACCATAAACCTTATATGTTTTGTTGTATCTAAAGTATGGAATATCTAGGAGTTAACGTAGGTGTAAATAACGAAGCAAGCGTACCTTGTGTGGTTGAAATAGAAGGCATGTTGGTAGTTGAAAATTGAGTTAGATGTCCTCGCAGTACAGATTCAACCTTTCCTGTTTAATAAAACATATGGGCACAATTTTAAAGAAATAAAAAAATATTATGATAACAACAACAGTCACATTAAACTTTTTAACATGCCACTGGGTATTGGTGAAGGTCTGCTATTTGAGCTTTTGAAGTTGGTTAAGTAGTAAAGGTAACTTAGCATATAAGATTAATTATAATAAAAGTGTAATTATGTTAACTATATAGGAATTTTTTTTTAAAATAAATTATTTTATTTATAAATTAACAAATTAATTTAATACAATATGAAATACCTGAGTTATTTCTCAATGAAGTTGAGCCTGCAGTACATGTGTTACTACCTTGCAACCGAGCTCTTAGAAGTCTTGTAGCATGCAACTTACCTAAAAAAATAATTTCCTAAGAGTTAGAACATACAACACATAATACATTTTCTAATTGCAATCCCAAACAATTACTTTTGTTAATTTGGTGAAAATAATGAAAAAAGCCTACTTGTATCAACAGGTATTGACACTGAAGCTGATAATGGAGCAGGTGTAGCACATCCAGCTGAACGTGCTTTTTTATTCGGAGTAGAATCTAATTCCACGTAAGAGGAAAAAAAAAAAAGCAGCGCATGTTACTATAACATTTACTAACATAAAGGACGTAAAAAACTTAAGATATATGAAAAAAAAGTTATTGCTTACGAATTGAACTCCTTTCTCTTTTTTTATTCACTCTAGCCCGGCGTATATTTCTTTCTTCTCTTGATTGAGAGTCATCCATATTTTCGTTTATATCTGTGATCAAGCATAAAATAAACGTACTAAGTTACAGTTGAAAGACATGTACATATAAAAAGCACAGCACTGATTTGCTACTACATATAAATATATATAACAGGGTCGTATGAAATAAAAGTAACAAACATAAAAGGGCACACAAATATACAAATACATTTTTTAAATATTTTGTATACATACTTCTAAGTCTAAGATTGTTGACAATATATTTTTTTTTAAATTATTGAATTATATTTTTTGTATTTTGTACTCCAGTCTTGTTAGGAGTAGAGGTTTTTAAAGGTTATTAACCATAATGCATTTGATAAATATATTTTAATTTTGGAATGAAAAAAACACTTTAGGGAAAACCACAAAATATTTCTACAGTATGTCAAAATAGAACTTGCATTTTCAAAGATATGGCCCGGGTCTAAAATTTGTTTTAGACCAAGTGTTAAAAAAAACTATAAAGTTTACATTTGATAGCTTCATTATATATTAAATGTTTAAATAAAGTTGTTGTGTTTGGTATTATTAGATTTTGTTTAGAGCTTTTAAATCTTTTATTACATAATCTTTGGTTGTGTTTTATCTTCAAAAACAATAGTTTGTTGTTGGTTTGTTTGATTTGAAATGTACTTTATGTTGAATTTGATGTTTAGTTTTATAATAAATTTTAGAATATTCTACATTTTTATATATTTCGCCAAAGTTCCTTAGAACAATTCAGGTAATAAGAAGTAATAAATATATGGGCCGTAAGTTGTAGATCAATGTAAGTTGGCCCAATGTCATCTAACTATGTTTATCTATTAGAATGGGATGAAATGAGACTCAGACACCTTAGGTTAATTTTATAACTTGATACAGTAGTGGCAGCCTCACACTCCTCATGTATTTGTCGGTCACAATCAAATAACGCCTACACGCTTCTTTTGTTAGTGGTGTTTGTAATTATTTTTCGTAAGTGCTTTTTAGCGTATAATTTTTTAAAATTATTTTTTGTAATTAACGAAACAACATCAAGTGTAATAAAAGTGATTTTAGGAAGAAAAAAAATTAAAAGCAGAAAGTAATTTATTATTTTTTTGATATTTTGGTAAATGAATAGAAGTACTTTCTATCAATTTTAAGCTAAAAAACAATTTAAAAATTAAACACTCCAGCTTTTATAAGTGACCAATATGACTTTTATTATTTTGCAAAATATGGCCTATAACAAAATATGACCAATATGACTATTATTATTTATATTTTTTGCAAATTAATTTGCAGCTAAATTTCACCAGAGCCATATATTTTGGGAACGATTCATGGAAATCATATTTTACAAATGACTTTATCAACAATGATGTGGGATCATATTAATTCAGAAAAATATATTTTATGGGGAAAATAAGATTAAAAATTTGATTGAAGTGTATAACTTATGGGCTTGACAGCCCATCATATTTTATGGGCTTGAGCCTAGATAATTTATCAGCCCACCTAACTGGGCCATCGTAGCCCATGGGCTTTATATATGTGTCGGGCGCCGTCAGAGTCCAAGAAAATGGAATGGTCCATTACAAAACCCTAAAACGCCGCTCGTCATCTATAAAAGGATGACAGTGATACATACCACTCTCACTCTCTCTTCATCTCCCTCTCTCTAAGCGCCGCCTCGTGAGACATACCACTCTCACTCTCTCTCTATGTCGATAACATCACTCTCTCTCCACCTCTCTCTCTCTCTATGTTGATAACAGCAGCTTCATGGACCTTCTACACTTTTCTATACTCTTCTCACTTCTATCTGAAAATCACTATCCACGACCAACTGTGGATGTCTGTTGATTCTGTTCTAACTAAAATACTTAGATCTAGTGTATTATGTGTAGAATCTTTATAAATTTTTATTTTATGAAGGTTTTACTGGTCTGAGTGATATCAAATCTGGAGGTTTTCGGAAGGTTTTTGCTAAATAATAGCAACAAAACTTCTACTTGCTGTCAATCAATGGCTGCAAGTTTTTTAATCTGGATATGTAAAAACTATGCTGATGCTATCTGAAATGGCGATAATAAAATCTTGGTTATTTCGAATTTTGTTGCTAAATAATAGCAATAAAATTCAGAGTTCAAACCAGAAACAGTCCTCTCGGGCGTTATATGGCTGAATTTTGTTGTTCATGTGAAATATCTTAATAAATTAAAATCAGTTTTTCCTAAACTGAACCTGTCTGCGATTAACAAAGAATAAATTGTTGAAACCCCTTTATCTCTCCACAAATTGGATCTAAATCCTTAAAATATGTGTTGCATGTGCTATTTGAGTTTTGGATCTGAGGTTTTTATGTTGATATTATGTGGATCTTTAATTTGTTGTCGAACATTTCGTAAAAGCTGGGCGAGTACAATTTTTCCAGCTCAGTAATAGCTGGAAACGATTATTTCCACCTTACTGTGATGTTTCTTTAAAATTAATTGTTAATATGCAGATCTATTTTCTCCTAATTAAATGGGAAGTAATATGTTGTTGAAAGTTGAAACCCCTTTATCTCTCCACAAATTCGGTCTAAATCCTTAAAAATGTGTTGCATGTACTTTTTGAGTTTTGGAACTGATTTTTATGTTGAAATTTTGTGAATCTGTAACTTTTGGTAGAACATTTCGTCAAAAATAGCATATCTTCGGTTATTATCTGTGTGGAATGATAAATCTTGCCAAGAACAATATTGTCCAGATTAGTTAAAACTCGATATGGTTACTTCCACCTTACTCTGATTTTTGTTTAAAATTGATTGTTAATAATATACAAATCTTTTTTCTCCTTAAATGGGAAGAAATATGTTTTTGAGGTAAATTTAGGATCTAAGACTTTATGTTAAAATATCGGCAGATCTGATTTTTTATGTAATAAAATGGATAGATCCTTGTTTATATGTAAATAAGAATAAGAATTTGATCACGTATAATAGATGTTTCTTTTACTGAAGTAAGAATTTAAGTTTTCAGCTGACAAATAACTGAAAATTACGATTTGAGTTCTTGTAAATAACTTTGGGCATCCCATAAGGGGATGAAAATCTTATTTATTTCAAGAATATTAAACACTGGACTAATGACATAATTTAACATAATCAAAGAAAATACACCCATTTTCTTAATAGTACTGAAACTTGCGACTAAGACAGGTGGATATACGCCATTTTCAAATCCTTTTACACTACAAAGGCTAAATGAATCTTATATTATGTGAGCGAAATTGTTATGTATTCTAGTATTTTACGCCACACACCTTAACATGCATGAATGAATTTCACATTATAGTTGTTTGATCTATAAATGTGAATTCGAGTTTAAGAGGAAAACATTCAAAATAGAAATCCATTGATAAAATGCTTTAAAGTTTGTTTCAAATTTATTTTCATTTTTTCACATAACCTAATTTCTGTTTTCATATTTAATTTCTGGCTAACCTTCGTAATTGATGATATAATTATTCGATTATGCAGGGATATCTAAATAAGCATCTACTATCTAAGGTTACACTATCTATACTAACAAATCTGAATATTTATTAATTGTTAATTTTTTGCTTTTGCATATGCTTAATATATGAGATCAATTATAAAGTCGAAATCTGTAAAGCCAAATTTCTAACCTATATATTCTTTAAACCGCACCGGAATGTACTCCCAAATCTTGAAATCAGCCTCGGTTACGCCCTTGGTTCCAAACTGTTGGAATCTTCGTCGCCCTGATCTACTCTAGCTTCGCCCACCACGCTGGACGGTGGATTATTCTTCTCTCTGGTGTTGTATTGGAAAGAAGGGTTTTCTTGGTGAGGAGTTTATTCTTCTCTCATTCTCTTCTTTTCCAGTGTTTTGCGGTTGTTATAATTCGAATTTCACAGTATCCTGTTTAGTTGATTTTGTGTGTTCAAAATGTTAATGCTTGAATTGGAAATATAATACATATAATACATTACTCTTAAAACAGAGAATAACTGAATAAATCGTGGCCCAGTTTGAATTTCCTTGTAGCTATACTCGGCCCTATTATATAGTATCCACTATTGCGCTCCTGACAGTTATTGAAAAGGGTCGAAGGTTGTGTACATTTATTAGGCTTTAGTAGCCCAGTTCATATATTACCATTTTATATAAATTAATTATGTTTTGAATCTCTATCTGAAATTAGAGTAAATGAAGATGATCTGTCATGCATTAAATAGTCAAAAATTGAATGTAATATATATGTATGCTAATATTTTGGAATAGGAAATAATTTTTCTTGCCCAAGAGTTTTTTCGAAAGAGAGTATTCATGCATATTGGACAGGCAAATTGCAAATCCCTATAGTTTGTTTAATATGCTATAAATATATTTTTGGGGTGAATTATTTGAATTATGAAAGCGAATTATTAATAATCTGTTATGATTCTGGAAAACTTATAATATATTTAATATGTGTGTGTAATGTTCATGTAAACATGCCTCCTCTCACAATATAGCCTATTGACATATAGCATACCTTGAGTATCAGATTACTTGTGTGTTGATATAGCCTATTGACATATAGCATACTTTTTAATAATAATCTGTATTATTGTACAGTTGACAAATCATATAAGATGATGGGGGACTAAACTTCACTTCTACTGTATGGTATATCAAAATGTCTATTGCAGTAAGTAAGAAAAGCTTTTTCTGTACTCCTTTAGGTCTGTTAACTTATTATATGGTAGTATTTTTAGTTTAGTTTAAATTATAGTATGTAGAACTACTTAAACAGTGGGTGCATGCTATCTCCAAGCAGTATGTATTTCGTTATCTTAGCATTTCTGCGTTGTCTTTCAAATTATTTGTGCTTAGTTACATTTAAGAATGAACACTATAAATTTTGATATATTATGTTTGTTTCATTACTGAATTTATTACTTCATTGATAAACTGCAACTATAGTTGACATTTTATTTTATTAATATAAATCTGTCACACCTAATTTTATGATATTTAAGCAAATATATTTTGCAAAATTTTATTTTATATGGTTGTTTTAAAGATGCTATAAAATTTATTTTAATTTTTTTTTTAAAATAGACCTTTTTTGATAAAAATAATATTAGTTGTATAAATCTGATTTAATATTTGTTAGTTGTATAAAGCTGTTTTAATATTTGATAAAACTAAACTAAACAACATTTCATATTTTTAGTTGTATAAAGCTGTTTTAATATTTGCAAAATGATTTGATGTTCAAGTTGTATTTATATTCCTCTAATAATTATTATTTTTATTTAGTGCTTACTTGTAATTTCTGTTTACAGACTTTAGTATGATTGGAATGGAAAATGACATGATTATCAAAATGGCAAAAAAGAGCTAATGGAATTGAACATAATAGAAAATGACATAAATATTAAATTCTTAAAACATGTGAAAGCACTATCAATCTAAAAAACTGACCCCTATCATCTGGAAAAGTAATAATAGACTCCTAGCAATTGAAAAAGTGAAAATGCAAATGAAACAATCTTAAAAATAGTAGATATCATTCATATTTCTTCAGCTTCATTCATCTTCAGTTTTTTTGCCTTGATAGAAAGTGGAATGTCATCATCATTGTCTGCTTCGTAACCTGTTTCTATGCCTCTTTCTTTACTTTCATCCTTCTTTCCCATTCCCTTAACCTGGAGAGTTCTTTTTGAGGCTGAAACACATGCTACAGTAAAGAAATGTATGTTGTTGGTTTGATTTAAAATAAGATGTGTAGTTTTTATACCTTCTTATCGACATAGTTATCTTTGTAAATAGTGAGAATTTTGTCATCGGCTGTCATTTTTGTTACATTGTACATCACGTTATAATGGGATTGATCTGCTTTCTTGACTAGCGCCTTGAACAGGCCAACACGATTGCTAAAAGCTTCTTCGATCTCTATGGGGACAAAATCAAAGGCCTCGGGCTGCAAAAATAATTGGTAAGTAGTTTGATTTAATCGATTATGTTTCTGTGATGTATATTTAAAAATCAAGCTTACATGAGCTTTCATCAAATCTCCTACTGTTTTTGCAATTAACTCCCTGCATTCATTGTCCCAAAGCGTAAACTGTGCAACTCCGCTTTCATCATGCACTCAATCTTATACCTGGTTGTTTAGAAATTACATTAGCAAAATGAAAACATATTTGTTAAATTTAGGCTACTTAGGGTTCGTTAGGAAAAATACCTATAGTGACCCCGATTATCCTTCACTCCACATTTGATGCACAGAAAATTTCCAGACTGCTTTACCAGCTTCTTAGAGCACTTGTTACATGCCAAATAACACCATTCACGTAGGGTGTCGATCTGCATGATTGTAGCAGCAACCCAACATGTTCCATCAGTGTCAGCTCTTGCTATTTCAGCCAAATTTTTTACATCCGCTTCCCTATTTTTGAAAGCTTCGGCTATGGAAGGTGCTGAACAACTCGCAATAGTTGTTAGTCCAGCACTTTCTGTTCCAGAGTCAACCAAACTGAAAATAATATTGAAATATAATCATTACTACCATTTTATCTAAGTCAATGTGATGATAAACAAAACTTTTAAAAAATGTACCTTTTGTAAAAATCTTCAAATACATCATCTTTCCCGTTGACTGTTATTTTGGTCACATTGTAGGTATTGCAAAATCTAATTTGATATGCACTTTCATTCACAAATTATTTATAACATAGTTAAAATGACTCTAGGCAAAAGACATTGAATTGTGTATTTGGTTGATACCTCCAAAGATAGATACCCGTCCAAACTGTATCATGACAATTATGCTCTCGTCAGACTCTGCTTCGACGAATGGTAGGAGTTCGTTGATGTACTCATCCCATAGAGTGCACTTCAGCACTTGTTTCTCGGAGTCTTCCAGTGTAAACTCCATCCTTTTGCCCCTTGTTGTTGTCACGGGAGGCAGTTCGCATGAAACTATTTTTCCTATGACATCTGAAAATGTAGTTTTTAATGTGCTAGTACTATAAATGATATAATTGCTGCATTAATATAATTTATTTAGTATAGGAGCCTTACCGAATAGAATGAATTGTGATATTTCCTTTCCTGGCATGAGGTCAGTGAAGTTTTTGAACTGGTACGAAGTTGATGGAAAATTTTCATCAAATACTTCCTCCATTTTGGTCTTCCTCAGGAAAATGATCTTCACATCATTAGTTGTTGTCTAATATTTCATCCGATTTTCCGTCACTATAAAATCCTTCAATGCATAGAGGCGACCTTCTGTTGCTTTGCCTTTGAAAGCTATCAAGGCTTGTCCTCTGACAGTAGCATGGACTCTATCCCCCTTAGAGAAATTAAGAATAAAAAATGATTGTGGTTAGTAATAAAAATAGATGATAAGTAGTTTTGGAATTTCGACTTGTTAATTGTTTTTCTACCTCTTTATCTTCAAAGATGCACTCGAAACTTGCGACTTCAGTTTTACTTCCGAATGCAGGTACTTCGTAACTTCGCACCAGGCGCACCTTCATTACCCATAGTGTGGTCTTCGGAGTCAGATCTTTGACCAAGCTGAAAAAGGCAGGCATCTTTCTGACAGGATTTGTTTTTTCGACTTTTTTTGCTTTGCAATTTGAATGGTTGTAATAGGTAGGTAAGTGGCGAGACTAAAGAAACCTATATTTATAGGCGGAGTATTAATACTAATTGAATTTATCCACTACTTTACTAACTCATGTCCAACAGTGACTTAGTGGGTGAGTAGTGAGGTAGTGGGTATGGATTTATTATTACACTACAAAAAAAATCACCGACTGCGACGGAAATTTCCGTCACTAAACTGAAAAATTCCGTCACAGTAAAGGAGTAGTGACGGATTACTGACGGAAATGTTTTGTTACAAAAACCTTTGTCACTAAATTGATAATGACGGAATTTTCATTCTGTCACTAGTTTAGTGACGGAAATTTTGTCACAATTCTAAAAGAATCCGTCATAAAGTTGTGACGGAATATTTCCGTCACTACATAGCAACGATTAAAATTCCGTCACTAATCCGTTAATACAAGATTAATGACGGAATTTTTCCGTCACAAATTAATAACGGAATTTACAGTCACTATCTTGCCTATATTAGTAACGGAATTATTCCGTTAAAAAAAAAAAATCTGTCTCTATTCCGTCACTATGCTATTCGATTTCCATCATTATTCAAGAAAAAAATGTTCTTTCTTGACCAATAAAAATGAAGAAGCTATTTGCAATTACGTGTACAAATTTCCCATTAACAATCATTAATTGAACTGTACAATTGGACATGAACAAAAATATATTCCATTACTATATATTATTAGGCAACAGTTGAATTCTATTCTTTACCATATAAATACCAACAAACATAACTAAAGCTAAAGCTAAACCAATCAGAGCACTAATCTAAACATAGATCACCATTTTTATTCCAAGAACAACAAATCACTTCAAGCAAGCTGATTTGAGCTAAACTGGGCTTCTTCATCGGGCTGGACCGGGGCGAACCCAAGCTCTTCAGAAGCAGTTAGTTCACAGCAGAAATCAAATTTTCAGTAGGATTTTTGGGCTGGCATAGAGTCCTGAACTTCTTACAGAAACTCGTGTGCATATTTATGGCCTCTTCGGATCTAATCCTCTTCTCCGGTCTCACTTACTCATCCTTAACCACCTCCGCATCCTTGAAGAAGCGTGTCAAAAAGCTCAAATGCAAACTGTTTGTCACTCTCATTCTTCATACCTAACACACTTGTAGAACATGAGAATAATATGTATATTTTTAAATGGTAATAATAATAATACGAGTATCAGTTATGCAATGCCAATAAGCTGAATAATATTTAAAAACATGGCATTGCAGCACGAAACTGAATAGTGTGGAGGAAAGCATGGAATTGAAACAAGAAAGTTATTACAGATTGACAGTAAGCAGACAAGCACCTGAAACAGTGACCAAACATAAAACTTGAAAAAATTCTATAGAATAAAATGGATTGGAAGGTTTGGAAATAATTTAATATAATTCAGCCTTATGGATCAGTTATTACAGATTCAGGCAAAAAAGCAAAGTGTAAAGTAGATTTTCTGAGAAAAAACATGCAAGAGATTTATAACTCCTAGTATGACCCAGAAATTGACAGACCTGTTGCACTTATACTTATCATCTCCTCCAAGTGTTTCAGATGTCGTGAATTTCGGAATAGCCCCTTCAAGTGTGTATATTCTTGTCAATCGTGATCATAAGATCCAGCATTTAGTCAAAATCGCTCAAATTTCCTAAAACACTTCATGCTCTTAATCTGGCAAGTCAATTCAACAAATGTTAGCAGAAAATCATCAGCCTATAAAATTGCACAACAAAACCCAGACTCGTTTATTGTATTAGAAAAGGAAAGAAAATATTTAGAATAATATTAGGAGTATGTTTGTTTAAGGCTGAAGAGTGTTGGGTCAAACTTAATTCAATTGATTGAGCTACGAGACCTTGAATCTCGTTTTCATCATGTTGCATCTCATCCTTCAGGTGTAAATTGTTAAGTCGGCAAGTGTACATTCTTAAGTCAGCAACTATATCAAACGCCTTATGTTCATTTCTATGTACATCTTGGATGTAAGAAATCTACTATATCAAATAGCATCAGTTAAACACTTTTTATTTTGGCATAAGAACTCCTTTAAATCACCAAAAGTTAAACATTTCAGAAGAAAACATCAAAAGAAACTAAGATCATGACTACAAGCTGCGAAAAGGCTGACAATCACATCTAACCAGACTGTATTAAGATATATTCATTATATTTTCGCCATTTTCTATTTCTACCAAGAGATAATAGCAAACCGAGGGTTCCAAAATCAAGCAATTTATTTAGCACAGAATGAAATTGAAGCATGATAACACGTTATTTATGCATGTATTTAGGTCGATTTAGGATCATATTTTATATCATTTACGTGCATATTTGACCGGCATTTAGTTATATTAATAATATTTGGGTCATTTGACGTGTTTTGACTTGTTTTAAGGTATTTTGAGCATTTTCAGGCTACCGGACGAGGAAACAAGTTGGAAAATAGTGAAAACCGGCCCAAAAGAGTGAGAACCATCGGAGAACCGGTCCAAACCGGTCCGAACCGGCCTGAACCGGTCCAGGAGCAAAACCGGGCAAGAACCGACACGGCCGCGTCACAAAGCAACACGGCCGTGTCAAAAGTGGTCCACAAAGCGCTGTTAGTTCTGGAATGGAACACGGCCGTGTCACAACTGCAACACGGCCGTGTCAAATGTTGAGCAGAAAGTGAATTTTGCAAAGCAACACGGCCGTGTCACTTAAGCAACACGACCGTGTCAGAAGGGTTTTTATGCGAAGATTTCCTATTTTTAATAGGATTTTGAGCCTATCTTTCCCAAGATTCGTCCCCAACTCTATAAAAAGGACCCCAAGCTCTAGGAAAGGAGATCAATCATCAAGAACATAAATTACATCACCTTGGAAGACAAGGAAGACAAAGATCATCGAGACGGAGTCATCCGGGTTTAATTGTTCTTTCTTAGTTTTAATTCTTACAATGTTTTTCATAGAATTTTGTATTGGATTATTACTAGGCATGAGTAGCTAAGCTATTCGTGTCCTAGGGTTAGAAAGTAGGGATTTTTATAACAATGTTTTGATTTATGATTTAATCTATTAATTCCGTTCTTTATGTGTTTTATCTCTATGTTTGTGCTTAAAACTGAATTTAGCTTGATCACCTAGATTTAGTAATTTAGTTTAACAATTCCGCTTCGAGAGGAGGGAATTGTTATCAGACTTAGAACATAGAGCGCAGTTGTCTATGACTGTGTAGGCCGTGGCTTAAGATCGTTTGGGAGTTATTAGGTTTAATTGACTCGAGAGGGTAATTAGCTTAATTAATCAACGGTTTAATCGCTTCGAGAGAAGGATTAGATTATTGTCGTGCCGCCTAATAAACACTAGAATTGGTAAATTAATAGGTTAATCATATTCCACATTGAAATAATATCCTGAAATCGAAGCCCTAGGATACCTTTTCTCTTTGATTGTTAGTTTTCGTGTTTCTTAAGTTTGAAGTTATATTTAATTGAGTAGTTTAATTAGTAAAATCAACCTTTAAAACTTAGTATCTAGTTAGGACATTCCTAGAGTATTAGGGTATCAAACTACCTAAAACTATTCCTTGTGGGATCGACCTTGACAATAGTACTACACCTACATCCGTACACTTGCGGAACACTAGGTTAGAAACCGACGTGTCAAGTTTTTGGCGCCGTTGCCGGGGAATTGGATTTAGCGCTTAGTTTTTATCTTGAAAAATAGGAGGAAACTAGACTAGATTTTATTTTTTTCGTATTTTTAATTTTAATTTTCGTTTTTATTTTTTTGGGTTAATTTTTGTATTACGCGGTAGTTCTTGTTTTTGGTGTTTGCAGGCTTCGTATGCTCACCAGATCAAAAGGGAAAGAAACCCTTCTTCCTTTCGATCCGGAAATTGAAGCGACAGCTCGCAGACACCGAACTAGAAGAAACGCCGCATCTGAGATGGAGAATCCACCACAGCATCCAAATCAAGATGACGCACTTAACAGAGTACTGACAGCTCTGGCACGGTTGGATGATCGAGTCACGAACATACAGCAGCAGCTACCTCCACAAGGGCCACAGCTACAACAGCAGTACGGCCCAATTCAGATAGACCCAGCTGCAGGCGATGAAGATGACACGCCTATTAGCGACTGCTTGAAGCCCAGTCCAAATCAGCAGGCAGGAGGAGTACAACCTCCACCACTTAATGCCAATAATTTCGAGCTGAAGCCTGCACTAATCAACATAGTGCAGCAAAATCAGTATGGGGGAAGTGCTTTGGAGGATCCGAATGCGCATCTTATCAAGTTTCGCAGACCGGCCGACACAATCAAGATCAATCATGTGCCGCACGAGCAAGTCAAGATGAGATTGTTCCCTTTCTCACTGAAGGACAGAGCACTACAGTGGTTCAACTCACTAGAAGACATCAGAGATTGGGAAGACTTGAGTACTTCTTTCCTGTTGAAGTACTTTCCACCAAGCAAGATGCTCGACCTGCAGAACCAGATCAATCAGTTCAAGCAATTGGACCAAGAGCCATTCGGAGAGGCTTGGGAGCGATTCCGGGATCTTATCCGGAGTTGCCCTCAACATGGGTTCACCAAGAAGCAGCAAGTATGCAAGTTCTACAATGGTCTACTTGCTCCGACTAGAAACCAAGTGGATGCAGCTGCGGGTGGAAGTTTGATGGAGAAGTCAGTGAGGATGGCATTCTCAATCCTGGACGCGATGGCCAGAACAAGCTACCAATGGTCGAACGAGAGAAACATGCCAAGGAGGGTAGCGAGTGTCCAAAAAGTCGAGCCCGTCAATAATGAGCCAATTGAAAAGCTCACAGCACAAGTAAAAGCATTGACGAGCCAGGTGAATCTGCTAACTAATCTGACGTTAGCACAACAGCCAGGGGGTCCGGAAGAAGTTGAAGAAGTAAAATTTGTGAATCAACGAAACTTCAACAACTTCCAGAACAATCAGCCTCGGTACAATCAGTACCCTCAGAATCATCAGAACTTTTCATATGGGAATGCGCAAAATACACTTAATCCGCCACCCGGATTTGCTGTTACAAATGGCATGATCCATGACGGTAAGAAGCCATCACAAGAAGAGATCGCGATGTCACAATTCGAAAAGTATGATGAAAAGTTAGCTCAGTTGGAGAAGAAAGTGGATGGAAAATTCATGGAGCTAAACAAGCATATCACTGGGCAAGGGGCAGACATCAAGAGGCTCGAGAACACGTTGGTGCAGACTCAAGCTAGCATTGGAGAGTTGACATCAAACATGAGTCAGCTGATAAAGATAGTAGGAGCTCAACACAAGCAAGGCCAATACCCGAGTGATACAGTGGTTAATCCGAAGGAGCACTGCAATATTGTGGAGCTAGATGAGCATGAAGAGAGCTTGAAGGACCAAGAAGCAAAGGAATCCAGCGAGGAAGTCAAAAACATTGAGAAGGAGGAGGTCAATACAATCATAGATAAGAAAACTTCATCTCCTATTCTTGATGAGTCTTTTGATTTTTGTTTTAAAAATTCGTTCTTTGCTAACCTTGATCCTTTAGAGCAATCTAGAGTTGTTGTTGTGAAACAGGAACCACTAAAGGAGAGAATCGAAGTTAAAGAGAAAACAAAGGAGTGGGAGGATGGAAAAGAGGCGACGAAGAAGAAACCGAGCAGGCCCAAGAAAAACGCAAACACAAGCATGAAACCAAGAAGAGCAACAAAAGCAAAAGATCCAGGGAGTTTTACTATTTCTTGCTCAATTGGTAGTCATGAATTTCATAATGTCATGTGTGACTTAGGGTCTAGCATAAACTTGATGTCTCTTAAGCAGTATAGACAATTAGGATTAAGGGAAATTAGACGGTCCTTTACTACTATCAAATTGGCGGATGGATCTTCATTAACGCCGTTGGGAGTAGCAGAGGATGTAGTGGTAAAAGTGCTAAATTTTGAATTCCCTAGTGATTTCTTAGTTGTTGACATGAAAGGGAGTGATGAATTCCCTTTTATCTTAGGAAGACCCTTCTTGGCGACTAGCCAAGCACTAATAGATGTACCTAAAGGGGAGTTGGTTTTTCGGGTTCAAAACGAAATAATCACACTCAACATACATAAATCGGGTCTAAGGGGTAGGCACAATTGTAGCATTATTTACACTACCCTAGCTGCTATAGAAAATCCTCATGCCCCAAATAGCTCTTTAAGTGTTCAGAAAACTTCCAACTCGGGGTGGCTAGAAGAAGGTTGATAGGAAAAGGACGTCCGGCTGAAGACGTAAAACAAAGCGCTTGTCGGGAGGCAACCCGATGTTTATTGTTTTATTTTTTTGTTAATTTTATGTTTTTACTTGTATTTTAGTGTCTTATGTTTTTAGGAATCAACATGGACGAGTGTTGCAAGAAACGGGGGTCGAAAAGACGAAAAATCGCATGAAGATGGAAATCAGAGTAACACGGCCGTGTCACTTTTCAACATGGCCGTGTCAAAATTGACGTCGAAGGGAGAAATCTTCTGGAATGCAACACGGCCGCGTCACAAAATGACACGGCCGCGTCAACGTCAGCTCAAAGTAACACGGCCGCGTCTCACACATGACACGGCCGTGTCAAAAGATCGCTCCAAAAGGTAAAATGCACTGGAATGCAACACGGCCGTGTCACATTACTTAACACGGCCGTGTCAAAAACGCCACAGAAACCGGGTTTTTGATTCAATTAGAACACAGCCGTGTCACAACATTCAACACGGCCGTGTCAGTACGTCAACAGAAAAAAATGGAAAATTCAGAGCGTGATGTGGAGACGGCCGAACCAAGATTCAGTAGGAGCAAAATGGCACGATTTCGGAGATCGTAGGGGTTTCAAAACGCCATCGTCGAACGATTTGTAAGTTAGCACCAAGGCGTACCACGTTTTTCCTCCAAACATTGGCTTTCAGCCAAGTTTGGGGGAGGGGGTAGACCGTGGGACGTCTTGGCAGCTATATTTCCAGTTTGATTTACATTTTAGTTGATCATTCGAGTTTTGCTGATTGTGGGTCTGTGTGCCCATTGTGCTGATTTTTATTGTTTTGATTGATGTTATCGGGTCTGTGAGCCCAGTTATCTGATTTATCGGTGTTATTGGGTCTGTGAGCCCAAGTTGATTGCATAGTGTTTCCATGTTGAGTCTTAGGAGTTTAGAGTTTAGAGTCTTATTAGTGTTTTAGTTTGTGAGTCATAAGAATAATAAACCCGGAAATAGATAAAAAGTGAAAAAAATAAAAAGAGAATAATTGGGAAAGATGGATGATGAATAGTTAATGATGAGATGATTTAGATGAAAAAAATGGCACATAATAGAGCATGAGAGGTGTTTTGAGACGAAATTGAGCTTGAACTTAGAATATTCAATCAAAATTTACCTTGTGAGAATTTGAGCCTAATTATACTCCAATTTTCGGAGTAAGATACTTTCTTTCGGTGTGAATTTGATTGAATATGTGTACTAGTCTCTAGAACTTGCCTTGAGTCTTTACTAAGAATGTGTCAAGTATATGTTGTGATTTAGGAAATGATCTTAGGCAACTTTTTGTTTAAGCCTATTTGTTCAAACCATGAAAATTGCCTTTGATCCATAATGAAAAAATTGTCCCTAGTTAGCCCAATTGAGCCTTATAGCCTTATTTATTCATAACATAACAATGTCAGCCGAAACCTTTTGATTTAACTCTTTTGGCCATAATTGGATTAATCAAGTTAGAGGGAGGAGAATTGAAAGGAATTTTGGGTGAACAATTTGTGGGAAGGAATGGGAAATAGGGATATTTTCAAAAGATGAAGGGAATAAAAGAAAAGTGATAGGTGAAAAGCGAAGAATGGCCTCTCCTAGAAAAAAAAAAAGGAAAAAGAAAAAAAAAAGAGAAAGAAAAAAAAAAGGAAAAGGAAAAAAAAAAAAGAAAAAGAAAAAAAAAGAAAAAAAAGAAAAAAGTTTTTATTATTAGTATTATAGAGGAGAGGCTAGAAAATAAAGTGCTCAAATTATGAATTTGATTAGAACATTCGGGTAGTCCCAAAAATGTGGTACCCACAGAATTGAAAAGCACTTAAGTTGTATGGACTTGGGAAGGTGAAGAAGTCAACTTGCGGGGTGATTTGCTGAAATTTGAAGAGTGAGGTTGAGTGATTGTATTGAGGGGTAGTCGGGTTAGACGTAACTTGATTAGTCCAATGAATAGTCACTTATATCCAAATGTATCCCACCCTACCTTAAGCCCACATTACAACCAAAATAAAGACCTTTTTGATCTTTTATCACACATATCAAGTACGAGGTCTAGTGTAGACGATTGGCAAGCATATGGTAGGCTTTGCATGTAATTCAATATGAGTGAAAATTATTTTAGCCTAAACACTTGAGAGATGAGTGAAACACTTACCCGGTGAGGGTTGAATAATTCGAAAGTTCAAAGTCTCGAGATTAGTTGATTTACGCGTTATCGCATATGCTCAAGTGAATTGTGTTGCCTAGTTGTTTTAAGGAAAATCAAACTGAAACTGAATTCATCATCTAATCGCCCTAAACAAAATGCATAATCACTTGTCATCTTTGTGTCTTTTGTTATGATGTTCGGGACGAACAACAGTTTAAGTTTGGGGGAGTTTGATAACACGTTATTTATGCATGTATTTAGGTCGATTTAGGATCATATTTTATATCATTTACGTGCATATTTGACCGGCATTTAGTTATATTAATAATATTTGGGTCATTTGATGTGTTTTGACTTGTTTTAAGGTATTTTGAGCATTTTCAGGCTACCGGACGAGGAAACAAGTTGGAAAAGAGTGAAAACCGGCCCAAAAGAGTGAGAACCGTCGGAGAACCGGTCCAAACCGGTCCGAACCGGCCTGAACCGGTCCAGGAGCAAAACCGGGCAAGAACCGACACGGCCGCGTCACAAAGCAACACGGCCGTGTCAAAAGTGGTCCACAAAGCGCTGTTAGTTCTGGACTGGAACACGGCCGTGTCACAACTGCAACACGGCCGTGTCAAATGTTGAGCAGAAAGTGAATTTTGCAAAGCAACACGGCCGTGTCACTTAAGCAACACGGCCGTGTCAGAAGGGTTTTTATGCGAAGATTTCCTATTTTTAATAGGATTTTGAGCCTATCTTTCCCAAGATTCGTCCCCAACTCTATAAAAAGGACCCCAAGCTCTAGGAAAGGAGATCAATCATCAAGAACATAAATTACATCACCTTGGAAGACAAGGAAGACAAAGATCATCGAGACGGAGTCATCCGGGTTTAATTGTTCTTTCTTAGTTTTAATTCTTACAATGTTTTTCATAGAATTTTGTATTGGATTATTACTAGGCATGAGTAGCTAAGCTATTCGTGTCCTAGGGTTAGAAAGTAGGGATTTTTATAACAATGTTTTGATTTATGATTTAATCTATTAATTCCGTTCTTTATGTGTTTTATCTCTATGTTTGTGCTTAAAACTGAATTTAGCTTGATCACCTAGATTTAGTAATTTAGTTTAACAATTCCGCTTCGAGAGGAGGGAATTGTTATCAGACTTAGAACATAGAGCGCAGTTGTCTATGACTGTGTAGGCCGTGGCTTAAGATCGTTTGGGAGTTATTAGGTTTAATTGACTCGAGAGGGTAATTAGCTTAATTAATCAACGGTTTAATCGCTTCGAGAGAAGGATTAGATTATTGTCGTGCCGCCTAATAAACACTAGAATTGGTAAATTAATAGGTTAATCATATTCCACATTGAAATAATATCCTGAAATCGAAGCCCTAGGATACCTTTTCTCTTTGATTGTTAGTTTTCGTGTTTCTTAAGTTTGAAGTTATATTTAATTGAGTAGTTTAATTAGTAAAATCAACCTTTAAAACTTAGTATCTAGTTAGGACATTCCTAGAGTATTAGGGTATCAAACTACCTAAAACTATTCCTTGTGGGATCGACCTTGACAATAGTACTACACCTACATCCGTACACTTGCGGAACACTAGGTTAGAAACCGACGTGTCAAAGCATGTGACAACATAGCAAATTCATCTTGTCTTACTGCAGGTGTAGTTGGTGAGGGTGAAGGGAAAGAAGGAACTCCCGATCCCAATTTTGCATTTAAATTTGAAGGAGAAACAATAGACGAAGACTATTGTTGTCGATTGGCCAATAAATTTCATTGCAAAACCTAGAATCGATAAATTCCAAATTCCCTAAACTCAATTTTTCGAATCTGAACGAAAACGCTAACCTTCAATGATTGGCACGGCCCGCCGCCGTTGAAATGAGAACACTGCTTATCAGTTGGAATGAAGCAGATGATAGATTTTAGAAAAGGTAGAGAGCAGAGTTAGGTGATAGAAGCAAAAAGAAACATCACATTCCAAGGGGCAAAATGATTAGTTTTGGAGCAACCAGCAACAAACTTCACAAAGAATTAAAAGAACTAAAGAGACAAGGAGTGTAATATAAAAGGGGAAAAGCCACAATCGTTTCTGAAGAAAGAATAACTACTTGTAATAGTTCATATATAAATATTGTGCAATGGTGATTGTGTTGAAGTTAAAGGCCGGACAATAGTTGCAATCAAGACATGTTCTATTTGTGCCATATATAAATCAAAACTTTTTAAGTGTTGGACAAATGCTTGAAAAACATTATTCTTTGCATCTTCAAGATATGACTTGCATTATCATTGATCCATTGGGTTCTGAACTGATGATTGTTAAGATGCAAGATAAAGTTTTTCCAAAGGGTAATTCTTATGGTGTTGAAGATAGTTCAGTTTTATTGCATAAAAAGCCTTATCAAGTTAGCCTTTCTACAAAAAGATGCATGCATTGTGCTAAGTTAGTCCATAATGATCTGCAAGAAGTTCTGAAGTGGTAGAAATTGGAGCGAAGACCTCTGTGTTTGATGACGATAAGTCGGAGTTTGGACGAGTTCTAATGGAAGACCATGTGTTATATTTTTGTCGTAATTCCATTTGAAAAGAAAAAAAATACACATATATTTTTGGAAGCAGGTGAAGGACATTTAGGAACAACATAAGATTTGCATATTAAACATAAGTCAAAGATACATTTTAACATAATTCTGAAGCATCATACTGCGAGAGTGAAGAGGTTTAGCATCATACTGCGAGAGTGAAGAGGTTTTTGTGTTTGAGACTTTCTAGGGTATCCTGCCTAAATATATGAACACTGTCAAAGTCATGCTATCTCAACAGTGAAACTTCACTGTCAAGGGATTATTGTGCAACAAAGAAGAAACTGAAAGATAAAGTGAACAGACTCAGCAAAAGGCAACAGAAGTCAAAAGAGAGTACAGGCAAGAGTAGCAACAAGGAGAAGTAGAGGAAGGTGTTAATCTAAGAAAATACTGGCAGAAATTAAATTCATATTGAGATAGAGTAAATAGGTAAATGTGAAAGAAATTTATGTGGAAGGACGTTTATTGCTGCTAGCTACTTAGCAATTTGGCACTATCTGAGAAATCATTTAAGACATAGGATGTACAACCACTACTCCATGAAATAGTTGGTTATGCACATGACTTACTAACATTAAGGGCATGTTTGGTTTCGGATGTCCAAATACTCAATCCGCTTTGTTCTGGGATGTAAAATACTGAAAGTGGAATTCTCAATCTGATAAAATCCTACCCTATCTACCTACCGGAATATGTAATCCTCTGCTATATTGTTTTTCAATGATCTCACCTACTATCTCTTAGTTTTTCATTCCCCAATATAGTATTACAACCATCAACTTTTTTGACATTAACAACACAGTCATATCCTATACGATCTCAAAACAAAAGTACAATTGCTCTTTTCAACCTTATTTCTCGATTCCATGATTTCAAAAGCTGAATTTTCCCACCCACTTAAGCTAATCAAACATAACTTAACTGTCACATGTTTAGCAAAAGTAAATCACAATAGGTATCTTTCGATCGAAGTTAGCCTTTTCCGTCACCAGTGAGTGGTATTTTCTTTTATTTACTCTATGATTTACACGCATAACTTGTCAAGAAAAATGCTCAAACTGTCCTCAACCTCAGTCAAGAATTATAGGCAGACTGCAATTGCACAAGTTACGTCATTTTCAATTATTATACATAAAACCTCATGCAAAAGTATAGCAAAAGAGGACATTACAAAAACAAAACAATAAGATAACTGAACTTACCACAGAGTGAATATTGAGCTTGCCCAATACCTCTCATAGCCCTTCCTGCATGTATTGAAAGTCGATAATGGCAATAGAGATGACGTCAGCAGAAGGTTAGAGATCATTAACAGAACTAGACGAAATAATGGTTTTGTAAGGTATTACACCTTATCGATGTTTACTTTATAGGTGGTGACATGGGGATATTTCTCACTGAGCTGCCCAATTATGGGGGACAACAATCTACCTGCAGAATATTGGATGGAACACTTGTAATAAACGTAACGTAACCATATCTCATTATCAGATTACGGAAGCTGTTACAAGACTTACAGGGGCCAACCAAACGGCTGTAAAGTAGAATATTGCAGGCAGTGATTCATCTACATCAGATTGAAGTTCAAATATAAGCATCATATCATACGGTCACAAATACATCACGACAGAGAGAGATAAACTGAGAGAGAGAGGGAAAGACAATTGATCATAAAGCTCCAGATGAAAAGGCACACATTAACATATTAAGATGTCAAATAGTTCAGCTTGAATCTAATTACCTATAAGTATTTTCTTCACTGACCTATCAGATGTGAGTTATATAGTTAAAACATTCACAACAGAGGGTTTTAGAAGAAAGAACTTTACCAAATCCATAGAATTCTTCATCAGTTTTTTGTAGTCTTCTTCTGGAATCCTCCAGTTGAAGAATAAGAATAATCGTATCCTTGCTTTCCAGCATCATATCTGCCTCTGGATTTAGAGGTTAGCAGTATGTTATATGCATGCTTAATCCTCATAAATTTTTCCTGAGTGCCAGACTGTAGCCAACACAAACAGAATTAGTAACTTGTGATACTAAACAATGAAATCAAACGATAATGAAAAAAAGAGTTGGAGGCGGTGGAAGCGGCTACGGCGGTGGTGGCCACAACTTGGCAGTCGTAATTAGGGTGAGAGGAAGATGAATAGTGTGGAGGGTGAAAATTTTGATAACCCTAGCTAGGTAGAAAAACTGAAATTCAAACAAGTAAATAAGTAGTAAACAAATAAAAGATATTCAACATGATAACAAGTGGCCTAGTGGTAAGCAGCTTGTTTGGATTTCATTAGGTTAGGGGTTCAATTCTCCTATTCGCTCCTTACGCTAATGTTTTTTTTAGCGGCAAGAAAAATGATTTTTCAGGTATAATGACGGAAATTCCGTCATTACCACAAAATATGAATATGTGGGTATTATTTAACATTACTAATAATTCGTGATTCGAGTTTCATTTGGGAAAAAAAAAAAGGGAAAAAATTTGCCTCATCAATCGAGTTAAATACGTTAATTAAATTTTCTTCAGTCACTTATTTTTCTAATTAACTTTACCGTAACTTTAATTAGTTAATGACTAAATTCTAAATATATTATTCGATGCCCAAATCTAAATTTATTGACTACAAATTTTAATTTTATTTGATAATTGTAAGTCGATCATTTCCGTTTTAAGTTCATTTTACCTATATGATGTCGCAGGTTCGGCTCCTGCATTATGCCTATTAGTCTTAAAAAGACTAAATCAAATTCATCGCGAGAGAAATATATTTCTCGCGAAAACACCGTGAATATCGCGATATGTTAATATCAGTTTCAATATATAACTTGCGATTTATTCTCAAGAAATTCAATTTATCACCGAAATTTGTGACTATGGTTTCAGGTATAGTGACGGAAATTTCCGTCATTGGTTAATGACGGAAATTTCCGTCACTAATCTCGTTTTGCATAGGCATTAAGTAATGACGGAATATTTTCCGTCACTACATAGCAACGGCTACAATTCCGTCACTAATCCGTCAATACAAGATTAATGACGGAATATTTTCCGTCACTACATAGCAACGGCTAAAATTCCGTCGTTAATCCGTCATTACAAGATTAATAACGGAATATTTTCCATCACTACATAGCAACGACTACAATTCCGTCACTAATCCGTCAATACAAGATTAATGACGAAATATTTTCCGTCACTACATAGCAACGGCTAAAATTCCGTCGTTAATCCGTCATTACAAGATTAATGACGGAATTTTCCGTCATAATCTTAAAATATTTTATTCCCACATTCTTAGTGCCTTTTGTTACTACGGTTTAATGACTGATTTTTTTTCGTCACTAAATTCCGTCATAATTCCGTTACTAAGTCGTTGTTAATACTCAAACATTCTTGTAGTCTCTATCCGTGGGTATTCCGTCACTAATCCGTAATTAGATTGTGACGAAAATTATCCGTCACTAAAATCAGTCACTATCTATAATATTTCTTGTAGTGTTATGATTAATTATAAATCAAATAATCATATTATATTATATTAATAGTATTTATTTAACTTCAATAATAGGTCAGTATTATATATTCTGGTATTGTAATTTGTTATTGGTTTTTATTATCTAATTATCCAATGTGCATGTGCAATGTATAATCTTTTAGTAATTATCGTCATTTTTTTTTTTTGTAATTTTTAATTATATTTTCATAACCGTGGGATTGTCTGTTGAAAGATTTTTTTCTGTTATAAATTTATAATTCATATTCGTATTTTATTATTTTTATGAAAAAGATATAGTCCAATTTCAAGGTGTATTGTTTGGAATTCTAAAACTTCAATATTTGGGACAGATTATTAGGGAGTATCAAAAATAATATCGGAAGCCAGTACTCATTGGACAGCTGGCAAGTTTAATATTTTAGTCTTATTTTAATGTTTTTCTAATTTTGGCGGAAATTCTATTGTTGTGACACGTGTCTTTCCCCCCTTTTTAGCGACCCACTTTTAGTAGAAGAGGTTGATAATATGTCGTCACAAATTAGTTGTCTCAATAACTCGGTTGCAATATTATTTGAGACGATAAAAAGTCATCTCAAATGCATATAAACATTTCTTGTAACAACTGTTGTCTATAAAAAAAAGTCTAATAAGTGCGTTAAATTACTTGTACAATATTTTGTGATGATAAGGCATCACATATAATTATTATTAGAGACAATAATTTTCTCAAAAAATGGTAGACAAAAAATAATGTTTGTTGTAGTGATGGAACAAGCACAAATTTCAGTAGAGAAGTGACAAGGTAGTGGTATTAGCTTTACTCTCTCCATTTCAAAGTAAATGTCGTTATAGAAATATGTAAATATATTAATAAAAAATTCTAATATTTATTATACCCTTAACTAATGGGAATGAGACACGCTGATGATTAGTCTGAACATGCGACATTATAAATATAGCTACTAGATAAATCGAGGGCAAATTAGGAAGAATTATTAATCACCATCTTGAAAATTGTCACACATAACTTATTATACAAGATAGTAAAAATCCTAAAACGACATTTACTTTCAAACTGAGGGAGTATTAATTTATTCAATGGTTATAAGACATTATTGCATAGTAACAAAATCATTATGATCCTGTGCACATTTTATTTGACAAGGGTGTTTTTCCTTTTAAGTAAAACATCTCACAATCTTTTAAACACATTAATACCGTGATTTTTGTATGTAATTTCGGGCTCATGAATTTCATGACAAATACATGTGCAATTAATAACTTTTGCTTAAATTCTTCATTTTATGAAGATACTACAGATTTGCTTGTTTGAAGATAAAATTATTATATTTTGTATATTTGTTATATTACGAGCGCTTGAAAAGCAGAGAAGAAATGGGTTGAATATTTGGTCCTTCACTTCGGTGATTCAATGAGCACTTATGGGAGAATGATTATGACATTCAATATAGATGCTTAAATAAAGTGATCTTGATTTTTTGGAACATAGAAGAGAGGGGGAGGGGAGAAGGGTGAGAGAGAAAGAGAGAGAGAGATACAATGTTCATTTTGACAACATTTCTCATTTCCTGCTAAACAATTAGAAGAAATCCCCACGAATGTGGACGTTGTGCAGAAGAATTTCAATCTTCAATCCATCCTGACACACCACTAGTGTATTGATCATATTTCGAACTAAACATATTCAATTGACATGAAACCAGTAGCATTGAAAAACTAACTCAAAGGGTTACAATGGTGCCAGATATAGGCAAGGTCAAATTCGGTTGCAAAATATGCAAAACACAATACGTTGCACAAACCATGTAGTGGGATGCAACAAATACCGTATCAGCAACTGAGTCTCACAGTTATGCCTTTCTTAGCTTGATTTTGTCCCTACTGTATATATGATTCCCTAGGGTTCCAAAACACAACATACATCAACATAAAACACATGTAGGGCTTAGGAATCATACATGGAGCAACAAGGGAAGCACGAAGGAGGCATCAAGCAAGATCACGACCAAAATATTGGTTCTTCCCATTAATTGTTTTTACTAGAAAACAATAGGATTCTTGTTAAGATAATTTTTATTTCACTTATAATGTCTGGCCAGATACATTAGTTTTAGGGGATGATGCAGTTTGATTCACCTCATGTGACAATTTAGTTTTAATTCAAGTTCTCCAACTTTTATTCATTTATTATTCCCTTATGCTTAAATCTTATGATGATTACTAGATCAATAAATATGCATGTTAATTAATCAGTATGAGATCGAGAAATGATGATTAAGTAGTGGAATGAATGAATTAATAACCTAACACTATAAGAAAAATGGTCGTTTGAGATAATAAAGGGCGGTCTCAAATAACAAGTACCTGTCACAATTTTATTATTCGAGACAACATGACGTCACTACTTAATTGTCTCAATAACTTGATCGTAAATAATATATTTTTTATGACAATAGTCGTCTCAAAGGGTCCAAATATTTTTTGCAACAACTAGTTGTCTCTAGAAGTAGTCCGAAAATTATCTCAAATAATATGTAGAGAGTTTTATGACAACAAATGATCACAAATAACTTATTATTAGTAATCACAATTGTGGTCTAAAAAAATATATCACAAAATATTTTTTTAGTTTTAGTGTAAATAGAAGCTAGATAGAGAGATTATGTTTATCTATGAGGAGATATAAATCGAATATGTTATTTGGAGTTGATTGTTAATTGAAGGTAGTGTTATACTAATTGACAATTAATCGAAGGTTTAACTCGTGAGAGAAAGAGAGGGAGGAGGGAGGGAGGGAGAGCTAATAGATGCTATTATAAATAAGAGAAAGAAAATAAAGAAGAAAAATAGAGAATTGATGAGATAACAAAATGGCCACTCGCAACGCAACAAAAGAAGAAAAATCAAAACCTTTCCATGCAATAGACCGACAGGTTAAAGAAACTAAAATAGAGACAAAATACTACGTAAGTTTGTAAATTCTCACGAGGCCCATAGACGTCAACCAAACCACAAATGTAACGCACATCGAACTTGCTACAATGTTGAAAGTCCCTTGCCCTATGCCAGGAGCCAGAGTGCAGGGGATGCCAGCTTTCCTCACCAAATTGTGAGTCCAAAATTCTTAGATGGCTACCACGCATTAGCTTAGGATGAAACATTTCTGAGAGATCGATGATGCGACATAAGTGGAGGCATCTTCTTTGGTGGATGACGAAGATGGGACTGCCATCAGGTGATAAACAATGGGAGTGCTATCGTTGCTGCAGTAAGAGAAAACCATCCGAGTCAGACCCTTTTGGTGAAGACGATTTTCCTAAATCTAACCAAATGGGAATGCCACTGGCGCAAACAAGGAATAATATCTGACAAGAGTGCCATCGGATCGAGGGAAAACTAGGATAAAAGCGCTGTGAGAGTACTGAGAGAAAACCAGCGATGATGTGTTCCCAAAAACACTGTGGGGCTAATGGGACTGCTAGAGGCAACAACAGTAACTAGCTTGGAAGAAGCCATATATGCCTGATAGCTACTGGAAAGCAAACGAAAACTATGAAGACAACCATCCTACAACAAAAGAGACGGGCATCGAACCATGGAGGCGCGCAACTTCGAGACTGTTGTAACTGCAACGGAGATGCTGTCACAAAGAGGTCAAGTGATGAACGCTGAGGGAAAGTGCACGGACCACAAATGATGGAGGAGCCTGGTCACAAAAAACCGCGCCGGTGTGCGTCTTATTGGGCTAGAACCCGAGAAAATGTAGCAGTCCTATAGTCATTGTTGCCTAGCAGAACGATGATGGATGGCGACAAGGATAAATCCCCTCATGATGCACTTGAACGTGGGAACACGCAAACAAGGCGCCATGAACAAAAAAACCCTAGGTTGCAAAACTTAAGGTTCGAAGAAGCAAAATACCAACAACAAAATAGAATGGGACAGGATCATATCCTAATCTATAGCAACATAAAGTCGGCAACTCTATAGAAAGTAAGGGCGCAAGCCTTGTAGCGTGAAAAATCATTGAAACCCCTAGAGGCAGCGATACAATGATTGGTAATTTATCTGTGGTTTAACTTGAGAGAGAGAGAGAGAGAGAGAGAGAGAGAGAGAGAGAGAGAGAGAGAGAGAGAGAGAGAGAGAGGTTAAATCAATATTAGTGATTCTCCTACGAATATTAGAATTAAATTTGAGATTTGGTTAGCTAGATTATATGGGTAGTAGTTAGATGAAATCATTATCCTTAAATTCCTATCTTGCAATCAATTGTCTTTTGTGTCTTTACTAGTTTTGACCTTAATTAGTAGTATTTATTTAGCTTTAGTTCATAACTCATACCCTGAATTCGATTGTATAAATAAAATTGGACTATAAATAATTGAGTATTTAATTCTATATAATCAGTCCCTGAGACATACGACATTACTCACCACCATATGCTAACTACACTATGCACTTGCAGTTTAGGCTAGTAAATAATATTGTTGACAATAACACTCAAACTCCTCGATTCATCACTACAGGATAACATCAAGTTCCCCTTAGAAACTCACACATAGCCAGATTCCAACAACCATTATCACATGCTCTACAAACATCATCACCACATTAATCAAACATGTCATCTGAATCCATCATGCGTAATTTTAAGGATCAATCTACTAAGATAATGAGAACCAATCCAGTGACATGGAAGAGGTAAATGAGGCTTAGGAACCTAATGTTCGAGTAGAAAGAATGCATCACATTATCATAAGATCAAATGAGAATTACAAGCCAAAAACCTTTTTCATTGTTTTTTATCCAACAAGTGTTGAGCCAAATTCATATGTATAGGCTATACAGGTTCCTCAATGCGAGGAAGAAATAGAAAGAAAGAATCTGCATGTCCTTCTCAAGCAAAACACTTGGACTCTGAGTGAGCCTCCATCCCATAGAAATAGAGGGTGCAAGTGGGTCTTCAAGGTGAAGAGAAATGCTGATGGCTATATTGCAAGGCATAAGGCTAAATTAGTGGCTAAAGGCTACTACTCGTTGTCAGGATTTGATTACTTAGACACTTGCAACACAGTGATCAAACCCGCAACCATAATGGTTGTCCTTTCTATTGTTGTCTCAAGGGCATGGCAGATAAGGTAAGTTGACATTAATAATGTCTTCTTAAATAGAGATATTGATACCGATGAACTGGCACTAGGCTTTGAGTTGGGGAATAAGTTGATTTGCAAACTGAGTAAGTCCTCGTAAGACTTGAAGCGAGCCTCCACGCATAGACTTCTAAACTAAATGTTGTACTTCACTCCATTGGCTTTTCTTGCTCGAAATCAGACTCTCTCTATATTTAAAGTTCAATTGGAATTCTGTTATTTACATACTTGCCTATGTAGATGATCTTATCATAACAGGTAGCAATCATCATGAGGTTCACAATACCATCAAAAGGATCAATGAGTTTTAAGGATTATTGTTAGGGATAAGGGTGCAATTATATATAATTTAATAGGAATGAAAAATAAAGAACACAGATTTATTAACCCAGTTTGTCAAGAATGACTATGTTTGAGGATTCTACCAAGCCAGGAGATTTCACTATATCTCGGGTGATTACCAATACAACGAATTAGAGGGTTATTTATAGCCTAAGTTGGGTCATAGCCCTAAAAGCCCATTCATCTCGAATAGGGTCGTGAAGCGGTTGATCAAGCTCCATAACCCAACACTTGTGAGAAGATGTTTTGTATAAAGATTCAACGAGAATGGTCTTTTTTCTCAGTCAAATGAGTATGTGGAGAGCATTATTGACAAGGCTCGACCGAATTGGACAAAGAGATTTGAGTCCATCTACATTTAGCTCTCAAGTGTGAACTAAATGTGATGGAAATTCCTTTGTTGATAGCAAACTCATAGAAGTATTGTTGGACCTCAATATGCCATAATTTCAAAGCCTCACGTTGCCTATAGTATAGAAAAAGTTAATTTAGCCAATACTTGAAAAATCCTTTTAATTCTCATTAAACACATCATTAATCAATCCAATAACTACTTACATCACAATTTTCATTACCTTTTATAATAAAACAATACAAATCAACCTACAGCTAACTCTACCACAATCCAAAACAAACCACTTCTTTTACTTCAATTTTGGTGATCTCAACTCAAGTTGTTACACAACTCATTGAACTCTACTCATTATTTCATCAGATATGTCAAATACAATAAAGAAATTGTTTCAATAGATTTTCTTCGGGTGATTCTGTTGCGCAACAGTTGTATAGGTGTAAATAGGGGACATAAATGTCTTTTTAAAATATGTAGTGGACCCTCTTTAATTTTTTAATCTTTCTATTGACTTTTGTGAAGATATATCTTGTTCTTCCAATAAAATTTCTTTCATCCAGTAATTACTTGTTTCTACAGTTTGAATAAAATGAAACTAAACCTGTACGTCCCCAACCAATATCATTTAATTATGAGTTAATTATATAGACCACGTGAATCTGTAGGTGTATATAGACCGTTGCTTTAAGCGCTGGAAGTAACCACCCAATTAGAATCGTCCTTCTCACTTCCTGTTAGAAAGCGGTGGCCTAGTGACTAGTCGGAACCTGGATGGGCTAATCGAAGAATAGGTGTGGTTGACAGGAAGAAATCAGAAAATAAATGTAGATGGTGAATGAGAGTCTAGCACCTAGGCGGAGATTAATCGGAGCTAGTTGTAGATGTTTGCAACAGAGATGGCATACAAGAATCCATCAAGTGATGCTGCCAAAGCTCGAGTGGCAAACTTTTCTAATACTTTTTTCATACAAAATGTGTATAGCAGAAGGCGTGCAAGTTCAGGAAAACTTCAACGGCAAAAACCCGAGGATTCAGCTACTTTGAGCTCTACATCAACACTAATGGCTTCCACAAGGATGAGATTCTCGCAAGCGAAGGCTTCAGCCAAGTTTTCAGAACAGCGTCGCCCAGCGACAGAACTATGGTGGCCGTCAAGTGCTTAACGGAGAGAGACGACAGATTCGAGAAGACTTTCATGTCGGAGCTGGCGGCAGTGGCTCATCTCCGCCAGCAGAATCTCGTTCGCCTGAGAGGGTGGTGCATTCATCAAGTTACTGTGTTTTTTATGAAAGAGGGAGAGAGTAAGCCTGAGAAAGGTGTATGAGAAACTGTAACTTTTGTAGGGAAGAGGAGTAAGTGTTATTATCTTTTCACCCTTTTTTATTTTATATAATCTTTAAAAATCAATGATCAAGATTACACTCTATAAGATCTAACGGCTGAAAAATAAAGATGGTACCGATGCAACCGTTGCACAAAAGTAGGACTCATTTCTTCGGAGACAGGCAAATAGGAAAATGTTATTTACTTATTTGTGTTTGTAGGATGAGTAGAAGAGTGGATTAATTGAATGTTTTTCTAGTTTCTTGCGCTATTGGGAGCACAAATTTTGTTCGGACCCCTAAAAATTGATGGCTACAAGAATACCATGTCACCCCAATTGTTACTAAAAAATGAAGGATACGATGTCGTAACCTTCTACCCGACCCAAATTCCCCTAGCGTGACGTATCACCCTTTTCTCTTCATCTATCATTCAATAGAAAAATGGAGAAACCTATCCATTCCACCATACCCATGGAGATAGAGGAATAAACTTTCCAATTTCCAAACTATCTTTCTACAGTCAATCAGAGCAACTGTCTATATCCTTTCTCAAGAAATATATAAAATTACTACATATACATATATTATAATTCCCCCATATCATAGTTTACCTTCTACTTCCAGTAGACTTGAACTGCCATTATTGCACTTATTTTTCTCCATACTCTTATCTTGTTTGCACTCAATAACAATATTATTTAACCTGTCTCCATCAATCTTGACTATTTTCTTGGACAACCATTTGAGTACTCTTCCTTATATCAATGGCGTCTGTAACACCCATCTCCCATTCTCAACCCTTATTCACGAAACCTCAATTAGGAGTATTGAAAAAGCCCCAAGTTCAGTTTTTGTCGCTGCCCAAATCCTCAAAGAAATCACGGATGGTGGTGGTTTCAGCTACGACGGCGGCGGAGAAGCCGAAAAAGAGGTATCCCGGTGAGGCGAAGGGGTTTGTGGAGGAGATGAGATTTGTGGCTATGAAACTGCACACGAGGGACCAAGCTAAGGAAGGGGAGAAGGCGGCGGAGGCCCCCCCTGTTGCTAAGTGGGAGCCTAGCGTTGAGGGCTATTTGAAATTCTTGGTGGATAGTAAGTTGGTTTATGATACTCTTGAGAGGATTGTGGACAACGCTGCATTCCCGGAATGTGAGTTTGTTGTTTTTTATAATGATTTTTGGTTATGATGGTTTTCCTGTTTATTTGCTTGTTTGATACC
Source organism: Ajuga chamaepitys (assembly GCA_958295605.1). NCBI lineage: Eukaryota > Viridiplantae > Streptophyta > Magnoliopsida > Lamiales > Lamiaceae > Ajuga > Ajuga chamaepitys. The sequence continues at coordinate 27,191,719 of OY282496.1, read as the reverse complement.
TTTTTAATAGTATCCCTCCATCGTTTTGGTATGCTATGATCATTCACTGTGGTGAAATTTATTTTGATTATACTTTTTTCTTGCAGGAAGAGTTTAGTGTTGTCGCTTTTGTATTAGTAGTGTAAGGGGGCTTTGGCATGTATTTTTAGATACTTTTGTTTGGTGAATGGTACGTTCAAGTTGTCTCCGTTATCTGTACATAGTCTTTTGCATCTTTAGAGAAGCTCTGATTTGTGTAGAAATTATGTTTTATGTACTACATCAGAATTATTGGACTAGATGAAAACATAAGATTGTAAGTTTTCAGTTTCACCTATCTAATCATTTAGATTTTGTTTGGATTGAAAGATTGGAAATTGGAAAGTCCACCCAAATTCTTAAAAAAATAGCCCCAGCCCTTAATGAATGTAGCGGATCCGTGGCAATCGAAACAACATCGACGAATTTGGTACTATGTATCAAATCAATTCTCAAATTCTTCTATCCAAATGCAACTTACCGATCATTTCTGTATATATGCTTCAGTGCGTCCTGGTGATGTCGGCATTTGTTATTCATTGATTTGCAGAGCCGATCAAACTGAAAGTGATTTGGAGTTTCGAAATCTGTCATCTGAGAGTTCTATTTCGTGGATGAATTTTAAAACTTAGAAAGGAAGTTTATGACAAAGAGATCACAATTTAATGGTAAAAGAGGAAAAGTGAAATAAACTGATTGAGATATGCCTTGATATGTACTCCTGACACATGTTCTTGGAATTTAATTTAATTTTTGTTATTATCTTTTTTTCGTGGTGGGGTGTGTTTAATTATGACATGCGCCACCCAAAATTCTGCACTAAGTTTCTGGGCCTTGTTCTGATGGTTTAGATTCTCATTAAATTGTTCTTTGTATTTGCTAATCAAACGGTTGGATGCTTGACGAATAACACTATCTCCTGGGCTGATAGTTTTGGGATTTTGACAATAATAATAAATCAACTCAGTTTCTAAAATTGCCTTTGGGATGTAGCAGATATGGAATTCAGGAACACAGGGCTTGAGAGATCAGAAGGTCTTGCAAAAGATCTCAAATGGTTTGAGCAGCAAGGTCATACCATTCCGGAACCATCTTCTCCCGGCATAAACTATGCTCAGTACCTTGAAGAGTTATCTGGAAAAGATCCACAGGCATTCATTTGCCATTTCTATAATACCTACTTTGCCCATTCTGCTGGTGGCAGGATGATTGGGAAAAAGGTCAGTAATGCTAATCAAAATTTTTTTGTTTAGATTGAAAACGGCAAGTTGCATGATTTGGAATCAATAATTATATTCTCTGAGAACAAAGGAAATCTCTGTATTGCTTTTTCCTCCTTCAAATTTTATTAGAGTGCTTAAGGACCGAATGATGCACTCTCATTCACTAGATAAGTCTACACTTGTTACCTTGCCTTGCCTGCTTAAAGCCAGCTGAATTTGTAACACGTTCCCTGTGTGCATGATCTTTTTGTGTGTGCTACAATTTCTTGACATTGATTTAAGTTTAATCGGTTTAAGTCGGTTTTAATGTTCTTTGTCCTAACCCTTTCATTAACTACTCCCACCCCTGCATTCAAATGTGACCTTAGATAAAGGAAACCATTTGGTCTTCTTTCACTCACATGTGGTTACTTGATGTCCATTATATTGTGGTTTGGAAAACCATTTAGTCCTCTTGGAATTAAAAGTACATTTTATGAGCGTAAACATGATGAGCTCAATGGGAGTGGGTGCATTTACTTTGTCGTCATCAGGTTGCAGAAACTATTCTGAACGGCAAGGAATTGGAGTTTTACAAATGGGATGGAGACCTCAAACAGCTTCTGCAAAATGTTCGAGATAAGCTAAATAGAGTTGCTGAAGTACGACATATAAAAACATTCTCTGCTTGCTTAAACTTTTTTTATTTTTCACCGGCATAAACTAATATATTTCATGTTTTTCCATCTATGTTATTACTTATTATGCAGAGCTGGAGTAGAGAGGAGAAGGATCATTGTCTGGAAGAAACAGAGAAGTCGTTCAAGTTCTCTGGTGATATCCTCCGTCTCATCCTTTCATCATGATCTGTCATATCCATAATCCTGCTATTGCATTGCCACTGTAAATTAATGGTTCGGATCTTCGATCCTTTTATGATTTGCTGTACAGATTGTGTGCTGTGCTATATCTGTTGTAATACATGAATGTTCCTTTTACCAATGTACTGCTTCCCTCATTTTACTCTTAAATATCTGTTTCAGTCTACTATATTCCGGATTTTTTATTAGAAAGAATTAAAATAAATTTGCAACTTTTCTTTCAAACATTGGATATGCGCGTTGGAGTTGGTTTATGCATTATATTTTTCGGAAGAATTTTTATGTAAAATATTTAGTAGAATACACTAGGCATTATAAAATAATGGACAAAGTATTCATACTTATGTACCAAGTGTATGGATGGCAATGTGATGAGTTTGTCATTTACCAGGACTGATTCCACGTACAAAGATTTAAATTCGTGATTCGTTTCACTCTGATAATCTTAAAAATTCGATTTGTCATGGCCCGTCAACTTGGCGGGTTTACCCAATTCGATATGTCTTACTGATTTTTACACATTCAATATTATTGCCACTTGCAGACGTGCCACTATTCTTCAATAAAATAATTTCAAAATTAAAATATAATATAAAGAGTGATTATAAACTGAATGAGGTGAGAGTAGGGATGACAATTGAGCAGGTATGGCGCGGGTTTGATCTTTCCCAAGACCCGACCCACATGAAAAGAATTAAATTCGTAATTTGCTTCATCACGTCTTCTTAGAAAACTCGACACGCTCCAGCTTCGCTTCACTAACCCAACGGGTTTACTCGCTCTGCTCCATCATGTTAATTTTCTTTTTCCCAATATGTACAATATTGTTGCAACTAATTCTTAATATAATGATTCTAGAACTGAATATAATATAAAATATACATTATTGAATAAAAAAATTATTCACCAAAATAACTGAATAAGTTTTCAAATTAAGTCAAACATAATAAAAAAACCAGAAACAATAAAAACAGGAATATATAGGTAGTAAAAAATAGTAGTAAACGGAATACATAACTATAATAAAATAAAAATATATAATATTAATATAAATAATATATTCGGGGCGGGTTAGAGGTGGATTTAGCAAAATTCACAACCCGATTCAAACTCGGAATACCCGTTTGATCGGGTTTGAACCCACCCTGTAACCTGTTTGACCGGTTTTTACCTGCCCATACGAAGCAAGTTTGGTGCGGACTCAGATTTTAACCCGATTCATTACCATCTCTAGGTGAGAGAGACATTTTAGGGTTAAAAGTTAAAGTGAGAAGTAGCGGTAACTTGAAATATAAATTATATATAATTGTATATAACTATATTAAATTAAAAATTTTATAATATATATGAAGCGGGTTCGGAGCAGGTTTAGCAAAAACCACAACCCGCTTCAAACCCGGCAATACCCGTTTGACTGGGTTTGAACCCGTCCTGTAACCCGCTTGACCGGGTTTTTACCCGCCCCATCTGAAGTGGGTTTGGTGCAAGCTCGAGTTTCAACTCGGTTCATTGCCATCTCTAACTAAGTTCGTCTCCAGCCATTGCGTGGATGTTTGGACAAGTGTTGAGATGTGGCATAGGAAAATTGATAAAAATGTCTGTATGTTTTCAATATTTGTCAAAATATCGTTTAAGTTTTTAGTTTTGATAATGTCTATATGCTACAAAAAATTGGTAAAAATAATTTGTTACCTGCTAATGCAGTAAACCAACAGGTCATATAAGGCGGCGACTATTCGCAAACCACAAAATTTCTTAACACAACTCACTAATTTAACAAATTAAAATATTATTATAAAATAACTAAATTACCTTTAATGGTAATAAAACATAAATAATTAAAACAATCATACATAATACTAAAAAAGAAAAACTAAAAAATCTAAAATTTCTTCCTCCGTATTAAATTCATATATCACTTGGGGGCAAATTTAATTAAGTGTTGTACTGTTCACAACAACATTAATATTGTAAGTGAGAATTTTTTTTACTTGCCAAACTAGGTGAACTTGCCTGTGGCACAGGCGAGTTCACTATTCAACTGACAGGTTTCTTTAATGTCGCCTCTGCCAGGGGCGACTTCAATTAATTAATTTTTTTTTTTTAAATGACGCCTCTAGCATAGGCGATATCACATTCTCTTCTTTTTTTCTTTCTTTTTTTTTTAAGGTTATAATAATAATAATAATAATAATAATAATAATAATAATAATAATAATAATAATAATAATAATAATAATAATAATAATAATAATAATAATAATAATAATAATAATAACCACGTAACAATCAGGGGTGTGCACGGTACGATGTGAATCGAATATTTGAAAATTCCTAAATCCATATCAAATTTCGGCTATTTAAAAAGTGAGTATCTATCACCGATCCAAAAAATCGGGACGGTACGGTGCGATTATTTATTTTTTTGGGGACAGTTCGGTTCAGAAACTTCGGACCGAACCGTTCAGAAATTTCGGTTCAGTTAACCGTTTCGTTAGGTCCAAAATTTCTGAACTTTTAGGTCCAAAATTTCTAAACCGAACTATCCCGAAAAAAATAAATAATCGCACCGTACCGTTTCGATTATTTATTTTTTTCGGGACAGTTCGGTTCAGAAATGTCGGACCCAAAGGTTCAGAAATTTCGGTTCAGTTAACCGTTCCGTTAGGTCCAAAATTTCTGAACCGTTAGGTCCAAAATTTCTAAACTGTTAGGTCCGAAATTTCTTAGGTCCAAAATTTCAGAACTGTTAGGTCCGAAATTTCTGACCGAACTGTCCCCAAAAAAATAAATAATCGCACCGTACCGTTCCGATTTTTTTGATCGGTGATAGATACTCACTTTTTAAATAGCCGAAATTTAATATGGATTTAGATATTTTCAAATATTCGATTCACATCGTACCGTGCACACCCCTGATTGTTACGTGTTTATTATTATTATTATTATTATTATTATTATTATTATTATTATTATTATTATTATTATTATTATTATTATTATTATTATTATTATTATTATTATTATTATTATTATTATTATTATTATTATTATTATTATTATTATTATTATTATAACTTAAAAAAAAAAAAAAAAGAAAATGTGATATCGCCTATGCTAGAGGTGTCATTTAAAAAAAAAAATTAATTAATTGAAGTCGCCCCTGGCAGGGGCGACATTAAACAAACCTGTCAGTGAATAGTGAACTCGCCTGTGGCATAGGCGAGTTCACCTAGGTTGGCAAATAAAAAAAATTCCCACTTACAATATTAATGTTGTTGTGAACAGTACAACACTTAATTAAATTTGCCTCACTTGGGAGAAATTGACATTATTTATATTTTGGGTTTATATTATTTTGAAACATGTAGTATGTGCAATTTTTCATTTTTTTTTTTCTGAATCACAACTTGAATTATACGCTTTTTCACGTTGGCAACCCCTTCCAGCAATTTAAGTGCGAAAGATGAAATAATATTAGAAAATATTTAAATAACATAAATTGTTGAAAAATCTAAAAAATATTTTTAAAATTCTAAACATCATTTAAAATACCAGAAAATTAACTTAAACATGTTGAAAATATATTAAAAATTTGATTTTTTTTTTATAAAAAATTTCAAATCAAATCATTTTAAGCAAGAAAAATATATATATTTTTTTAAATCATAAAACTACTATAAATATCTGAAAATTGTCTTTTAAACTCTAAAAATTTATTTAAACCATTTGAAAGTTATCTTGAAAAATTATTTTAAAATCTCTAAAATTTCGTTTAAAACATGTTGAAGTAGCTATAAAAAGTCTAATTTTATGATATAAGTATCATTTTAATTATTTTTTTTGAAAAAATAAATCCTTTTAAAAATACTTAAAATTATTTGAAGCAATATCAAAATTATTCGATCTTTTTTTATGAAAATTGATTATTTATTAAAATAATTCCTACATTTTTTCAGTTAAGTTTATGATATTTTAAATTATTTTTTAGAATTTAAAAATAAATATTGTATTTTCGAAATATTTTTATTATTTTTAAATAGTTTCTTTTCTCTCCGAAAATTGCTACCAAAGGTTGCAATGGTGAAAAAATGCAAATTCAGTTGATTGTAAAAAAGAAAAAATGATTATTCAAATATTCATTTAGTTATAATATAATAATTCAATTTTTTTATATTACATAATAAAATAATTACTTTTTAAATAAATTTATGTGCATCGCACGGGAGCGATACTAGTTACCTTTAATGGTAATAAAACATAAATAATTAAAACAATCATACATAATACTAAAAAAGAAAAACTAAAAAATCTAAAATTTCTTCCTCCGTATTATCTTTAATCAAATCATGTCTTTCTCCTTCCATAAATCCTAGTTTCTTTAATGTTTTGGAGGGCCTTTTCAACAATGACAGATCAATTAGCTTGGACAAAGTTCTTTCATTTACTTATATTCGTCACTTTTCTTGTTATTATGCACTTTTTGTAACACGGGTCCCTCGATTACACTTCTCGGTCTTTTTCAATTGCTTTGACAACCGGCGCCGATCGCTCGGTATCTCCGAAGTCGATCAGATACTTCCGATCTCTGAGACATAAGAATACCACTTTCTTTTCTCAGAATTGCTTTGACAATCAGCGCCGATCGCTCGGTACCTCCGAAGTCCAATCAGATTCTTCCGATCTCTGAAACATAAGAATACCACTTTCTTTTCTCAGAAGATTGATTGGTTTTACATATATTATAATGTCTAGTGTTAACCATCAAACCAAACTGCAAGTTCAACATGTTTCTTTTATCATTTTTTTTAATCAAGCACTGACATTTAAATTCTAGACTCTAATGTTGATGGGTAAGATTATTCAAGGATGTGCAACTAAGTTTCTAGACAATATTTTGTCATACATCAAATTTAAAAGTATATCAAGAATACAAATTATAAAAAAATAGAATTGTTACAACATATTACTAATTTGATAAAATAAATGTTATCCCACATGTAGTATATATTAGTGACAAATAATAAATAAAAGTCACATTAACCACTTATCGCTACATCATTATATGACCTGTTGGTTTACTTGCAATAGCACGTAATAGGACATTTTTACCAATTTTTTGTAGCATACATGTACATTATCAAAAATTAAAAACTTGAAGGGTATTCTGATAAGTACTGAAAGATATAAGACATTTTCATCAATTTTCCCTGTGAAATATTAATTAAATATGATTCACATGTGAGTTGTCCCACATTAATATAATAATAGAAGAAAGTGAGTTACTCCTCCTATCATCAATTGATAGGTTGGTATCCGAGTTGAGCCACTCCTCCTATGTGTTGTTAATTATATAATATATATATATATATATATATATATATATATATAAACAAGATAATTTGACATATTTACAAAAATGTCAATTTTCCGCCACAACTGTGTTATTTTTCTATTTTTCCTTGTAAAATTGATTCCAAGAAACTAAATGATTACTGTAGCGTATACAACATTGCACAATAACCAGATGATGTCCAGACACGTGTCAACATTTTTATTGGGCGGCTCTGTCAGAAACTGAGAAAATTCGAAACTAGTCATGTATGTTAGGCCTCGTCCGAAACTGGTCTTGTTAATTTCAATTTTGGTCCTGCATCTCATTTGATTTCGTCCAATAATGAAAAAATAAAATTCCGTTCACGTCAGTTGGCGGAGAGTTGCACATGTTAGTCACATGATGTCTAAATTTAGGGAAATTGCATTGCGTGTATACCCCTGCCGAGTAGCACATCCTTGTTAAAATAAAATAAAATTAGATAAATAAAAATAAAGTCCCCATTAAAAACATGATTTGTTAGTAGTGTTAATCACGCACAAATCAAATGTTCTAAACTTCTACCAAAACTAAGAAAAAACGCGAAATACAGAGAGACCAAATCGCCCCCAAAATCAAGAACAAAAAACCCTAACCTGCTTTGCTCTTACTGATTTCGATCCAATTTCAACTTGAGAATCGAGGCTACTCATTATATTCGTTCGTCGTTCAGCTCGTCGGAACAATTAATCTCTAGTGAAATACATATGCAAACAAACCAAACCTTAAATATGGTACGTTTGTGCCCCTGATGCAGTAGTGTTTTTGTGTTTTTAGATATGAGGGGTTATTGTTCAGTATATATTGTGATGGTGAAAGAATGAGTTGTTGAGCGGTGGTCTATGAACATTTATTTGTTTTTGTTGTTTTGTTAGGTTATTTTACTCTGTTACTGCCTTTAATGGGACATGGTAGAGACGACATGGTCAGTTTTTTGGGTTTTTGCACACTTAATTTATTTAGTATTTTGTAATCAGTTGAGACCCATTGTGTGTAGACTAAATTTTTTATTCTGATGTTGGTTTGTTTTTTTATTCGATCCTGGTTGCCACAGCTTCAGCATTCTGAGGACAATCCAAAAAAAGAAAAACAAGGTAATTGGATGATTTTATTTTGTTTGTATCCCCATTTGCTGTTAAGTTTTTGGCATTACAATTACAACCCTCCAAAGCTTACTATTCTTCGACTTTATCCCAACATTAAGCTCTTTCAGCTTCTTACCCGTTCTCTCAAAGCCTTCAACTCATCCCTTATTTATTTGTAGTGATTCGCCAACACCTGCACTTCCTGCTTCAAAGCTACATTTTCACTATGCCTAATTCGTGTTGAGGTCGTCTACCCACATGACATAATTTCATCCCCCCGACTTGAAACCAATTAAAGGAAACCAATTTATTTCAGACAGCATAAGAAACAAAACTTACAATCCATTTATACAGCCGTATAATTCTCGTCCTCTGTTGTCGATGGTCTGAGACATGCACAAGACACAACGAAGTCCGCAATAGCATGCGGTACACCGACGTAGTAGCTGCAGGAGGAGGGGGGCCATTCAAGGCGGTAGATCGACTAGAGCTGCTCATCATTAATGAAGAAATGAAATCATAATCCTAACTTTCAGATTCTTCTGCGATTTTGTTGGGGAAGGACATAAGTGGGGCTCTAAGGGGGTTCTCTTTTTAAAACTCGATTTTTGCTGATTTAGAAAATAGAGATTTTTTTTTATCTAATTTTTGTTTTAATGACATGGATTTCTGAACTTGTCGCAAAAGTCGCTCTAAATCGGTGTGATTAGAACGACCTTCTCAAACCGCAAACGTACGGTTTGTGACAGAGGTAGTATATAAGATATCGAATCCACATGGATGATTTTCTATGAGAATCGGCTTAAGCACGTTCAAGATTGAATTTCCTCCATAGGGCTCTCTCCTACCAATTGGATTTTCATTGATTTAGGTTCCAGATTGAATTTCCTTCTCGACTAATCTAAGTCGTAGAATTCCAATCTTAAGATCAAATCGAATCTCCTCGAAAGGGTGGCAATCCCTAGCCTAGGTTTTGATTATCCCATCTCAAATGCACAACCATACAAAATAAGGCTAGGTTATCGAAAGCTCGAGCGACCAAAGCAAGCCTATAATCAAATCCCTAATTTCATATGAAAATCAATCAAATCCAAATCCTAGGTTACCACAACTCACAAAAATCCAATAATCGATCAACTAATCATTAACCCCGAAGCTTGGGCTACTCCTGGGCTTCGGGAAACACGGAAATCACTCACAAATCATCAAAGCAATAAGAGGCAACATCAACATGAAGCACTAAAAATAATAAAAACTGAAAATGAAGATAAGAGATAGGAAATGCTTAATGTATTGAAGAAACCCTTGAAATCCTTAGATGAAACAGTCGGCTGTCACAAATCCGCGAGCAATCCACGAGTTCTCCTTCTCCTTGAAGAGGAGGACGAAGAACCTAGCTAAGAACTCTGAAAATCTGAAAATGAAGAAGAAAATAGAGGAGGTGTGTTGGGGAAACTTTTACAAAATGAGGCAAGAGTTGTTCAATGTTTACAAATAAGAGGGGAAGGATATAGGTCTCCCCATCCCTCAAAATCTGCTGAAAAATAAGCCCTAGTAAGGGCAAAAGTGTAAAAATACAAAAGGGAGTGCTTGGTCCTTTAAGTTGTTGAGTCGAGCCCCTTGTGCGTGCTCAACTCGTCCTTCTCGTGATTTTTGGGAAAAATACGTCCAGAATCGGCCTTTGACTTCAACTAAAAAGTTACAGTCAAAATACGAAAATAGCATGCTGAAAAACTAGGTGCACGCGCAAACGGTCGGACCGCTGCCGAAACCGCCGCCGCCCCGGCAGCCAGGCCGGTAGTATGGTGGCTGTGATTTGGGTCAGTTCTGGACCATCTGCCAGCCTGCCGGTCCGGTAGGTGCTGTGGCTGTTGGTCCGGTTCAGCCCCTGCTTTGTGCCTATATCTTCCGTTGCCATTTCGAAGCCCTTTTTGTTCACAACTCGATGAAATTTTATTTGGGCTCTTGTTGGGTCTGATTTTTGGTTCATTTGTACCTCAATTTCTGGGCTGAAACTTGGAGTATGTGCGATTGACCTCTTCTTGTTTCTTTCTCCAATTTGAGGCGTTTTCATCCATTTTCTCGGCCCAACTCCTTCACCACTTTTACTCGTGACTTGACGATCTTCAGTTCAAGCCTAACCCTGACCCAATTTGGACCCACTTGGGCCTCAAGATTTGGGCCGGAGTATGAAAATGGATGCGAACAGTCTTCTAAATTCTTCCGAGTTTCCTAACATTCAAAATACGACTAGAAAACACTAAAAAATGCATCAAATCATATTAAAAAGGAAAATCAACACAGAAATACAATGAAACACAAAATTGCACGTGAACACAACAATTACGCGTAATTCTTAACAAAATATGGATGTGAAAAGTTCAAGAAAAATGGTACTTTTTACGTTCATCATCCCCATAAACTTAAGCTTTGCTCGTCCCCGAGCAAATTAAATATTTAAGAAAATAAGAAAACGAGGTTGGAAAGTTATTGGAAGCCCGTTAGACATTAATTTCTCTTTTCATTGAGCACTTTCCACTTTTTGATTCACCACACTTGCCTTAATCATACTCTTTCAAGTAATTTGATAAACTTGTAGAGGAATATAAAGCCATAGGAATTTGGAAACACATATAGTATTTTTACTTCACTTAGTATCCTAGGCCACGCGCTAAGAGCTCTCACTCCAATCCCAAAACGTGCATATGTGAAGTGACCTTGGACGACTCATTATTTTTCAAAATCCTCGACTTTAGGTGGTTCGACTCGGTTCTTTTCGAGGAAGATGCCACACACTCACACGATGTAGGTGATGCGGCTTTTTTCTACCTCGAGCCAACTAATTTTCAATTTTATCTTCCAATTACTCATTTTTCCACCGGGCTTAGTCCAAAAGAAATAAAATTGATATTCTAGTTTTTGTTCTTTTACACTACAATACTCTTTTCGAGTTATACAAGATTTTCAACTATTTCACTCTCGATTTTTTCTTGAGCTCTCTTTTTTCTACGTTTCATACAACATATTTTCTTTTTATGCTCATCTCAATACTTTGAGTACACAAATGTTACTAAAATTTCTTACAATCAATGAAAAATAATGACTTTGGCCGGCGACCTAATCCACCTTATAGCTCCTCCTACATCTCCGTTATTTTTTTACCACCTAAAGCCAATTCATTTTATTTTTCACAAGTTCTTCCTTAATCGTGTCGTGTGTGTTTTGGAATTACAGTAATGCTCAAGCAGCATAAATTCGGGCTAAGTTATTTTATTTACACATGCAATCCTCCAAACTATGCCCAAACATTCATCTACCCTTTAATCGCATCAACCAATTTATCTCATTGATTTGTAGACATGGAATTTTCTAGTGTTTTATGCTTAGTTTTATAGATATTTCAATTTGAAATTTCAAAAATCGAGACACTTCCAATATTTCTTCCTCATCATTTACACAATAAGCCAACTCAACAATTATTCAACCAAGCACATTATTCACGAAAGAAATAAAAACCTAGAAACAAAATATGGTAGAATGACATAGATCATAACTACTCCCTCCGTCTCGGCTTAAGTTTCCTACTTTGACCGGGCACGGAGGTTAAGAAAAAGCAGATTTTATGGAATTTTTGACTTTTTTAAAGGTGGAGATTGAGAGTGGAGATTTTGAGGGTGAAGATTGTGAGAGAAATTTGCCATTTATGGGCTGGAAAGTTAAGTTGGGACAAACCGAAAAGGAAAGTAGGAAAGTTAGAGTGGGACGGAGGTAGTACAAGCAATTCAATTGAAAATGAGGAACATCTTCTTCAAGCGCATAAAAATAATAATCCTTTCATCCTCCCCACAAACTTGGCCAAATTTCTCAAGCCCAGGTAGCAAAGGAGGTGAAATTCATGTATTTCCAAAGGTCATCAATCAAAAAGCTCAAAATACTCACATTTCCAAACCAACCATTTATTCAAGGGTTAATTACCAAAAGCAACCTGACCTATTAGCCCTTTTCACTTTTGCCACCTAAACTTTTTTGTTTTTCCGATCACAACCTGTATTTTGCGTTTTATACACGGAACCACCTCCGTCATTATTTTCGGCTATATAAGCCACGTGAATGGCGCGTTCTTCGCCTGAGCCTTTTTTTGTAAAAAAAATGGGGTCTTTTCTGCAATTTTTTAATTTTTACTGAACTTTAACTTATTACAAAACCACCCACCCCCAATTATCAATTAATCAGTTCTAATTTTGAATTAGAATCCTCACCCACTTGCTAAAAAAACCTCGTTCATACAAAATCACCAAATCAAATGCTTCACAAATCGATTGTAATCCGTTGAAGTTGCATTCCGACTGTTAGTTGATTGCATTTATTCTGGGAATGGCGTGGCGCATTTACGATGCGAGAAAGAGGAAGACCCCCGCGGGTTTGTTCGCCCCAAACTATGGTGAGTTTTAGTTGCTCGATGTTGGGTTTTTTTTGTTTGTTTATACTGTTTAGGTGTTGAATTTGAAGTTGATTTTCGATTTAGAATGAATGGGTGTATCGGCTTAAATAGTTGAGGTACTAGGGTTTACTGGTTGGCTTTATGTGTTGAGTGGATTGTGTGTGGTCCACTGTGTATTTTTTGATATATTTTGCCGTTGTGTGTGTTAGGTTGGGTGAGTGAGGGCTATTAATTGATAATTGGGGGTGGGGTGGTTTTGTAATAAGTTAAAGTTCAGTAAAAATTAAAAAATTGCAGAAAAGACCCCATTTTTTTTTGCAAAAAAGGGCTCAGGCGAAGCACGCGCCATTCACGTGGCTTATATAGCCGAAAATAATTACGGAGGTGGTTCCGTGTATAAAACGCAAAATACAGGTTGTTATCGGAAAAACAAAAAAGTTTAGGTGGCAAAAGTGAAAAGGGCCAATAGTTCAGATTGCTTTTGGTAATTAACCCTTTATTCAAACAAAGACTCAACAATTCAAGAGTCATATAGGTACAAGATTACACGATCAATTATGCGAATTCGAGGAGATAACCTCAACTAATGCAAATAACATCTCTCCTTCCCACAAACTTAAATGCAAACAAGACATATAAGTAAGCATATGAATTAAGTGCACGGAAAGACAAGTATGCATATACTCAAATCCACAAAAATCCTAATCATGGAAACCAAGGACAACCAAAGATGACACAAATCACATAATTACGAATTTTATGCACGTGCAAGAAGAAATGGGTAGAAAGATAGAGAAAAGCTCACTCATGTGAGGCGTCAACTCTCTAAATTTTTCTTTTTGCATTACTCCGAGGATTACTCGTCTTGATTTGACATCATCAATGCTCGGGGGACCTTCCTTCAAGATTTAGGCTCTTTCACCTCGTTCATGTCCCCAAGAGTCAAGTACCTATTCATACAACTCAACAAATCATCAAATCTTAAAAGGAAAAACTAAACTAAGAACAAATAAAATTAAATCCTAAGAAAGCAATAAAATTTTTATGCTTGGGTTGCCTCCCAAGAAGCACTTGGTTTAAAGTCAACGACCCGAATTTCACAAGTGTGATCCGAAATCCAAGAACAAATGTCTATCGTGCCATGCTTTTGTTTGCTCAAGATAGATAATTGATCCACCAACATAAAGATGACACGATGGATCACAGATAAGATTATGGACATATTATTTATGCAAGAAGATACGCTTAATGTCTATAATCGATACAAGTTTTTCAAAATTTGAAAGAAATGACGAATCAAAACTTGCATCCCGGCCACTAAATGATGCCTCAAAAAATGAATCATTTATAAGAATGCGCTCAAAATAACATACTTTGTTGAGATATAGAGACTGCACTTCCAAAAGCAATGCATTTTCTTCATTGGATGAATTGTCACTTTTTTCTAAAGATGGCTCATGAGAGAGGAGATTTTCACTCTCCTCTTCTTTCTCCTCTTCCCTCAAGTGCACACTTTCGTCCCCATTTCTCTCCAAAACATATTTGGAGAGATGAGCTTCCATAACCTTAGGGTGTGTCAAAAGCAAAAGCAATGCACTGTCTTCATTGGATGAATTGTCACTTTTTTCCAAAGATGGCTCATGAGAGAGGAGATTTTCTCTCTCCTCTTCTTTCTCCTCTTCCCTCAAGTGCACACTTTCGTCCCCATTTCTCTCCAAAAAATATTTGGAGAGATGAGCTTCCATAACCTTAGAGTGTGTCAAAAATTCATCAAACTTTTGATTGAACTCATCCTGGTTTTTCTTCATTTCTTCTTTCAATGCATCGATTGAAGAAATTTGGTAAGATTCGGATGATCCAAGGGTTTGATGACTTGAGGAGGGAATATTTTGATCGACCTCCCATCCCAATTCATAATTGTTTGAAAAAGAATTGTAATCCATAAATTGAGACGGGTGGATGGGAGGATATTGCAATTGTGAAGAAAAAAGGTGGAAAAAAGAGTAACAATCCATAGATATGTGGCCTTTCTCCCCAAAAACTTCACAATGATCTACTTCTATATTTTCAAAATTAGAAGAAAAATAAGAACCATCTTCATGCACAAAGGGCAATGCATTCACTTCGGAGGATTGAGAGCATAACTCTCAAGCAAATAATGATAGTGATCGAGGTTCATTTTTTTAAAATTTTTTAATAATAAAATAAAAAACGACCTAATCTAACTCTAATCGTGCTTAGGCTAAATCCACGGGAAGAAAATCCTCCCCGGCAACGGCCCCATGAATTTATCAAGAAAGTCGCTCTAAATCGGTGTGATTAGAACAACCTTCTCAAAACGCAATCATACGGTTTGTGACAGAGGTAGTATATAAGATATCGAATCCACAAGGAGGATTTTCCGTGAAAATCGGCTTAAGCACGTTCAAGCAAGTTTGGTCAAATACAAATTGAGAGATTTGACTAATGTAATTAACAAGAAGCAATAAATAAAGCAAAGAGGGAGTCGATCGATGGGGAGATATTCTCGAGGCTCGATTTCACACAAGCAAGATGAAATTAATAATTCGAAGACGATTAAAGGAAACTAGTGTGAGTTCTATGTGATTGAATTCTCAACCCAATCGATATCCTAATTGGGTGATAATTCTGGAATACAGCTGAGGTGTTATATTCCCCTAAGATAGGTAAGTACTCAGGGTTCGATGTAGCCTACCTACACAAATGAGATTTACAAACTCAAGCCTAGGCCCCGGGTTACCAACTACGAAGGACTAGAAGAGGTTTGCCCAACTTCTCCTATCCTAAAGACCTGCGTAGGGGTGTAGTTACTACACACGCGACTAAACCTAATTTCGTCCATCCTAGCCAAGACCCCCTAGACTCTACTTCCCATTTGGTAGGTCTTCTCCTCCATAGGTCTCTCTCCTACCAATTGGGTTTTCATTGGTTTAGGTTCCGGATTGAATTTCCTTCTCGACTAATCTAAGGCATACAAATTCAATCTTAAGCTCATTTAAGATCAAATCGAATCTTCTCGAAAGGCTGGCAATCCCTAGCCTAGGTTTTGATTATCCCATCTCAAATGCACAATCATACAAAATAAGGCTCGGTTATCGAAATCTCGAGTGACAAAAGAGAGCCTATAATCAAAGCCCCAATTTTATTTTAAAATCATAACAAATCAATCAAATCCAAACCCTAGGTTACCACAACTCACAACAATTCAATAATCAATCAACTAATCATCAACCCCCGAAGCTTGAGCTACTCCCAGGCTTTGGGAAATACGAAAATCACTCACAAATCATCAAAGAAATAAAAGACATCATCAACATCAAGCAATAAAAATAATAAAAACTTAAAATAAAGAGAAGAGATAGGAAATGCTTAATGTATTGAAGAATCCCTTGAAATCCTTTTGACGAAATAGTGGGGTGCCATAAGCCCACGAGCAATCCACGAGTTCTCCTCCAAAGACAGCTTCCTCCTTGAAGAGGAGGACAAAAAACCTAGCTAAGAACTATGAAATTTTGAAAATGAAGAAGAAAAGAGAGGAGGTGTGTTGGGGAAGCTTTTACAAAAGGAGGTAAGAGTTGTTCAATATTTACAAATAAGAGGGGAAGGGATATATATAGGTCTCCCCCAACCCTCAAAATCTGCTGAAAAATAAGCCCCAGTAATGGCATAAGTGTAAAAATACGAAAGGGAGTGCTTAGTCCTTTAAGTTGTTGAGTCGAGCCTCTTGTGCACGCGCAACTCATCCTTCTTGTGATTTTTGGGAAAACTACATCCAGAATCAGCCATTGACTTTAACTAAAAAGTTGTAAATCTTCGTCTTGACTACACGTGGCAACTTGAATCACTCAAATCAGAGCTTGGACGAGGAAGTTACAGCTGGAAAATGAAAACAGCAAGCTGAAAAACTAGGCGCGCACACGAACCGCCGGAGCGCCGCCGGACCGGCAGCCTGGCCGGTAGTATGACTGGCTGTGATTCTGGGTCAGTTGTGGACCATCTGCCCGCGGCCTGCCGGTCCGGCAGCCGGTCTAGTAGGTGCTGCGGTTGTTGGTCTGGTTCAGCCCCTGCTTTGCACCTACATCTTTCGTTGCCGTTTCGAAGCCCTTCCTCTCATCTTCTCGACCCGACCCCTTCACGGATTTTGTTCGCAACTCAACAAAATTTTATTTGGCTTGTTGGGACTGATTCGAGTTCATTTGTATCTCGATTTGTTGGCTGAAACATGGAGTATGTGCAATTGACCTCTTCTTGTTTCTTTCTCCAATTTAAGGCATTTTCATCCATTTTCTCGGCCCAACTCCTTCACGAATTTTAGTCGTGACTTGACGATCTTCAGTTCGGGCCTAACCTGATGTAATTTGGACCCGTTTGTGCCTCAGGATTCTGGCCGGAGTATGAAAATGGATGTGAACGATCTTCTAAATTCTTCCGAGTTTCCTAACCTTTAAAATACGACTCAAAATCACCCAAAAGTGCATCAAATCATATTAAAAAGGATAATCAACTAGGAAATACAATAAAACATGAAATTGTACATGAACACAATAATTACACGTAATTCTTAACAAAATATGAACGTGAAAAGTTCAAGAAAAACGGTAATTTTCACGTCCATCATATACCACTACAACATAAATGGCTTTAAGTAACACTTTATTTGTAACACTTTTAAAATTTTAACTTTTATGTAACACTTTGGTAACACTTATGAATATGTAACACTTTCATGTAACACTTTTGTAAAATGTGCACATTCATGTAACACTTTTGAAATAGGTAACACTTTGGATGTAACATTTTTTAAATGGTAACACTTCTAAAAACACTTTTACATACGTAACAATTTTTACGTAACACTTTTAAATAAATAACACTTTCATGTAACACTTATAAATAAGTAACACTTTCTAGGGAACACTTTCAATTAATAAAATTATATATTTCTTTATTCTGAACTAACAAAATATCTTTGGGTTTATTTTTCTCATATGACTCTTGAAGTATATTCTTTCAATTGCTTATATTTTAGAAATGGTTTTTTCAGGCAAAGTTTTATATACGTGTTAAATCTTAACTATCACAATAGAACATTCGTAACATGAGATGATGAAAAGAATAGACTAAAATACCAATTTTTTTTAGAGAATGTGAGAATTTACTTATTAGTCATATAACATAAATTCTATTATGCTTTTTTTTTTTTTTTTTTGTGTGTGTATAAATATACACACACTATATTTTACTAACAACGAGAAATGATTTTTATAGCTTAAAAATTTGAATACATTTTAGTATAAAACATTGGACTTGAAATATTTTGTCATGTCTTTCATGTTCGTAAGTTTATTTTTGTATTTAATTTTATATTCTATAAAACATAAGAAAATTAATCAATTACTAATTTTTCAAGGTGTCTTGAAATTATCTACTTATTGTAATTAAAATTAATGATAATGCCTTAATATTTTATACAATAATTTGATGTAACAAATTATGTGATATTGAATAAATTATAAATGTGTGTGTGTGTGTGCGTGTGTGTGAGTGAGTGGACGAAATTAGAAAAAAAAAATTAACAAAAATTTGTATCAAATTATATACTAGGATATGTTAAAATAAAATTAAGTTATATAGGTTGTAGTTTGGTGAAATTTCAATCATAAGAATAGTTTATTGATGTTAGAACAAAAAATCATGTATATATATCCTTTCTTATAAAATAAAAAAATGGAGTTATTATAGCCTAGTGGTTTGACATTTACAGTTAAAGATCATGCAGGCTTGCAATTTGGATTCGAAACCCAACAATGACAAATATTAATCATTTTTATTTTAAAAAGAAGTGTTACATAAATAGTTATATGTAACATTTTTATAGCGTCACCATGAAGTATTGCTATTTAAAATTTAATGTAACACTTATGAAAAATGTTAATAAAGATCATCTAAAGTGTTAGTGTGTTACTTTAAACTTTAGGTAGCACTGATAAATGTATCGCCAATAAAGTGTTACTTTAGGTAGCACTGATAAATGTATCGCCAATAAAGTGTTACCTAAAGTCTATTGTAACACTTTTTGGTATATATGTAACACTTTTCAAGTATTACATAAGCTCATTTATGCTGTAATGTCAATTTCCTATACAGCAAGTGGTATACACGCGTTGCAATTCCCCCAGATTTAGTCATATCATGTGATTACCATGTGCAACTTTCCGGCCACTGAAGCGAATAAAATTTGATTTTGTCCTTAAATTGAACAAATCAAATAAGATGCATGACTAAAATTGAAATTATTGAATATACATAACCACTTTCGGGTAAGACCTAACATATAGGACTAGTTTTGAAAATTTTCCTACAGAAACTATTGCACACTTGGTCAAACAAAATTAGGTTTAATATTTTTTCTTTATTGTATTTTGTTTATAGTATTAACGCAAACTAATTGCAGCTTTTGTTTGTTAGACATGTCCATTAGGTTGTCCTAATCAGGGACTTTTCTCATTCTTTCATCTATGAATACCTCCTTGTGAACAGTATGAAGAAACTTGGGTTTGTCTACATTCATTTAGATTGTAAATGATGCAAGTTTTCTTTTCAATTCATTTAGATTTTTAAGACCATTTACAGAATGATTTCTGAATATGGCAGGAGCTGAACTATCAACATTATACCATTGTCTACTTTGTTGAAGAATATTGGCCCCTCAAACACCAAATTAGCATTGAAGCTCCGAATAATTTGATCAAATGAGTTCCCTACAGTTGGCAACAGAATGAGAATTAAGGGCACATAAGGACTATGAGGTATGAGATATCGAACTTATTCTGATTTAGAAGCCACATCAACCACAGAGATTTTCTGAAGACGAAACAGACTCAATAATCCATTTCATTCAACAAAAAAAAAATATCTCTAATATGTGTGAATTCATATTCTTGTATTCAGAAGGAGAAAATGACGAAGCCAAGACCAGAATAATATGCAACAAGCAACAATAAAGCATTGATGGCAAAGGTAACGTTTATGTTCCTCTTTGTTATTTTTTGTTTTATTGGTTTGTATCATATATGCATTTGAAAGGGCTAATAATTTTAACATATGAACTACTAGATGTTTGATAGAAAATGTGTCTGATAGGAAGGTTAACTTTCCATGGGAATTGTGTTCAGCTTACTTACATATTGATAATGCGCAATCTGGTAATCGCCCAATCGAACAGTAATTCACAAGAACAGAATATAAAAACACAGAATTTACGTGGTTCGATCCGGAGATCTACGTCCACGGGGAGAAAACGGCAATCGCCGAGGTGTTTCTTTCACTCCAATGTTGAGTTTACAGTGCGTGTTACAGAAAACAAAGTCCGAACCCTAATTCAGAGTTCTTTTCATCTATATATACTACTAAACTCAAACCCTAACTAAATCCCTATAATCTTGCCCCCCAAATCTGCATGGCAGTTGGGAAAAGATCATGGGCCTTGATTCACGGAACCGATTTCATTCGCTGAATCGAATGCGTGTTGCTGGGCCTGTTGGGCTTAGGCCTTCGCTTCTGCATGGCGCGTTCGCTGAGCTGGTAAATGGGCTCAGGGTTAACCCGGCCCGAAGTCAGGGTTAACCCGGCCCGAAGTAACCGGGTCATCCCTATCAGATGCCCCCCCCAGCCGAAGTGAGGAGGGAGCTTCGGTTGTCACCGGGGTGGAATCGTAAGTAGGAGGAACCGTGGTCGCTGGCGGGCCGAAGTGTTCATGGAGGACTAAGGGCACTTCGCGGAGCAGTCTATAGACTCGGAGTCGAGCTGAGTCGAAGTGCACGGGGCATTTGTCGAGAGATCGAGTTTCCCAGAAGCAAGAAACGCGTTGGGAGTTTATAACAACCTGGCCGAGGTGAAGGTACGCCGGAGCGAGTTGTTTGACCAAAATGGAGGGATCACCGGAGTGTGGCAGTATAACCGAGGTGGAGAATACACCGGAGTATAGGATTATGACCGAGGTAAAGAGGACACCGGAGTGCGGTAAGCTGGCCAAAATGAAAGGAACACCGGAGTGTGATTTTAATCTTCCTGGCGAAGAGTAAGGCTGATGTGATTGGCGGCGCCATAATGAGAGAGAGACGTGAAGTGACACGCTCTGCGAGTTCCAAGACAGCTGTTCCCCACGCGCCTCGGTAACTGTAAAGCGCGTGAGAAGCACGCATGAATCTCCACCACTGAATTTGAATAGGCTGCATCTGAGCCGTCGGTTTTTTGCATTTATATTAGGAATAACTGCACAGTAACTTTTCATCTTCTCCATTGTGATTCATCTGTTATAGAAAGTGGGAAAAAGAGGAACTTTGCGTTTGTGATTCATCAGAGATCATTTCTCAAATCTGTCCTTTCGAATTCAAATCAAGTAAGTATGTCATCCTCTTCATCTTCTTCATCTTCTGCCCCATCTTCGGTCTCGATCAAAGTAGTAGGAGGTTCGGATAAACCGTTGGATGTCCCCCCCCTATCATATATCCTTCCGGAGAAGGATATGATTAGAACCATAGACAGAGTCGATGGTTTAGAGTGTAAGACCATGATGGTTTCGTTTTACGAATGTCCGGCGGTTGATCTTGAGGTATCCTCCATAGGTTTACGGATGTCGCGGGGGCAACTTGAGAGGGAACTCCCATCATTTTATCTTCCTTTCGACCTTGATTATATAATCCCTACCCCCGAGGATAGGGCCTGTTGCCCACCGCAGGGGTTTATGACCGTATATATTGACCCCCTCAGAGTAGGGTTGAGACTGCCGCTGTGGGGCATAGTTGTAGAGTTGTTAAGATACTATGGCATTGCCCTCTGCCAGTTAGCGCCGAACGCGGTGAGGCAGTTGGTAGGATTTACGGTAGTTTGTAAGCAGGCCGGGATAGAGCCAACTGTAGAGCTTTTTAGGTTTTTCTACCAGCTGAAGAACTTCGGGAAGTCCAAGGGGTGGTATTCTTTTAGTCCCCGAGCCCGAGGAGGGTTTAAGGTCCAAAACCCGAGCAAAGTAGAGGGGTGGAAGGAGAGGTTCATATTTGTCAGGAATAAGATAGCTCTCCCGAAGTGGAGGAGTGACGAGGTGCAGGATTCCGCCCCTGTGGAGAATCCGGGGGCCGAAGTGAGGCACATATTCCTGCAAGTGGGGACCTTCCAAACCCTCTGTTCCGAGGAGGAACTGGAGAAGGCTGGGCTTAGCCCATATTATTCAGGAAACGGAGATGCCGAAGAGGGTAGGAGTTCTTTCGTCCTGTTTTTTAATTTTGCCGTTTTGCGCAGAACTGACCTTAGATATATATTTGCAGTGGGACGCTTCGGAAAGCAACCGGCATCGGGGAGCCCCGCCAAGGCTGAAGCGGCCAAGAAGAAGGGGAAAGCTGCGGAAGTATCTTCCCGGGGGAAGATACAAACCGGTGCGCGTCCGTCGACGGGGTCGGAGGAAAGAATGACGCCGGCGGGGTCTCCGGCGTTGTCAAAGAAGAGGCCGGAGCCTACTGGGATGCCACAGGCCCCATCCAAGAGGCCCCGGACGGGGGAAAGCTCGCAGGTAACACCCAAAAATGCTGCTCATTACGTGAACTTACGCGAGGTGTGTAACCGAGGTCTAATCCCTGTGCCGCGTTGTGTTTAAATTACCCAGGGAGAGCAGGCAATCCCCAGTATGTTGGGGTTTGACAGCACGGATGCTGAGAAAATTCTTCGGCTGGCCAAAGGGATTATAGAGGTCGGTCTGAAGAGCGAAGCGGAGGCCAGGGAGGAGCTAGCCGCGACGGCGCGGGACCTTCGCGCCCGAAATGACAAACTGTCATACGACTTGACCCAGGCACGCAAGAGGGCTGCCTCGGTTGAGTCCGAGATCGTGCGTCTGCGCGGTGTGGAGACGGAGAACCATGGTCTCCGGGGTGAGCTGATGCAGCTGCGAGCGGAGATGGAGGCGAGGGAAGCAGCCGTGGTTGGAGGGCAGGGAGCTCTGCTGAAGACCTTCGCTGAGAAGCTGTTCAAGACCACGACCTTCCTCGACTTTCAGACGAAGTTCGTGGCAATAGGGGACAAAGCCACCCGAGCCATGGTGCTGGAGGAGGTGAAGGAGGCATATCCGGATGTGGACATTACCCGTCCAGAATTCGGGTATGACCCTGAGGCAGCGGCCGAGGTGGAAAAGGCGTACTACGCCTCTCTAACGGAGCTGCCGGAGTGGCCGTTGGTGAAGGCACTCGGGGAGAAGAAGCAGCTCCTAACTGCTGCAGAAGTCGCGAACTGCGAAGTGGACCAGGACGCTGAGTTCCTGGCCTTCTGCAGGGGTGACTGGTCCCAGCCCCCCAAAACACCGAGCCCCTCCCACCGATGGAAGCCGAAGTCCCCGCTGAAACCGAGGCCGTCGTAGTAGCCGAAGGGGGAAATGCCGAAGTGCCTGAGGGCCAGCAAGAAGAGTTGCCCGAGGAGACTGAGGCAATTGAGCGGGAGGTCAGTAGATCCCCGCAAATTTAAACTTGTAAATTTGTAGAAATGTTAGGGATGATGTAATTGAACAATTGTACTTTTGCAACTTGAAATACAACTCCTTTTTCTTGGACTCTTGTCATTTGTTTATTTACGCCATCCATTATGTTGCTGTCGAACTGTTTTCAACTATAATATGTTGGTGAGTAATCGTTCTGGTTGACTCTTATCATGTGTCTAGAACACCGCGGAGCTGCACGAGACAATAAAGAAGTTAATGAAATCACTTGAGTGGTTCCGCGGAGAGAAGAACCGTCTGGAAATGCACGTAGTGCCGAAGCTAAAGAAGCAGATAGCCTCGGCAGAGGAGAAGGTGGTCGAGGCCAATGAAAGAGCCAAAGACTTCGAGATGAAGTATCGAACCACAGCTGCCGAGATGAGCCGCGTCCGCGTTCACCACAAGGAATATGAACGGATTTTGTCCGAGTTCGGTCTTCTAACTTTTGAAGAAGTAGAAGAGCGGACTGTTGAAATCCAGAGTGACATCGCGGCGTTGATGTCGAGGAGCTCGGTCGAGTCCGCGGAGCTGGTGAGAAAAAGAGAAGTCCTGGAATTGCTGCTTAGCATGTACGAAGGGCTAAAGGGCCGAATCAGGCGGAGGCCCGCTGCTGAAGAGTTCATTGCGAGCACAAGCCAGGACCGAAATACGCAAAAAGCTCCTCGGAAGGAAAAGAAGACCAAAGGCCAGAAAAAGCCCTCTGAGCGGAGCAAAGGCATAGTCATCCAAGAGCCAACTCCGGTGACTATAACTGAAGAGGAGCCCGTGACGATTGCCGAACAGGTAGTCGATGAGCTGACTCAAGAGATTGAGGCGATGGTCCCGGAGGAGTGGGACCCTGAGCAATGGGCTCAAACCCCGAGGTCCACGTCTCAACGAACCAGCCGAGAGCGGACCAGAGATGAAGCTCCTAGGCCAGCGCCTAGAGAAAGCCCTCGGCGAAGGGAACCGCGAAGGGATGACCGAGCCAGAGCCCAAGAGGGTAATAGAGCCGGAGCCCGAGGTCAAAGATCTTCAAGATCCCGGAGGACTCAACACAGACCGGGGAGTGGGTCCCAGCGCCGGAGCGCGCAGTATTGGCTTGGGGGTCATAGACAGTAGGTTTATCTGTTGCCTTGTTGTTATTTGTTTTTTTTTTTTTTTTTTTTTTTTTTTTTTTGGAGTTGTATGTAAAAAACCATTTGATATATAATATTCAAAAGATGATAACTGTTGTAATGTGTACAAGCTGGTGTAATGAAAGTAACTCGTTACAAGTCATTTTAATCGGGTGTTCGGGAACATAATAGAGAACTTGTTAACTGTTTTAAATAGGTGTTCGGGAACACGGTATGGATAAATCCAATCTCCCCGGACGGATCAGGCAGGAGTAAAAATACCTCCCCGGACGGATCAGGCGGGAGTAAAAATATCTCCTCGGACGGATCAGGCGGGAGTGGGCATTTCTCCGATTAAACAGACGAGAAAGGGGTGCAAGTCCGGGGACTGATATGCGAACCTCCTCGGACGGACCGAGAGAGAGACTTACTTGTCCGGAGACTAATAATGATAGTGTGATTGTGTTAGGGCGTCCCCGTAACATAAAGAATAACATAGTAAGTTATGCAAGCAAAGAATTTTTATTCAATGATAAGTGCCGGAGCAAACTCGAAAGTACAAAGCGAAATAACAACTAAAAGGAAATTAAAGGAAAGATGGTACTTGCAATGTAGCCTTCACAAATAGAAACGCCTCAAATTTGTGACGTGCCAACTTCGGGGGATCGGGGTCCCGTTGATTTGTTCAAGCTGATAAGATCCGGAGTCATGTACAGCAACGACTCGGTAGGGGCCTTCCCAAGAAGCATGCAGTTTGCCCTCGGGGGCAGCTTTGCTGGCCGAGTTAAGTCGAAGGACTAAGTCCCCGACATTGAACTGTGTACCTCGAACCCGGAGGTTGTAATACTGAGCAGCTCTCTGTTTGTACCTAGCCTGCTGAATGAACGATTGTTCTCGGCGATTCTCGAGCTCATCCAGATTTGCGCGAAGAGCCTCGTCATTATTATCTGGAACTAATGTGAGGAGGCGAGGACTCGGTACACTGATCTCTGCGGGGATAACGGCTTCGGAGCCGTAAGTAAGGCTGTAAGGAGTCTCCCCGGTGGAGGTGTGCGGCGTTGTCCGAATGGCCCATAAGACTTGTGGAAGGTTTTCAGCCCAGAGTCCTTTGGCATTATCCAGGCGCTTTTTTATTCCCGTGAGAAGGGTCCGGTTGGTGACCTCAACCTGCCCGTTTGCTTGAGGGTGAGCTACCGAAGTGAAAATCTGTTTGATGTGGAGTTCTTCACACCATGAGCGGAATGGATCGTTGGCAAACTGTTTACCGTTGTCCGAGATGATAGTGCTCGGGATGCCGAAGCGACAAACAATATTGCGCCATACAAACTTTAAAATGTTCTGTCCGGTGATAGCTGTAAGTGGTTCGGCTTCGACCCACTTAGTGAAGTAGTCTACGGCGACGACCAGGAATTTCAACCCTCCCGGAGCGACAGGGAAAGGCCCAACAATATCAATGCCCCATTGGATGAACGGCCATGCTCCTTGGATTCCGGTGAGCTCGGTCTGTGGCAAATGCTTCACCCTGGAGTGTAGCTGACACTTGCTGCATCTAGTCACTAAGTCGTAAGCATCGTTGAATAGGGTAGGCCAATAGTATCCCCAACGGAGAACTTTTTTTGCTAGAGTCCGGGAACCGATATGGCTTGCACATGCCCCTTCATGAACCTCTCGCAGAACTTGAATAGCCTCGGCCGGGGCGAGGCATCGAAGATTCGGTTGTAGGTACGATTGTCGGTATAGAACTCCATTATGAAGGGAGTATTTGGGGGCCTTGAGCACAACTTGTCGAGCTCATAGCTTGTCAGTGGGTAGAATCCCATCTTGGAGATACTGAATGATCGGAGTCATCCAGTTCGGATCACTGTCGGTTAGTACCGAGACTGTAGCCTCATGAATTGCTGGATGGGAAAGGTCTTCAACCTTGATATCCGGAGATATATTAGTTTGGACCGCGGAGGCCAACTTGCTGAGTGTGTCTGCCCTGGAATTTTGAGCACGCGGGATTTTCCGGATAATAACTGTATCAAAAGTTGATATGAATTTGAGTGCTAGAGCGCGGTACCTGACCATTGTTTCTTCTTTGGCGACATAAGTCCCCTGAATTTGCTTAGACACGATCCCGGAGTCCGTGAAAAGCTCTAAGTGACGAACACCTAAAGATTGAGCGAGCCGGAGCCCGGCGAGGACTGCCTCGTATTCTGCTACATTGTTAGTCACCTTAAATTTGAATCGGATGACATATTTGACCTCGACCTCCTCGGGGTCGATGAGAAGCAGTCCGGCACCACTTCCTCGGACTGTGGATGCTCCATCTACAAATAGTTGCCACATCCGTGGTGGAGGAGCGGGTGTGACGCGGTGTGTTGTATCATTGTCTGCGGGGGACTCATGATTATCTGCCGGGGTTTCGGCCAGGAAGTCAGCAAGTGCTTGACCTTTAATTGCTCGGCGGGGGAGGAACTGGATATCATACTCACCTAACTCAATTGCCCACTTAGCGAGGCGCCCGGACACCTCGGGTTTCACAAGGATCTGGCGTATAGGGTGATTGGTTAGGACTCGTATTTCACGCCCCTGGAAGTATGGCCGAAGACGCCGAGCTGCCATAACAAGGGCCAAAGCGGTTTTTTCAAGTTCTGAATATCGCGTCTCGGCTCCATGGAGCACCCGGCTTGCAAAATATACGGGATGTTGAACCCCCTCCACTTCGCGCACAAGAGCAGCGCTGACAGCTTCTTCGGCGGATGCCAGATATAAGTACAGTGGCTCTCCGGGGAGAGGGACTGACAAAGTAGGCAGCTGCTGTATATGACGTTTCAAGGCTTCAAAAGCCTCGGTGCACTCTGGAGTCCACTCAAAGGACTTCGCTTGCCTCAGGATCTTGAAAAATGGGAGCTGGCGCTCCGCTGCTTTCGATAAGAATCTGTTTAAAGCCGCTAGGCCACCTGTAAGGCGTTGAACTTCCCTGAATGTTTTTGGGGGCTGCAAATCTAATACATCACGGAGTTTAGCTGGATTGGCTTGCAAGCCGTTTTGTGAAACCATGTATCCGAGGAACTTCCCGGAGCCAACGCCGAAAGTGCATTTTGCCGGATTGAGTCGTAAGTTATAGCGCCGCAGGGTGTGCAATGTTTCGGCGATATCCTGCACACATGAAGGATGAGAGGAGCTTTTGATGACCAAGTCATCGACGTAAACCTCAACATTGCGACCTATCTGGTCGTGGAAGACAAAGTCCATTAGCCGCTGATAGGTGGCCCCAGCATTCTTGAGCCCGAAGGGTAGTTTCTTGAAAGCATAGCATCCAAAGGCAGTGATAAACGCCGTTTTGATAGCATCCTGTGGATCCATAAAGATCTGATGATAGCCTTTGTACAGGTCTAAGAAACAAAGTGCCACGTACCCCGTAATGGCTTCGGCCTTTTGATCGATGGAGGGCAGAGGATAGCAGTCCTTGGGACAATGCTTATTGAGATCGGAAAAATCAACACACATCCGCCATGCCCCACTGCTTTTTGTTACCATTACTGGGTTGGACAACCAGGAGGGGTAGAATACCTCGAACAAGATGTCCGCATCTAGGAGTTGCTTCACCTCAATTCGAATGGCTTCATTTCGCTCTGGAGCGAATTTCCTCTGCTTCTGTTGGATTGGCTTGACACTAGGATCGATATTCAGCTTGTGGGTAATCACCTCGGGAGAGACTCCGGGCATGTCCAGAGGAGACCATGCGAAAACATCGGAATACTCTCGCAGGGTCTGGATAATGGCCTGATGTAGCCATGGCACGTCCACGGCCCCTACTGTTACTGTCTGCTCCGGCTTAGACGGATCTAGCGGGATTTGAACAGTGGCATCCCCCAATGGGGTACGGTCCCGAGGTTCTAGAACCTGTGATGTTACCTGAAGCTGCTGCTTGGGAGAGACCTTAACAGTCTTCTTGAGCGCCACATACATGCACTCTTTTGAGACCCGTTGACTGCCACGGATGGTCACTTCACCATGCGAAGTGGGAAACTTTAGCGCGAGGTGATACGTGGAGCATATGGCTTTTGCCGGGGTGAGCCAGTCTCGGCCCAATATCATGTTATATGGTGAGGGAGAATTCACCACATAAAAGTCCACGAAGATAGTTTTTATCTTCGGATAAGTCCCCAAAGACGCTGGGAGAGTAATGATACCTTCCGGCCGGACTTCACCCTGGGTGAATGTCTGTAATGGCCCGGGGGCCGGTCGAAGTTGGTCGCGGGAGATCCCCATCCTCTCGAAACAGTCCGCAAATATGATGCTTACTGCAGCACCATTGTCCACGAAGACCCGTCGTATTGTTATATTGGCTACAGTCATGTCAATGACAATAGCGTCAGTGTGGGGTGTTATCTCTGGAACCGGATCCCTATCCGTGAAGCTGACAGTTTCGGACTGATGGAGGCGTTTGTGGCGTGGCTCCTCGGGAGGAGGACGTCGAGCCTCTGCCTTCAAGGCATGTCGTGAAGCCCCGGTGGGTAGGGCTCCATATATCACGTTTATCACGTGAGGGGGTGCGTTGTCCCCGGGTCCTCCCGGAGGAGGAGGTGCAAGTGGGAGACGTGACGGCTGGCGATTGCCAGAATCTTGTCGCGAGTAGTTGTTGGGCCCCTGCCGGTTTTTTCTGCCAATGTGGCCGATTTTGTTGATTATCTCGATCATGGTAACCTCCGCGGTGATGAGACGGGCCCCCATTATGGTTTGCCCGAGGTTGGTCTCCGGTTCGCGCAACGTATTGCCGCAAAAACCCTTTCTTGAGGCCTTCCTCAATCTCCTCGCCGAGTTCTCGACACTCCTCTGTCTCATGTCCGTGATCTCGATGGTATGCGCACCACTTTCCACGGTTCCTCTTTTCAGGAGGCGCTGTCATCCGCGGACAAGGTCGGAAATCGTTTTTGTGGAGTGAAAGAATTTCAGCCCGCGACTTCGTCAGTGGAGTCAATTGCGGAATTGCACTTCGGGATTCTGAATGCCCCGGTGTCAAGCGTGAAAATGCGCTAGTTCGCGTACTAGGACCAGTTTGTGCTTTGTCGGCCTGTCGCTTGATTGCGTGCTTCTCACGCTTCTGCCGTGTCTGTTCTTCGGCCTTAGCAAATTTGCTCACTGTTTTGAACAGTGCTCGAGTTGTGACCGGGGTGTTCCGAGCTAACTCGGTATGGAGTGCTCCAGGGCGGAGTCCATTCATGAAGGCGTTGATGGCCACATCGTCGGGGCAATTTCCCACCTTGAGACTTACCGCCGTGAAACGGTCCAGAAATTGAGTAACAGTTTCACCGTCCCTTTGCTCCATACTCATGACGTCGGCCAGAGTGGCCATGGGCTTCGCTCGGGCTTCGAACCTTGCCCAGAAGTGCTCGGCGAGCTCTCTGAATGAGGATATGCTGTCTCGCGGGAGGGAATCAAACCAGACCCGAGCTTCATCCTGTAAATACTCCGGGAAAATCCTACAGTACTGAAGGGATGTGATGTTATCATGACTAAGCATACTGTGCCTAAAAGCGCCAAGAAAATTGGCCGGATCTCCCGTGCCGTTGTAAGGTGATATAGCTGGCCGTTTGAACCCTTCGGGAAGGGTGATGGCCATGATTTCGGAGGAGAACGGCGTGATAATCTCTCCATTGGCATCAAGGCCTAGGATTCTGTCCAGTTCAACGTTGCGTTGAACCCGCTCATACTCTTGGAGATCCTGAGCATGAGAGTCAGCGTAGCGAACTTTTTTAGCCGCATTAAGTGGACGACGGCGATCCACATCAGCTGGTTCCTCATTGCGAGGTCGTGATCCGTTTGAACTCCCAAGGTCCTCGGAAGAACCAGGTCGTTCCCGTCGTCGATCCTGACGCCCGCGATAGCCCGGTTCCCGCTGTCCGCGCGGGCGAGGTGGAGGCACCCCAGGATTATCATTATGGCTAACAGGTTCTGCGGCAGGCCCCGCTGGGCGTAAGCGATTAACTGCCCAATCCTGTAGGACATGCGCATGCTCCTGTAAGAAATCTTGGAGCAGTTCTGGGGTGATTTGAAGGTTCACCGGTGGCTGAGCAACAGCAATATTAGGGTCTTGCTGATCTTGAGGGGGTGGAGGGTTTTGATTACCCTGATGATTGGATGCACTAGCTTCCGGCAATTGCCTCGACGGTGCAACTTGATCCACGGGTGGATCTTGATCGGAATGGTCTCCACGGCGGGCTTGATTCAAACGAGTCGTCACCATGATTCTTGAATGCAATGTGAACGTCAAAGATTACCGGTTAATGCGTTCAAAAAACTGCCTTGTCGTTCCCACAGACGGCGCCAATTTGATAATGCGCAATCTGGTAATCGCCCAATCGAACAGTAATTCACAAGAACAGAATATAAAAACACAGAATTTACGTGGTTCGATCCGGAGATCTACGTCCACGGGGAGAAAACGGCAATCGCCGAGGTGTTTCTTTCACTCCAATGTTGAGTTTACAGTGCGTGTTACAGAAAACAAAGTCCGAACCCTAATTCAGAGTTCTTTTCATCTATTTATACTACTAAACTCAAACCCTAACTAAATCCCTATAATCTTGCCCCCCAAATCTGCATGGCAGTTGGGAAAAGATCATGGGCCTTGATTCACGAAACCGATTTCATTCGCTGAATCGAATGCGTGTTGCTGGGCCTGTTGGGCTTAGGCCTTCGCTTCTGCATGGCGCGTTCGCTGAGCTGGTAAATGGGCTCAGGGTTAACCCGACCCGAAGTCAGGGTTAACCCGGCCCGAAGTAACCGGGTCATCCCTATCACATATATTTACTTTTCATGTGTGGAAATAATGTGCAACTGATAGATGACTCAGTAGCAATAGAGTATTGAAGGGTTTTTATATTCATCAGCTCTTCAGGTGTTAGAAACTAATATAACTATTGCCAGAAGGGATTCAAGAACTAATATAAGATTTTTCAACATGTTGACCAAAATGATATACCATGTGGTAATTACCTAATCAGGGATTCAAGAACTAATCTAAGATTTTTCAACATGTTGACCAAAATGATATACCATGTGGTAATTACCTAATCTGATAATTAGTTTATTTGTCTACATAAGATCTATAGAGTAAGAAAATGAAATAAGTTTATTCTATCAGAGATATATCAGTTAATTCATTCAAAATAAAGTGAAACAAGTTCTTCATATTTTAAGAGAGTGAAAAAATATTAACTAATGTAAACATGATTTAAGAACTTATCTTAAATACTTCAACATGAGACCAAAATTATATACTTTATGATGATTATCCTTCCTCCACTATGGTAGACAATAACACATTTTCAATTATATTCCTTACTTCTTTTACGTAGGCTTGGCAATGGGAGGGGAATCTCCATTCCCTGCGGGGATCCGTCCCAAGCGGAGTGTGGAATCCCTGATTTGTTCCCCCGTGGGGGTAGGGATGGACAGAGAAAAATCCCCGCCAATTTCACGAGGACGGGGACGGGGAATCCACGCGTATTAGATAGTACTTGCAAGTGCATTTCATTTAAGTTTCATTTATATTGCTTCTGTATTTCAAACTGCTAAGAAGAGCAGTTAGTTTGTTAGCTTCTAGCTCAAATGTATTTATATCTTTCCACTCCCTTGTAAACAGTCCATTTGAAATGAATGAGACTGGTTCCTCTCTCTATTTTTTCCTAGTTCTATCCTAATACCTATTTTGTGAAGGACATTTCAACACAGGTCATTCTTCTTCAAGGACATCTTGAGAATGGATTATGTGTGTTTACTCCAGCTTCTGAAGCCCCTTTCAGCCAATTCATACACATTGTAATTCATTTGATTGTATTGTTGTCTGTACTCTTACTTCCAATGACAATTGACATGTTAGTTCTCAATTTTGTTATCAAAACTTGTAACATCAAACTACTTAATAAGAGAACTATTCTGTCTGCAAAGCTTGTTGTATGGAAAACTTCATCATTTTTCTTTTCCTCAGTCTACTTCCATATATTCATCACCTCTTGAACTTGTTCATTCAGACTTATGAGGACCTGCTCCCACCCTTTCATCCAGTGGTTATAGGTATTACATCAGTTTTATTGATTCTTATTCCAAGTTCACATGCATTTTCTTGTTGAGGTAGAAATCAAAGGCTCTGCACACTCTTGTCACTTTCAAGAAACAAGCTGAGAAGCAAACTGGCCAGTGTATAAAGGCCTTACAATCAGATTGGGGGAGGGGGGGGGGGGGAGGGAGGGAGGAGTACAGGGCCTTTTCTGATCGTCTTTCTACAAAAGGAATTATCCATAGAGTCTCATGCCCTATGTCCATCAACAGAATAGGTCCACTAAAACACAGACATGTCGTAGATACAGGGCTGGCTTTACTTGGCCAAGCATCTGTGCTTGCAATACTAGGATGAAGCCTTTAGAGCAGTTGTGTTCATCATCAATAAACTTCCTCCCCCAACACAGTTCATTAATCCCTGCAGGAAATTTGTTCAAGGTTGTGCCTCAATAGAGTCAGCTGAAAACATTTGGGTGTCTATGTTTTCCTTTACTAAAGCCTTACAATTAACATAAACTTGACTTCAAATCCCATTCTTGTACTTTCATGGGCTATAGCCTCAATCGTAAAGGCTATAGGTGCCTTGATGCTACTGGGAGAATTTACATATGTAGAGATGTCATTTTTATGAACAAAAGTTTCCTTTTGCTACTACTCCACATGTTTCCTCCACTTTATCTTTGCCTACTGTACTACTCTTCCTTCTACCACACCTCTCCCTGTCATCCCTTCACCCAGTCTAACACAATCTACTACTTTTCCTTCTGCTGATTCCCCACTACTCACTCCTTCATATGTTGATTCCCCAATAATCCACTCTTCTAGTTCTTTTCCTAATCTTGAGAGAGACTCAATCTTAGATCATGTAGAAAGTACATCTAGAGTGCCTACTATAAACAGAGAGAGTGAGGATAACATTGGTAACACACATCACATGATTACACGAAGTAAAAATGGTGCTTTTAAGTTAAAGGTATTTGCAGCTTCTTATGAGCAAACCAATCCTTCTGTAACTCTGCTTGTTGAGAATCAGAAAAATGCAATGACAGACGAGTACCTTGGATTGCAGAGGAAGAACACATGGAAGCTGGTACCTTTGCCAACGTGAAAGCAATCAATTGAGTGCAAGTGGGTCTTCAAACTCAAAGAAAATCTAGATGGTAGCATTAACAAATACAAGGCAAGGCTTGTAGCTAAAGGGTTTCACCAACGAGCTAGGTTTGATTTCACCGAAACCTTTAGCCTGTGGTAAAACCTACTACCATTGGGATTATTCTTACTGTTGCTTTATATTTCAATTGGAAAATCAGACAGGTAGATGTGAATAACGCGTCCCTAAATGAAACTTTGGTCGAAGAGGTATATATGCAACAACCTTTCGTGTTTCATGATCCACAACATCCTGAGTTTGTTTGTAAGTTAGAAAGATCGTTGTATGGGCTCAAACAAGCGTTTAGAGCTTGGTTTGAGAAATTGAAAATGACTTTGGTCTCCTTATTTAGCTCCACCAGAACTGATAACTCCCTATTTGTCAAAATCACACACACGAGTGCCCTTTTCAAATTAGTGTATGTCAATGACATTGATTATAGGGAGCAGTGAGATTGAGATCCAACAATTTGTTCAACAAATGAATAAGTTTTTCACTCTTTAAGACTTAGGGAAACTGGATTATTTCCTTGGGATTCAAGATAAAAAAAATAACAGATGGTTTATATTTATCCCAAGGCATACATTCAGGACCTACCTTGCATAACTAAAGTGCAATTTGCTAAACCAATGTCTTCTCCTATGTCTTCTGGAACACCGTTGACTGCTTGTGGTAGTGAGTCAGTAGAGGATGCACATCTTTACTGAAGTATTGCGGGTGCTTTGCAATACATTACTATTATCAGAGCTGAGCTATCTTATGCAGTCAATAGAGTATGTCAATTCATGGAAATTACTAAAGAATTGCATTGGAAGACGGTAAAGAGGGTGCTATGTTAATTAAGTGGCACACAAGATTATGGTTTGCATCTTGACTAGTCTAATTCTTTGTCTTCAGGGTTTTTCTAACGCTGATTGGACTTCGGATTTGGACGACTGGCGCCGTACTACAGGTTACTGTTTGTTCTTCGGCAAGAACTTGTCTCTTGGCAGTCCAAGAAACAACACACAGTGTCACGGTCATCCACTGAATCTGAATATAGAAGTTCGGCAAGCTTGGCTGCTGAAGTCACTTGGGTGTAAGGCTTGTTATAGGAATATAAGCTCAACAGCTGCGAGGCCAGTTATCTGGTGTGATAATTTGAGCACTATACATCTTGCTGCAAATCCTGTTCTTCACGCCCTTACTAAACACATTGAATTGGATTTATATTTTGTTTGAGAGAAGGTACAAAAGCAACTCATTGATATCCAGCATATCCCTTTAAAGGAGCAACTTGCCGACGTCTTCACAAAGGCTAATTCAAGTTTGAGTTTTGCTTTATTGTGTAGCAAACTTAGAGTTCTAGACTTTAGAACTATACGTTTCAGAGGGGCTATTAGATAATACTTGCAAGTGCATTTCATTTAAGTTTTATTTGAGCTTCATTTGTATTTCATTGAGAATTTTATACTTTTGGTCCCACATGATACGCATCTGTTTCAAAATGGTCACAGCCTTTGCACATTTGACCCCATTGGTTTCAAACATTGCAAGTTTAGTCCCAAACGTCAATTTTTTGCATAAATGGTCCCAAAATTTTGGCAAAAGTGGTCCCAAAATTTTTTAGCCGTTAGTGTGACGAAATAACTTCAAGATTTTTGCAGTTTTGGACCCACTGTACACACTTTGTTGCGTTTTGGTCCCAACTCTCTCACTTTTGACCCCATTAAACTTAAAAAATATTTAAAAACTATAAAATAATTTAAAAAATCAGAAATTAATGTAAAAATAAAAACAAAATTCAATTCTAAAATTTATTTAAAATATCATAAAGTAACTGAAAATATTAAATTTAGAAAAATTTAGAAAAAGTAACTGAAAATTAAATTTAAAAAAATGAAAAATTTAAGTTGTTTTATAATTTTAATTTTTTTTAATTAAAAAAATCCATTTATTTTATAAAATTAGATTTTCTTAAAAACTTATTTTCTAAATTCTAAATAATTTTGTATGTTTCACAAATTACCTTAAACTCTTTTAAGAAAATTAATTTCTTCCTAAAACTACTTCGAGATTTCATAGATACTTTTACATATCTTAACTGAACTTTTTTAGATGTCAAATTTTTTTTTTTTTTAATTATTTATCGATCTATCTTTCGATTAGGGATAAAACTCTCACGTTAACGATATGATACGGGGTATTCATTAAAAAACTAAGTTGTCTACAAATGCTATTAATTATTTGTGACATACGCATGTTAATAATCAATTGCTCCCGGGGCACAAATATAACCCGTTTTATTTGAATTATTGTTATGTAAATTTTCCGAATTCTAGAACAATGCATAACATTTTAGTGACTTATAAAAGGATTATCCAAATAGGGTTGATAAATCTGTAAATTATTTTGAAATCTAAAAAAATCATTTAAAATATGTAAAAGTATCTATGAAATGTCGAAAGTATTTTTTATAAAAAATAAATGAATTTTCTTAAAAGAATTTAAAGTAACGTATGAAACATATAAAAAAATTATTTAGAACTCAAAAAATAATTTTTTAAGAAAATTTTATAAAATAAATAGACTTTTTTAATTTAGAAATTTTAAAATTTTAAAACCCTTTTAAGATAATTTAAATTTTTCAATCTTTATAATTTTAAAAATATTTCAATTTTTAGATTTTTTTTATATAAGTTTATGATTTTTAAATATTTTTTTAATCTGCTCGCCGGAATTCTTCGCACGAGTAAAGTATTAAATATTACACAAAGTAGAATCCAAATTAGAAATTTATGAAACATATAAAATTATTTAGAATTTAGAAAACAAAATTTTAAGAAAATATAATTTTATAAAATAAGTAGATTTTTTTTAATTCAAAAAATTAAAATTTTAAGACAACTTAAAATTTTCATTTTTTAAAATTTTATAAAAAATTATTTTTTTGAAAACTAATTTTTCTAAATTTAATATTTTCAGTTACTTTAAGATATTTTAAATAATTTTTACAGTTAAATTTTGTTTTTATTTTTACATTAATTTCTGATTTTTTAAATTATTTTATAGTTTTTAAATATTTTGTAAGTTTAATGGGGTCAAAAGTGAGAGAGTTGGGACCAAAACACAATAAAGTGTGTCCAATGGGACCAAAACCGCAAAAATCTTGAAGTTATGACGTCACATTAATGGCTAAAAAAATTTGGGATCACTTTTGCCAAAATGTTGGGACTATTTATGCAAAAAAATGACGTTTGGGACTAAACTTGCAACGTTTGAATCTAATGGGGTCAAAAGTGCTAGGGCTGGGACCATTTTGAAATAGGCGCGTGTCCTATGGGACCAGTGCAAAATTCTCTATTTCATTTGTGTTTCAAACTGCTAAGAAGAGCAGTTAGTTTGTTAGCTTCTAGCTCAAATGTATTTATATCTTTCCACTCCCTTTTAAACAGTTCAATCGAAATGAATGAGATTGCTTCCTCTCTGTAATTCTTTCCTAGAGAAGTTAAGTTTATTCCCTAATACCGCGAACGCGGGGACGAGGATGGGAACTTGCCCCCACCCCGTCTCGTTGCCAAGTCTACTTTTATAAGAGAATTTTTTTGATGAGTTACAATTTGCTTAGTTTAAATTAGTTGCAACTACATAATTTATTTGTAAATACTACAATATAAAAGAGGCTGATATAATTTCATCCTTCATGTTTAGCCCAAAGAACATATTATGAGTCTACTGTAGGTTTTTCAGCATTTTTCATAGGAATAAATGTTTTAGGATCAGTATCTCACTAACATTCAAAACACTATAATATTGAAGTTATTGAATGCTAGATGGATCCACAAAAACAGAAATAAGCTTTGATGTGACAATCATATTTCATCTTGCTACTTTATTATTAACAGAAAGTACATAATTTGAGTTATGAAAAAGAAAAAGACATGACGTGGTCATGGAAAAGAGTTATTCATGCTTACATAATGATATTTTAATATATTTTTCGATATAGTGTTATTTTGGGATTGCTACACCAGATACAAACAGTGCCAATGTTACAGTTGTGAAGCGTGTTCAAAGAATATTACACAACATTTCAATTTGAATAGAAGTATAAGAAAAAAGTTCGGTTGAATAGTAAAGAATTTTATGCTCAAAATTTGTATTACTAAGCAAAATATTCTGAAAAAAAATCATTGAGCCAAACATAAAAGGGAAATTGTACCATTGCTATATAAGATTAACCGATTAAGTATTAGAGCTAATCTCAAGAGATTTCATAGGTGCACAATATACTTAGGACACTTAATATGATCTTTCGTTAGAATCATCATCAAATCAGTAATCTATGAGAAAATACTGAAAATTTATTACTTAAAAGATAAGTATAAGTTCAACAAAAGAGAACAATTTTCAAGCAAATCTGATGTTTTAAGTTGGGATTAACAAATAGATATGTTATACGAACTACACATAAAAAGAAAATAGTTATTGACAACGTATGAAAATGAAACTTATCTACTAAAAATTCTTCGTGAGGCCGAGATCTCGTGATTCCATACCAAATAAACAATTATTTTCAATTTCAATTGTCACGATGATCTATTTTCTCTATGAAAGAAGTTGCGTTTGATGGTGTATCAGACGACCACTATGAAGATTTGAGAGGGAGAAGTGAGGGCTAATGGATAAGAAGAGACAGCGACGGAAAAAAGGCGAGAGTGAAAACAAAAGAGATTCTCCAACCGTTCTTCTATATTTGTTTTGTTTTATTTTATTTTTGGGTTTTTTACCTTTTAGATGGAGTGTGAGCAACTTTTTTCTTTTCAAACACTATTATTACTATAAAATTCCTACTTACTACTATTAAACAAAAATCGCAGGCACACGTAGCCATCATATATCGCACCTCAGTCCTTTTTTTTCGAATTAACATGTGTTAACTTCTCGGAGAAAATGTTCGGAACTGCCTTTTGGAAATTGGATATGTTCAGTTATAAAACTCCCACAATACCATGCATATATTTTTCCATACCAATTTCAAACTTATTAAACTTTATTTAAATTTCAGCAATTTCATTGCAAGCTCCACATCTTTTGTCAAATTCTTTTTACTTTATATTTAAAATTTAACTTAAAACATACGAAAGCGTGTAAGTCGATATTTATTTTTTCTTTGCCTATGCATTTAAGAAACCGTCTTTCCAAATCTTTTCTCAGATTTTCGGCCGCCTCTCAAACTACCATGCAGTTCCTTCCTTCGGCTCAAAATCTGATTAAGCCTTCCAATTTCCGGCCATCTTTTCCAACCGCACTCGCACTTCGATTTTTTCTACTCGCATTCTGGCCTTCTTCTCCAATGGACTCTCCGGCCGAGTTCAATTTTTTAAACCTCAAATTTTCATGATTATTGTTGAGGCTAATTTTCATGGTGTTTCATATTAAAGTGAATTGCTTTCCAGAGTGTGAATTACTTTCCACAGTTATTATTTCTTTGCTACATTAAAAACCCCCTTTCTTTCTTTCGTTTTCTTTGGAGAGGGTCCTTGGTTAATTTTGTGATTATGGAAAATGTAGTGTTTTTGAAAGGATGCTCAAGATTTTGTAGTGATGCTCAACATTTTGGTAGATTCATCATTTCTTACCCAAACATTTAAATTGTGGGTAAAAGATATATATGTGTGGATAAATATTTTAACCCACACATAATAAAAGTGTAGACATGTGTCACTATAGAACAATAGAGAAAAGTCTTTACCCACACATACATTTATGTGAGGGTGAACATTTATACTTTTAGTCACACATGTATGAGTCGGCAAGTGCTTGAGATATGTGTAGGAATTGAGTCTCCTTATTTTGTAATGATGATATGGCAATGACTTCGGTATGACATGTCATACCAGTCAACTGATATTGTTGACATGTCATATCACATGCAATTTGCTTTTGTGTTATTATGTGTGTGCACAATTCTTCACGATAATATTTTCTTACGATGTAGGAAAAAGTTGCATTTTCTCGGCCGTTATAATTCTATCAATTAGCTTTATAAAGAAATATTAGATCGAAAACTGAATATAACTCGAGTATCACAATACGATAAAGTAAAGATTATCAACAAAGTGACATCATTCAAACAATGTCTCAAACGAAATGAAATCAAATATATTGCACTTGGGTACATATATAACTGTTGCTACATAATCTTTGGATACATGAAAATAGTAAAATAAAAATTACACAAATAGTGTTTCATGAATAATATTTATATTGTTCAGCCATGTGCTAAGCCACAAGTATTGTAATTCCATAACTGTTGTTTTTAGCTTTAATATCTTGAACCCTGCATAGTTCTCTAGAATCAAATTCCACAAAGGGTATGTAGCAGCAATTGGAGATGGTCCTTGTTCTCAACATCTACAAAAGAAAAATCATAGCTAAAAAGATAACAAAAACACATGGTAGGTTTACTTTGTATAAGGCTGATAATTCATAGCAGCTGGAAAAGAAAACTGAAGGTACATCAGATACAAAGTTTCTTTGTAGCCCCTGCAAAAAAATACACCAAGATATAAACAAAAAGACAAATTACTAGACAGTAAAAACTACTAAATTTGTAATATTTGTTTCTTGACCCAAAAGAAACTACCTATCTACAATAGGGTTCAAATTTATTAGTGTGCACATTTATTCTAAATTTTGAATGAGGAAATGTCTATGAAACCAAAATTAGAAAAAAAAAAGGAATAAAAAAGAAACACGAACTATGTTCAAATACTCAAGTTTAGTCAAACTACATGCCAGAAAAAAGCTGAGTAGGTTTAAATTTCTTCACACAATCCTAGGGAAAAATGATTAAAAACTAACAAAGAAAAGTATAAATATTACAGAAAGCTTTAAGATAATTTTAGAATATGAAATATACTTTCAAAGAATAGGTATAGAAATAGTAATCTAAGCAAAAACTTTAGAACTATCATCATTTTACTTCTCCTTAATTCCCTGTTTTAATTTCATTTTTGTCATAATCATCTAGACCATCTACCTTAAACCATGTATTATCAAAACATGCCATGCATTGTGATTAGTTCTCAAGAGCAAGTCTTCCAAGTTTCAGCTAAGTACCTAAAGCCTCGCCAAAACCCAACAGGGAGTATCACTTGATAAATCTCTAAGCTTGTTTACTACCTGTTGCTGGATATGGAAAGTAGATGGAACTTTATTTTGAAACTTGGAATTATTCCTCGCAGACCATAAGTACTAGAACACAAGGAAAGGAAGGGTAATGCAGATGTGTTCCGAGTTCTGTTTTTTTGGAAAACCATAGGTTTATGATATTGACAACAGATATATCACGAGGCACAATAATGTGGAACAGATTAGCAAAGTATGTCCACACTTACCAAGAAACAGGGCACTGAACAAAGGTATGGTTAGTCTCTTCACAAGATTTATGACAAAGACGACACCAAGAGATGGCCACAAAAACTTTTTCAGTAAGATTATCATCAAGAGACATAAATTTATTGCATAATCTCTAAAGAAAGATGGATTAGGAACTGAGAATTATTTGGGCCACGTCATCGTCTGCCAAGCTGTTAAGGGCTTGGACAGTCTCAGGGAATTCCAAGCTGAAGCAAAAGTGAAAAGACCATTTGAGGACAATTTCCACACAGGGATATCATGAACATGTAAATTGATAACAACAGAACAGATCTCCTCAACTTTTATAGAAGGAAAAATTACACCCAGTTTATTACCATCCCAAGAGCCATTCAACTAATAATCGTGAACTTTTTCATCACAGTTAAAAAACCCCAGCATATTGTCATTAGGGATAGTATGAACACCATCTTTCAAACCAGAAGAAAATATTACCTTGGCCAATTCTCCAATAGATATTCTGCTCTGTAAAGTCCTGCACATTCAACAACCTTTTCTAGAAGTGTGATGGATTTCGACATATATCAACATTAGATGGATGAGACTTTCTCAAATACTTGGTATGTAAATATTGACACCATAAGGTTTTTTCTGTTCTCTGCTTCCACCAAGCATAGACAACAAAAGCTCTATTAGTGTCATACAAATTTCTTACCCCAAGTCCACCCTCCTTCTTGGGATCCTTCTTGGGAAAGCAAAGCTTATCCCAAGAAGCCCAATGAATTTACTTATGCTCTGCATTAGAACCCCAAAGGAATCCATCAAACAACCTGTGAAATCTTTCATAACAGACTTAGTAGCTCCAATTACTCTCAAGGTATGCATGGGGATAGAGTTTAGGACACTTCTAATGAGTTCTAGCCTCCCCCCTATGCTTAAAAACAATTTGTCCCAACCTCTAAGTCTATCATTGATTTTTTCAAAATGTTCTTGAAATAAGTTATTCTTCACCCTACCTTTGAAAAGAGGCACCCCCAAATACTTGAAAGGCAACTTTTCTTCAACAAACTTAGAAAGGGTCAAACTCTTATGTTTATTATAAGCAGAGACATGTTTGCCAAAGATAACAGTGCTTTTGGAGTAATTATTTTTTTGCCCAGAGGCTTTTTGAAACCTAACAAGAAATATGAATAGTTTTTTGAAAGCAGAAACTTTGGCAGAGGAAAAAACAACCGTATAATCAGCAAAGGATAAAGATGGAATAGACATTCCTCTTTTATTGAATCTTAACTCATGGTAAATCTCAAAAGGCTCCATAATACCATAAGACATAATATTAGAGAAAATAGCAAACAAGCTAGGTGAGAGGGGATCCCCTTGCCTAATACCTCTACTAGACTTGAAAAATCCAGTAAGAGTGAATCACAAGAGAAAACCATGAGTTCTTAGTAGCATTAGCAATATAAGTCATGGAAAGCTCAGAAAATCCCATTAGTCTCAGAATCTTATAAAGAACAGACCATTCAATTTTTGTCATATGCCTTCTCCAAGCCAATTCTAAGAATCATCTTACCATTTTTGCTCTTGGTATTGAGCTCATGGACCATCTCCTGAGCAAGAATTATATTATCAGCAATATCTCTAGTGGGAACAAAGCCACTTTGAGCATTAGGAATCAATGTAGGGAGGAGAGTAGCTAACCTATTATTAACCAGACTATTTTATTGATCATATTGCAAAGGCTTATTGGTCTAAAATCTACCCAACTAGTAGGGTGAGTTTTCTTAGGAATGAGTGTTATTGATGTGGAAGTGAAGCTTCTAGGCATAGGCACACCTAGAAAAAACTCTTGAACAACCTCAAGCATATCATCCTTGATTATATCCCAAAAACACTGATAAAACAGGGCTAAAAACCCATCTGGGCCAACCATATTGTCCTTATCAATGCCGTTGACCACTTCATAGACCTCAACCAGACTAGGAGGGCAACAAAGTTTAAGAGAGTCTTCCTCATTCACTATAGGTTTTATAGTACTGAAAATATCACTATCCAAATCAAAATGATCAGTGGTAAACATTTTTTAAAGAAATCACAAGAAGTTTTACATATCTGATCAGGCTACTTAATGATCACATCATCTACCTTAATTTCATTGATCCTGCTTTTAAACTTTTTTTGTTAACTAAAACATGGAAATAGGAAGTATTTTTCTCTCCCTCCCTAAGCCATTTATAGGTAGATTTTTGTTTCCAGAATGATTCCTCTAAAGCCAAAGCAAATGACAATTCAACTTGCTTTTTCTTAAGAGAGATCAAAGGAGAATTATAAATCAATATTAATGGGATCATTCCACATCACCCAAATCTTGCCGTTACAGTTTCAAACCACATTTCTAAAACCCAAACTATGCTACAAAGAAATGGTCTATCTCAGTAGCTTTAGTTTCAAGAATAGCACAAACATCCGGCTTTTTCTTTCTATTAAATTCTTTAAGTAAGCTGATTTTTTTATTCCCAAGGCCCCTCACATGAACACAGTTCCCCTTCTTGTTTGCATAACAAGAGGGACAACTGTCTTCTTTTTTCTTTTCTTATTTTTCTTCTTAACATGTTTTTTCCTCTAGTCTGTATTCAATCCCTCATCACAGGAGATGGACTCCATTTCTGCCTCATCCTCCTCATCAATTAGCTCATGGAAAGGAGACATATAAACACAAGAATTAGTTTCATCAACAGAAATAGCATGATCATTTAGTATAGATTCATCACCGTCAGTGTGCAAAGACAGTTTTGAAAACGAGTTCCCAGGCACCTAAATATCCTCAATTAGATCAAAAGAGATCCTCTTAGACCCCTTAGCACTGTCCTTAATCAAAGAATTAGTTCCATTAGAAGTACCAGCAATGCCAGCATTCACTTGGGGAAGAT
The DNA here is from genome assembly GCA_958295605.1 of Ajuga chamaepitys. Taxonomy (NCBI): domain Eukaryota; kingdom Viridiplantae; phylum Streptophyta; class Magnoliopsida; order Lamiales; family Lamiaceae; genus Ajuga; species Ajuga chamaepitys. The sequence continues at coordinate 27,147,590 of OY282496.1, read as the reverse complement.
TTCCTTAGTTAAAAGGGCCAATAGGAATGGAGGCCACTCATTTTCCATTATCTATAGCTTTGCTGTTGAGAGGGTTTCCTTTATCCAGAAACCCCTCAGTAGACAAACTCTTTTCCATCCTATCCAAACGGCTACCAGTTTCCACTCCCAGCCCCTTTTTCAAAACCCCAGAGAGGTTCTTTTCTATGCTATTGGTACACACATCATTGGTCCCAATTTCCTCTACATTACTAGCTTTAGGAACCCAATGCTTCTCGGGAGGCTTTTTAGAGGGCATATTTTTCAAAAAATCAGTTTTCAAAGCAATTTTCCGTTTATATTCTTCATTAAAGCAATCTAGAGCAATATGACCCAAATGCTTACACTTAGAACAATAGTGTGGAGTTTTATCAAAAAATACTTTATGTGTTAACAAACTGTCACCACATCCTATAAATATTTCCTTAGCCTTGGGTTTGGTGAGATCTAGCTCCACACACACCCTGGCCAAACTGGGCCTGGTGCGGTGGGCGATGGCTTCATCAATCCTCAAGGGTTTTCCAAGCAACGATGCAATTCTAAACAGAGCTTTTTTTATCAAAAAGATGTAAGGGTAACTCAGGAAAAGAGACCCGTGCAAGAACAAAAGGGATTCAGATTTGGTATCAAAATTTTTATTCCACTTAAAAACCCTCATAGGATAACCCCCAACGTGGACAATTTGCTTCGCCCAAAACCTTTGGTAGTCATCTTCACTACTAAATTTCAATATAATGTGTTTAATACTAATAGCACCTATGAAAACTTATCCTACAAATCCAAAACCAGACAAATTGGATCTGTTATTCTTAAAAGAAGGACTACCTTGCGAAAAATTGCCAATCAAGACAAAATGACACTTTCTCACAAACAGATCTATTTTTGTATCAGAGAACTGAACAATCAGATTTCCTCTGTAAATTTCGGTGCAGCCTAAGCCATCAGCTGCCACGAGGTCGAAAAGCTTCTTCGCTGCAGATTTAGCATGCGCCACCGACATGAACGAAGTTCGTTGCATGGTAAGGTTTATGGGTATAGCCGAATCCTTTTCTGGTAGATTAGGGAAATTCCCCCCTCGACGGTAGACGCGAGCGAGAAGCTCGTCATCGTCACCATGAGAGGAGCAACGAGAAGGGTTGCACACGGCTAGAGTTTTCGTTGAGGAAGAGAGAGAAGGTCTCAAAAGCTAGAAGTCTTTTTATAATCTCTATTTCTTTTTTTTTTTCCTCAAACGATAGAAATTTCATTAACATGACCAATGGGTCAAAAAGCTCGTTAGAACTACCGAAGTAATCCAACCTGAACCAGGGAGCCCCAAGCAACAATCCCAAAAGTGTGTTGGGGTCCAAAATCCTCCTAAAAAGGAGAAAAGGCACTCCAATAGGGGAGACAAAATATTTCCACAAGGGAAACTATGCTTCGATCAGAATCAAAGATAAAGACATACGATATAATACAAAACCTATCTAGCCAGAACTGATGCTAAGCAACCTACCGCCAGACATTATTTTTTCTTGAATCCGTCTTTATCAAAGAAAAAGAAAGAACTAGCCGAACAAATCTAAAGTAAAACCAAGCAAGAACAGTAAAAAAAGAAATGCAGCAACAGAAATGAAAATGAATCCTTCCCCCTTCCAAAGCTTGAAAATCGTCGTCTTACATCTCCTCCGTCCCTCCACCAACGTCGACCGGTAGCCCCCCATTGCAGCGGCAAGGCGGCCTACAAGCACCGGCCACCGTCTTCCCATGAACCACACAAATCATTAGGGAAGAGATGTCGAAACTGATCTGACAATAAAAACCAACATCAGATCTAGACTCAACGAAATGTAGGGGGGGGGGGGGGGGAGATGAGGGTTGCCACCATCTTCAAGTCAGCTGACGTAAATGGTGGGTTGAGGTGGGGGAAGGAATGGGCGGCGGCCCAAGTGAAAGGGGGAGGGGAGAAAAAAACTAGGGTTTGGATTTTTTATTTTTTTTTATTTTTTTCTCTAAAGAGAAGGTGGACTCTCTCTATAAAAGGGGGTGGCCTTTGAAAGTACTAATGGGAAATAGAATCTCTATTTCTTATACCTATTATAGTAGTACATAAATGACTATGTTGCAAAACTCTCTGACTAATTGCGATTAATTCCCGCCTAGGCGTTAGACTCTCATTGACAATTTATATTTATTTTTCGATTTTTTTCCACCTAATCACACTTATACCTCGATTAACCCTGTCTAGTCCCATGAAACATCTTAGTGTGATTTTCATGTATTTTTGTGGTGGAAGCTCTAGCCATAATACTGAACTTTGTTTTCTTTAACCGATTTGAGATCCCGGAATATCTTGCTCAATTGTAGTATGTGTTACTCCCTCCGTTCCACAATAGATGATGTTTTAGCTCCATAGTGATTTTCCAAAATACTTGATGTTTTACCTTTTTTCTATCATTTCTCTCAATTTCGCCCTTATGTGAATCTTAAAATATCTTTTACTTTTCAACCTCCTGATTTAATTAAATCTTATCACCACAAAATCTTCCCAATCTTTCTCTTAATTACGGGTACTCTTTTTTTTTCTTCTTCTTTTTCATTCCGTCAATTTAGTTTACATATTTTTCTTCTTTTTTTTCTAAAAAATATTTCTGTCTTTTTTCTTTTCCAAATCACCATGAATACGGGTATGAAGGCAGAAGATAGAGATTTAAAGACAGACACAAAGGCAGAAGATAGGGATTTAAAGGCATGTGCGGATATAGTTGTGAAGACGGAAGAGAAAGAACAAAAAATAATCAATCTGCAAGATGATTGCGGATTTGACTTAAACAAGTTTTACATTGATGAAGGAGAGCTCCATGTCAACCCAGAAATTCAGAAAGTGATTGTAACAATGCTGAAATTTTTTCTTCCAAAGTACTTTTAATTGTAGATTCATTGTTAGAATATGTTGGCAATTGGAAAAAAATATGCATCAAGAAGATTTATGTTCCACAATTTACTGTTATGTTTTGATGATTTTGATTGAAGTGAAATAGAATAATTTTTAGTTTACTGTGTTTTCGTTTTCTGTTGATGATCCACAAGAATGTGTTTTTTTAGGTTTGATGATCAACGATTTAATTTTTTATGATTAATGTCTTTTAGTTTAGTGTAAGATACAGCAACATACATTACTTTCTAACTCTATATGGCAATCTCCTATCATTTGCCAACAAAGTACAGAGACATATAGGTTGGGAATTTAAATGGTTTTTACTTTATGATGCATATATAGGCTTAATGCAGAATGTTTTTATTTCCATGTTTCTTTCCCACACTTTTTTTGCTATGCATATTCTTTAAACATTTGATACAGTATGAATTCATCACTAAGAGCAACAAATGTTGATACAATGAATAAAAAATCACACAAAAAAACTTGTTTATTAGACAATAGAAATACTACTCTTACAATTTAAACTTGCGCTAACATAGTAATTACATTTTGAACAATGGCTAAATCACAAGTAATTGTTTTAGGAAGATGGCCTTCCTTTTCCAATCCAGTCTTATTTATATGTGGAATTTTGTACTTATTGGAGCCTCGAACAATCATAATTTCTCGCATGCAGAGTTGCAAACTCAAGAAAACATGGTCAACTTTTCTTGTCGGGTATTCATCAAAAGACTTGCGAACTGCATTGATTAGATCTTCAATGGTCTTCGGACTCGTCTTATGTTGTAATGATTGAATGGCGCTAAAGAACCCAAGATCCAGAATATTTAAATCAGGAGAATTTGATGGTTGACATACTAATCTTATGTCAAAACCATTCTTTGTAGCGGCTGTGTGAAACTCAACATCATTTGGATTAACACGAGTTCTTGCATTATCTTGTTGAATGAAGATAGTGTTTCTTATATCCTCTCTTGGCCACACCTCTTGAACTTTAGGTAGAACCCTTTCAATTAAATATGCCTTTATTGTCTCTCTTTTGACTGAGGTAATCGGTTTGATCTCCAAAGTCCCTGCATCTCTATTTCTACTACTTCTCTGAGCCGGCTGCAAGGTGATAAAAGGGAACACCCCTATTTTTCCAGAAAAAACTTCATTTCCTTCGTCGTCAAATCTTGGGCGTGCCATAGCAACTAGAAACATTACTTTTCCAATATAATTTTTACTCTGGCAAGTGCGCAAAGGCTCTTCTTCATCCGGAAGCAAGTAATAAGTTTCACATTTTTTTGTCATATAAAACCATTTTTCATCGATATGAACCATATTATACATACCAACAAACTTTGGCTCATGGGACAAACTATTTTGTTCTAGCATTGACATGCAAAATTCTAAGCGAGCTCTTTTATGTTCTTCTTTTAGATATGGCTTGATGGAGTTTGAGTGGCGCCGAAGAAGACCCAGTTTCAAAGATCTGTGTAATGTCGTCTTACTCATTTCTAACTTATTGGCAAGTGATGCCAAAGTTGTTCGTTCACGCAAGGGGACTGCAGCCACTCGATTAAGATCAACTTGAACTCTTTTACGTCCACAATTTCCCTTTCTATGGGACACTTTAACTGATGTCCCATCTGGAGTTTCTTTTGCTCTTTTCCATATCCGCTGAACTGTTTGTATAGATACTGAAAATATGGTTGACACCTCTTTTGTTGTATCTCGTTTCAGCTTTCCATTGACACTTCTTGACAATAAAGCATTGTAAATTCTCCATCTTTCTCCATTAGACAACATTCGCTTCTTTTTTTGTACATTAGATGCTTCCGGATTTTCTGTAATTTACCCAATAAAAATATAAAGAAAAATAGAAATAGAAAAGTAAAATATGGAAAAATGCAATCACCTAGACCACTGAGTACACTATTCATCACAAGAATAAATTAAACATTGATCTCAACAATAGAAAAAAAAAATACTCGTAATTCAATCACAACTTATAAGCAAAGTCAACAATAGAAAAAAAAAAAAAATAGCAATTCTCATTTACTTGACGGATCATCTAAATCAAAACTTAATTTACAATGATGCTTTAATAGTAATGCTCATGTACACTTCAATTAATAAGCTAAAAGTCAACAACAATTGCTCTTATTTAATTTACTAACTTTTCAACAGCATATCAGAAGCATAACTCATTAAAAACTCCACCATTCTCTCTGTCTCATTCGCAAATCTCACATCATCAATTTCTCTCTCTCTACAATGTTTCCGGTTGTGATTTCAGGAGGAAATGAACAGAGTTTATTTGCGCAACATTTAAAATATGGTAATCTAAAATACTTCATCAATCTGTATAAATATATGACTTGTAATTATTGCATCTATTATTTCTTTTTTTAAAAACATGACAGATACATAAACACATCAATATTGAAATTAAATTCTACTACCCGAACTCGCAGCGGGATCATCTTCGTCTTCATCTTCTTCTTGTAGCTGATCGACTTCTAATGATGGTGTAACTGCCACTGGTGTAGAACCCTCGATCTCCACATCTGAGTACACTGGAGTAGAATTTAAGTCAAATAAAAATTCTTCTTCATTGCTTCTATTTGCACTATTTGTGGCCATGAATATGATTGTTCTTTGATAATCCGTAGATTATCAAAACATATAAGCAATAAATAAGCTGTAGAAAATTTTGAATTTGGCTCCATAAAAGAATTTGATTATTTTTAACTCGCTCCAAATTTGAATTTTGAAAGAATGAAGAACAAATTTGATTATTTTTCATTCTGGCTCCAAATTTAAATTTTGGAAGAGTGAAAGAAAAAAATTGTTCCGTTTTTATGCAGAGAAGAGAGATAAAAAGGAGAGAGAGGAGATGATAAGCGTGAATTGTGAGAGAAGAACGGAATTGTGAGAGATTGATGTCGACCTTACCTTTTCGGTCATTCCGGCGACGGTCACGCCCCCAGCAGCGATCTATTTCAGATCTGCGCTTTCATGGCAGCTCTCGGTTTTCTGCGTTTCATTCGCCGCCGGTCGCAGGGCCCTCGGTTTGGATTCAGGATCTGAACTTGTTCAGATCGATTTTGGTTCGGCCGGCTTGCGACGAGCCCGCGCCTTCTTGCAGCACGAACAGGTGAGCCCCTGCTTTCTCACTGAGTCAGGACGATTCAACTCAGTGAGTCGACACCTCACTGAGTCAGGTTCATCCGGACCGGTTCGTCGGTGAACCGGGTCTGTTTACAGGAGGCCGTCTATTGGGTTTTTCTGATTATTTTGTTTTGCTTCTTGCTGATTTTCTGGTTTCAGTTAGAGGAGGCCGTTTATTGGGTTGTTCTGATTATTTATTTTGCTTCCTGCTGATTTTCTGGTTTCGATGATATGATCATGGGCTGCTTTGTTTTCATTGGTGAGGATTTTTCTCGTTTTGGAATTTGTTGTCGGGTCATACTCATAGGTTTGATAGCTCTGAGCTAAGGCATTGAAATCATCAGAGGGATTTTTGGACTCACACGGATGTGAGGAGCGTTGCTAATCCCCCACGCTCGGGTTTCGTGACATAGAGCAACATGTTTGGGAGCTCGACCTATGTCTTTTGTTCGACGATAATTCCAAATCAGTTATTCTCTCCAACCGAACCGGCCAGTTCCAGTTTTCATTTGCTCTAAATTGACTGTCTTGTAATTGCTTTATCTTCATTAGTCAATTTTAGTTTTATTTAGAATACCTTTATCTGCCGGCTTGTGGCATGAAAAGGTTTTTCGTTCGACTTTTTTGTGAGTGATCGCCCTGTGGTCTCCACATTTCTGGTTCCTTTGTTTTCTTTTCTTTATTTATAATACTACCTATTCAGTGAGAGAGAAAGGAAATTACCTGGGGGTATAATTAGTAATATATTTGTTTCTTAATTCTTTCCTTTTTTTCTAAAACATCATCTATTGTGGAACGGAGGGAGTAATAAATAGTTGAGGATTTCCTATGCATATATTTCTATATATAGCATAGCATATCTCCATGTTACCATGTGAGAGTTGAAGTCCCAATGTCCCCTAGTCAACTTTTTCTTTGTTTTTTTATTATTTAATTGTGACATAAAATATCATTAATGTATAAATGGTTACTCTCACCTTACATCAAGAGTTTTCTTTATCTAATTAAATTTGCGCAAAACCGATCTCCATTACTATGGCTGAATGAAAAACTAGTTTGCCACTATATTTCCTTCCCAAGGTGTGGTGTAAAAGGATATACTATCTGCTGTAAATTAGGTTCCTCCATTACCCTGGATATCTCATTCGTGTTACATTTAATTTAATACACCGTACATATTAATTTTTAAAATTAAACAATACACATATTAATTAGTAAATATACTAAAATACAAGATGAAACATCAAACTGTAAATAATCTCATATGATCTAATGCACGTACCCAAGCTAAAAAATTCGTTAACTACATCCCTTCATCCTCGACATAAGTGACTACCTGTAGAATGTGTGTTCTCACACTACTAGAAATAAGATTTTTACCACTACAAAATGTAGTTACAAAAAAAGGAGAGTAGTCACAAAAATACTTTTAGTAACTAAATATGTAGTTACATATTAATTTTTAAAATTAAACAATACACATATTAATTAGTAAATATACTAAAATACAAGATGAAACATCAAACTGTAAATAATCTCATATGATCTAATGCACGTACCCAAGCTAAAAAATTCGTTAACTACATCCCTTCATCCTCGACATAAGTGACTACCTGTAGAATGTGTGTTCTCACACTACTAGAAATAAGATTTTTTACCACTACAAAATGTAGTTACAAAAAAAGGAGAGTAGTCACAAAAATACTTTTAGTAACTAAATATCTAAAAATAGTTACTGTAGGGTAGTCACTTATAATAAGACACAAAAAGTTTTTTTTGCAACTACTTTGTAGTTACTAATGTATTTGTAACTATTTTTTGCAACTACTTTGTAGTTACTAATATATCTGTAACTACAAGTAGTTGCAAAAGAGCTTGTCATATTGTAGCAAATTTGGTTAAAATTGTATGAAATACTTTATGCAAAAGGGGATATTTTTAGTAATCACTCTTGTAGTTGCAAAAGACTAGTAGCAAATGCCTTTTTTTTCTTGTAGTGTCACCTGCCTACAGTGTGCCATAAAGGATCCACCGCTGGGGTAGATCCTTCAACGGTGGACCCATAGACTCCTTCCTTGATTCCCATAAAAATTTGTTACTATATAGGTGTATTTTAGTCAGTTGTAATACAACTAAATAAAATAAAATAATAATTTTATTATTTAACTTGAATAATTATTTAATAATAATCAACGGATGTGTGTTTAAGTGTAAATAATAGTGATAAAGATTAAAAAAAAAGGGAATGTAGATAAATTGTATCTTAATTATTCATTTTTTTTGTAATTAAATCAATTTATTGATTTCATCAATATTCATACTTTCTAGTGTTATTTATAAAGTTGAGTATTATTGAAACTCATGGACAAACTAAAGGGTCCTAGAGTGGTGCTCCACCCTTTTTTATTGTCCAAGTTTTTATTTTCTAATGTAATTTATCTAATATTTTAAATTTAGAGTCTAATATATGGGAGTTTATTTTTCAGTCTCCTTAAAAGTGTGCCCTTACTTTGTATAAATTTTTTAATCTAATCAAGTATAATTCAAGAAGCTTACCCGGTAAAAGAAATTCATAGATTTAACTGTAGTTGGACCCCCTCGACAAAATTTCTAAGTCCGTCACTAAATGGACCCATACTCATTCATAGGAACAAGTACTAGAAATAGCCGAGAAATAAGTTGAAAATAACCACAACCTACGTAACAAAAATTTACGTGGAAAACTCCAACATGGAGAAAAACCACGGCTAGAGGTGCCCAATCAGTTCTGTTCCGTATCGCCGATTCCGGAACCGTTGACCCCTGGAACCGGAACCTAACCGTAGTATAAGCGGTTACGATTTCGATTTAAATTTGTCTTAAAATTGTCGGTTCGGTTCCAAACTGTTGGTTCAATGCCGATTTCTTTTTTTATTTTTTAATTTAGAACAATTTATTAAAAAAAAAAAGAAAAAAAATTGGATAATAAAATGCAATTGAGTAATTGATATCAAAATCTAGACCAATTTGTTAAGATAAATCATTCTTACATAATACAAATTGTAGAATTACGATTTACAATTAAAAAATATTATACTAAAGTCTAAAACAAGAAGATAAGAAAAAACACCATGCAGAAAAAGAAGTCTTAATACCTATTTACAAGCATAAAAATCCTCCTAGCTGAGAATTCCCACACACAATCAAAATAAATATACAAGAAAATTGTAAGAACAAATCCCTATCTCCGCATTTACTATGTGGATAAATCCTAGATTGTCAAATCAAAATTGACAAAAAATGCAACAAAACAGAGGCAGAATGTAAACAAATTAAAGAAAAAGAAAAGGATAGCTCAATTGACACCTCTTAAAACGCTCATCGATCACTGCAGACAAAGAAAAGCCAAATAAAGGAGCAACAATACCAGTCCTCATAAAAAAATTTAGAAGGATACTTCAAAATCTGTTTCCCTAGAACGATACTTCAAATTTAGAAGGAAACTTGAAAATCTGATAAAAAATAAAAATTGTGTAAATATTTTTTTTTTTAAAAAAAAGACTAAATAATACCGAGAACTGAACTGTCAGTTCACGATTTAGGGATAAGGGGAATTGGAACCGAACCGTACGTATATCGGTTACGGTTCAAGTTTGGAACTGAAACCGGGTCAACGCTTTTCAAATTCGTTGACCATAGGTTCGAACTTGTACCAGTTCTGGGTTCCCAATTTTTCTGGACACCTTTAACCACGATCATAAGAAAAGAAATAATATTATGTAAAATTACAATGACACATCTTGTTCTTCTCTGTAACGAATCATACTTTCATTTAACAAACACTATTACAATATCTAAAATTGTTGAATTGTTTTTAAAAAAAATTAGTTTAACTGAAAAAAATAAAAATCATAACATTATAAACAAATTTAAAAATGCATTTAAAATAGTAAAGAAATGTTGGGATTATTTTTACAAATTTCTATTTTATCAAAAAATATTTAGAAATCATATTTGAAAATTATAAAATTCTTTAAAAATATCTAAAAAATGTAAGAATTATTTGTAAAAAAAAATCTAATTTACTAAAAAAATATTTAAAATTCTAAAATTATCTTTAAAAAAATAAAAATTCACTTAAAATATTAAATAAATGTTGGAATTGTTTTAATAAATTTTAATTTTATAAAAAAAATTAAAAATTACAAAAGTATTTTAAAAATATGAAAATTATTTTATAAAATTATGAATATTCTTTTAAAATATCTGAAAAATTGTTAGAATTAATTTTAAAAGTTCTATTTTTATAAAATGATATTTGAAAATCATAAATTATTTTTGAAATTCTAAGAATTCATTAAAAATATTTGAAAAATTATTGGAATATCTAAAAATTCATTTAGAATATCTAAAAAAAGTTGGAATTTTTTAGAATTTCAGTTTTTTTTAAAAAAATAAAAAATAAAAAATTGTAAAATTATTTAAAAGAACAGGAATTTTTTGTACTATTATGAAACTAGACTCTTATTTTGAGATGTTGGAAATATTCTTTTTATGGATTCAACCTCAATTAAATTTCTTTTCAGTTTTAAAAATTAATGTTCAGCTATTCGTACATAAAATTCTTCAAGTTCAGTGGTCATACTTATGAATATAGTTCAAATGCATTAAAAGAAAGCAAAAATTAAAACGAGGGCATAATTCAAATGAACTTTTATAAATTTTTATGTTGTAAATATTGATTTCATTTAAGTAATATCATTATATGCATGAGATAAGGCACAACTTGTATAAGACTTGATTTTCTCACACATTCTGGTTTTCAAGTTTCTATAGTCATACGTAGCAAACCCTACCGATAAATTTGGCATTAAAAAACATGTTATGTTTATTAAGCACCTGCAATTTAAAAAATGTTGATTTTTTTCCTTTTATTTAACTTGACTAGTAAGCATTAGAAAATAACAAAGCATATTATGTATAATATGAAAAGTTTATAATTTTAAGATTTTTTTAAATAAATTTATGATTTTTAAATATTATTTAATAATATTACTTTTTTAAAAAAATAATTCCAACATTGTCATAATTTTTTTAGATGAATTTTTAGAATTTTAGAAATAATTTTTAGACTTTTAAATATTTTTATGATTTTTAAATATTCTTTCATAAAAAAAAAAAATTCATTAGTTTAAAAATAATTAAATGAATTTTTAGAATTTTAAAAATAATTTACAGATTTTTTTTAAGGATTTTATCATTTTTAAATTTTTAATAAAATGATTTTTTTTTAATACTGTTAATATTTTTCCGATATTTAATCATTGTTTAAAATTTTAGAAATACTGTTTAATTTTTTAAATAATTTTTTGATCTTTAAGATATTCTTTTAATATTTTTTAATTTTCTCGCTGGAAAAGCTAAAGTAGGGTTGCAAACGAAAAAATTCGCGATTTACAGGTTGCAATCTGAAACGAAATAAAGTTTAGGTAATTAGGTGATAAACGATTATAGTACATGGTGCTTTCTGATATTAACCCTTATTTTTATTAGTTATTTGAGACTAGATTTGAGTGTTTATTGTATACTGGGTTACAATATTGAGTTTAAGCTACAACTAGAAAGCTTGCACACACAAGAAAATAAAGAGATACAACTAGAAGATAGTAAAATAATCCCCTTATAAAAATATATTAATTGAGTTCCTTTTATTTAATAAAAGTACAACTAATCAGTAAATTTTATTTGATATGAATTTCTACATATTTTCTTCATTTAAGTAATGCCTAGAAAAAAAATTACTGTTTAAATAATGAAATTCTTATTTCATTAAACTGATGGTAAAAAAATTAATTTTAATTTTATTATAAATTTATTGAATCGTTAAAAGTTCTATATATTTTTTTAATAACAATGTTTGATTGATTTGTCAGGTACAAAAGTTCTGAGCATATGTATATTTATATATCATAATTACTATTGAAATTATTTTTTATTACTTTTTTATATGTTTTATACAATGCATATATATATATTTTTTAAATTACTCTTTTTAGGAAATTTACATAACCTATATTATGACATTTGTTACACTTTCATTTTTTTTTTTTTTTACGTAAAATCAACCTCAACTATATGCCTTTTGGACCCATTTGAATAGAGGGATTGATTTATCAAGGGATTTAAAATGAATAGATTTCAAAATTCTTAGATTTGAAATCCCTGGACTTGAAATTTCTTGTTTGGATTTATGACGGATTTGTGAAAAGATTTTTAAATCTAAAATTTTCAAACTCATTGTTTGGCAAAAAACTGATACAACATTTGTAATATTCAGTTATTTTCTTTAAAGTTTAAACTCACAATTTTATAATTTTTATTAAATAAAATAATATTTATTTACATAAAAATTAATCAAATATATATATATATATATATATATATATATATATATATTTGCAATTATGTGTATACATCAATATATATATTTTATATCCCAAAAAATTATTGGAAGCATTTCACGGGAGATAAAAGAAGAAAAATAAAAGACGAATAAAAAAAATACTGGGAGCATTTAATTGGAGAACCAGAAAGAGAGAGCCAAGCCAATAAATCATAATATAAATGAAAAGAGTCCAACACAAAACAACAAGAAATCTTAAAAAGAAAGAAGTAAAGAGTATGGGCAAACCCATACAAGTCGGCTACTACAACCTAGTAGCTAGACAAAGGTAACACTGACCTCATTAAAACCCACGAATGGCAAAACCCAGTGGGAAAAAACCAGACGTGGGAAAAAGAGTACCAGTTTATCAACAATGCACTCTAAAAAATTCTAAGTAAATATCCATGTGCGCAAGCTTAGCAATATCCAAGGGGATGTGTTCGAACCAAGTATAGGGAATGTGCAACTTTGACAAAGCGTCCGCTGGTCGGTTACCTTCTCGGAAAACGTGTGACACTTGAAGCTCCATCTCTGATGCCCGATGCAGAACTCTAAGCCATCGAGCTTTTAAGCGCCAGGGAACAACTTGGGATTTGTTCTTGAAAAGGTTAACCACGTACATGGAATCACTTTCAAGCCACAAACGGTACCACCGCATGTTGTAAGCTTCTTCGCAGGCCAAGATCGCTGTTTCCAGCTTAGCTTCATAAGCATGGTCGGAGCCAAAAGCGGACGAGAAAGCTCCAAGAGACATACCGCCAAGACCGCAGAATATTGCCCCTCCGAACGTATGGCCTGTAGCGCGCCAGTGGAGCTGCCATCAATATTAACCTTGATCCATCCGGGAGACGTAATAAGCCAGAAGACCGAAGTGACCTTCAAAGGTGGACGGATCATAGGAGCCACCTTCAAACGTCGAAGAATCTGAAGCTCCGAACTATCATTCTTCATATGACAGCGAGTAAATGTTGTTGCCTCTCTAAGGGCAGACCAGATGAGGGATAAACTTTGCTGACTTGAGAAATGGATATCCTCAAACATAGAACCATTCTTGAGTGCCCATATCGTCTAAATATAAGTGACCAATGCGACCCGCCAAAGAGCAAGGACTTGTGATCCGAAATTAACCTTCATAGCCTGTAAGAAGAACTCATGAAAACTACCACATGTTTCAATAGTAAGTCCAAAAGCCCACATGATCTTATTCAGAATGGCAGAAGAAAATGAAAAAAATAACAGGATATGATATCGCCACACAAATTCATCAGAATTGTTTGGCATAATAACATAAGAAGTAATATCCTTGACCACTTTCGGAAATGAAACAGCAAATTCAAAATCAATATGCCAAGTCCCATTGTAATAATAATCTGAAACCCTTTGATGAAGACTAGGATGAACATAAACCGGAATACCAATACGGTCCGAAATCTTATAACCAAGCCAAGAGTCATTCCAGAAGTTGGCAGCCGTAGTATTTCCAAGAAGCAAACAAGGTTCATCCTTGGCCTTGTGCAGGAGCCGACAGGATCCGAGAAAGATCGAGGAGTGGACATAATATTTGCGAACCGACCCATCTTTAGAAAATCACCCACCCTTATGAAGTTCGTGCCATGGGTAGTACCCGTAAACGCATCCCAAGCCATTTTGAAATGATAGGAATCATTAGAAATGCGAATCGAGCGCATACTATTGCCACCCTTATCCTTCCGCGCACATACATTCTTCCAACAGATGTTAAATATACCCTTCCGACGGATGTCACCTGTCCAAATGAAGTTGCGCATGGCAATTTCCAGCTTATTAAGTAACATATGGGGCCACCTATATATCATCATAGAATGCACAAGTGAGCTTACTATCACTGAATTAACCAGGCAGGCCTGTCCCGCCATAGATAAAGTTGATCACTTCCACCGCGAAAAAATGGCAAAAATAGAGGCAAGCATAGGTTGCAAGAAGGCCGATCGAGGCACGCCTCTGAAAAGCGGGACCCCAAGGTATGTTGTAGGAAGCTGACCGTCTGACATACCCGTGATGGCACGCACGACCTGTTTGAATGTAGAAGTAGCAGCACGACTATAAAACACATGGGATGTGGAGGTGTTATATACCTGTCCCGATAGCTCCCCATATCGAGTAATAATGTTCTTAGGAGCACGCACACTGCCCAGATCAGCCGCCGAAGTGATAAAAAAGTCATTAGCATAAATAAGGAATGGCGGACATGAGAGGCCACATTTGGCCAAAGCTGGAAGAACTAGCCCCTGCTCTATGCCATGCGTGATAAGGCGAGCTAATATGTCTTCAGCTATGCAGAATAAGCTCGGAGAGAGGGGATCACCCTGACGAACATCTCTAGAACATCCGAAATAGCCAAAGGAGGAGCCGTTAATCAGCATGGACAATATAGCCGAATGGAGAATAGAAGATATCCGGGAGATGAATGTAGCCCGAAAACCCAAAGCATTTCAGTGTTGTCAGAAGAAAATGCCAATCCAACCTGTCAAAGGCCTTACAAATATCTACTTTGAGGGCAATATTATCTCGACTTCTCTGACGATAAAGGCTGTTAATGCATTGCGAGAGAGAAAGGGAGATTTGTAAATGACTACATTTTCCAAATAATTTGAAATTCACCAAAATATAGTGTAAAATGGAGAATCTTATATCTTGGATTTCTAATTGGGTTGATTTAAAAATCTGAATTTACAAATCCACTCATTTAGTATTTTATCCAAACACATGAAGTGGATTTGATAATGAATTTATAAATCCATAACACAATCCCTCCATCCAAATAGAGCCTTTTATACTTTGCAACATAAATAATACTTTGTCGCATTAACTAACCTGAACTATGTCTTTTTTAATCTTTGCTACCCAAACAATTTTTTCGCATTGATTAGTTTTTATTAAAATATATACTATTGATAACGAAAAATATAAACCTTGTTTGAACAGACTACAATACCAAATAAATCATAAAAATATTCAAATATTTTGAAGAAGTCACAGACTTTAATTTGTTATTCGAATTATTTTAATTTTACTTTTGTTAATTTTAGTATTTAGTATCTATTCGGGATATAATTTGAATATCACTTTCAGAAATCAAGTAACCATAATTTGAAACATTCAAATAATCCAATTCATGTAATTGAATAACAGTAACCATACAATAAGCCCTAAACATACGGAACTAAGGGATTATCATATTTACCTTCGAATCAGAGAGACACCGTTGAAAAGAATTATCCTTTCATTCCAAATATCTTCTTGAGTATTCCCTAAGTCCAAACTTGTCAATCCAGTGGGAAAACAAACGACTTTTTTAACACTCGAGGAAGGATTAATTTTTCACAAAAAACAACCACTCAATTATGCATATGGGGACCGATATTGGTCCCCTATTTATAACAAGGGGGGCCGAAAATCAGCCCCTTTAGGAGAGGGAGGATCGAAATCCTCTCCCACTTGGGAGAGAAAAATATTGATAAAATCTCTTCCCTTTCGAATTAGATTTTTCCATATCTTTTCTTTCATATTTCCTACTTCATAATTGATCTTTATCCACTTATTTAATGGACTTCTATTGGGCTACTCAAGAGGCCTTTAGGAGCAATAGAATTGGGTCTCCTAATGGGCCTAGATATCAATATTGAGTCATCATTATTATTCTAGCCCATTAATATTAATTCATTCCACTATATAATTAATATTGAACTACCTATCTTAATTCATATTACGAAATATGGCTCCCGATTATATTTTTCATATTTAAGATTCAATGTCCATCAATTAATTTAAGCTACTGAATGCTTTAATTAATTAATATCTTTTATTCCTTGAGAACAAACAACTCAACATTATTATCATATCAGAAGTTAATCCATTGTACATGTTTGATATGATAAACATTCTGAGCCCATCAAGGGGACATAATCAACTTATTTCACCAAGACATGATTTTCTGTATTAATATAGCAATATGTTATATAGTTAATAATATTGTCCAAAGTACAGAGCATTAAGTCTCAATGACTCTTTGCCAGAAATAAATCAAAGCAACATTAATTAATTATATACAATCTCAATTAAGTGACATAAATTACGAAATCAATACACCACTGAGATCTAATTTTTCTATCAAGTCCATCTAGAAAAACTATCTCGCTATTGGTCCAATTCATTACAACAAATTCACTAGTGTAATCTCTTGACCAAGAAACCAATCTGAGTCTTACACGTACATCAACTTCTACCAATGAATTGTTCAATTCCATATAAGTTGAATCATTATATTTATTACAAGAAACTAGCAATGTGATCTTCTGTGATCTCTTATACATCACATTGTCTACAATGTAAAATATTTGAACAATATGCAATAAATATATATAACATTCATAATATTTAAAACAAACAGTGATAATTTTTTCTTATTCTAAGAAGTGCAAGAAACACTTAGGGTATGTTTACTTAAGGCTGGAGAGTGATGGGCCAAATCTGGCTGAAGGAGTTAATGAGTGTGCTTTATCGGGATTTGAGCCCTTAAATCTACTGAGCCAAGTCTTAAGTAAACATAGCCTTAATATAGAAAACAATCCTAAAAGCATGTTTTATAGTATAACCTTTAACACTTTCTTCTTTTTTTTTTTTTTTTTTTTTTTTCATAGCAATATGTTGTATTTTTCGTTTGCCACGTCGAGAGTAGCTCTAACAAGTGTAAAAGTTCGATTGTGGTGTTAGGTGTGGATTTCATCCATCCTAGCAAATACACTACGAAATTTCCATATACATCACATGTATATACGAAACATGTAGATTTAGTTGGAATAAAATATGGAATCTTTTCGAAATAGGTGATTTGATCTTCAGATTTATTGCAGAGTCCTTTATATTTCTTCATACTCTTATCTTTTGTTTTGCACTCAGCCCAACAACCCCCTTCTCCAGCTGGATCAGTTTCGGAGTATGCATTTTTCCATGGCAATGGTTCCTGTAACACCCTTGATCTCCCAGTCTCAATTCATCAAACCTCAACTGGCAGTCTTGAGAAAACCTCATGGTCACGTTTTCTCAAATTTTAGTTTAATAAAAATATCAAGGACTAATCATGTGGTGGTATCATCAGCTGAGAAGAGATTTGTGGAGGAGATGAGATTTGCAGCTTTGAAAATGCACAGCAGGGATGAAACGAAGGAAGGACAGAGGGAGCCGGATGGGCCGCCAATTGCCAAATGGAAGCCCACTCTAACTGGCTACTTGAACTTCTTGGTGGACAGTAGCTTGGTTTATCAAGCTCTTGACATGGGTGTCCAAAAATCTGCATTCCCTGAATGTGAGTGTGCTAATATTCCTATGAATGCTTTGCTTTGCTTTCCTTTTGTAAGCATCCCTGAAAATAAAGGAGGTTGCAGATGCACAATTCAACAAGTGTGGGCTAGAGAGATCACAAAGTCTTGAGAAGGATCTCGAATGGTTTCAGAAGGAAGGTTATGTTATCCCGAAACCATCTTCTCTTGGTATAAACTGATAATGCGCAATCCGTTATCCAGGAAACCTTAACGGAAAATTACGTAAACAATATGAAAACACACAAGATTTACGTGGTTCGATCCGGAGATCTACGTCCACGGGCAGAAAATCACTCTTGCCGAGGTGTTTCCTTCACTAAAACTTTGAGCTTACAAGCAATAGTTCAGAATACAGAATGCGAACCCTAATTCAGAGTTCTTTTCTCATATTTATACTCAACTTTCCTAAACCCTAACTGAACCCTAACAAACTCCCTATTCTCACGCCTATTTCCCGCTGCATGGCGGTTGGGAACGAATCCTGAGCCTTCATTCGCGGAACAAACCATCTGTTGGGCCGACGCGTGTTCCTGGGCCTGCTGGGCCTACGCGTGCTGGGCCTACGCGTGCTGGGCCGGTCAGTGGGCTTAAGTATTAACCCGACCCGAAGTGATCGGGTTATCCCTATCAGATGCCCCCCCCAGCCGAAGCGAGGAAGGAGCTTCGGTTGTCACCGGGGTGGAACCGTAAGCAAGAAGGGCCGTGGTCGCGGGCGCGCCGAAGTGTTTATGGATGACTAAGTCTATCTGCGTCCCCGAGGACTCCGCGGAGCAGTCTGCGGACGCGGAGTCGAACTACGCCGAAGTGCACAGGACATATAGCGAGATACCGAATTTCCCAGAAGCAAGAAACGCGTTGGAAGTATATAACAACCTGGCCGAGGTGGAGGGTACACCGGAGTGTAGTAGTCTGGCCAAAATGAAGGAAGCACCGGAGTGTGGTGGTATGACCGAGGTAATTGAATCACCGGAGTGTAGTTTGAATCTTCCTGACGAAGGGTGAGGTTGATGTGACTGGCGGCGCCATCATGAGGGAGAGGGATGTGAAGTGACACGCTCTGCGATTTCCAAGAAACCTGTTCCCCACGCGCCTTGGGAACTGTAAAGCGCGTGAAGAGCACGTTTAAATCTCCCTCATTGAATTTGAATAGGCTGTATCAGAGCCGTTGTTTTTTTGCGTATATATTTGGAATAACTGCACAGTAACTCTTCATCTTCTTCATTGCGATTTACCAGTTTAGAAAGCGGGAAAAAGAGGGGA
Source organism: Ajuga chamaepitys (assembly GCA_958295605.1). Classification (NCBI taxonomy): domain Eukaryota; kingdom Viridiplantae; phylum Streptophyta; class Magnoliopsida; order Lamiales; family Lamiaceae; genus Ajuga; species Ajuga chamaepitys. The sequence continues at coordinate 27,128,452 of OY282496.1, read as the reverse complement.
TTCGGTGCCTGTGATTCATCTCAAATCAAAACTTCTCAAATTCAACCCACTCAAATTCAACCCAAGTAAGTATGTCTTCCTCTTCACCTTCTGCCTCATCTTCTGCCTCTATTCAAGAAGTAGGGACTACGGATGCTCCGTTAGATATCCCCCCCCTTCGATACCTCATTCCGGAGAGGAATGAGATTAGGACCGTAGACAGGGCCGATGGGCTGGAAAGCAACGTTATGATGATTGCCTTTTATCAATGCGCGGAGGAGGATTTGGAGGTGGCCTCTATAGCGTTACGGATGACGCGAGAGCAAATTGAGAGAGAAATCCCTTTATTTTTCTTTTCCTTCAACTTAGAGTATATAATACCGAACCCCGAGGATAGGGCCTGCTGCCCACCGCAGGGGTTTATTAGTGTGTACATAGATCCCCTTAGAATAGGCCTGAGACTGCCCCTGTGGGACATTGTGATCCGGTTGCTGCAATACTACGGTATTGCCTTGAGCCAACTAGCGCCGAACGCGGTGAGGCAGGTAGTGGGATTCACCGTGGTGTGCAAAAACGCCGGGATAGAACCCACCGTAGAGATGTTTAGGTTTTTTTACCAATTAAAAAACTTCGGGAAGTCCAAGGGGTGGTACTCATTCAGTCCCCGAACCCGAGGTGGGTTCAAGGTTCAAAACCCTAGTAAGGTGGAGGGATGGAAGGAGAGGTTCATATTTATTAGGAATAAAGTAGCTCTCCCGAAGTGGAGGAGGGATGAGGTACTTGATACCGCTCCTGTGGAGAGCCCGGAGGCCGAAGTCGTACATATATTCCGGTCAGTGGGGACTTTCAAAACCCTCTGTACCGAGGAAGAATTGGAGGGGGCAGGATTGAGCCCGTATTATGCGGGCGATGCGGCTGCCGAAGAGGGTAGGAGTTCTTCTATCTTGCTTTTTATAACTGTTGTTTTGCACAGGACTAACTATAACCTCTGTATGCAGTGGGACGCTTCGGGAAAGAGCCGGCTGGAAGCCCCGCGGCGGCGACAGCGGCCAAAAAGAAAGGCAAGGCTGCTGAGGCATCTCCCCGGGGAAAGATGCCATCCGATACGAGGCCCAGCGCTGGGTCCGAGGAGCAAGTAGGGGTAACGAAGCCTACCCCTATGTCCAAGAAGAGGCCGGAGCCATCTGGGACTCTTCCATCAGCAGCGAAAAGACTCCGCGCGGAGGGGGGTATGGAGGTAAATTTCAGTCGTGTTGTCAGCTACTGTTAATGCAGTTGCATTGAATATTCTTCTGTGCTGACCATTGTGTGCTATCATTGGTTCAGGTGAAGGAGCAGGGGCCCCCAAGTCTGTTGGGGTTAGAAGGCGCGGACGCCGAAGAACTTCTGCGCTTGGCGCGAGGTATTCTGGACCTCGGTCGAAAGAGCGAGAAGGATGGCAAGGAGGAACTGACCGAAGTGGCAAGGGAGCTACGGGCGCGCAACGACCGATTGACCCACGATCTGACCGAGGCACGCAAGAGGGCTGCCTTGGTCGAAAACGAGGTTGCGCGTCTGCGCGGAGTGGAGGCGGAGAATAATGTCCTCCGGGGTGAAGTGCTGCGGCTGCGGGCAGAGATGGAGGCTCGGGAAGCTGCCGTAGTCGAAGGGCAAGGAGCGATGCTGAAGGCATTCGCCGACAGATTATTCCAAACCAGCACGTTCCTTGACTTCCAGACGGAGTTCGTGGCTATAGGGGACCAGGCCACATGATCCGCGCTGCTGGAGCAGGTGAAGGAGGTCTACCCGAACGTGGACGTATATCGTCCAGAATTCGGGTACGACTTTGAGGCAGTGGCCGGGGTGGAAAAGGCCTACTATGCAGCTCTAGCGAATCTGCCGGAGTGGCCCCTGGTGAAGGCTCTCGGGGAGAAGAAACAACTACTGACGGCCGCGGAGGTCGCCAACTGTGAGGTGGACCAGGACCAAGAGTTCATGGCGTTCCGCCGAGGTGAACTGGTCTCCGCACCCCGAAGCAGAGAACCCCCTCCACGGATGGAGGTCGAAGCCACAGCTGCGGACGAAGCTGTCGCAGCAAATGAGGAGGGAGAAGCCGAAGTGTCAGTGGGCCGGCGAGAGGTGTTGCCCGGAGATACGGAGGCAACTGAGCGGGAGGTCAGTCGATCCCCGCAAATTTAAAAACTATAGATGATAGGATTATATGCAAACATTGTACGAATCATGGATATTGTACTTCCATTTTGTGAAATATAATTCTTTGTTTCTCAGACACTTCATCTTCTCTTTGCTTGCATAATCAATTTGTGTTTGTTTTCGAACTGAACTCCAACTCTTGACATACTTTAAATTGATCGATCTGGTTGACTCTTCTTTCTGTTTAGAATACCGCGGAACTACACGAAACAATAAAGAAACTCATGCGATCACTTGAGTGGTTCCGCGAAGAAAAGAACAACCTGCAAATGCACGTAGTGCCAAAGCTAGAAAAGCAGGTGGCCTCGGCAGAGAGGAAAGTGGTTGAAGCCGAGGAAAGAGCCAAAGATTTCGAGATGAAATACCGGTCTACAGCTGCCGAAATGAGCCGTGTCCTTGTTCATCAGAGGGAGTATGATCGGATACTGTCGGAGTTCGGTCTTCTGACCTTTGAGGAAGTGGAGGAGCGGGTCGTAGAGATTCAGGGCGAAATCTCAGCGCTTACGGCAAATAACCCCGCGGAGGCCTCGGAGCTCGTAAGAAAGCGAGAAGTTCTAGAGTTGCTTCTGAGCATGTATGAAGGGCTAAAGGGCCGAGGCAGGTGGAGGCCTTCTGCCGAGGAATTCATCGCGAGTTCAAGCCGGAGACAAGGTACCCCGAAAGCGCCTCGGAAGGATAAAAAGAAACCCTCTGGAAAGAGCCAAGGCATTGTTATTCGGGAGCCAGCTCCAGTGACCACGATCGAAGAAGAGCCCGCTGTGGTTGCCGAAGAAGTAGTCGAGGAGCTGGCCAGAGAAATTGAAGTGATGGCTCCGGAGGAGTGGGACCCTGTGCAGTGGGCCCAAACCCCGAGGTCTGCTCCACAACCAAGTAGCCGAGCTCGGACTAGAGACGAAGTCCCCAGGCAAAGGCCCAGAGCAAGTCCTCGGCGTCGGGAAGCTCGCGGTGGAGAAAGAGCCGGAGCCCGAGGTCGAGGATCTACAAGATCCCGGAGGACACAGCGCAGACCGAGGAGCAGGCCGCAACGCCGGGGCGCTGAATATTGGCTCGGGGGCCGTAGATAATGGCTTTTCTCCTTTTTGGTTTTGTTTTTTTTTTTTTTTGAAGTCTTATGTAAAAAACTTCTTGATGTTGTATTATTCAGAAGATAATAAAACTGTTGCGGTGTGTATAGAAGGGTTTAAGGAAAGCAACAAGTTACTAACCATTTTAACCGGGTGTTCGGGAACACAATACGAAAAATTATTAACTATTTTAATTGGGTGTTCGAGAACACAGTATGGATAAATCCAATCTCCCCGGACGGATCAGGCGGGAATAACATCTCCCCGGACGGATCAGGCGGGAGTAAACACTTCTCCGGTTAAGCAGGCGAGAAAGTGATACGAGTCCGGGGACTAAAATGCGAATCTCCTCGGACGGACCGAGAGAGAGAGGTTTAATTGTCCGGAGACTAATAATGATAATACGATTGCGTTAGGGCGTCCCCGTAACGTAAAAGGAAACACAGCAAGATGCATAAACAAAGAATTTTTATTCGATGATAAGTGCCGGAGCAAACTAAACAATACAAAGGTAGATGATAATCATAAAAGAAACATACAATGAGCAGAAAGAGCAGATGGTACTTGTGATTTGGCCTTCACAGGTAGAAGCGCCTCAAGTTGGTTACGTGCCAGCTTCGGGGAATCGGGGTTTCATTGAGATGCTCTAGCTGATAGGATCCGGAATCGTGCGCGGCAACGACTCGGTAGGGACCCTCTCAAGAAGCGTGTAATTTTCCTTCGGGGGCAGCTTTGCTGGCTGAGTTGAGTCGAAGAACTAGATCCCCGACATTGAACTGAGTACCCCGGACCCGGAGGTGATGATACTAGGCCGCACGTTGTTTACACCTGGCCTGTCGAATGAATGATTGATCACGACGACTTTCGAGCTCATCCAAATTCGCTCGGAGGGCTTCGTCATTATCCTCGGAGTCCAACGTGATGAGGCGGGGGCTTGGTACACTGATTTCCGCGGGGATAACGGCTTTAGAGCCATAAGTAAGGCTGTAAGGAGTCTCCTCGGTAGAGGTATGCGGTGTCGTGCGATAAGCCCATAGGACTTGCGGAAGGTTTTCGGCCCAGAGGCCTTTGGCATTATCCAGGCGTTTCTTTATACCAGTGAGCAGTGTACGATTGGTGACTTCAACCTGACCGTTGGCTTGAGGGTGAGCAACCGAAGTGAAAATTTATTTGATGTGGAGCTCTTCACACCATGACCGAAATGGATCGTTGGCAAACTGTTTACCATTGTCCGAGATAATAGTGCTCGGGATGCCAAAGCGACATACGATATTGCGCCATACAAACTTCAAGATATTCTGACCAGTAATGGCCGTGAGAGGTTCGGCTTCGACCCACTTAGTGAAGTAGTCTACGGCAACGACCAGGAACTTCAATCCCCCTGGGGCAACTGGGAATGGGCCGACAATGTCAATTCCCCATTGGATAAACGGCCACGCACTCTGGATTCCAGTGAGCTCGGTTTGCGGCAAATGCTTCACACGGGAGTGCAGCTGACACTTGCTGCATTTGGTCACTAAGTCGTGAGCATCGTTGAACAGAGTTGGCCAATAATATCCCCAGCGGAGAACTTTCTTGGCTAATGTCCGGGAGCCGATATGGGTGGCACAGGCCCCTTCGTGAACCTCCCGTAGAACTTGATTAGCTTCGGCAGGAGCGACACACCGGAGACTCGGTTGTAGGTATGACCGCCGATACAAGACTCCATCATGAAAGGAGTATTTGGGGGCTTTGAGGACAACTTGCCGAGCTCGAAGCTTGTTAGTAGGTAGGATTCCATCTCGGAGATATTGAATGATAGGAGTCATCCAATTCGGATCATTATCGGTCAGTACTGAAACTGTGGCCTCATGAATCGCTGGATGAGATAGGTCTTTGACCATGATATCCGGAGATATATTAGTTCGGACCGCGGAGGCCAACTTGCTGAGCGCGTCTGCTCTTGCATTCTGAGCACGCGGTATATTCTGGATAATAACTGTATCAAGAGTTGACATAAGCTTGAGTGTTAGAGCACGATACCTGACCATTGTTTCATCCTTGGCGACATAAGTCCCCTGAATTTGCTTGGACACGATCTCGGAGTCCGTGAAGAGCTCAAGATGACGAACGTCTAAGGATTGAGCGAGCCGGAGCCCGGCGAGAACTGCCTCGTACTCCGCTTCATTATTGGTCACCTTGAATTTGAATCGAATGACGTATTTAACTTCAACCCCCTCAGGGTCAATGAGAAGCACCCCGGCACCACTTCCTCGAGTCGTGGATGCTCCATCCACGAATAGTTGCCATTTCCGAGGTGAAGATACGAGGGTAGCGGGGTGATGTGCATCACTGTCTGCCGGAGACTCATGATTGTCTCCCGGGGTTTCAGCCAGAAAGTCGGCGAGTGCTTGACCCTTGATTGCTCGGCGGGGAAGATATTGAATATCATATTCGCCTAACTCGACAACCCACTTTGCGAGGTGCCCAGACACCTCGGGTTTGACAAGAATCTGGTGGATAGGATGATTGGTCAGAACCCGTATTTCACGCCCTTGGAAATATGGGCGCAGACGCCGAGCTGCCATGACAAGGCCAGTACGGTTTTTTCCAGTACGGAGTACCGGGTCTCCGCCCCGTGGAGAACACGACTTGCGAAATACACGGGATGTTGAATCCCATTGACTTCGCGCACAAGTGCAGCGCTAATAGCTTCCTCGGCGGAAGCCAAATATAAGTAAAGCGGCTCTCCGGAGAGAGGAACTGACAAAGTAGGCAGTTGCTGTATATGGCGTTTCAAAGCTTCGAAAGCCTCGGTGCACGCCGGAGTCTATTCAAAGGACTTCGATTGTCGCAAGATTTTGAAGAATGGGAGTTGGCGCTCTGCCGCTTTGGACAAAAAACGATTTAAGGCCGCCAAACCGCCCGTGAGGCGCTGAACGTCTTCGGTGGCTGCAGGTCCAAAACATCCCGAAGTTTGGCTGGATTAGCCTGAAGACCGTGTTGTGAAACCATATAACCAAGGAACTTGCCGGAGCCAACGCCGAAAGTGCATTTCGCTGGATTAAGTCGCAAATTGTAACGCCGCAGAGTGCGCAACGTTTTGGCAATGTCCTGTACACATGAAGAATGGGTGGTGCTCTTTATAACAAGATCATCAACGTAAACCTCAACGTTGCGGCCAATCTGGTCGTGAAAAACACGGTCCATGAGACGTTGATATGTGGCTCCGACGTTCTTGAGCCCGAAGGGCATTTTCTTAAAAGCAAAACACCCGAAAGTAGTGATGAATGCTGTCTTGATGGCATCTTGTGGATCCATAAAGATCTGGTGGTATCCCTTATACAGATCTAAGAAACAAAGTGCCACATACCCAGTAATGGCTTCGGCCTTTTGGTCTATGGAAGGTAGGGGATAACAGTCCTTCGGACAATGTTTGTTGAGGTCGGAGAAGTCGACGCACATCTGCCATGCCCCACTGGACTTAATCACCATTACTGGATTCGATAGTCAGGAGGGGTAATACACTTCGAACAGGATGTCCGCATCCAAGAGTTGTTGCACCTCGATTCGAATTGCGTCATTTCGCTCCGGGGCGAACTTCCTCTGCTTCTGCTGGACTGGCTTTATACTGGGATCGATGTTCAGCTTGTGTGTTATTATGTCGGGAGAGACCCCGGGCATATCTAGAGGAGACCATGCGAAGACATCGGAATATTCTCGCAAGGTCTGGATTATAGCCTGATGTAACCACGGCACATCCACGGCTCCGACGGTTACAGTCTGTTCTGGCTTGGACGGATCAAGCGGTACTTGGGCGGTGGCATCCCCCAATGAGGTACATTCCCGAGGTTCCAGAGCCGATGATGCTACCTGAAGCTGCTGTTTGGGAGGGACTTTAGCAGTCTTTTTGAGTGCCACGTACATACACTCCTTTGAAACCCGCTGACTCCCGCGGATAGCCACTTCGCCATGCGAAGTGGGGAACTTTAGTGCGAGGTGATACGTCGAACATATGGCTTTGGCGGGGGTAAGCCAGTCCCGGCCCAAGATCATGTTGTACGGTGATGGGGAATTCACCACATAAAAATCCACGAAAATGGTTTTTATTGCCGGGTAAGTCCCCAAAGACGCCGAGAGAGTGATGACGCCCTCTGGCTGGACTTCACCCTGAGTGAAAGTCTGCAGTGGCCCGGGGGCCGGCCGAAGTTGTTCCCGAGGAATCCCCATCCTTTGGAAACAGTCGGCAAATATAACACTCACCGCGGCCCCATTATCCACGAAGACCCACCTTATTGTTATATTGGCTACAGTCATGTCAATGACAATAGCGTCAGTATGAGGTGTTATCTCCGGTACCGGGTCTCTATCCGTGAAGCTGACAGTCTCGGATTGATGGAGGCGTTTATGACGTGGCTCCTCGGGAGGAGGACGTCGAGCCTCTGCCTTCAAGGCATGTCGCGAAGCCCCGGTGGGGAGGGCCCCATATATCACGTTTATTACGTGAGGGGGTGCGTTGTCTCCGGGTCCTCCCGGAGGAGGAGGTGGTGGCGGAAGACGTGGTTGTTGGCGATTGCCAGAATCTTGCCGCGCGTAATTACTAGGCCCCGGCCGATTATTATGCCACGGCGGTCGATTTTGTTGTGTACCACGGTCATGATAACCTCCACGGTTATGGGACGACCCCCCATTCTGACCTGTCCGAGGCTTGTCATCGGTCCGCGCGATGTATTGGCGCAAGAAACCTTTCCTCAGGCACTCCTCAATTTCCTTGCTGAGTTCTCGGCACTCCTCTGTCTCGTGCCCATGATCTCGGTGGTACGCACACCACTTTCCACGGTTCCTCTTCTCAGGCGGAGCAGTCATCCGCGGACAAGGTCGTAGATCGTTCTTGTGAATAGAAAGGATTTCGGCTCGTGACTTCGTCAACGGAGTCAATTGTGGAATATCGCCTCGAGATTCTGAACGCCCCGGGTTCAGACGGGAAAAGGCACTAGGTCTCGTACTAGGCCCAGTTTGTGCCTTGTCGGACTGCCGCTTGCTAGCATGTTTCTCACGTTTCCGGCGAGTCTGCTCCTCGGCCTTAGCATATTTGCACACCGTTTTGAACAATGCTCGGGTTGTGACCGGTGTGTTTCGAACTAACTCGGTGTAAAGTGTTCCAGGACGGAGTCCATTCATGAATGCGTTGATGACTACGTCTTCGGAGCAACTTCCCACCTTGAGGCTTTCCGTTGTAAAGCGGTCAAGAAATTGGGTAACGGTTTCACCGTCCCGCTGTTCCATATTCATGAGGTCGGCCAAAGTGGCCATGGGCTTCGCACGTGCTTCGAACCGCGCCCAAAAGTATTCGGCGAGTTCTCTGAAAGAGGATACGCTGTTGCGCGGGAGAGAATCAAACCAAACCCGAGCCTCATCCTGTAAGTACTCGGGGAAAATCTTACAGTAATGGAGGGATGTAGTGTTATCGCGGCTAAGCATGTTGTGCCGGAAAGCTCCAAGAAAATTGGCAGGATCTCCGGTGCCGTCGTAAGGTGGTATGGCTGGCCGTTTGAACCCTTCGGGAAGGGAAGTGGCCATGATCTCTTGGGAGAACGGTGTGATGATATCTCCATTGGCATCAAGGCCCAGAATTCTGTCTAGTTCGACATTGCGTTGAACTCGCTCATACTCTTGGAGATCTAGAGTATGAGGATGGGCATAACGAACTCTCTTAGCCGCGTTGAGTGGACGGCGGCGATCCATATCAGTAGGTTCACCGTTGCGCTGTCGTGATTCGTTAGAACTCCCCTGGTCCTCGGAGGAACCAGGTCGTTCCCGTCGCCGATCCTGACGCCCGCGATGCCCCTGGTCTTGTTGATCACGCGAGTGCTGACGATGTGGAGGCACCGCGGGATTAGCATCATGTCCGGCAGGCCCCGCGGAATGTAGGCGATTAGCTGCCCAATCTTGAAGAACATGTGCATGCTCTTGTAAGAAAGCCTGGAGCAATTCTGGAGTAATTTGAATGTTAACCGGTGGTTGGGCATCAGCAAGATTAGGGTTTTGCATGTCTTGAGGGGGTGGAGGTAAATACTGATTGTCTGGATTCGCAACCGGGCCTTGATTGCCCTGATGATGAGATGTACTCCTTGCCGGCAATTGCCTCGGCGGCAAAACTTGATCCACGGGTGGATCCTGGTTGGATTGATCACCGTGGCGAGATTGATTCAAACGAGTCGTCACCATGATCTTTGATTACACTGTGAATGTCAAAAATTGCTTTACAGTTCCCACAGACGGCGCCAATTGATAATGCGCAATCCGGTATCCAGGAAACCTTAACGGAAAATTACGTAAACAATATGAAAACACACAAGATTTACGTGGTTCGATCCGGAGATCTACGTCCACGGGCAGAAAATCACTCTTGCCGAGGTGTTTCGTTCACTAAAACTTTGAGCTTACAAGCAATAGTTCAGAATACAGAATGCGAACCCTAATTCAGAGTTCTTTTCTCATATTTATACTCAACTTTCCTAAACCCTAACTGAACCCTAACAAACTCCCTATTCTCACGCCTATTTCCCGCTGCATGGCGGTTGGGAACGAATCCTGAGCCTTCATTCGCGGAACAAATCATCTGTTGGGCCGACGCATGTTCCTGGGCCTGCTGGGCCTACGCGTGCTGGGCCTACGCGTGCTGGGCCGGTCAGTGGGCTTAAGTATTAACCCGACCCGAAGTGATCGGGTTATCCCTATCAGATGCCCCCCCCCCCCAGCCGAAGCGAGGAAGGAGCTTCGGTTGTCACCGGGGTGGAACCGTAAGCAAGAAGGGCCGTGGTCGCGGGCGCGCCGAAGTGTTTATGGATGACTAAGTCTATCCGCGTCCCCGGGGACTCCGCGTGCTGGGCCTACGCGTGCTGGGCCGGTCAGTGGGCTTAAGTATTAACCCGACCCGAAGTGATCGGGTTATCCCTATCATAAACTATGCTGAATACCTGCATCATATATCTCAAACCGATCCACAGGCATTCATTTGCCATTTCTACATGATTTACTTTGGCCACAACGCTGGCGGCAGGATCATTGGTAAAAAGGTCACAATTTTCTCAACCACTTTTTTTTATTTTTTTTATTTATTTATTTTTTAAACTTGCATCATTTTCTACAAATCTGCATTTAATTTATTTGGATATCTCACACAGATTTCGGTAAAAAGCCCCGACTCCTTAACATAAAAAAATTATGTGAATTTGATTCCTCTACATGCTAAGGGCCTGTTTGGTTGGTGGATTAAATCCTTATTATAAGCATTAACCCACCAAATAACATGTTTGGTTAACAGGTTGAGTGCCCTGTTTTTGTTAGAAGTCCGTCTCTCTAAACCACCAGCCCGGTTAAATGGAACCCATGAAGGATTGGGTTCCATAAGTCAACCACAAAAATAAGGGTTATATTAAAAGTTAACCTACCAAATCATTGCAAACAAATACAACATTCATCAATTCTTATTGTGTACTTATCTCCTCAAAAGCCCATTATATTTTCAATCCTTATTTTAATAAATCTTTAATATCTTACGGGACATTTTTATCAATTTTCCCAAATAACATTGCCGATTTTCCCGCCTAAATGCATTATTAATTTTGCAAGCCCTAATTAATTAATAATAATAAATATATTTAATAATAATAAATCCTAATAAATTAATAATTGTAGATGCGGGTGAGATCAATGCTCTATCTTCTCAACATACATTGTCCCTCTATACAGGCAACTGCATCGTGTGATACTACGAGTATATGAGCTTGTCTTCCTGTAAAACTAGTTGAGGTTGTATAGCAGTTCAACCGGCTTTCTAAAAACACTTGTCACTCGTCTTGTACCCTAGATAACTTTTTATTTACACTAATCATTATATCTTTTATCCCTCATTAGAGCATATAAAACTTTTACATTTTCCTTATATCAAAATCATGTCTTGACAAGATTGATCGGTCTAAGGATACGAGACAATGTGTAAACGAAAAGAAGAATATACCGCATGACCGCATGTACTCATGGTTTATTGGTATAATGCTAAAATAGCAACACTGAGGAACATGCTCAAGGTCTAGTATGAGGAGTTAAGGGTGTCCATGAGACATCTAAGTCTCTAGATCTCACACTTAATGATAAAGCAGGGATTCATTTCTCATTAATCATGTGTTATGATATTCTTCTTTCCTTATGAGAGCATATGTCCCCATATAATATCGTACAAATCGCAATCCAAGTGTTCCTTTACACTTGACTAAGTTTTGAAGTACTTAAGCTCTCACAAACTCTTAATTTGGCTTATAACAATTTTCAAATAAATCATTTTCAAATCTATTTCGATTACCTAGTAATCTCATCTACACACATGCCCGGATGTTGGAGGTGATTGCCGGTGTGAGTAAGTCAATCGTAACTTGTTGACATATCTTCAATGGAAAAACCAACCAATTCAAGTACATAAACAACATTGCACCAATGATCAAATATGATTAATAAACTAGGTTTAGTTTCATAACAATTACATCTTCATCAAATACAACATATCTGTAACATCTTAATATGCCTTGCAAAAACATCCCTAAGGATGGGTCTTGTAAAGGGATCGGCTATCATTTGATATGTAGAGATGTATTCTAGCATATTTCCTTGTTTTCTAAGATATCCCTCATAAGTTATACTTTGTGTCTATGTGTTTAGCCTTTCCATGAAACATGGGATTCTTTGAGTAGGCGATAGCAGCCTAGTTATCACAATGTATTGCCACAGTCCTTGGAGTGTGCAATACTCCCAAATATTTCAGGAACCTTCACAGCCAAATAGCCTCTTGTAATGCAGATACCCATGCCACAAACTTAGCTTCCATTTTGAACAATGCTATACAAGTTTTTTTCATGCTACGGGCCAAGAGATGGCCCCACTATTTAGCAAGAACACATAACCTGAAGTAGGTTTACGTTCGTCTATGTCTCCACCCCAATCAACATCAATGTATCCCTTATGACATAAGTTATCCCCTTGATAACAAAGATGATAATCTGTGTACCCTTCAGGTATCTTAGAATCCTTTCCACGACCATCTAGTGCTTTCTTCCTGGACTAGACTAAAACCTCAACTAGACCCACAACATATGATATGTTTGGACATGTATATGTCATTGCGTACATCAGGCTCCCTATTGCATTGGCATATAGTGTGCGTGACATCTCATCTTTTTCTTGCGGAGTCTTGGGACACATATCACGGCTAAGTGATTCTACTTTGACAACCGGAGTATCCACGGGTTTGATGTTTTCCATATTGAATCGTTTAAAGAGTTTGTTGATGTAACCTTCTTGTGAAAGTCCGAGCATCCTCTTTGAAAGATCCCTATGAATTTTCACACCCAGTATATATTATGCCTCACCTATGTCTTTCATCTTAAAGTTTGAAGATAATCACTTATCAATGATATCTAAATACTCCATGTCATTTCCAGCCAATAATATGTCATCTACATACAGAGATAGAATTACAAAATTCTCATTGGACTGCTTCTTGTAGACACAATGGTCATCATCTATCATAATGAAGTCATTTGAGATAACCGTGTTTTGAAATCTCAAATATCATTGTCTAGAGACTGCTTTAGTCCGTAAATCGACCAGTTCAATTTACAGACCTTTTCCTCTTGGCCCGGAAGAATGAAACCAACTGGTTGTTGCATATAAATTTCTTCTTCCAATCCCTGATTAAGGAAAATAGTTTTAACGTCCCTCTAATGTAACTCTAAATCCATATTTGCTACTATTGCTAGCAGATATCTCTAGCAGTCAGGTGTTGCTCGCACTCATGGATCATGTCATTAACGACCGAGCTAACCAGGATGCCACGAACAGTGGAATTTTTCTTTTTCCACTCTAAATAGGCTTCCTGGTCTCTCTTTACCTGAGGACCAGTACCAGCTCTGAGGTCTGCCATGACGTGGTTTATCGCTAACAATGCATTTTGTTCGTCCAGAACATACCAAATTTTATGATGCCAAGTGTTATAAATCATCTCCATTAAGCTTACTCCACTTATCCAGATCAGCTATAATTGACCTTGTTGCCATGGCCTAGAATACATATTTGAACATTAGTCAAATTAAAATATGTACTAAGTTTTTTACGTTTATCCAACTAACATTCATCATGATCCAACAAAAACCAACTTAAAAAAATATCTTAGAGCTATCAATCATCAGCCAGACTCAATGTCTTCCTCATAATGAATTCAGTTCATGAACGTGAAAATCTTTCCGAGCTAAGACATGATATAAGAGAATTAAAAACTCAGACAAATCATGCAACAATTAAAACAGCCAAACCATCATAAGAAAAACATTTATCAAAACGATGTTCAAGAATTACAATAGAAGTATTTGCATGGAAAGAAAAATCCAACGGAGATTAAAAGATAGGTTTAATGCCTAAGATTCATGCCCCCTCAAACATAATCATAGTCTATTTGGACTTAATCTCCTCTAATGGCAGCTTAGAGATCTTCTCATACTTCTCTATCTCAACAAAAAAATCCCTATGGGATGCTATATTATATATGGCATGGAACTTTCCTATGTTAGTTTCCCAATCCTCAACCATTTCTTTGACCACATAAGGACCATCAATTACACATGGTCAACAGTTTGGTTGATCTCCTTAAGCCCATCAAGGACTCTAGCCCAACCTTCCTTATAGTCACCAGAAAAAGGGAAAGACTAATAGTCTTCTGAAACTAATTCTGAATCAGAAATGTTAGCATGTTTTTAGGCTGACAAGAGATTAGGTATACCCACATCTTGAGCATCTTCAAGTAGTGCTCAGAGAGTGTATGCTCAGGATTTATTTCATAGTACATGAATTCTGCTAACTTGCCAATGGGATCCCTTAACTCCTCTCTAGTAAAAGGTTTTCTTAATCTAGCCCTACTGAAAAATGGGATCATGGTTAAAACAAGCTTTTAATATAATACATGAGAACTTAACCAATAACACGCAAATAAGAAAACCGATTTCAATGCGTATATTGAAGCATTCACAAGTGTATATATAACTCGTTCAAAACTCGTTCTTTAACCTCCCATTGTCTCAAGGTCCCCATGAAAAATAAAGACCAACTTAGATTTGACAAAATTTGTCTTCGAAAAAGTTTCGTAGCCCATATGCCTCAAAGGTGAAACAAACATGGTCAAAATCTCTTGGCAACACTTCCTTCACGCATCTATGTCCCTCCCAAGCACTTAAACATGACTCTACACCTACAGAGGACCCACCACACACTTCTGTAGCCCATAACACCCACTACACATGCCACCACGCGCCGCCAAAATCTGATCTTCTTTTATTTTTATAAAATAATCCGTAAGGCCAAAACTTATGAAACTTTGCAGTTAATACACATATTAATAAAAAAATCCAAAAAAATTTCCGGCCTTAAATTCCCAAAGAAATTTCGAATTGCACAAGGTGTGCACAAAACAGTACAAAATACAGTGCAATAAACACACAATACATGCACTCAGGATCAGAACCCATTGCTCTGATACCAATTTTGGAATTAACATATTTAAATACATAATTTCAATAACATATGATCAGATTTAGGACTTAGATGTTGAAGAGTGCTTTTCACTTAACCCGATTTTGATCCACGTGCCGTGATACTCTCGGTCGAGACTAAGTCACTTTGAACTTTGTCTTCTTGTCCACAACCCAAGTTTTCCAAGAGAGAATGAATCTGTGTTATGAGTATTAGTTGTCTGGAATGAAGAATGGATTGATATTCATTTTTTATTCTCGGAAGAGAATGGTTGACTCCCTTCCATTGATTGAGTCTAGCACTCAATAACATGAATAAGGGAATCTCCTTCCCTTATGGAGTCAATCCTATATTTTCTTAATTGGGCCAATCATGATATTCTTGATGGGCTCTCCCATGTGATATCCGGATGGATTCAAGTGGGCTCACCCCATGAGTGGCCCATTAATTAAATAAACTATTATTTAATTAAGCCCAACCAACAAGAGCATTACTAGTTTCTTATAAAAATCGCAACAGAAAAAAATGAAGCTAGTTTGGAATTGGACTGGAACCGTGGTTTAACCAGAATCGAAACCGGACTGAACCCGAAAGTTCAAAAACCAACCCTAAGCCTGCATCGAAAGGTTTTTAGGTTTCTTTTTTAGCAAACTGTACACCTACCATTTCGAATTTGTGAGCATATTCCATTTTGAATTGGTGAATTTTCGGTAAAAATCTATAAGAAAACTACATATATTTTATACTAATTATAGGGATCCACTTTTCCTATTTTCATGTAAGAAGTTTTCGATTTATGCTTGTTAATGATTCTTTTGTCTAATTTATACTCGTTAAGTGTATATATTTTTTAGAATGTCTTGTGACTTTTGATTTTATCCAATTCACATCCGATTCAAAAATTTGTGAACTTGTCGCCAAAACCGTTTTTAAACTGTGGAATTAGTGCATCTCCAAGATGTAAGTGTACAAGCACTCAACAGGGGTAGCATAATGAATAATCGTATCCACGATGAGGGTTCTCCATATGAACTAGCTAAGTCATTTGTTCTGCATAAGTTTAGCAAATTGATATTTGTGTATTATAAGCAAAAATATCATAAACCAAGTAATAAAAAGCGTTGACCCCAAGTGGTAGAGGTTTAAGGGAGGTTGAATAAACCTCTAACTATATCAATTTTTCTTTTCAAATACTTAGAGCAAAGGGTTGTTACTTGCAGTAGGAAACTTTTGCTTACTAGTAAAGCTAAAATAGTAAGTAACCTCGAAGCAGTATGCTTACAGAAAATTGTTCTTAGGGTATTTACAGAAAGCAATGCTCAGGAAGAGTTTTATGCAGCGGAATATGCAAATACGTTTTCTAAAAGCTATGAAGTAAGTAATATGTAATATGCCACAATAGTGATAGAAATAATAAGGAAATGCACACGGGTATTCCTTCTACGTCCACTCTTCCCTTTGAACTTGTCGCTAAAGTCACTCTACATTGATGTGATTAGAACGACCTTCTCAAATCGCAACCGTACGATTTGTGACAGAGGTAGTATTAAAGATATCGTATCCATATGGAAGATTTTTTGTGAGAATCGGCTTAAGCACATTTGAGCAAGTTAGATCAAATGAAAATTGAGAGAGTGAACTAAACTAAACAACACAAAGCAATAAATAAAGCAAGGAGGGAGCCGATCGATGAGGAGATATTTTCGAGGTTTGGTTTCACACAAGCAAAATTAAATTAACAATTCGAAGACGATTAAAGGAAACTAGTGTGAGCTCTATGTGATTGAATTCTCAACCCAATTGATATCCTAATTGGGTAAAAATTCCGGAATACGGTTGAGGTGCCGTATTCCCCTAAGACAAGTAAGTAATCGGGGTTCGATGTAGACTACCTACACGAATAAGATTTATAAACTTAACCCCGGGCCTAGGTTACCAACTATATAAGTCTAGAAGAGGTTTACCCGACTTCGCCTACGCCAATCGTAGCTTCTACACACGCGACTAAACCAAATTTCGTCCATCCTAGCCAAGACCCCCTAGACTCTACTTCGCCGTTTGGTAGGCTTCTCCTCCGCAAGTAGTTCTCCTACTAATTGGACTTTAATTGATTTAGGTTCCGGATTAAATTTCCCTCCCGACTAATTTAAGGCGTAGAAATTCATTCTTAAGCTCATTTAAGATCAAATCGAATCTCCTCAAAAGGGTGCCAATCCCTAGCCTAGGTTTCGATTATCCCATCTCAAATGAACAATCCTACAAAATAAAGCTAAGTTATCGGATGTCCGAGCGACTAAAGAAAGCATATAATCAAAGTCCTAGTTTCATATGATAAATAATAAATCGACCGATTCCAAACCCTAGGTTACCACAACCCACAACAAATCCTCTAATCAATCAACTAATCATCAACACCGAAGTTTGGGCTAATCCCGAGCTTCCGGAAACAAGGAAATTACGCACAAGTCATCAAAGTAATAACAAGCATCATCAACAATCAAGCAATAAAAACTGAAAATAAAGAGAAGAGATAAGAAAATGCTCAATCGATTGAAGAATCCTCGTAAAACCTTTGATGAACTTGACGAGTGTCACAAGCCTGTGAGTAATCTTAGAGTTCTCCTCCAAAGATGGATTTCTCCTTTAAGAGGAGGAAGAAACCCTAACTTTCTAAGCTAAAATCCGAAAATGTAAAGAGAAGAGAGAAGAAGAGTGTAGGAGGAGATTTTATAAATAGAGGCAAGATAAAAGTTGGATTCTTACAAATGAGAGGGGAAGGGATATATATAGGTCCCCAAAACCCTCAAAATCTACTGAAAAATAAGCCATAGTAAGGGTAAAAGTGTAAAAGTACAAAACAGAGTGCCTTGTCCTTTAAGTTGTTGAGTCGAACCCCTTGTGCACGGTCGACTTGTCCTTCTCATGATTTCTAGAAAATATCCATCTGGAATCAGCCTTTGGATTCAATTGAAAAGTTGTATATCTTTGTCTCGGCTACGCGTGGTAACTTGAATCACACAAATTGAAGCTTGGACGAAGAAGTTACAGCCAAAATATGAAAACAACATGCTGAAAAACTAGGCGCGCGCGAACCTCTGGACCACTGCCAGAACCGCTTCCGGGCCGGTAGTATGGGCGGCTAACTTCCTGGGTCAATTTTGGACTAACTGCCGGCGGCATACCGGTCCGGTTCGTGCTGCGGTGGTTTAGTCCGGTTCAGCCCCTATTTTGCGCCTCCGTCTTCTGTCGCTGTTTCGTAGCCCTTCCTCTCCTCTTCTCGATCCGAATCCTTCAAGGCTTTTGTTCGAGACTCGACGACTTCAATTTGGGCTCTTGTTGGGTCTAATTCATATTCGTTTATGCCTCAGTTTGTAGGCTGGAACATGAAGCATGTGCGATTGCCCTTGTCTTCTTTCCTTCGCAATTTGGGGCTTTTCTATCCATTTTCTCGGCCCGATTTCTTCACGAAATTTTCTCGTGGCTTGATGGTCTTTTGTTTGGGCCTGACCCCAGCCCATTTTGGGCCTCGGGATGTGGGCCAGAGTGTGAAAATAGACTCGAATGATCTTCTAAATTCTTTCGAGTTTCCTACCCTTCAAATACGACTCAAAAACACCCAAAAGCACATCAAATCATATTAAAAAGGAAAATCAACCCGAAAATACAATAAAACATGAACTTGCATGTGAATCATCACTCGTTAGAGAAGGTTTAATGAAAGATTTTCTTCAACTTCTGCAAACTGCAACTAAACTTGAATATTAGTGAGATGTGAGCTTGATGAGAATGATTAAGACCAAGACAAAGATTTCTGAGAGCTAGTTGGATTTGACTTGAGAAGTTGATGCAACTTTGAATCTTCACTTGTGCATGCTGGTATTTACTCTCTATTACTAAACACATACACTTTAAATGATCTTGAGTGATGAGTTCTTGGAGGCTTTGAATTGAAAGCTCGAAAGTGATAGTGCTCAGTAGTATATTCAGTAGTCTTTTCTCGTCATCAATCTGTTTCTATTTATAACATTTGGGATTCAGTCTCGTTGAAGAGTGAGAAGTTTCCAGTTGATAATCGATGCTCTTTGTATGGCTTTCTAGCCATTGTCCTATGGCAGAAGGTAGGCCAGAGTTGGTGCGGCTTGATGTCAGTGATGTAGAGTTGTTTTTCCTTGTGTCAGAACATGTGTCTTCACGTAATTAAATAGTTAGTACAAGTATTACGTCTTGTTTCCACTGGCTATATTTTTTAATCTTTGAATCTCTGACTTTGACCTTGCTGACATGGTTGCTACATGCTTGCTGCAAGATCCTTACGTAGCAAATTGTTGAATCTTTTTTAAACCAGCCATTGTTGTATGCTACGAAAGCATAAACTCCTTGATGCGTGCACCTTTACGGCCTTTGCTCCTTACTTCCTACTACGGACTACTTGATGATATTATTGTATGCTAACTGTGACTTCTATCTAAGTAGAATCAGGTCTATCTATTACAAAACTATGTAGTCTGCAGTAGAATAGTTCCTACCTGATAACATAGTTTTGTCATCATCAAAATTATTGTTCCACTAAATTATAACCTAGTAAACCGCAAGTGTATGGTGCTAGTGTAGCTAGTGGCAAACAAGATCGATCCCACAAGGACTGTTTCCTATGTTTAGTTTTATACCATATCTAGACTCTTGAATAGAAGATTTGATTTTTATCCTAAAACTAGATTGCATAAAATAATTAATTAAATACTAATTGTTTGGCAAACAAAAATGAAATTAGCAAGGGAAATTTAGATGAGATTAAGACATATTCTAGGGCTTCGATTTCAATTCCGATTTCCTATGTATGATTGTCCTAAGTTCTATACTTTTATCCAATCCTATCATTTATTAAACGGAACACATATTGACTAGCCCTCCTCTCAGACGATGATCATATGTAGATCAATTAGGAATAATCATCCTCTCGGGCTAACTAAACCTAAAAACTCCCGAAAGTACCTAGACCAATACATACTTAAACACCTCCTCTCGGATTCCGAATCGTTAAACTTGTAATCAAGTGATCAATTTGACAATATCTTGTAAATAATACAAAAACATAGATAAACGATATTAATAGAGTCAAGAATTAAAAAGATAAAATCAAAACATGGTACTTTCGTATCCTACTTTCTAACCCTAAAACACAAGATGTTTAGCTACCCATGTCTAAAGTTAAAAACTAAAATAATTCATAGACAAACATGTTCAATAAATAACTAAAAGATAAAGAAGTAAAAACCCGATTCTCGATCTCGATAGTCGTCTCGTCGTTCCTTGCTCTTTGATCTCGCCTTCAAAGTGTTCCCCGATGATACAAGTCTCCTAATTTCATATTCGGGAGCCTCTATTTATAAGTCCGGATTGAGGTTGAAACGGGACAAAAATAAATCAAAGATCATGAAGAAAATAATGACCCCCTTATTGCCTCGACCGAGGCACTATTTTGCCTCGACCAAGTCAGGTGATTCTGTCTAACCCTTATTTCTTTCCAAACTCAGCCTCGACCGAGGCAACAATTCGCCTTGACCGAGTCGATGGTTACCCTCTTGTCACTCAATCAAGGTAACAATTTCGCCTCGACCAAGTTGACTTCCTCTGAACGATTTTTCCCCTTCAACACATTATTAACTCGACCGAGTTGAGCTATTATATTCTTTCTTTGATTTTTCTTCGTTTCTTCCCACCATCTTGCTCGTTTCTTATCCAAACTTCGTCCAAAGGACTTTTTGGTATAAAATCACCTAAATAACCTGAAAACAAGCGCACGTCATCCGGCACAATGTAATGAATATGAGCAAAAATCGATCCATTATTCATGCAAATGCTATCAAATTGTTTTTTAAATCGACCTAAATGCATGTATACATGATGTGTATCAAAATTTTCCAAACGTAATTTGTTGTTCATCCCTGAATAAAAAAAAATAGAAAAGAACAGGAACTTCAAGAATTAGGGCGATTTAGATGACGAATCTAGTCTCAATGAAACTTTTTTCAGAAAGCCGACAACGTAGAAATTTGAGCATTTGTGACATGGCAATATATCAACTATTTTCGAGACAAGAAACTTATGAATAAACAATCCTCACCGGTAAAGTGTATCACTCTTCTTTCAAGTGTATAAAATTAGGACATGTTCACACTCAAATTGGACCATATGCACCGTCTAACATAAGCTCGCCTATTGTCTAAATTAGACTTCATACTCAACATGCGTGACAAAGAATAAAAAAAGATCTTAATTTTGGTTGTAATGTGGGCTTAAGGTAAGGTGGGACAAATTTGGACAAAAGTGACATTGGACTAACCAAATTATTCATAACCCGACTACCCCTCAACAATGTTCATTCAATCCCTACTCTTCAATTTTTCAGGAAACTATACAATATGGTTTCTTCACCCCTCAAAAACACTTTTCTATTCACTTACCCAACCAAATGCTATCACTACCTAGCTTATTCGAGCACCACATTGGGACTACTCAACCTCTTTCGACCGCTCAAGTATACTAGGCAGTTTCTCATGTTTGACCCCTCCTAAACAAAAAAATTGAACTAAACATATATACAACTTTCTCCTATTTTACCTTTTCTTCTTTTTTCAATTTTTTAAATAATATAAACAAAATTACAAAATACCCAAACTAGTACATGTTACTTTTCCTTTTCTTTTCCCTATAACAACTTATCATCTTCACCAACTTATCCCGACTATCCATTCCACTCCTTTCCTGCTATTTTTACCCATTCTACGTTCCAATTCACCTCTCTCTTCCTCAATTAGTCCAATTGAGAGGGTCAAGGGCTAAAACAAAGTTTGTAATGTACCACTATGAAAAACAAAGATGAAGGTTCAAAGTGGCTAACTAGAGATTATTTTTCAAGTTTTGGTACGAATTTCAATTTTTCAAGGCTCCAAAATAGGCTTGAGAAGAGAACACCTAAAATCATCTTCTAAGTCACCACATGTACTTGACATCTTCTTAGAAGATGCAAGGCAACTTCTAGAGACTAAGTGACATTATGACCAATAATTTGCACCGAAAGAATGATAAATTACTCTAATAATAGGAGTACAAATAAGGCTAAAATCTCACAGACTAACTTGATCACAAATTTAAAGTTCAATCTCAATTTTGTCTCAATAGGCCTATCATGCTCTTCTATGTGTCAATATTTTATTTATTTCAAAATCATCTCGTCATTGACATATCACCGTCTATCAACCTCATTTTTTAGCTTTTCAAGATTATTATTCATGTTTTACATTCACAACTCAACAGAAATTTAAACTAACACATAAAAGCAATAAGTCATCAAACTAAATGTAAAAATTCAACAAAAACATAAAAGCAACCTAATACCCAACATGATGCTACTAAATAGTAATACGAATGACGGAAATCAACAAAATAAAAATAGCTACCAAGATGTCCCATTCTACCCCCCTCCCCGAAACTTGGTCTAAGACCAATGCTTGTGGGAAAAGAAGTGGTATGCCTTGGTGGAATTCACCTAAAATGAAAGGTTGAGAAGATAAAACCTATAAATTGGAGACAATATAAATCCTTCTTTCTGTTCACCCGCTTTTGGTCGATACTCACCCTGTGAGCTCAACTATATCTTCTTTTGTGCTTTTGTGACTCATTTAATTGTTTCTTCACTCATATCATGTCAGTGTTCGAAAAATCACAAATAACTAAACATTAAATGGAAATAAAAATAGTAAGAGATGGGTTACCTCCCGACAAACGTTAAGTTTTACGTCTCCAGCCAGATTACCCATTAAAAACTCAACCGTTTCTAACCAACCAAAGTCAGGAGCATTATCATCAATTAAAAACTCATACCCCCTTCTCAAGTTTCCTATAACAGTCTACCCTTGGGTTCCACAGTATAGACAACACAACATTTGTGTTTTCCTCTCAGACCCGACCTATTATATCTCTAGAAAGTGACCTTATCATTTTAAACACAAAAGGTTAACTCTCCTTTTGGTACATCTATCATCTTGGCTTGTCGCCAAGAAAGGTTGACCTAAGATGAAAGGGACATCAACATTCCCTTGCATATCGACAATTTAGAAATCACTAGGGAACTCAAAATTTGACACTCCAACCAACACGTCCTCTATTAATCCATATGGTGTTAGTAAAGATCCATTTGTGACTTGTTTTACCATCCCAAGTCCTAATTGCCTATATGTTTTAAGATGCATCAAATTAATGCTAGATCCTAAATCACTCAACAAATTTCGAAACTTATGATTACCAATAGAGCAAGGGATAGAAAAACTCCCTAGATCATTTGCTTTTGTTGCTCTTCTTGGTTGAGTGTTTGTGTTAATGCTTTTTTTGGGACTTGCTATCTTTGGCCTATTTGCCCCTTTTCTGTTTTGTATCACAGATGACGTACTAACACAATCTACAGGATCAAGGTTAGCAAAGAATGTATCATATAAACAGAATTCTATAGACTCATCAATGAGAGGAGGTAGACTTTCTTATCTATGGTAGTCCCGCTATCCTTATTTTTCTTGGTGATCTCAGCTTTCTCTACCTTCTTCTTCTTCTCTTCAAGATCCTCAAAAAGCTTAGCACAATTAGTGCAATTAGGCGCAGTCTTCTTTCCATTGAATTCTTGAGGAAAGAGGAGTAAAGGAATATATTTCGACCATCCTCGATAATGATCACTTTTAGCTTTGTAGCCTACTTTTTCACCAACTCGTGAGCTTTCTCTTGGAATTTTTGTTTTTCTCCTCCTGATTTTGCTCTATCTGATCTTTGGCTTCTAGTGGCTTTGGGCTCTCATACTTAGTCTCATCCGTTGAATAAACGATATTGCACTGCTCCTTTGGATTTACTGCGATATCACTGGGAAACTGCCCTTTCTGATGTTGGGATCTCAAAGCATGTGCTATTTGACCCATATGTATCTGCACAACTTTCATATCTGCCCCTAAACTTACCATAGTTTTATTCATATCCACTTGATTACTCTTCATCTTCTTCTTTATCTTGTCCATCCTTTTCTCATGTTTAGCAAGTTGTAATTGTACTAACTCTTCTTGCGTCTAGTTTTGTCCTTCATGAATCATGTCATTTGTAACTGCAAATCCTGATGGCGGTTGGAGAGAATTATTTGGATTGCTATATGAGAGATTAAGATGATTTCTTGCACCCCCTGGTGATACTGATTGTACCTCTACTGATTATCTTGGAAGTTGTTGAAGTTCCTCTGATTGCCCTAGTTTGCGTCTTCAATTTATTCCTGCATGGGAAGCTACTGTAAGTTTGGCTTAGTATGTTGACCTAGTGTCACACTTGTTAGCAGATTTAGCTGATTAGTTAAAGCATCTATTTGAGATTCCTTTTGGATACCCTTGGTTTTGATGATTCTATCTCAGAGATGCTATTTACCTTCCTCGGCTGATTTCTCTCTTTGGGCCACTACCAATTAGTGGCAGCCATCTCATCTAATATGGTGAATGTAGCTCTTGTGCTCTTTGCAAAAATGGATCCACCTGTTGCTGCGTCTACAAGTACTTTTGCGGGCCCAAGTAACCCTTTATAAAACTTGCAGAGTTGCTAATCTTGAGTAAACTCGTGTTTAGGGCAATTTCGGAAAAGATCCCGAAACTGCTCCTATATTTCCCCGAATGGCTCTCCGTCCATATGTTTGAACTGAGTTATCTCAGCCTGCAGTTTGAGCATCTTGCCCGGTGGAAAGTTCTTCAGCAAGAAACGTGTACTCAGCTCATCTCAAGTAGTGACATCCTCCAAAGAGTTAAACCATTATAGAGATCTGTCTTTTAACGAGAAAAGGAATAACCGTAACTTAACTTGTTCATGTGGCACTTGATTTACTTTCAAAGTTTCAGATATTCTCTTGAACCTGCCTAGATGAACGTTGTGGTCTTCCCCCACCAAATTGATTCTAATGTACTATCGAAATTAGAGTTGGCTTTAGTTCAAAGTTGTTAGCCTGAATCGGTGGTGGTTCGACTCCTCCACATCATGAATTTGTCACGGGACATAAACAGTCGCTGATAGTTGTCTGATCAACTTCTCGTACAACTGGTGCTGGTGCCTGCTGCTAACTTGTTGTTGCATATTTATTCATTTGCGTCTGCATAGTATTTACCACCCCAAAAAGTTGTCTGACCATGTCTTCCACAGTCGTGTTTTCAGGTAGTTCGGCCATATATTTTTCCTGATCTTTCTTTGTTCTGCGTATACGGGCACTTGCTTCAATTTTTTGGATCAAAAGAAACGAGCTTATTTTTCCTTGAGATCGAGTACTTGACATCAAAACAAGAAAACCAGCGTAAAACTGAAAATAGTTCCTACCTGACAATATAGTTTTGTCATCATAAAAACTATTGTTGCACTAAATTATAATCCAGAAAACTACAAGTGTACGGTGCTAGTGTAGCTAGTGGTAAACATGATTGATCCCACAAGGACACCTATGTTTAGTTTTATACCATAATCCTAATAATTCTACCCTATCTAAACTCTCGAATAAAATATTTGATTTTTATCCTAAAACTAGATTGCATAAAATAATTAATCAAATACTAATTACTTGGCAAACAAGAAATCAAATAGTAAGGGAAATAGTGATTAGATTAAGACGTATTCTAGGCCTTCGATTTTAATTACAATTTTCTATGTATGAATATCCTAAGTTCTAGACTTTTAAACCAATACTATCGTTTAGTAGACGATAGAAATATTGATTAGCCCTCCTCTTGGAGGATGTTAATTTGTAGATTAACTAGAAATAATTACCCTCTCAGCTAACTAAACCTAAAGACTCCCGAAAGTACCTAGACCAATGCCTAAGTACACACCTCCTCTCAAATACCGAATCGTTAAACTTGTAGATAGTCAATTGATCAAGTTGACAATATCATGTAAATAAAATAAACACATAGATAAACGATAATAATAGAGTCTAGAATTAAAAAGATAAAATAAAAACATAGTACTTTCATAATCTACTTTCGAACCCTAGAACACAAGATGTTTTGCTACTCATGCCTAAAGGTAAAAACAAAAATAATTCATAGAAATACATGTTCGGTAAATAAATAAAAGAAAAAGAAGTAAAAACCCGAATCTCGATCTCGATAATCGTCTCGACATTCCTTGCTCTTCAATCTCGCCTCCAAAGTGTTCTCCGATGATAAAAGTCTCCTAATTTCGGACTTGGGAGCCTCTATTTATAAGTTGGGGTGGATTAGGGTTGAAATGGGGCAAAAATAGGCTAAAACGCGTGAAGAAAATAATGACCGTCTTATTGCATCGACCGAGGCACTATTCTGCCTCGACCAAGTCACTGATTTTGTCTAACCTATATTTCTTTCCAAACTCGGCCTCGACCGAGGCAACAATTCGCCTCGATCGAGTCGATGGTTGCCCTCTTGTCACTCGACCGAGGCAATAGTGCCCCTCGACCGAGTTGACTTCCTCTAGAAGATTTTTCCCCTTCAACACATTAATAACTCGACCTAGTCCGATTTTGGACTTGGCTGAGTTGATCCATTATGTTCTTTCTTTGATTTTTCTTCGTTTCTTCCTACCATCTTGAGTTTTAGTCAAACTAGTAAGAATCTAATGTACTATAAACGATTGAACAAATAATTGTGCAAATTAATGGGGGAAATGAATGTAAACACCAATATGAGGCTAGGAAGGCTACAAACCTAGAAATTTGAGTCCAACGAAGTTACTGTCACCCATCGTGGTTGGATTAGCCTGAGAGTCAATCGATTTCAACCTCCTAGAGATGAAGATTATAACAAGGTCCTATGAAGAACATAAATATAAAGATATCAATTTGTAAATCGACCCCTAGTATGATTATTATTTATCAAGTAAAATTTGATTAGACCACCACTCCCCCACTATATATAGACCGGTGTGGGAGCGTAGTATAAACACGAGGGCTCAAGATAATCGAGTTAGCCCTAATAAGAGATAATTAAACTCTAACTCCTCTTCATAACATAGTGTTAGGAAATTTATGCCTAGTTCTGATGAAGTCGAAACCCTGCTATAAGGTAGGAACTAGTGCCCTCAAATACTCTATAATCTTTGTAGTAGATAATGCTAGTTCTACTTAGGCAAAAGTCACAACCTGAAGTTACACCAAAATCATCAGGCAACATACAACACAAAGTCTGTTGTAGGAAGATTAGATAAAAAGCTGTAAGGAGCATACAACAAGAAGTTCACGCCTAAGATTGCGTACAATAAAGTCTACTATAAAAAGATCCCCTACTTAATGGTACCAGGACCGTACAATAAAACGTTCAGCTACAATAACAACAAAAAATACCTCAAGTCAATGTCAGTGATCTCAAGATTCTAAAATACAGTCAGTGGAGACAAGACGCATTCTTGCACTTACTATACAATAATGTAAAGATATGTATCCTGGAAAAAAAAAAAAAAAAAGAACTCTACAACACTGACAAGAAGTCGCACCTACTCTAACCTGCTCTCAGCAAATGGATAACAATGACTAGAAATCGTACAATAACATTAAATGTTAACGGGAATTTCCTCCCCTCTTCACCAGGATGAAATCCAACAACTTTAAATTGAAGGAGACCAAGGACGAGAAAATATTTTACTTTTCGAGCTATCAAATTGTAAGCATTCAAAAGCATACTCCACTCTCAAATCATCCTGAAAAGTTTGAGCGAAGAAGAAGAGCTCAGGTAACATCGCAGCAATCAACTACTAATGAATCAAAATTCTCAAGCTGCTACAGAATCTAGAAGTCCATTCAAACCAAGCTCTGAGAAAGCTCAATCTCAGTCCTAATTTTTCTCACCAAAAAAGTTTGTCCACATCTCAAACTGATCTACAAGTTTAGAGGCAGCTTCCAGATGAAGAAACTCTTTCATAAAACTTCTCTTTTGAGTGGCTTTTAACGCGGAGTCTTATGTTGAATTAGGGATTCAAATTAGATTAGTTTAGTTCTATGGAACTTGTATAGTGAAAGAGTAGCCTTTCGAGGATTTGACAAAAACTACTGTAAGATGCTAAGTTGGATTTGGACATTGTTGTAGCTAAGACTATATTGTGAATAACTTAGTGAGTTTTCCCAGCAAGGTGGAAGAATGGATGTACACGGATTACCCACACCTTCGATCCACTATAATATTTTTTTGTATTTACATATCTTTCTTACTGATGTTGTAACATACTATATACTTACTGCATTGTCTTAAGAAAACACTTTAACATATTTCTGCTGCATATTTGAACATTGATTATCGTAAGCTTCGAAAAGAACAACCTATTGTAACCTTACTGCTCTATAGGAACTAATTGTTGTACGCTTTGATAAAAAAAATAAAATTAGTTTCCTATAGTAGCAAGCAACTTACTGCTTAGGTTTGAAAAGGAAAAATTAGATATGGCTAGAGGTTTATTCAACCCCCCCCTCCCCACCCCAAACCTCTCCCACTTGGGACCAACACATAGCTTCTCCCTTAGGCCTTCCTTACTTCATGAAGAGTTTAACTAATGTAATTTTTGGTATCAAAACAATCGAGCCAAACAATACAATCAATGATCATAAATCTA
Organism: Ajuga chamaepitys; assembly: GCA_958295605.1. Taxonomy (NCBI): domain Eukaryota; kingdom Viridiplantae; phylum Streptophyta; class Magnoliopsida; order Lamiales; family Lamiaceae; genus Ajuga; species Ajuga chamaepitys. Next base: position 27,100,022 of record OY282496.1, on the reverse strand, counting down.
ATACCTAGCATATCCAAGAACGTTAAATTTAAAGATATGAGTAAGTAATACACATTAATTATATCTCAACCATAGGTTTATCTATTTTAACCATGATCCAAACAATAAATCAACAATACATCAATCTCGAGAGTTCGGACTACTCTTAACCCAAAGAAACAAGGAGATTACTCGCTAGTCATCTATAACTAACATTATTAAGCAAGAACACAACATAAAATGAAAATAAATAGAAGAAAAGAAATAGATTACTAAATAATGGTTGAATTCCTGAAGAACTTCGATAATCTTGATAAGTGCTATAAAACTTCGAGTATCCACCAAAATAGTTTACTACTTCCTTGTATAGAAAAGAAAACCCTAGTTCTACGCTAAAGGAAAACATGAAAGATAAGTAAGAAAAGTAAAATAATATTTGTATCAATTTTCTTGAAATATTTCCATTGACATTGTCTGCTTTGGTACTCATCAGGTAGAGAAGATGCTTAATGGCAAGGAATTGGAGTTCTACAAATATGATGGTGACCTTTCGCAGATACTACAGAATGTTCGAGATAAGATGAATGAAGTTGGTGAAGTATGAAGTTCATGTCCGAGCTACTTAGAGTAGTTTTAAATAAATTCAAACTTTTAATAATGAATAATATTATAGTTATAATCTTTGCTATTTACACAGGGCTGGACTAGGGATGAAAGGGATCACTGCCTAGAAGAAACAGAGAAATCAATCAAGCTTTATTTGGAAATCCTCCGTCTGATAATTGCCTAGTCTTTAGCATGCTTGCTATTATCCACCAGCTCGTAATTGAGGATGCAACTTACAAACATTGTTAAACTTTCACGACATTCACTTATTAAGGTTTCAGGATTCAACATTTCATTTTTGTATGATTATAAATGTCTTTGTTTGACTTTATATCTTTTATTAGCAAATTAAACTTCCTCATATTTATGGCCGTATCCTACCAATTGATCATGTAATGTTTGGATTAAATATTACCATATTCTAGTATTTTAATGATTTTTTTAGCAATTATAGGTGGATTACATGTGATTTATAAATTTATTGAAATATTACTATTGAAGTGTTTTTATAACTAGAACTGTAGCAAAACTGGTTTTCTGTAGATTGGCTATTTAACCGGTCAGACGATAGAATGATAAGATCAGGTTATCACTATTTTTTGGGCTATTTTTCGGGTGGTTTTATCACAAATATTACCATCCATAAAAAAAAAAATAGTCACTTCGAAAATTATATGAAAAACTTCAAAATGCAATTTCAAAAGAAAGGTAATCATAATTCAATGCATAACTTATATAAGAATATAAATAAAATTAATGGGTCATATTCAATACTTCCATTTTGAAATTTTATCGGTCTAAGACCTGAAAAATAGGGTAAGTAATCAATCCAAGACCCAAAAACGACTTTTACACTTCAGTGACTGAATTATCTAAAGCTATCAATTAAAGAACTAAAGATATGACATTGTTAGAAGCACCATAACAAAGTCTCTTTTACCACGGCAGCCTCCAAATTTCTACTTCTCTTTGCATGTGATTGCTTTGCCACAACTGTCGTTATCCCTATCCAAAATAATAATCTAGATTCAAACTATTTGGAGACTAGAGATTCAAAGCATCAATACAAATTAACTTTTGAGAAGCCAATAACATCCGCTTCAAATTTATTTAAAGTGGTAACATGAATTTACCTTTGTTATTAATAAATTGCTGAAAAAAGTGATTATTATGAAAACACTCTACTTCCTAAATTTTGTTCAAAACTTTCAAACATTATATATTTCTGATTTGCCTACAAAAATCAATCCAAGCCAATTTTTTTCCAAAAGTCCAATCAATTGCAAATATCCTCATCTTATTGTTGTGTCGCACATTGGATTCAATCTTCGATGTCTGATTGGTGAAAAGAAAATACAAATTAAAAAAGAGAATTCTTTTGTTCTAATGAAATACCATGTGACGAACTCTCATTTCGTTTGACATTGTTGAAACGCAAGACAATACTAAACAAGGACAAACAAATGTTAGTACAAGAAGAGTGATTTTTTGAGATAATAAAAAATTGTCTGAATAATAAGCATCTTGTGAAACAAGCATCACAAAAATATGGAGATGCAGTGGAAATATATAAAAGGTAAAACATAAAACAAGAATGCAAGATTTACGTGGTTTGACAAATTGTATATGTCCACCCCGGGGGGGAGGGGGGGAGGAGTGGGAGCGATTTTTATTAATGAGTGTTGTATGTGGTACAAGACTTATGTTAACAAGTATATTTATTTAAACCTAAGATGCAAAGTAACTAATTAAATTAGGAAACAACTTAATCTTAGACAATACAATATTTGGTCCTAAAGGCAATAGCTTACCCCCAAGCCAAGTAATTCTAGAGGCTTTCAATATTTTGAGTCATATTTCAACAATCTCCACCTTAGCGAGAAACCAGCTCTTAGAAGATTCATTAAACTCTACCCAGAAAGACACACCGCTACTCTGCCTTGAACCTTATGGATAATCAACATCTCAAGTCCCTCCCCCGCTCCCTCTCTCTCTGGTCGTGTCTTGTCCTTCGATCACCATTAATTTATGTTCTCCTCATCATGACAGACTTGGATTTCATCTACGGTCCTTATTTTTCCAAACTGTGTCAAGAAAACCCTTGGCTGCTACCCTATGTTCATACTAGGGTTTTCGGTCCCGCGCTCTCGCCGAACGTCTCTTTTCATCAGTCGGTTGTTCTTTCCTCTTTGTCCATGAAAGGTTAACCCCAGATATCTACGTCGTGCTTATCTTCGATACTCAGGTGCTCTTCTTCACATCCGCCACCAGCCTAGGCTTTTGGGCAGTCGGTTTTTTTCATTAAAGCCATGCACTACTGGCTCTATCATGAATTGCTCCAATCCTGGCACAGGTTTATTTTAGGTTTCGAGACTCCTTCCACTACCTTCGGCGATCATTAAGCATGCTACCTCGCCCTCTAGTTTTTCAGTGCCAGAAAGGGTTTATCCTTCTTCCAAGGTTTCAGTTATAACTACTCCACCATTCACGCCCCGACTATTACTATTGGTTCGCACCCAATTTTATTCCCCAATGGAATAGATGTCGATCATAATCTATTGTCACTCACAGATGCCACCAGAGTGTCTACACTGCGACAGGATAACACCAGTATTGTTGATCACAAGGTTTCCACAGTCCAATTCTCTATCGCCGGGGTAGAGTATTTCAGTTCTACGCTAAATCCAAAGCCATATAAGCCCATCATGAAATGTAACATTTGTTCACTCACAATAGATGTCACAGGTACAAGCAGTGGGTTCAATATTTTTTGGACACATTAATTGGACGTTTATTCTACATTGAAAATGATAAACCTTGGTCTACTTCGGAGTTGCAAAATAAACTCCAATCGATATGGGGAACTGGGAAGAATTGGTGTATGGTACCCCTTGGCCAGGGGTGTTTTAATTTTCAGTTTGATGATGACGATGATCGTTCCAAGGCTTTTGTGCACACTGTTTCATCCCTGAAACTTGGTACCTTATGGTTGTCGAGATGGGTTCCAAATTTTAATCTATATCAATTAAATGCTTCACATTACAAGAAAAATCATTTTTAGTGACAAAAAAATAGTGAGAGTAAGAGAATCCTCTCACTAAATATACCATATACATAGCTTTAGTGAGGGTGCAAAATACTCTCATTAAAATCTTTACTTTTGGTGACCAAATTAGAATTTCATTAAACTAAAGGGAAAGGCCAGTCACTAAAAGTTGTGTAAGTGGGAGCGGAAATATCTCCCACCAAGAGTGGTCCTTTTTTTACTAAATTCGATAATAAAAAATAAACAAATAACTCCATTCTCTCTCTCTCTCTCCCTCTCTCTCTCTCTCTCTCTCTCTCTCTCTCTCTATATATATATATATATATATATATATATATATATATCTAGAAACCGTTTCTCCTCTCTCTCTCTCTCTCTCTCTGATATGACTGCCGTGATTCTTCGATGACTATTTCTACTGTTATCTTCAAGACGCTGCCATCAGGTACGACACCTTCGAATTTTAATCAGGATCAGATTTTCCATTCTATTCTCCTAGAACATCATGGAATCCTTCGATATTCCCTTACTAGGGTTGCCAATACGGCGATGGCTTTGGCTCCGCCGGCAACACATCCAAGTCTTCTACCAACTATGACATATATGCAACATACTCCCCGTATGGTGAAGGATTTAACCATGACTCAGGATATGGGTTTATCAGGTTATTCTAGGGTTTTACCTATAAACCCTCGTTGCATGGATTCTGTGCATACGAGATCATTGTCACGGGACCCTCATTTACTTACCTGTCTGTGTATTCTACCCACTCCTTCTTCGGATACACAATCGGATACAGTTTCTGCTGATGGCATCAGCTTTGGAAGGATTTCGCTGCCTATGCATACCCCCATTATCTCTTCAACGGAGACGATTGCGGTCACCACGAAGATTCCCCCCGCCACCGCTAGGGTTCAAGCAGGCCAGTTGTCAGCCCCTCCGGTTGATGATAATATTCCACCTTTAGTTACTGTAGATGAGCAAATATACAAGGCTAGAGTTAATTTTTTCCAACAATTCACCATTAATGGTAGGCTTTCATATCTGCCTAAAGATCGTTGATGGCCTATGGCAGAATTGAAAGATAAATTGTAGAATTTATGGAAGCTAGAGACACCTCTTAAACTTATTTCTCTCGGTCTCGGATTTTATAATTTCCAGTTTGGTTCCCTGTCTGATAGAAATAAGGTGGATTTGTTTAAGATGATCAATATTTAGCCAGGTAATCTCAAGCTATTTAACTGGATACCTAATTTTAACCCATATAAATACAAAAAATCAATTTCTCCAGTTTGGGTTCGAATTTATCAATTGCCACCAGAATATTGGTTCAAAACATTGGTCTTTGACATTGCATGTAAGATTGGGACTCCTCTACAAATGGATGAGCGTGGACTGGATAGTGAATTTAGACATTATGTACGCCTCCTTGTGGAAAAAGATTTTCAACAACCTTTGCTAGAATCTTTAGTTGTTCAAAGGCTTGGTCATTAGTATTTTATCACTCGTGCTGGGATATTATTCGTCAGGATGTGGTGGACGTGGTACAATATTTTTTTCACACGGGGATAATTCCACAAGGCCTTAATTCCAGCTTCGTCGTATTGATTCCAAAATTCCCAGAGGCCTGCAAAATTGAAGACTATCGCCCCATTATTTTGGGAAATTTTCTTTTTAAAGTTTTTACCAAGATTTTGGCCACTAGACTGGGTACTTTCATCCGTCACTACGTTTCTGAATTTCTGTTTGGATTTATTCCTGGTTGTAAGATTTATGATTGTATTGTTTTAGCCTCAGAGACTATTAACTGTCTCTATTGGCAACGGAGTACGGATAACATTGCGATTAAAGTAGACGTTTGAAAAGCCTTTGATACTGTTAATTAGCAGTTTTTAATTGCTATGTTGCATGCTACGGGCTTTTGTCAATTAGATTCGCAGCATTCTTGAGTCAGCGCATCTCTCCATTCTCATTAACGGTTCCCCACAAGGTTACTTTTCTGTTCACGTGGGGTGCGACAAGGGGATACCTTGTCCCCTCTTCTTTTTTGCTTAGCAGAGAAAGTGCTAGGTCGTCTTATTTCGGCTCGTATTTTGGCCGGCAGTATTAAACCTGCCATTGCTAAATGTGGGTTGCATCCCCTCCATATTTATTTTATGTGGATGACATTCTCGTTACAGCGGCAACATATTTAGATAGTATGAGGGAGATTATGCAAGTTTTGGATGATTATGGTGCTATGTCGGGCCAAATTATTAATGTTGCCAAATTTGTCATATTCTTTAGTCATAAAGCCACTACACAATTTCGACGACCGATATGCAACTTAAAGGGTATGTCTACACGATTCAGCTTCTCTTCCTTCGACTTATCTTGGAGTTCCCCTCTTTCGTTGATATCCTAAGGCAGCCTATTTCCGACCAATTGCGGATCGAATTTTGCTGAAGTTCACAAAGTGGAAAGGATCCACTCTGTCTATGGCAGGCCGAACCTGCTTAGTTAATTCAGTTATCACCAGTAGCTTTGTGCACTCCATGATGATTTACAGATGGCCTTCTAAGCTACTGCATGAGATAGAAACTGCTATGAGAAATTTCATTTGGTCAGGAGATGTTAACCAGAAAGTCCGACTGAATGTGCAATGGGATAAAGTATGCTCTCCGAAATCGGAAGGTGGCCTTGGAGTTCGATGCATTCGGACCGCAAATGATACCTTCCTCGCAAGACTGTGCTGGGAGACTATTCGGGGTAAATCGGATGTTCTTAATCTAGTTCGTCATAGATGGATTAAACCAGCAGGTGATATACCTCTAAAGATTAAATCTTCCATTTTTTTGGGCTGTAGAAAGCTGTTGGAAGGATAATTGGCTCGGATATATTCTAGCTGATCGTCTCAGGATTCCTCATGCTGCTCGACAGCATCTTAACCATACTATTTCTGATTTTTATGTGAATGGTTCTTGGAACATTGAGGATGTCTTTTACGTCCATCATTATGACATCGTGGTAGACATTCTTTCTTATGTATTCTCTCTAGAAAATGCTATAATTAGGACTCAACACCCCTCTGGCATGGTTTCTTCGGCCACAACTTATGAAGCATTCCGACCTCATTATCCTTCGACCTCGTGGGGTAAATGGATATGGGAGCGTTATATTCCATCTTGTCGATCTATGGTGGTATGGAGAGGCGTCAATTGCAAACTTCCAATTTGGGATGTCATTTTACGTCGGGGATTTCATGGACCTTTGATTTGTTATTTCTGTCGCAAATCAGTGGAGACTCTAGACCATTTTTTTTCTCAATGCCTATATTCGAAGATCATTTTTGTTGACTTTGTTTGGCTTTTAATTTGGATATTAATGTTTTCGGTTTTCACAGTTTTAATGATTTGTTCTTGTAGGTGATAAATTTACAGTGTGGTTCCCAAATCAGAATTCTGTGGAAAACTGGTATTATTTCTTATATATGGGCGATTTGGGGAGCCAGGAACAACGTCATCTTTGACAACATATTCTGGCAGCCACGCCAAGTTATTTCCTGCATATGGTCCATGATTCGTGAAGCTGCTAGCTTCAAACTGGGTTACATGAGGAACTCCATGGACGAGCTGACTTGTTTGCGTCGTCTAGGTGTTAAGTCGATTCCAACACCGCCGATCACTCCCATATCAGTCCGCTGGGTACCTCCACCGTAGGATGGTTAAAAGGTGAACACGGATGGTAGTGCAGAGGGTGGTCCAGGTCGTATTTTCGGAGGTGCTATCTTTCGAAACTCCAGTGGGTTTTCATCGGGAGGTTACTCGAGTGATTTTGGACAGGGATTTTCTTTCGAGGCCGAGCTTCATTCGGCTATTTTGGAAATTGAGATTGCCTTTTATAAAGGTTGGCATAAGCTTTGGTTAGAAAGTGACTCCACTTATATTGTCAATTTATTTAATTATGCCTCCAAAGACGTTCCTTGGCCTTTTTTGCCTAGATGGGGTCGTGTTCTCTCCATGATTTCAGATATGGATTTCTTCTGCACTCACATTTATAGAGAGGCTAATCGGCCTACCGATGCTTTGTCTAAACTGGGTTGTGATTATACATGGTTTTCGCAGCTTCCTCCGCTTGTGGAAGAATTAGCTTATAAGGATTTACATTCGGAATACTTTCGTGTTTAGGTATGCTGTTACTCTTTTTCCCGAATATGGGTTTTTCCCTTTGGGTTTTACCATAATTGGGTTTCAATGAGGCCAGCTCGGGATGAGCTATCAACCTGTGATAGTCCTCCTCATTTTTGTCATTTCTTTTTGCTGCTACTGGCCTTCTTTGCCATTTCATTTCTTTTGTTTTATTTTCTTTATTCTATAATATGATCACTTAGCTATCTAGTAATTGCCTTAAACATTTTTAACTCCATTTTGTCTCTCCCTGTCACTCTATCTTAATTGCCCCCTCACACTTTCTAGAATCACAATTGAAGATCTCCTTCTCCCACTCTCATCAATGGTGTCTTTTTGCCGGTGTCGATCGTGTAGCTAACATATATAGGTAATTTCGGATCCTTTTCTTCTCTTTATTATTTCTCTTACTTAAGCCCTAGTTATTTGTATATAATTTGCAGGGGTCGTCCCTTGTATTCGGGGTCACTCGAGTCAGTATTTTTTTTCTGCATGACTATTTTTTATTCAATAGCAATAGGTAATGGGTTCTTTGCCACTTTACATTTTCTATATGTAATCCCTTTTTTATCTGTTACTTCTATTTTAAACATTTGTTACAAGCATGAAAACTAAAATTAGGTCTATTTGGTCTGTTGGTATTTTGTTCATTTCCTTTTTATTTTTTAAGATTTCCTTATTTTAGAACATTGAGAAGATAAAGAAAGTTGTAGAGGAATGCAACTACTATGATGCTCAACAATGTTAAATCTTTTGGTGCAAGATATGTATGTAAAGTCCATCTATATATTATAGGAAACAAAAATTGTTATGACATTTCCAGGGGTTTGTGTGTGTTTGGTGGAGGTTATTATGTTTGTATATATAGTGTTCAAGCTCTGTCGACGTGGAGACTATTTGTTTAATTTTTATTTCCTTGGTGCGGGCTAATTTTGTCGGTTTTGATTAGTCTGAGATATGATTCAACTTATAGGTATTTAGAAGCTTTAGAAATTCTTCAGCCAGGTGTTTGCACACAATTAAATAATGGACATGTAAAAATATTGTCATTCTGATAATGTTTTATAGCATATGGATGATTTATCTAGTTTGATATCATGTGCAACAACATAATTCATGCCCAGGATTCCACTTGATGTTGGATTACGTGTTTTTGTCAATCCCTTGTAAATATTAACCATATAGATGGGCCTGAAATTCTATTAAATATTGATATTGAGTTGAGAGTTGAGAAAAAAAAATTTATATGGGTAATGAGTAATGTTGAAACCTATTTAGAACTTTAAGAAATTTAACACATTGAAGCACCTTTGACTTAAATACTGGCAATTTGAAGCTCCATGACTTCGGTTTGCAAAAAGAGAAAGGATGAAGCAATCTGCCTAATCTTATCGTTTTTCTTTTAAGTTCAATTTATTAATGAACGTTAAGCACACTTACTTTAGGTTACATATGGGACTAAGCTTGATGTTTTGTTTGTGGAAATACTTGTTAAAGGAAGTTCCTTACAAGGTTGAGTTTTGTGTTCTCTTCAGTGACACTTTCTCTGTATCAATATTTTTTTCATTTGAGGATACCATTTTGTGATGTCCCACTTCTAGTTTTCAAATCTCACTAAAGTGATTGTTAAGTTTTGAATCACTTACAACACACACAAATGAATTCAATCCAGAAAAGAATGAAAACAAACTGAAAATCGGCCAACCAAGAACCGAACGCAAAACCAGAAACCAAATGAAGCACACAAAGCTTTTACGTGGTTCGATCAATGTGATCTACATCCACGGAGGCTCTATACACCTCAATTCACTCCACTGAACAATCAATTACAAGAAATATCCCAGAAAACCAGAAACCCCAATTCACAATCCGAATTGAGCTTAAGAACCCTAGCTTTCTAATTCTAATGATTGTGTAGTGTTTACAGAGGGAAAACTACGTGTATCAATTCGTCTCTACAAATGGAACAAATGTATATAAAGAACTAAGCTCGAATCAAGAAGCTCCAAACTTCTTCTGGAGTTTTAAATCCTAGAATTGATGATGCTGACCTGTTTATCAAATAGCATGCAGTGTTTATTGTTTCTCCCCAGAAGGATTTAGGTAATCCAGCATCAATCAGCATACATCTAACTCTTTCCAGCACAGTTCTGTTAAATCTTTCAGCAACCCCATTTTGTTGAGGGTTTAGGGGGACAGTTTTATGCCTTGTGATGCCCTTTTCTTCACAAAACCCTGTGAATTTAGTGGATAGATATTCCAAGCCATTACCTGTCCTAAGATGTTTCAGTTTCTTTCCTCTTAGGTTTTCCACCTGGCTCAACCATGTTCTAAACTTAAGGAATGCATCACTCTTGTTCCTTAAAACAAATACCCATGTTTTTCTACTGTAATCATCAATGATGGTCATGAAATACCTTCCTCCTCCATGTGTTTCAGTTCTTGAAGACCCCCAAATATCAGAGTGTACATAATCAAGTGGTTCTTGAGTAGAATGTATCCCTTTAGCATAAGGCAGCTTCTTGGCCTTTCCCAGAGCACACTTGTCACAGAAATCCAGTGTTCTATTTCCCATTTCACCAATGATGCCCCTCTTTGATAACTCCTTCAATCCTTTCTCTCCAATATGACCCAGTCTCTGCCACTTCATAACATCTTCTCTGCTTATCACAGATTCAGCACATCCTATTACAGGTGATCCAATCAAAGTAATCAGGCCATTGTGTTGCCTTCCTTTGATTACCAGCTTGTTGTGTTTAGTGATGTGAAGATAACCATCTAGGGAATTGAACTGACAGCCATTTGCTACAAGAGAACCAAGGGATAGGAGATTTCTCTTCAGTCCAGGAACATACCTTACTTGAGAAATAGTTCTGATGACTCCATCATACATTTTTATTTAAACTGATCCTGTGCCTTTAACTCTGCAGGAGTGGTCATTTCCCAGTAATACACATCCACCATCTTCTTTCTGTAAATCCATGAACCAGGATTCATTGGGACACATATGGAATGAACACCCAGTATCAAGAACCCATTCCTTTTCCATTTTTGTGCCTGTGATGTTTAAGACTTCTGGAGTGTCTTCTTGTTGCTCAGTCATAGCTACTTCTGCCCTCTGATTTTCCAGCTTCTTCTTCTTTTGTGGACAGTTCTACTTTAAATGTCCAGCTTGCTTGCATTTGAAACACTTTCTCGTTTCAACCCAGTCTCCTTGTTTCTTTGCATTCTGAGTTCCAGATTTGTTATCTTTGAATCCCTGAAACTTCTTCTTTTGAAAATTCTTTTTGAACTTAATGTTCAAACCTTCTCCAGCCTGTACAGAGCCCTTTTCTCCCTGATTTTGAAAGCACTTTGTCTTTAATGCTGACAGGATGGATTCATAGTTGATTTTTCCATCCCTTCCAAACATCAGTGCATCTTTAAAACTTTCCATGGACTTTGGAAGAACATTCTATTTTCCATTTCACCAATGATGCCCTTCTTTGATAGCTCCTTTAATCCCTTCTCTCCAATATGACCCAGTCTTCTATGCCACTTCATGACATCTTCTCTACATATCACAAATTCAGCACTGCCTAACACAGGGGATCCAATCAGAATAAACAGGCCATTATGTTGCCTTCCTTTGATTACTAGCTTGTTGTGTTTAGTGATGTGAAGATAACCATCTAGGGAAGCCATTTGACACAAGAGAACCAAGGGATAGGAGATTTCTCTTCAGTACAGGAACATACCTTACTTGAGAAATAGTTCTGATGATTCGATCATACATTTTTATTTGAACTGATCCTGTGTCTTTCACTCTGGAGGAGTGATCATTCCCCAGTAATACACATCCACCATCTTCATTCTGTAAATCCTTGAACCAGGATTCATTGGGACACATATGGAATGAACACCCAGTATCAAGAAACCATTCTTTTTCCATTTTTGTGTCTGTCATGTTTAAAACTTCTGGAGTGTCTTCTTGATGCTCAGTCATAGCCACTTCTGCCCTCTGATTCTCCTGTTTCTTCTTCTTTTGTGGACAGTCCTTCTTTAATGTCCAGCTTGCTTGCATTTGAAACACTTTCTCGTTTCAACCCAGTCTCCTTGTTTCTTTGCATTCTGAAAATTCTTTTTGAACTTAATGTTTAAACCTTCTTCAGCCTGTGAAGAGCCCTTTTCTCCCTGATTTTGAAAACACTTTGTCTTCAATACTGACAGGATGGATTCATAGCTGATTTTTCCATCCCTTCCAAACATCAGTGCATCTTTAAAACTTTCCATAGACTTTGGAAGAACATTTAGCACCATCAGAGCCTTATCATCATCCTCCAAGTTCACCCCCAGATCTTCTAATTGTTCAATCATCTTGACAAACTCATCAAGTTGATCAGAAATGACCTTATCATCAGTGATTTTGAAAGACATCAATTTCTGCTTTAGAAATAATTTGTTTGATATAGACTTTGATTGGTAGAGTTCCTCTAGTTTTCCCTATGCCTCCGCTGTATTCTTGCACCTTGATACCTCCCTCAAAGGTTTATCACCGAGACATAGGAATATCAGACTCAAAGCCTTCTTATCCAATTCTGGAAACTTGGATTTCTCAGCATCAGGCCATTGATCAACAGGAAGAAGTGCAGAGTCTAGGCCATTTTGAATCATTACTTTATTCATTTTGATCTTCCAGAGTGAGAAGTCATTCTTACCAGAAAACTTCTCCACATCCATCTTTACTCCAGCCATTACTGCTTCTTCTTTGAGTGTGTGTGTAGTGTTTACCACAGACGGCGCCACTTGTTAAGTTTTGAATCACTTACAACACACACAAATGAATTCAATCAAGAAAAGAATGAAAACAAACTGAAAATCGGCCAACCAAGAACCGAACGCAAAACCAGAAACCAAATGAAGAACACAAAGCTTTTACTTGGTTCGATCAATGTGATCTACATCTACGGAGGCTCTATACACCTCAATTCACTCCACTGAACAATCAATTACAAGAAATATCCCAGAAAACCAGAAACCCCAATTCATAATCCGAATTGAGCTTAAGAACCCTAGCTTTCTAATTATAATGATTGTGTAGTGTTTAGGGAAAACTACGTGTATCAACTCGTCTCTACAAATGGAACAAATGTATATAAAGAACTAAGCTCGAATCAAGAAGCTCCAGAAGCTGGAAGCAATTCTGTTTCAACTGCTCTAAAACTGGTTCACGCGCCTTTGACAACGGTTTCACATGCAACGGTCCAAAACCGTTGCATAATTCTGTTATAACCGTCAAGACTCCGGTTCTCCAACAACCTCCAAAACTGAACTGCTTTAAACCCAACTCTCTGGCCCAGTTCTTCCCAACCTAAACCCGGTTCCTGATTCTTCTCAATCTCTACTACAAGACATGTGCACTTGATGAAATTGAATGACATCTATAGTGATGTTGCAGATATTGTGTTGCTCTTGTTTGCATCTAGCTTACTTCGATATCGTACCTAGCACTGGTAATTTTCTATAAATGAGTTTGGGAGGAGAGTTGGCTTCACCTGCTTGACGGTTTAACTACATTAAATCTATCAATTCTATGTTTTTTCCTACGGATATCCACATCGTTACTCATGTGTGATGGTTTCTCCTATTTACATCTAGCTTGGCGGTTCCTCTTTTTCACATCTAGCTTATGAATTTCTGCTTACTTAGATTTCAGAGAAGATGCAAGCAAGCTTCACACACATACAAAACATATGCCCTTGTAATATGCTAAACAAATTGTATGTTTAGAAAGCTACATAAATATATGATTATGAAAAGGAATAGTAAGTATCAAATCACCACTCTCTGCCTAGTGTTGGTTTACTGATATCTCCCCTCCCGTTTTTCATGGTGATAAGAATTGAATGCTAGAAAGTTTCTCAGTGTGACTAATTTTACTTTGTTGGTTTGACCCATATTCATAATCTAATCCTCCAACGAATGCATTAGTCTGTCTTAGGTAGCTGAATATGTGAATACGATTATGCTGATCTCAAAGTCCTTATTGTAGCTTTCAATTCAAAAGTTAGCTCCAATTGCAGATGAATCTTGATTGAAAATCTTAAGAGTTATATCAACAAGTTCCCCAAGGAAGGGTGTGGCTTACTAATTCAAAGCGGCTTGATGCTTTATTCTTGTTAGTATTAGTAAGAGCATAGAATTATTTGTTTCTAGGCTTTACTTTTGGAAATGAAATTTTTTTCATAGGTTTGATAATGTAAATTAGCTCAATTTGTAACAACAATCAGTTGATGGAAGTAGTGTTGATTAATGATGTGATGCTTGAAGAAATAATCACAAAATGAGTGCTTAGCATGCATAAATGATGAAACGTTAGCATGCATAACAGAATGAGAAAATCAGTTTACTCAGCAATTATTAGCTTAAACCTTCAGGTAACTACATGAGTGGTTTCTACAATGGAGATTCAACATGGTATCAGTAACTAGGTCACGATCTCAATGATTTTTTGACCTTCCTCTATTTTTGCTGATTTCCTCCGATTATTCTTCTCACATTGAGTTTTCGATTCGATTAATCGGTTTCATTTGCCGTTTCTGCATTACAATTTCTACAAATCGATGGCTCCTCCGCGCAATCAAGACCTTAATTCTGGGAAAGAGGTTTGGCCAGCACTTTACACCAGTGCACCTCCAAATTAGGAACCGCATCCAGGATCACAACCTTCACATAATGCTGCTTCATCTTCATCGCATCTCAGAGATCCGTTGAGTCTTCATGGATCTGAAAATCCAGGTATGAGCCTGGTTTCAAGACCTCTTAACAGTAAAAATTTCATTCCATGGAGTACTTCAATGCAAATTGCTTTACTAGCGAAAAACAAACTTGGTTTCATTAATGGATTTGTCAAACCTCCTGTTGACCCTGCCCTTCATGCTCTATGGATTAGAGTAGATGGAATGGTTCGTTCCTGGTTAATTAATTCCATCTCTAGGAATATCAGTGAATCCTTTTTATACGCCAAAACTGCTTAATCTCTATGGGAAACAATCACTCGTCGTTTTGGCGAATCTAATGGTCCCTACATTTATAAAATTCAACGTGATATTAGTACAATTTCTCAAGGTAATCAACCGTGTATACTTTAACCATTTAAATAAATTGTGGGATGAATTAGCATTGGTTAAACCTACTCCTACATGCACTTGTGGTGCCTCAAAAGAATGGGCAGAGTGAGTTCGACATGAATGGTAAATTGATTCAGTTTCTTATGGGCCTAAGTGACAGTTTTGATGATATTCGTAGCAACATATTAATTATGGATCTCTTACCAAACGTTGATAAAGCATATTCATTAGTCTTGCGGCTGGAAAAACAACGAAACATCCATGTTTCCTGTCTAGATTCTTTAGATAATCCTGCCTTATTCAGTAAGTCATCACAATCAAAAGGTTATCATTCTACCAAGCCTACACAGTTCCCAAACAAATCTGGTAAAGGCAGAGGTGCTCCTAGGAAATCGAAAGAAGAAAGAGCGAAGTTGATTTGCAATCACTGCACACTTCCGGGGCACGAAATTCATGAATGTTTTAAGCCTAAGGGTTACCCGGATTGGTATTTTAAGCCTAAGGATCAGAGACATGTAAACATGGTTGACACTTATGCTGATGGAGATAATCCAGCTAATACACCTTCTCCAAAATCAGCACCTCTTCCTACTGATATTACATCCATGGTTCAAAAGGAAGTTGCAAGGATACTTTCTGCTAAATCCTCTGATTCTACTGCTGGTTCTTCTCATAATTCTGCTGGTTCAGGGACAAATTATAATTCATTGGGTAGTTCCTATTTTGCCTTTACAACTTTAGCTGATTTACCCACAAATTCTTGGATCATTGATACTGGATGCAGTAAGCATATTTGCAATGACCCAATGCTTATTACTCATATGACTCCAGTCTCTACTCCTGCGTATATTACACTCCCTGATGGATCTCACCAACTAGTTACACATATGGGACAAATTTTTGTCACAGATAATCTCCTCTTGACTGATGTGTTCCTTGTTCTCAGCTTCAAATTCAACCTTCTGTCTATATCACAATTAGCCACTCAGTTACATACTCAAGCTTTATTCACTCCTACAGCTTGTGAGATTAAGGATATTACTACTGGTTCTGTTTTGGTAACAGGAACATTAATTGACAGATTATATATTCTTCAACACACACCCCCCACTAACAATGTCATGTGTTTTGGATTATCTGCTTCTCATTATCATTCAGTATTTGAATCTTGGCACAAACGACTGGGGCATGCAGCTCCCTCCACCATCCAGTACTTGGATTTTTTAAAACACCTTTGCACTCCCCTTGTCATTCAAACTAATAAGCATGTGACATCTGCCATTTTTCTAAGCAGACTAGGCTCTCCTTTCCCAGGAGCCACATCCAATATGTAAGGGTGCTAGAGATGTTGCATATTGATATCTGGGGTCCATATAAGAGACCAAGCATCACAAACACACCATACTTCCTTACTGTAGTAGATGAATTCAGTAGGACTACTTGGATCTGCTTAATTCCCACCAAAAGTCAAGTTGTTACTGCCTTAAGAACTTTTTTGAAAATGATCACCACTCAGCTCTCCAAGAGTGTTCATATAATCAGATCAGATAATGGTTCTGAGTTTACAAGTAGAGAGTGTCAACAATTGTTTTCTGACTTGGGAATTGTCCACCAGAAATCATGCACTTACACCCCTCAGCAGAATGGGATTGTCGAACGAAAGCATAGACACCTTCTGGAAGTTGCTCGTGCTGTCATGACTGAATCTGCTGCACCTAATTATCTATGGCCATACTCAGTCCTTACAGCAGCTTTTCTCATCAACAGACTGCCCACTGCTCTTCTTTCATGGAAATCACACTTTGAGGTAATGTTTGACAAGCTGCCGGCTTATGAGATGCTCAAACCATTCGGTTGTCTATGTTATGCTACTAATGTCACACCTCACAAGAACAAATTCTCACCCAGGGCCCATAAATGCATCATGCTTGGTTATCCTCCTGATCGAAAGGCATACAGACTCTACAATATGGAGTCTCATACGATCATCATCTCTAGAGATGTGGTATTTCTTGAAAATATGTTTCCTTATACGACATTCGATAAGATTCCAGCTCCAACAGTTCCTATTCCAATTCATGAAGATGACCCATTATATAATTCTTTATCTAATTCTTCTACACCAGCAGAGTCCACTACACATGGTCCTGATACAACCATCACTGATGCTGATCCATTTCCCTTGGATCATGAAGGCAATTCTCAATCCTCAACTGATTCCGCTCCTCATATTTTACCTATTGCAGGGCCCCCTTCTCCTTACAGAAGCAACATAATTCCACAAAGACCCTCGTATCTCAATGATTATGTCACGCATTCTATCACTAATCTTGCTACTTCAAGTTCTTCCTTTATTCCAGACTCTAGTCACAATGTTTTTTTGGCTGCTTAAGATGTTGTTAATGATCCTAAGACCTATGCCGAAGCGAGAAAGCATCCTCACTGGATCCAGGCTATGCATCAAGAATCACAAGCATTAGAAGAAAACAATACTTGGGAGCTTACAAATTTACCACCAAATAAGACAGCTATTGGTTGTAAATGGGTCTATAAGACCAAACTCCACTCTGACGGGTCAGTGGAATGTTACAAAGCCAGACTTGTGGCAAAAGGCTACAATCAAATTCCTGGGGAAGATTTCTTAGATAGCATTTCCCCCGTGGCAAAACAAGTAACTGTGCGACTTCTTATAGCAATTGTTGCTGCCAAAGATTAGCCATTACACCAATTGAACATCAACAATGTGTTTCTTCACGGTTACATTAACAAGGAATTATACATGGAACCCCCTGCTGGTTATGATAAAGCTTCAAAGGGTCAGGTATGCAAACTCAGTCGTAGTTTGTATGGCTTGAAACAAGCCTCTCGCCAATGGAACACCCAGTTTTTCACTACTCTTCTGAATTATGGTTTTACACAATCACAAAATGACCAACTGCTTGTTTACTTGGCAAAAGGATAGTCAGTTTATGGCCCTCATCGTTTATGTCGATGATGTCTTAGTAACAGGCACTTCTATTTCTCATATTTCTCATCTCAAACAACATCTACATGCCACTTTTACGATCAAGGATCTGAGAGTTGCACACTACTTTCTTGGAGTGGAACTTACTCGCAACTCTAAAGGTATACATTTTGGCCAGCGTAAATAATTACGAGATATCATTCAGGACACTGGATTGACAAATGCTAAGCCAGTTCCCACACCTATTCCTCAAGGTCTCAAGCTAAGTGCTCAAAGTGGCACACCACTACACGATGCAGAGTCATACCGTAGACTTATTGGTCGGCTCCTGTATCTTAGTCTTACCCGTCCAGACATCACATACGTCATACAGCAGCTCAGCCAATTTGTGCAACACCCATATTCTGATCATTGGACTGCCGCTACTCACTTACTCCGTTACTTGAAAGGTACACCCACTTTAGGTTTGTTCTATGGCAAAAACACTTCATTCAAGCTCACCAGTTACAGCGATTCGAATGGGGTTCATGTCCCGATTCACGGAAATCTTTAACTGGGTATTGCGTGTTTATTGGACAGAGTTTGATCTCCTGGAAAACCAAGAAACAAACAACAATTTCTCGCAGCTTAGCCGAAGCTGAATACCGTGCACTAGCTTCAACAACATGTGAATTAACATGGCTCAATTATGTGCTTCAAGATCTTCAAATCCAAACGTCTAACCCACTACACTTCTTTGTGATAATCGAGCCGCCATTCACATTGTGCAGAATCCCATGTTTCATGAATGGACAAAGCACATCGATATTGACTGCCATATTGTACGCAACAAGTTCAAGGAAGGCTTTCTACGTCTCGTTCATGTTTCTTCGCATTGCCAACTTGCTGATCTTCTAACCAAACAACTCGGTGCTGCTCAATTTCAAAAATTACTGTCCAAGCTTGGCCTCTTTCCTCTCGTCCAGCTTGAAGGGGGGATGAAGAAATAATCACAACAGCTTATGAATATTGTGAATATTCAAGATTGTATTAGTTAGTTAATAAAACAGTTAATACGTAGTAAGTGGAGGATAGCTAGGTCATTCTACATTCCTTATTCCCTTGTATAAATGATGAAACGTTAGCATGCATAACAGAATGAGAAAATCAGTTTGCTCAGCAGTTATTAGCTTAAACCTTCAGCTAACTGCATGAGTGGTTTCTACAATGGAGATTCAACAATGCTTAAGGTATTCATGTAGTTCCTTCATTTTCATCCTTGTGTAGTTTGTTTGTGGCCAAAAATCACTTTTGGTCCCATCAGTACTTGCTTTTTCGATTTTAGTCCCACAAGTACTTGATTTTTCAGTTTAGTCCCGTAAGTACTAAAATTGTCCAATTTAAGGACAATTTTCGTCGGAGAACACCAAATCAGCTGAAAATAGTCACATGCAAGTCACGTGACCCGAATAATTAGTAGATTCCGGCAATCCATGCTAACGTGGCACAAGTTCGCTGAGGTGGAATTTTTTTGATGTTAAATTTAAATTCAAAGTAAAACTCAATTCCATGTCAGTAAAGGAAAATAGAATTTTTAATTTAAAACAACAATATCTACACACTAACACTAATCCATTAAACATCAATACATTATAGAATGACCTTTTGGGATTAGAAATACAATTTTACTGTCGCGTGTTCATCCTGAAACCCTAACATTTGTGTCTCTTCGCTAAATTTCCGAAAAAACTCGATTTTTTTTCGATTTCAAGTCCCCGCATTTAGATTTCTCATCGAGTAGGAGAGGATGTTGTTCTACCATGGTTTTTGTTCGGAAGAAAGGGAGCTGTGGATTGAACCGATATAGGCGAGCTTTTGGATCACCAATTTAGGGTTTGGTTCATATTATTTCTGGTTAAAGCAAAGAACGAGAGAAGAAGAAATCGATTTAATTATTTTATCAGAAACTAG
Organism: Ajuga chamaepitys; assembly: GCA_958295605.1. Classification (NCBI taxonomy): domain Eukaryota; kingdom Viridiplantae; phylum Streptophyta; class Magnoliopsida; order Lamiales; family Lamiaceae; genus Ajuga; species Ajuga chamaepitys. The sequence continues at coordinate 27,080,201 of OY282496.1, read as the reverse complement.
TTTGATGATATGAATATTTAATCTACAAAAGATTAAATTGATGACATGGATATAATTTTTGTTTACAATTAAAAAGTTGAAAGGAAATTGTTCCAACTCATCCAAAACATAGACACGCCACTTATTTTGCCGGTTTGCCTTAAATTATTTGGGTCACGTGACTTGGACATGACTATTTTCGGCCGGTTTGGTGTTCTCCAACGAAAATTGTCCTTAAATTGGACAATTTTAGCACTTATGAGACTAAATTGAAAAAGCAAATACTTATAGGATTAAAATCGAAAAATCAAATACTTGTGGGACCAAAAGTGATTTTGGCCGTTTGTTTGTTGGGATAACATGTAATTTTAAATAGATTGTATTGTTTAAAATTGGCAGCTAAATTATGCTATCATGTGCGGAGAATTATGTAGTACTTGAGAATCTGCAGTTTGTAGATTCTTCTTTTTGGTTTAGGGTTTAGGGTTTAGGGTAGGTGAGAGCGGAAGTAGGTTTTGGTTCTGGTTCTGTTCATACATATTCTGAAGTATTATGCTGATGATTTGATCTTTCATACTAATATATGATGGTATGTATATCTAACAGGAAGTAGTTCAAGCTGGGATTTAGTTTCCAATTCGTAAGGAGTTATGCTCTAGTGTTGCCCATGAGATCATCTGTTGTGCTTTGAAAATGACTAGATTTCCTTGAATTTCGGAGTTCCAATATAGGTGGGCCAAAATTTTGTTATATGAACTTTTTTAATTTTAACACTATTATTTTGGTGCTTTTGACTTTCATGTAGATCCCTAACTTTGCTATTGCAGAACAATGCCAAAATATCAAAATCACAAAAGTACATCTAAAACCATCATTTTTGGTTCAAGTGTTGCATTCTATAAACCATGATTATTAATATATCATGCATGCTCAACTTTTCTCCCTATTTGTTCTTGTATGTCTACAAGTGGATCCGACGACAAAACTGGGGTCCTAGATCAGATTGAGGAAAAAATTACTAAAGAAAGAATGATCCCTAGAAGTCACAGAGAGGTAGTTTATATTATTACGGATATATCTACTGCATTGATGCTTCTTGTATAAATAATGCATATTTAGAACATTTCAAGTTCATGAACTTCTTTTTTGGCACTTAAATTATAATTTGGATATGCATAAGAGTGTTCATGCAAACTATATATAAATTATAATTGCGGAAATATTATATATAATAATATATAATTTTGTGTAATATATATGCATATATTTATATGTATATGTTATATTTATAAATTCAATTAAGTATGCGGTGCAAGGCGAGGTGGGGTGGGTCAGCTCATATAACTCGTTCCTGACCCGCCCCATTCACGGGTTGGGGCTAACTCGTCCGTTCTAGTACGATTCGGATTTTGCCCTGCCCCAAACATCTCAGGACAGGACGGATCAGGTCGGGTCAATATTGACATTCCTATGAATTCTGACACGGGTATGTATCCAGGAGTCCGACTTCTTAACTTCTAAAAATGAGGATACAACTAAAAAGGATCCAAATTAGGACACAGGTACAGGGACACGTCTATATATAGAAATAATCAATATAAATATTTCATATATAATAATTTAAGTACAAGATTATCTGGTTTCATTATCATTAAAATTGACTTAATGTTAATATTTTACCTTGTTCGTAGGTTGTCCCTTGAAGGTAGATTAACAAATGAGTAAATAATTCTCGTTTCCCTAAAGATATTTAATTAAGCCATAACCCATTAGGTATTAATAAGGCATTCTTAGAAAACGAAGCCCAAAATAATAGGAGCCCAGCCCAAAATTTGCTGTGTCCATTTTTCAGGCGGAGGATCGGGTACGTATTAAGTGTGTAATAGAATCTCATATTCTTGCTTACATATCAAAAGATGAACTAGTGTATCTGATTGTTGATAATGCAAGAGGCGTAGATAGATTTTGAGTTATTAGTTGCTACTATTATTGTGTTATTGTTTGTAGCTAGAAAAGTAAGTTTATAGAAACCTGAACAATAAAAAAAATAAACATCTTTAGCAAGAAGATAGTATGTTTTTATCTGTTTTATTCGAATGGTTGGTAATATCTGATGGGTGTCGAAACCAAAAGTTGTAAGAGGATGAAAAGAAACTATTGTCTCTTAGGCGTGGTTGGTGTGTTGTTTGATTCTGGTATAAAGCTATGCAAAGCTGATTGGTGTTTACATTTTTTTGTTGCTAAAACTTGTTATCCTAAGCTGCAAATATGTCTATCCTTGTTTTTGTCCATGATGAACAAATATACTATATAGAGAATGTGATGCCTTGATGAGATAACATGTACACTTTTCATTTTATTTTTTTTGTACATCATACTTAATTATCATGATTTTCTAGGTTGCAAGGATCATTCTCTTTATCTTCTTTTTCTACAACATGATTATCTATTTTGATTAGGTCAGTGAACATACTGGTTGCGCAACTTGTGCTTCATCATCAGATACTGTATTGGGTTGGTAATACTTACTCTTATGTTTTGTGATTGATTTGTTCTAATATATTTTTCAATGTGTATTATTGCTTCTCTTAATACATTTTTTCTAAGGTGTGTATCATTTTAATTTAACAGGTGGTAGTGCTTTTGACGAATTTGAAGTTGTGTTGATAGTAAACTGATTATGGAAAACAGATTTGGAAAATGAATTTTGCTTTTTTGTTTGTATAATCTTGATTGAAAATGTTCAATTTGTATAAGAGTTTCACAGAGCAAAATCTAAAACTATAACTAACTTTGAAAAAAGTTTTGGAATGGTTCTTTTGTTGCATTATCTTGATTGGAAATGTCCATTTTGTACATGATTTTCACGGTGGAAAATTTGCTAGTTTAAAAATATATTTCTATTTTATTAGTGATGATTGTGCCTTTTCACTTTATAGACCTTTTTATGACTATAACTTGTTATGTATATTGATTTGAAAATAACATTGCTTGATGAGGGGGTAAATATGTAATTGATGATGAAATATTTATTAATTTTTAGTGATACACTAGTTTTATGCAGTGAGGGGAGTACTTGTCTCTAAAATATATTATAAATGACGGGAAAACTTGGATAAAGTGACGGGAAAATTTAGATTTAATGACAGGTAAGTTAATTATTAAGTTAGTGTATAATGAGTGGCAAATTAGTGTTATAAGTGACGGGAATTTGTTGTAACTACACAAACTTTTTAGTGACGGTACATTATTGTGGCTATATACTTTTTACCGACGGGCTCCTACCCCATCATTATTTACTTTTAATAATGGAAGTTGTAGCCAAGTGCGGTGACGTAATATTTTTCGTCACTAAGTGTCTTTTGTGACGATTTTTACAGTTTAAACCATAAATTTTCCTCTCACTAAAAGTAATTTTTCTTGTAGAGTCAGTTGCACATATATGCATTCGGATTTATGAGCTTAGCATGGAGCATTGGAGCACCCCATGTATATGGGGTATAAATCCTTTATAGATTGATCCCCCATGCATTGGAGGGATCTTTGGGCCATTTCCCCCGCGTCCCGGTGGAGGTTGATTTCTCAAATATATAATACGGGAGCAGGGTATGGTGGAATGAGTGGGACAATGTTTTCTCGTTTCTATTGGATGTGAGAGTTGCCCGTCTTTTTGCTCTCATTGTCGCATTCTTGGCCACACGGTATCCTCTTGCTGGAAATACAAGCTGGAAAATATGGCCAAGCGATCCAATGACGCTCTATGCATGCGTCTCAACCTTCCTGTTCTGCTGGAATACCGTCCAAGCCTCGATCCAAATCCAGGGAAAGGTTGCATGCATGGTCGCTCCAAAATTAGTAAGCAATAATCTCACAGTATCGGCAGAAACAACCTAGCAGTGTGGTTGCTGGAATTTCAAGTACACACGTTCCGATCAGCTCCAATACCTTTCACATCTTAACACAGGTAGGGGTGGAGGATTTCAGACTTGAATCCAATATGCATGAGGTAGCCTCTTCCCAACCGGCTTCCTCTTCAGGCACGCCATTTCCCAGCTCCCAAGCCCCTCCCATGTAGTGCGCTCCCATGCAAGTGAAACCATCCTCTTCTTTGTCTCTTCAGTCTAATTTGAGAACGACATTGGTGCCAATTACAACAGAGGCTAATGACAATGGCCATTCAAATATTCTTCCACTTGCAGTTGTTTCACCGAAACATATAGACACCATTCGTCGATGGTGCGCGAACACTTCGGGTGCCCGCTCCTCATCTATCCTAGCTAGGCGTGGCAATATCATTCAGGAATTGCATTCCGTGGCTAAACAAAATTTTCGCGTGCTCGAAAATCTCACTTCCATTGCCTTGATTGACATATGACGGACTGCTACCAGAAATTGGGCTGATAGCATTGATTTGGAAGATTCACCGACTAAGCACAGTGCTATTTTAGATTTCCTCATGAAAGCATGATATGGAACATACGAGGTCTAAGGAATGACTTCTCCAAAAACTCCCTTCACGACCTGTATCGCTTGCATAATCCAGACTAGTGAGCGATTGTGGAGCTGAAAGTGCCGTCCTCTTCTATTTAGGATTGTTTTTGGCAGTCTCTTCAACTTGATTTTATCGGTGTGAATTCTCATCCCCCATTGTTACCTAATATTTGGATATTCCAGTCATCTGTTATTTCTTTTATGTCGGATCAACTACTTGTTATTGTGACTACTGATAATGAGTTGCCTGTCTTTCTTACTTTTGTTCATGCTAGTAATAACTACATTACCTCAAGTATTTTGCGGCATGGCATTTTAGCCCTCCCTCCAGTTCCTGCTCACATTGTAGGTGATTTTAATGTGGTTTATTGTGCACATGAGCGTCTGAGTATGGCTCATCCATCCTCTACACCTTATGCAGAGTTTCGACAACAGGCTACAGATGATGCAGACCTATTTGAGATTGAGACAGAGGACAACTAATTTCTCTTGGCACTCTCAGCCATTATTGAGCCGTATCATTGCTTCCAAGTTGGACAACAATTTTGCGAATGGACAATTTCTTTCTTTATGTCGGAATCTTCATGAGCAGACTTTGCCACGAATTAACTGAGATCACCATCTACTATTGATTACTTCTGTGGATTCTATTCCATCCAAGTCGTGCCCTTTTCGTTTTCAGACAATGTGGACGAAGCATGAAACCTTATCTCCGCTGGTTGATGGGTCGTGAAATGCCCCTATTTTTGCAACCAATCCGATGATTTGTGTGGTTCGTAAAATTAAGAGACTTAAAATGGTGCTTAAAGATTGGAATGTCTCGACTTTTCGCAATGTTTACATTAGTTGGGAGGAGCATTACTCCGAGCTTGCATCTATTCAGGAGGGTCTCTATAGTTAGGGTTACATAGATATTTTGTTTTAGCAGGAGGTGGACATGCAAGTTCGTATAAATAGAGTTTTGGCACAACATCATTCTATTATGAGTCAGAAAAATAGACTTGCGTGGTCGTGTGATGAAGACTGCAACTCGAATTTTTTTCCCCATAGATTGCAATAGGTAGCAAAGGTGAGATACAGTTTGATTTCGTTGTTAATTGATGGTGAGTTGGTGGACGACGTGCATCGGGTGGAGGAGCACGTCGTCAGTTACTATTCCTCTCTTTTCTCAAAACAATCGTCTTCGGTCCCCAGTGACTTCTTCAGATGACTCGATTATTCAGCCTTCGGTTTTTTAAGCGGAGAACGATCGGTCGAAGTTTATATTTAAAGAAAGATCCATTTCCTGTAGAGGAAGATGACAAAGAGCTATTGGGAGCCGAAATTCCCTATTTCAGTGCAATAGGTGCATTGTTGTACTTAGCTCAATGTACTCGGCCAAATATTGCTTTCTCAGCGAACTTGTTAGCTAGATTTTGTTCTGGACCAACGTACCGTCACTAGAATGGGTGTCAAGAATATATTCTGATGCCTAAAAGAAACCATTGACATGGGCTTGTTCTTTCCTTACAAAGAGAGGAAAGAGACCACAAATGAAATTATAACCTCTAAAGGAAATGTTGAAGCTACCCCAACTAATATACTAGTTGGTTTTGCTGATGCTAGTTATCTTTCCGATCCACATAAAGGGCGTTCCCAAACTGGTTATGTATTTACCATGAGGAATACAACGATATCTTGGAAATCAACTAAACAAACTCTTGTAGCTACCTTATCGAACCATTCAGAGATCATTGCGTTACATGAAGCAGTTCGTGAGTGTATTTGGTTAAGGTCTATCATACACATTCAAAGAAGTAGTGACTTGAGTTCTACTACTAAGGAATCTACCTGCATATATGAAGACAATGCTGCTTGCATCGAACAGAGGAAACCAGGATACATTAAAGGTGACAATACGAAGTATATATCACCAAAATCTTCTACAACCAGCAATAACAAGCTTTGCTCTGAAGAAAATTCGACTGATTTGTTTACAAACCACTGTAAAGACAATCGTTAAGAAACATGTTTAATTAATTGGAATGCATAGACCTTTGAGCTCACTTGATAGATGTATGTATAAGGTGAAATGTGTAGACTTCAGGGAAGTCTCAACATAGGTATGTAGCATTCTTTTTTTCATCGGAATTTATTTTTCAAATTGAGTTTTGTTAGTTGGCAAATTTTTTAACTGAGACAACATTCATGCACCATTCACCCTTTTAATTTGGAAACAAAAGAGTGTTGAAGAAAAAAACATATTAATGTGTCTTCTTCAAAAGTAATTGATTGAAGAAAAATTTTGGCATTTCATATATTCTATATACATTAAACCCTATACACTGTATACCTCTATATAAGGGCTTCTCTAATGATATACCTGAAAAAACATGTATATCTTTTGTCACATCAACGCCAGCTTAAAAGTAAAAGTACCTATATCTCAAAACAAAACTCCTCCCCATCAATATACCCAAGAAGCAGGAATATGTGGAGGTCCACCTCAATATCCTATTTATCTCTTTTATTTATTAATCTATCAAGTATATTAATTATTTAAGTTTAGGATAAATAAATAATCAAATATTCCGATTGTTTTAATTTTTTATATTTTATTATATTTTGAAAAAAAACTACCAAGAAAAATATTATTAATTTTTTTTCTTCATATAAAAATTGAAAGCACGCACGGTACACAAAAAAAAACAAAAATATGAAATAGCCGTTGGAAGGAATTATTCAGTTTATATGAAAAAAACAAAGTATTTATAGTGACAAGTACGTATTTAAAAACAAACAAAAATTAATTTTATAAAACTAGCCGTTGGAAGGAATTATTCAGTTTTAAAATTAAAAAAAAAAAAAAGGTGAAATAGCCGTTGCAAAAAATTGCAAACGGCTATATTAGTTAAACAATCTCATTTATTAAACATTTATATGAGCAAGAAAAGCAAAAAAAAGACAAAATAAACGAGAAAAAATAATAATAAAGGGAGGCGGGGGACAAGCCGCAGCCGTGGCGCCCACGCGCTCGGCTGCCCTCTCCTTTCTTCTGCGTGCAGCACCACTCTCTCCCTCTCTCACTCTTCCCCGCTCTTTGTCTATCGCGAATCGCAAATGAGAATGATAAGAAGCTTACTATACAAGCTTTATATATATACTCACGAATCAACGACCCAAATCTGGACTTTTCAAATTCAGCGTTTGAGATATGCGCGTGGTTGTCACGTGCATTACAGTTACCTAGGAGCGTGGGGACACGCTTCTTGGGATTTCCAAAAGCGTCACTTCACATCCCTTCCCCTCATGATGGCGCCGCCAATCACATCAACTTCACCCTTCCCCAGGAAGCTTTGGATTTCACTTCGGTGGCCCCTTTACCCCGGGGATGTTTCAGCTTGGCTCCTGTTGACCCCATGACCCCGGGGGTACTTCAGTTCGGTCCAGTTCAGTCCCTGTTGACTCTTTTACCCCGGGGATGTTTCCGCTCGGCTCCTGTCGACCCCATGACCCCGGTGGTACTTCAGTTCGGTCCAGTTCGGTCCCTGTTGACTCCTTTACCTCGGGGATGTTTCCGCTCGGCTCCTGTCGACCCCATGACCCCGGTGGTACTTCAGTTCGGTCCCTGTTGACTCCTTTACCCCGGGGATGTTTCCGCTCGGCTCCTGTCGACCCCAGGACCCCGGGGGTACTTCAGTTCGGTCCAGTTCGGTCCCAATTGACTCCTTTACCCCGGGGATGTTTCCGCTCGGCTCTTTCGACCCCATGACCCGGGGGGTACTTCAGTTCCGTCCAGTTCGGTCCCTGTTGACTTCTTCACCTCGGGGGTGCATCAGCTCGGTCCCGGTTGGCTCCTTCACCCCGGGGGTCCTTCAGTTCGGTAAGGATGGAATCTCTCATTGCCAGCTACGCCATTACATCACTCTATATCGCCGCCAATTCATACCTATTACACCATGCCTTACTTTTAACCGAAGCTCCTACCTCGCTCCGGCTAGTGGGGGGGCATATAATAGGTATGGCCCAGTAACTCCGGGTCGGACTAGCCCGCCAGCCGGGTCAATTGGGCCTAGAAGCATGAGCCCAACACAGCTAAGCACAGTTGCGGCGCGAGCCCATCACAGCTTAGTCCAGTCGCGGCATATTTGGAAATTGAGATCCCCATGATCTCAATCCAACTGCCATGCAGATTTGATGGGCGAGATTATAGGGATTTAGTTAGGGTTTCGATTGGTATAGTATAAATAGGAGAATTGTATTCGTATTTAGGGTTCGGACTTTGTATTCTGAAACTACAACTTGTGACATTGTAATCCAACAGTAAAGGAGAAATAGTGAAGAGGACCCCGGAAGGTTATTGCCTTCGCCCGTGGACGTAGATCTCCGGATTGAACCACGTAAATCTGGTGTCGTTTTAATTCTTGCATGTTGTGATTGTGATTGATTTTGGATATTCGGTTTTGCGGCAAGTTTTTTACTCGGGAATGCCGTTGACATTTGTCACACTTTGACACTAAATCATGGGCATCATTAAACAATGTGGGCCAGTAGTATCCTCACTGGAGGATTTTCTTAGACAACGTCCGTGACCCAATATGACTCGCGCATGCCCCCTCGTGGATTTCTCGAAGAACATAGTCGGCCTGGACCGGGCCAAGATATCGAAGACTCGGCTATAAATATGACTGAACGTACAAGATTCCATCGTGAAGTGTGTACTTCGGTGCTTTGAGAAGTATCCGCCGAGCGAGTAATTTGTCGTCGTGTAGTGTACCATCCCGAAGATATTGGACGATATGAGTCATCCAATTGGGATCGACATCAGTCAATACAGAGATCACCAACTCACTAATTGAAGGCTGGGTGGCTTCTTCGACGATTATGTCCGGAGACATATTTGACGGGACTTCAGAGGCCATTTTGCTAAGAATATCAGCTTTAACGTTTTCTTCACGGGGTATCTGCTGGACATTAGTCGAAGTGAAAATTTAGCAAAAGCTTAAGTGTTAGAGCTAGATACCTCTTCAATGTATCATCCTTTGCTGCATAAGTGCCTTTGATTTGACTGGAGACCACCTCGGAATCAGTGAAAAGCTAGATACGCAAATCTCCGAAAGTTTGAGCGAGCCAGAGCCCAGCAAGGACTGCCTCGTGTTCCGCCTCGTTATTGGTCACTTTGAACTTAAAACGCAAGACATACTTGATCTCAACGTCATCGGGGCCAATGAGGAAGACGAGGCAGTGGCGCCGTCCACGTATACCCGCCACTTGCGGGCTTCAGCTTCGAGATCGGAGTGATGAGTAGTGGTAGCACATGTGACCGCAGGTCAGTGAATGGTACTTCGACCAAAAAATCTGCAAGAGCTTGACCTTTGATGGCTCGGCGAGGTAGAAATTGTATATCATGCTCCCCGAGCTCGATGGCCCACTTAGCCAAGTGTCCCGACACATCGGGCTTGGTGAGTATTTGACGAATTGGGTGATTAGTGAGAATCCTAATATCGCGTCCTTGAAAATATGGACGCAGGCGGTGGGCCGCCATAACGAGGGCCAGTACTATTTTTCTACCACAGAATACCGGGTCTCTGCCCCTTGAAGTGCTCGGCTGACGAAGTACACGGGCTGTTGACTTCCATGATCCTCGCGGACGAGGGCCGCGCTAATGGGTTCTTCGGCAGATGCCAAATACACATAAAGAGGTTCTCTGGGGACAGGCGCGGACATAGTTGGCAACTGGTTGATGTGTTGTTTTAAAGCCTCAAATGATTCGGTGCACTACGGAGTCCATTCAAATTTCTTTGCTTGACGCAAAATTTTGAAGAAAGGAAGCTGACGCTCCGCTGCCTTAGACAAAAAACGATTTAAGGCTGCGAGGCCGCCGGTTGGAAGCTGGACATCTTTCACCGTCTTCGGCGACTGAAGATCCAACACATCCCTAATCTTAGCTGGGTTGGCCTGGAGACCGTGCTGTGAGACCACATACCCTAGAAATTTTCCTGATCCAACGCCAAAGGTACACTTGGCCGGATTGAGGCGAAGATTATAGCGACGTAATGTGCTTAATGTCTTGGCAATGTCCTGCACACATGTTGCAGGGGAGGAACTTTTAATAACGAGGTCATCGACATATACCTCAACATTGTGGCCAATCTGGTCTCGAAAGACATGGTTCATAAGACGTTGATAAGTAGCTCCGGCATTCTTGAGCCCAAAGGGCATTTTCTTGAAAGCGAAGCATCCAAAATCTGTAATGAAGGCCGTTTTAAGGGCATCTCGGCGATCCATATAAATTTGATGATACCCCTTGTATAAATCTAGGAAACAAAGCGCCCTATACCCGGTAATGGCTTCGGCTTTTTGGTCAATCGGCGGCAGAGGATAGCAATCCTTCGGGCAATGCTTATTGAGGTCTGAAAAATCAACGCACATCCTCCATGCCCCACTTGACTTCATCAGCATCACTGGATTAGAGAGCCAGGACGGATAGTTTTTATCGCCGGATAAGTACCAAGCGAAGCTTGGAGGTTGATTATTCCTTCAGGTCGGACCTCACCCTGAAGGTCTGTAGTGGCCCGGGGGCGGGTCGGAGCTGTTCGCGGGGTATGCCCATTTTTTGGAAAAAATTAGTGAATATGACACTGACGACAGCTCCATTGTCGACAAAGACTCGCTTAATAGTGACATTGGCTACGGCCATATCGATAATAATGGCATCAGTGTGTGGGGTAAGCTCAAGAATGGGGTCCTCTTCGGGTGAAGCTCACGGTCTCAGATCTGTGGAAGCGCTTGTGGCGTGATTCCTCGGGAGGTGGCCTCCGTGGTTCGGCTTTTTGGGCACTTCGGGAAGTCCCTGTTGGAATGGCCTCGTAGATCACATTTATAACGTGATCTGGTGGATTATCTCCGAGTCCTTCATGAGGTGGCGGAGGTGGCAGCAATTGAGGCTGTTGAGGATTACCCTGGTCTTTCCGTGCGTAGTTGTTATACCCCGACCTGTTATTCTGTCACTGAGGTCTATTTTGTCTTGGACCTCGATCGTTGTAACCTTCTCGGCTTTGTTGTGAGCCTCCATTTTGGTTCGACCGAGACCTATCCTCGGTCCGAACTATGTATTGCCGCAGGAAACCCCTCTTCAAACAATCGTCAATTTCTTTACTAAGTTCGCGACGTTCTTCAGTGTCGTGTCCATGATCGTGATGGTACGCACACCACTTATCGCGGTTACGTTTTTCTGCTAGAGCAGTCATTCGTGGGCATGGTCGCAGATCATTCTTGTGAACAGAAAGTATTTATGTCCTTGATTTCGTAAGTGGAGTGAGTTGTGGAACATCTCCGCGAGGTTCCAACCGTCCTCTACTTAGACGGCTGAAGGCACTAGGCCGCGTACTGGTCCCGGCTTGCATTTTTTCTGGTTGTCGTTTGGTAGCATGTTTCTTGCGTTTGCAACGGGTTTGCTCCTCAGCTTTGGCGAACCTGCTTACGATGCCGAAGAGAGCCCGGGTCGTGGCACGGGGGTGTCGCATGAGCTCGGTGTAGAGTGGCCCGGGTCGGAGGCTATTCATGAAGGCCGTGATTATAACATCATCAGATCAGCTGCCGACTTTTAGGCTTTTGGCAGTATAGCGATCAAGAAACTAGGTAACAGTCTCCCCTTCTCGCTGATACAGATTCATGAGATCAGCCAAAGTGGCCATGGGTTTTGCTCGCGTATGGAAACGCGACCAAAACTGCTCGGCGAGATCCCGAAAAGAGGTAACATTGCCTCGGGGCAAAGAATCAAACCAAAGTCTGGCCTCGTCTTGAAGATACTCAGGAAACACTTTGCACAAGTGGTGGCGTGTACAACTGCGATTGAACATAGCATACTTAAAGGCGCTTAGGATATTACTTGGATCTCCGGTGCCGTTGTAGACGGATACTTGGGGAAGTTTGAACCCCTCGGGGAGTGGAGTAGCAAGAATCTCCTCGGAGAACGGATGCCTTGTTCCAGAGGATTGAGTGCACGGGACTTGTCCAAGCGAGTCCGCTTTGGTGCGTTTATAGGTCTGCGGCGATCCACGTCCGCATGATCATAATGGGGCCTCGAACCATTAGAACTGCGGTTCTCCACAGGAGATACTGATCGCTGTCGGCGGCGATCAGGCCTAGATCGGTGAGGTGGATCTTCATCAAACTCACGAGATCGATCACGGGGCGGATGTCTAGCCTCCTGGTCGATGCCATTGCCGGCGCGCTAACTCTGGTGGTAATGCGCCGATTATTCCATTCTTGGAATAAAACGGCATGCTCCCGAAGAAAAGCTAGCTGTTCCGACAGTGATTCGGGGGCAGGTTGAGGGTTAACATGTGCTGGCGCGTTGGCGGGTGCAAGATGCTGCGCGTCAATGTGCCCCGTAGGTGGGTCCTGATTCTGTTGACTTGGCAACGGAGGGTTTTGATCCACGGGAGGATTGCGATGAGACCGAGTAGGGTTAACAGATTGATGGGTGTTCACCATGGCTGTTACAAGTTGCCCGTGAAGTATACTAGGGTTTTTCTTTTAAATCTTTCCTATAGACGGCGCCAATTGATAAAGCGCAAAACCAATTATCCAATTGCAATCACAATCACAACATGCAAGAATTAAAACGACACCAAGATTTACGTGGTTCGATCCGGAGATCTACGTCCACGGGCGAAGGCAATAACCTTCCGGGGTCCTCTTCACTATTTCTCCTTTACTGTTGGATTACAATGTTACAAGTTGTAGTTTCAGAATATAAAGTCCGAACCCTAAATCCGAATACAATTCTCCTATTTATACTATACCAATCGAAACCCTAACTAAATCCCTATAATCTCACCCACCAAATCTGCATGGCAGTTGGATTGAGATCATGGGGATCTCAACTTCCAAATATGACGCGACTGGGCTAAGCTGTGTTGGGCTCGCGCCGCGACTGGGCTTAGCTGTGTTGGGGCTCGCGCTTCTGGGTCCAAATAACTTGGCTGGCGTGCTAGTCCGACCCGGAGTTACTGAGCCATACCTATCAGACACATTTCTTGTAAAATAATATACCCACTGTTACGCGCTTCCTGTTAAAAGAATAATAAAGAAAGCAGAGAGCAAATTATGCTCGTGTTGTTCGTGCAGAGAACGTCCCAGCGGAGTTAAGCCTTCGATTTTTCCAATGGGCAAACATGATGAACCGCCGAACTCCATGCAGGTCAGTGAAGGAACCTAGGGCTGAATTCGATTTCTTTAACATTTCAGGTTAGATTTAAGTCTTTTCTTTTCTTTATTTGTTGGAAACTTGAATGATGTTTTTAATGTGATTTAATTCTTTATTCTAGTATTCAATTGTTAATTGGAATGTTTCTTAGTTTAGAAACGGTGTTTCTTACTTGATCTAAAGTTGTAACCAAGCTTGTTTTCCACGTCTGGAGACGCGTAAGTTGTCAATACTGTGTTAGAATAAATGCCGTCAATGATTCCAAAGTTGCATAGAAAATCGGTGACATTGAAGCTTGCTGCTTTAAGTAGGTTTTAAATGGATTAGATATTGATTTGCTGACTTGGAAACTGAATCGCTAATTGTAAACAAGTTTGTTATTATTATGAATATGCTTGATTCTTGTTGCATGCCAATTTTCATATAACTGGTGGCCGTCTGGATGGAAAGTGGGATGATCAAGGTACTGGGCTTGTTAGTATGTATTTGGAGGTCTGATTTTTTTGTTATCTTCTTAAGTATACTTCCGAAATGACTAAAGATTATGGTTGGAAATCATTGTATATGATGTATCAGATGAAAATATTGTGACTTGTGGTACAGAGTTCAGAAGACCTGGAATTGTCTGTAATTGATGAAGAGGGTAGTGAAACAATATTGTTGATGCATCACATAAGCCCAGATGATATCTATCGTAGGGAAGAAGGTAACCTTATTTGTAATTTGTGCATTATTCTTCACAAATTTCTTAAATTTTTACTAATTTTAATGTTACATTTTTTGAATTTACATCTTTAGTCACAAATATCGTATGGAGGGATCTTAAATTCCCGACTGAAATTGCCCTTACCTTTCAAGAGAAGAGATAGCTGGTTGCTCTTACATATGGTTAGTATCTACGTCATTGTTCTTTCATGAAACTGGTCTTTCGTTATTACTATTTTTATTATACCACCTTTCATCCATGCACAGGGATCATATACATAGCATGCAAAGGATTATGAAATTAAAAACACTAGCCGGTAAGTTCCTGAGAGAAACTTTGTTGCTTGGGGCAAAAGGGGAAATCTCTCCCCCCGAGAGCCCCACGCCCCTAAGGGATCGTGAGGAGATAAATCACGGTGACTTATGAGTCAAGTAGGTAGGAGGACGTACCTGGTGCCCACCAGGCGTCGGAACCTTGCATCCTAGGGGCAATCTGCTACGTCTTGACCAACTAAGCTACGCCCATTGGGGGAAGAGAAGTTTTGTTGCTGCACATAATATCTAGTGCCCTTTACAGTAAAAAAATTGTGACTAATAACAAAAGCCACAAATTTAAACATTTTGCATGCATACTATAAGCTCTTTTTTCAGTGATGCTTCTTAGTCGTCTTGACGTCTTAAGAGAAGCATGGTTTACATGTAAATGAAATTGGGATTGGAGTAATTCGATTAGTTAAACATAATAATATTCATACTGCCTCTTTGGACAAAAATCGATTTTCGTCACGTAAGTATTTGCTTTTACGATTTTAGTCTCATCGCTATTTACTTTTTCAATTTAGTTACGTATCTACAATTTTTATTCAATTTAAGGCCAATTTTTCGCCGAGAATACGAAATTGGCTAGAAAAGGTCACATGATTAGCACATAACCCTTTAATTTGGGAAAATCCGGCGAAAACAAATGACATGGCTCAAAGAGGCCAACATGGACGATTTCTGATTATGTGTATATTATTTTCAATTTTGTAATTTTAATATATGTTGGACGACTCAGCAAATCGGAAATGTGCAAAAAAAAAAAAAAAAAAAAAATCAACTCACATTAACTAATAACATAAACGTGTTAACATTAACAAATTAAAAGAAAACTTAAGCTTATTCCTCCATTTATTAAATCGCAATTGTTGGGTCTTTGTCAAAGAACCCTAGCTGCACTCTCGTCCAAATCGAAAAACATTCTCCATCCCCCTCAAATCACCAAAAAACGAACGTGTAACAACCTTGTGATTCACCAAAGTTGGTCATTTGATTGAGGTGCAAGGCGCAATGACGGTCGTGAGGAAAAAAGAACGCGCGACATTAGACGCTAGCAAATTATGTAAGTTATTTTCGATATATTTTATTTGTTGGGGGTATGCTTAGACTCTTATTTACTATGAACATGGCTTATATTTTGTTTTTATAGATATGATTTCGTGAAAATAAGTGCGATGATTTTTTTAGGGTTTACGTTTGTTTGTAACTGCTGCTGAAAACTAATTCTTTATGGGGATATGTGTGTCCTTGCTTAATTAGTTTAATATATTGGCGATTTTGAATTGTTTATTTCGCCTATGTTATTTTTTTTTTTTTTTTTGGGGTCGTCTAGTAGTTGGTGCTTCTTTTAGCATTCTTTAGTTGAAAGGTACTACAGATGGTCCCCATGCTCAATTAGTTTATGCATTTTTTTTGGAACAAACTGAAGCCTTCGTCTGTTTGTATTAAATGATCTTATCTGAGAAAGGTCCACCGTCACTGTTCCCTATTTAAAACAAATTAAGTGTACTGTTGTTCAAGTGGAGTTTGACTTTTTTATTTTGTTTTGTTGACTGTCTATTAAATATAGTTCTGTATTTGTTGGCTGATGTATTTTATATTACTTATATCTGCAGATCCAAACAGCCAATATATTACAGTTATGCTTCACTTTAATGGTATTTTCCAGAACATGCTAAATACAAACTATGTTGGTGGTGACTTTTTGGTAGTTGATTGGCTTAAGGCACAGGGGTTTAGCGTGGCTGACCTAGATGGCTTTAGTACAAAGGCAGGAGTTACAAGTTGTAGACGGTATCACATGAGGCATATAGATGGTGGGTTTAAGCTTGTTTTGGATGATAATGACCTTAGGGAGTGGGCAACTAAGTTTGTGGAAGTAAGGGAGATGCATCTCTTTTGTGAGATGTTAGACAGTGTTAGTCAAGAGGGTCATATTAAGGATGGCTCCGATAACGACTCTGGATACGAGTCTTTTAAAGATCCTGATTTCGTTGTTGGCAATGAATTGAAATAAAAGATGACGATGACTTGGTTTGTGACAACAATGTAGATGTTGTTGAAGGTGATGTTGTGGACCTCGCAAACGTTACTAGTAGTTCAGTCTTCGTAGAGGTGCCTGTTGGGGAACCTAGTCCAACGAGTGGTGGGCTAGGTGTTGGAGAGAAAGATCAAGCCGAACAAGATGAATCTAGTGATAAGGAGGAAAAGGTATTTGATCACGAGGCTGATGTAGTTGGCGATGGGGCTGACTTCGATGAAGTTGTTCGAAGGTGAGGAAGATGAACCTCAGTACCTTGTTTTCAATCCCAGAATAACATACAATCCTGAGTTTGAACTTGGGATGATTTTTTCAATCAAAAGGGAGTCCAAACTGTCTGCCCAATCACATGCAATCAAGCATAGGAAACATCAGTTTCACTAAAAATGACATTGGTGCAAGAAGCCCACAACGACATCTTATAGCAGGGATCGAGCTGTTGTTGTTCTGTGACATTGCCAATATGGGCGAGCCTTAATTCGGATCACCAATTCAGGATTTGGTTCATATGGTTTTCTTTTCAATCCCAAAACAACACCAAAGAGGGAAGAAGAACTCAATTTAATTGTTTTATTAAAATTTGATTTGATTAGATGTATATTTAATCTATTGGCATAAGACTTGATGACGTGGATTTTGTTTACAATTAAAAAGTTAAAGGGAAATAAGTCCAACTCACTCAGAAAATAAACATCTCACTTATTCCGCCAATTTGCCTCAAATTTTGGGGTCACGTGCGTAGCACGTGACAAAGTTTAGTGTTCTCAGGTAAAAAATATCCTTATATTGGACAAAAATTATAGATATGGGACTAATTTGAAAAAGTAAATAGCGACGGGACTAAAATCGTAAAAGCAAATACTTATGGGACCAAAAGTGATTTTTGGCCCTGCCTCTTTCATTTTTTCATCACAAATGGGTTATTCATATAGCTATTAGTTTTATTATTCTATTTAATTTTATGATGTGTACACATATATTTTATATATTTTTATTAGTTTAGTATATGTAGATGATATGAGTATCTTGCATACTGTTAGTTGGGCTTAATTAAATAACGGTTTGTTCAATCAATGGGCTGTCCATGGGATGAGCCACTTAAATATATTCAGATATTACACTAAACAGTCTGTCTAGAATATCCGGATAAGTCCAATTGGAGAATAAGGAAGGGATCACTCTCAAAAGGAAAAAAATTCTCTTACTCCTTTGATTGTGTGATTTACTCAATCAAGAAAGGGAGGGTCAAACTTACTATCCAATAATTAGAGAATGAAGAATGACTTTTCATTCTTCAATTCCAGTATTCACAAGAACACTCTCAACAATTATTCTCTCAAGAAGAGGCAACTAGGGTTGTGCAAGAGAAGACAAAGTTCATCGTCATTTTATCTCGATCCGTAGTTTCACGACACGTGGATCAGAACCGGGTTACGTATAAAGCACGCTTCAACATGTAAGTCGTCTATTCGATCATGTGTTATTGAATTTGTGTATCCAACATTGGTATCAGAGCCATGGGTTCCGATCCCGAGTGCGTGGATAGTGTGTTATTCTGTGCTGAATTGCGTATGGATTAGAGCACATCCTGTACAACTCGAAATGTTTTTTGGGAATTAAGTGCCGAAACTTTTTCTGTATGTTCTTTGAATTATATGAGGATTAATTGCAAAGTTTCATGATTTTTGGCGTTATGGATTATTTTATAAAATTAAAACAAGATCAAATTTTCGTGTTTTTTTATCTGTAATTCCCGTCTGTACTGTTAATGAAAATTTTCGAATTTTGCCATGATGATAGTACATAATATTTGGGTTCTATAACTGCTGGCCTTATATTTTTCTGAATTTGTATGAATATTTTAAGAATATTTCCACAATCTGAGAATTATTATGTGAAATTTCAGATTTTTTGTATTATTAATTTTATGGATTCTGAATTATGTCTCAGTCTCCTTGATAAAGTTTGTTTTTTCGTTTTCATATTTTCGTTGGGTAAAACGTAAAATTGAACCTACTGTTGGAATCGGGAGGGTTGATTTAGGGGGGGTAGCCGGAACCCGGTCACCGGAATCGGCCCCGGTTACAGCGCGTGCACCACACTCGCCGTAAGGCGAGAGTGGGCGTTGATGGATGGGCTGATGACCAGTCAGCCGTTGAGGCAGCACATGTGGCTCAATGGACAGGCACCACGTCAGCGACGACGTGGACGTCGGCACGTCAGTCGGTCGCCGATCAACCGCAGGTCCGCGGCTGAACCGCCACCGATCCAGGGCCGGACCGTCGTCGAACCGCTACCGGACTATCGTTGCGTCGATGTCGGTGCGTGATGGCGCGTGACGGTGCGTGACGGTGCGTGACGGCGTTTGGTGGCGCGTGTCAGCTTCTGACAGCGTGTAAAGACACATTTGATGTGTTTTAAAGTCCGCGAAAGTGTGTGGTGGGTAGTCGGTCAATGTAGAGTCACGTTTTAAAGCTTGGGAGGGGCATAAGTGTGTATAGAAGGACTTGCCAAGTGACTTTAACCCAATTTGTTTCATCATTTAGGCAAATAGGCCACAAAAGTTTACCTAAAACAATTTTTTTGACAAGTCTAAGTGGTTCTTTATTGTTAATAAGGACCTTAAGGCAGTGGGAGCTTATTGAACGAGTTTTTGCACGTTTTTTTAATACACTTGTGAATGCTTAAATATACACATTGAAACCGGGTTTCTTATCTGCGTGTTATTGGTTAAGTGTTCATGTGTTTTATCTTTAAAAAGAACTTTTTTTAACCATGTGATCCCTTTTTCTGTAGGGATAGAACTAGAAGAATCTTGACTAGAGAGGAACTAAGAGATCCCATTGGCAAGTTGACAGAGTTCATGTACTATGAGATGAACCATAGGCATACCCTCTTTGAGAACTACTTGGAAATGCTCAAGATGTGGGCACACATACGTCTCCTATCAGCTTGGAAACAGATTAACAATCCCGACTCGGAATTAGTTTCTGAAGGCTAGTCTTCCCCTTTTTCCTGTGACTATAAGAAGGGTTGGGCTAGAGTTCATGATAGACTTAATAAGATCAATCGGACTACTGATATAGTTGATCATGTGTTGATTAATGGTCCTTATGTGGTCAAAGAAATGGTTGAGGATTGGAAAATTTACATAGGAAAGTCTTCAGCAAGAAATGGGTCCCATTTTGAGATCTAATAACCTCAAATTCAGTGGGAGGCTGTTAGGGAACGGTCATACTCTGAAGAGTAGAGTTGCTGATCCTTTAGCCCATGTCATACATCATGTTGCATCCCAGAGAGATCTTTTTGTTGAAATACAGAAATACGAGAAGATCTGGCTCCACTAAATGAGATTAAGTTTAGATGGTATGAGATTTTGAGAGGGCATGATTCTTAGATATTGGACTTGTTTTGCTAGATATTTCTTTTTCCATGAACATATTTCCTCTGTAATTGCTGAACATCGTTTTGATGAATGCTTTCCTTCTGATGATTTAATTATTTTGTAGTGATGTGATAATTGCTGCATGATCTGAATTTTTTGTATTTCTCTTATTTATGCCTTAACTCGGAAAGATTCTTACGTTCATGAACTGAGTTCATCATGAGGAAGACATTGAGTTTAGTTGATGATTGATAACTCTAAGCTATTTTTCAAAGTCAAATATACGTTAGATCATGATGAATGTCAGTTGGATAAATGTGAATTCTCAGTACATATTTCACTCGACTAATGTTCATATATGCATTCTATATCATGGAAACAAGGTCGATAATAGTTTATCTGAATAAGGGTGATAAGCTTAATGGCGATAATGATGACACTTGACGTCATAAAATTTGGTATGTTCTGGACGAACAACACGCGTTTGACGCGATCAATCATGTTATGGTAGACCCCGGAACTGGTACTGGCCCTCAAGGACGGAGGGACCAAGAAGCGTATTTAGCATGGAAAAAGAAAAATTCCATGGCTCGAGGCATCCTTGTTAGCTCGGTCATTGATGACATGATACACGAGTGTGAGCAACACACGACTGCCAGAGATATCTGGGCGTATCTCAAGGGAAAGTACGGTGGGACCTTAGTCACTCGTCTGAGACAACTTACTATCAAGTTTGATACTTATAAGAAACAATCTGATCATTCTATCAGACAACACATACGTGTGATGTCCAACATGATCAGAGAGTTGAAAGATGCCGGTCATGTCCTTTCCAACGAGCAACAGATCCAGGTTTTGATTTGGTCTCTTCCTGATAAGTGGGAGCACTTGAAGGTTAACCTGACATACAATGATAGCATCAAGACATTACAAGATGTTGCTCGTCATGTGGAACTTGAGGATGAGCGGCTAGGATCTGCCAGATCTAGTTCAAGTGCTCTAGTTGCTGAATCCGATTCCCAAAAGGCCTAGGGCTTTAAACGCAAGAGAAACTGGAAGAAAGGCAACAAAGGAAAAAAGACCAAAGCAAAATGGGGGGAATGCTGGTGATGCTTCTAAGGCTGGTGCTAAGAAGAACAAGACAAGAAATGCAAACAGAATTAAGAAAGATAAGAGCAAGATGGGCAACGGACCATGTGACTAGAGATCGTGGAGCATTTGTAAATTACCGTTGAGTTCCGGCGAGAACAAGATGGATTTATGTGGGAAATAACTCTCGAGTTGAAGTCAAGGGAATAGGGACTTGCAAGCTTAAGTTGGCCAATGGGCGGACTCTTATCCTACATGATGTCCTCTATGCTCCAGAGATTCGACATAATCTAGTTTTTGTTTCTGTTCTTCTTAGCTACAATTATACTTTGGTATTTGAGAAAAATGAAGTTTTTATTAATTATGATGGCAAAGTTTGTGCCACTAGACATCTCATGAATGATTTTATTGTTATGGATTGTGACCGAACAACATTTAATTACTATGACAATGATTTTTGTTAGAATATTTGTTCTTCTACTAATGAAATTGTCGATGATAATGTTTGGCATGCTAGATTAGATCACATAGGGCAGGACAGGATGAATAGACTAGTGAAAGAAGGGCTGTTGGGTTCACTTTCTAAAGTCTCTTTGTCTACTTGTGAACACTGTCTTGCCGGTAAAATGACTAGGAAACCATTTGGTAACCTGTTAGAGCTAAATTTCCATTACAATTAGTACATTATGATATATGAGGTCATATGAGCGTAAGGGTAACGCATGAAGATTACTACTTCATTACTTTCAAAAGATGATTACTCACACTTTGGTCATCTCTATTTGATTTCACACAAGTCTGATACATTGGATTGCTTTAAACACTACTTAAATGAAGTAGAAAAACAAAAGGAGAGAACCGTGAAAGCACTAAGAACTGACCGAGGTCGTGAGTACTTGTCTGATCAGTTCAACGAACTGTGTAGTGAAAAAGGCATTATCCGACAACTTACTACGCCTTATACACCACAACAAAATAGTATAGCTCAGAGAAGGAATAAAACGTTATTGGAAATGGTGAGATCCATGCTAACACAAACAAGTTTACCAATCTCCTTTTGGGGGGATGCGTTGTTAACTGCCACTTATGTGCTAAATCGCGTACCCTCAAAATCAGTCTGTTCAACTCCTTATGAACTCTGGAATGGTAGAAAACCAGACCTAAGTAAACTTCGGGCATGGGGTCAGCAACTTACGTACTTGACAATAAAAGGCGGTATGGTAAACTCGGACCTAGAGGCAAGAAATGTATCTTCATAAGATACAATGAGCAATCCAAAATTTATGTGTTCATAGGAGAGCATCAAGATGCTCACATGACTAAAATTATGTCAAGAAATGCAACATTCTTAGATAATGAATTTCCTAGTAAAGGCAGTATTAGGAATACAAAACCTTTATTCGAAGTTGAAGATCTCTCAGGAGATCACTATGATCAGAATCGAGTGGATCATAACCCCTTCGAGCCAAGTGGGAGCGATGTCACCAGGGATGTGGATCTGGATGGGAGTGATTCCATTCCTATTCCTAATGACTCACAACTTCGAAAACCAACTAGGACACATATCCCTAAACATCACTTCAGTGTAGAAAGATATGCGTTAGTCGCAACTTCAAGGGACAGCGAGGAGTTAGGAACTCTATCATTTGCATTTCTGACTTCTTTAATGGACGAAGGAGAACCTAAGTCTATACAGGAGGCTTTGTCCTGTCCAGCTAAGGACCAATGGAAAAATGCAATGGAAGAAGAGCTTGAGTCAATGAGGTCGAACAAGGTCTGGGAACTTGTAGATCTCCCAGTAGGACACAAGGCTATTGGGAAAAAATGGATTCTCAAAATTAAGAGAAAGGCCGATGGGTCTATAGAGAGGTATAAGGCTCGCTTAGTAGCAAAAAGTTACACACAACAAGAAGGTCTTGATTATGAGGAAACTGTTTCTCTTGTAGTGAGATTTGCCTACTTCTAGCAATAGTAGCAAATATAGATTTAGAATTACATCAGATGGACGTTAAAACTGCTTTCCTCAATGGAGGACTAGAAGAAGAAATTTACATGCAACAACCAGTAGGTTTCGTTCTTCTGAGCCAAGAGGAAAAGGTCTATAGATTGAATAAGTGGATTTACGGATTAAAGCAGTCTTCAAGATAATGGCATTTGCGATTTCATAACACGGTTATCTCAAATGACCTCGTTATGATAGATGAGGACCATTGTGTCTACAAGAAACAAACCAATGAGAATTTTGTAATTCTATCCCTGTATATAGATGATATACTATTGGCTGGACATGATATGGAGTACTTAGATACCATTAAGAAGTGGTTATCTTCAAACTTTGAGATGAAAGACATGGGTGAGGCAGAATTCATGCTGGTTGTGAAAATCCATAGGAATCGTTCAAAAAGGTTGCTTGGACTTTCTCAAGAAGGTTACATCAACAAAGTCCTGAAATGATTCAATATGGAAAACTGCAAACCTGTGGATACTCTAGTAATCAAAGGAGAATCACTCAGCCGTGATATGTGTCCTAAGACTCAACAAGAAAGGAATGAGATGTCACACACACCATATGCTAATGCAATAGGTAGCCTAATATATGCCATGATGTGTAGACGTCCAGACATATTATATGTCGTGGGTCTAGTTGGGAGGTTTCAATCCGATCCGAGAAGAAAGCACTGGATGGCTGTGAAAAGGATTCTAAGATACCTAAAAGGTACTGTAGATTACCATCTTTGTTATCAAGGGGATAACTTGTATCTTAAAGGATAGACTGATGCTGATTGGGGTGGTGACGTAGATGAACGAAAATCCACTTTAGGTTACGCATTCTTGCTAAACAATGGCGCCATCTCTTGGTGTAGCAAGAAGAAAACCTATGTAGCATTGTCCACAATGGAAGCTGAATTTGTGGCATGTGCATCTGTAGTACAAGAGGTTGTTTGGCTGAGAAGGTTCCTAAAACATTTTTATCTCGCACTCCAAGGGCTATGGCGATACATTGTGATAACCAATCTGCGATCGCCTATTCTAAGAATTCCAAGTTTCATGGAAAAGCAAAACACATAGACACAAAGTATAACTTTGTGAGGGATATCATAGAAAAGAAGGAGATCACGCTAGAATACATCTCAATGCATCAAATGATAGCTGATCCCTTTACAAAACCCATCCATAGGGATGTCTTTGCAAGACATATTAAAATGTTAGGGCTACGTTGTATTTGATGAAGATGTAATTGAACCTCATTTATTTATCATATTTGATCATTAGTGCCATATTGTTTATGTACTTGGAACTTGTTTAAATGTTCCATCGAAGATATGTTAACAAGTTATGATTGGCTTACTCACACAAGCAATCACCTCTAACATCTGGGCATGTGTGGAGATGAGATTACTAGGTAATCGAAATAAATCTGAAGATGATTTATTCTAAACTTGTAAGAAGCCAAATCAAGGTTTTGAGAGAGCTTAAATGCTTCAAAACTT
Organism: Ajuga chamaepitys; assembly: GCA_958295605.1. NCBI lineage: Eukaryota > Viridiplantae > Streptophyta > Magnoliopsida > Lamiales > Lamiaceae > Ajuga > Ajuga chamaepitys. The sequence goes on along the minus strand of OY282496.1, from coordinate 27,055,509 downwards.
TAGTCAAGTGTATGATATTATGGAAAGACATATGCTCTTATGAGGAGAGAAAAATATCGTAACACATGATTCATACAATGTGTGCTTTTTTGTGATCAATAAAGATAATGAGAAATGAATCCCTATTTTCTCATTGAGTGTGAGATCCAGAGACTTAGATGTCTCAAGGAAACCCTTAACCCTTCAAACTAGATCTTGAATCTATTCCTATGTGTTTCTACTTTAGCATTATACCAATAAACCATAAGTTCATGCGGTAATGCGGTATATGTCTAGGAAGATAACTTGATTGCTGCGAAGCTAACTCATTTACCTCCGTCTAGACCCGTGGACCTTGGTATGCATCTTCACACTTGTATTCACTTATTTTCTCTATATTTTCAATTGTGCTAATCAAATGCTTCTTGTTGACAGTCATGGAGGTTGGAAAATGCCAAGAAGGTTGACAGGGAGATTGGAAACGCCAGGAAGGTTGATAGAGCTAAGATTTTAGCTCGGGTTGCTCAGAGGCGATCCTTAGGCCCTCCTCAGAAGAGACCCTTGCGCCCTCACTCTTCTGAGAGACCCCGATCTTCATCGAGACCCCCAATCCTTGGTTCTATCCCAAAGTCCATCACAACAGAGGACGATGGTGTCCTTGAGCACCACGCTGGAGCATCTGACCTTGGGGATCATGCATCTGGGAGTATGACCACCCGTGCAGCGGATAAGTACTGCCCAGATTGGGATGTGAAGGTCTCTAACTCCATGTTTACCCGAGAGACGGCGGTTGAGATGATGTCTCAGCTCATACCTCCTAGTGATAGGAGTACGGTTAGTGAGGCCACCTCGGAGGCGTTATGCATCGATGGCTACGAGCTTCGTACCAAGGTAATGTTTTTTTTCAAGTCATTCTCATTTTTTAACAAAACCACATGACTTCATCTTCCTCTATCCAGTAACTCCTTAACCACCACGGGATGGTTTGGAAGATCAGCTATGGCTCAAGGAGGATTAGAGAGCTCGCGGAAGATTTAGCTAAGGAGACTGAAGAGAGGATACAAACAAAGATCAAATTCGACTCCAAAGCGGCTGAGGTGGATCACCTATGGACGGAGACCTCCGCTTTGATCGACAAGATTGCATCTCTTGAGTTTGGGCTGGGAGAGGGATCTCGGCAGGTTATGGAGGCCAACTTGCGGGCGGATAAGGCCTTGGAGGACAAGGAGGCCATGGAGGATGCACTGTTGGACCTCTGGCTAGACGGCTTTAGTGTCTACAAGGATAAGGTGCAGAGCTTAGCTCCTACCTTTGACATTAGTCGTTTGGTCCCTCCTGCAGACTTCACCTATGGCCCAGACATGGAGGTTGAGAGGGCTGATGATGCCTCTGCAGATGTCCTTGCAGAGGACACCGCCTTATCCCCCACTTCCTAGACAAAGCCTCTGCATGATTTCCCTTAAGACCTTTGTCGTTTATCAGTTTGTTGTTGTTAAATTGTATTGGCCACAGAGACCCACGTTATCCTTATTTTCTGTACTAAGACTTCTTCGTCGGCTTTTTCCCAAGAGACGTTTTATGATTGGATTTCTAATTTATGACTTTCCATATGATTCTGATTTGAGATTGTTTCCTATCAGTGTTTTCATACTTGTCATAAATTAAGGTAGAGGATTCCTTTCTCTCTACGAGTAGGGTCATCCCAACCCTCAGCCTTAGGAGGCCTCGGCTATTCTATCCTTGCATATCATGTCAAAGGACGAATTGCCGGAGCCAGGGAGTTCCTAGATAATTTCCTAAGGAGTTTCTTGGATGGTTGCTAGCTGGTTGATCAATCCAGGCATCACCATCTCTGCTTGGGGCCCAACGAGGTTAGGACCTCTTGATAGTGGTAGTGGTAGTCCACTGCAATCCTATCAAAAATGATAGTGGCAATTGTAAGCCATGTCAATCCTATCAATTCAAGAGTCAAACGGTTATACAATTTGAAAGAAATAAGAGCTTAAATTCCATTGCAATGTTCAAACTAACTTAGAAACAAAAGCTGACCTTGACTACTGACCAAACGAAGGAAAATTGCTACGAATCAAATAAAGAAAAAAATAAATGTCCAAGGTCTAAGGTCCGAGGACTAAAATAACCTATTGGTAGTACTTCCTAAGATGCTCAGCATTCTAAGACCTCGGAATTGGCGCAAATCAAGATTTTCAAGCTTGTAGGTGCCTTCTTTCACCACTTCACGAACACGATAAGGACCATCCCAATTGGGAGCTAATTTATTACGTCTTTCTTGGTAGTTGAACTGAGCCTTTCTAAGGACTAGCTCCCCTGGTCGGAAGTACCACGATTTAACACGGGTGTTGTAATACTTGGCCACCCTTTGCTGATAAGAAGCCATCTTCACCATAGCCTTTTCTCTTTGTTCGTCAATGAGGTCAAGATTGGCACGAAGCCCTTCGTCATTCTCTTCGATGTTAAAGTTTTCGACCCGCGGGCTTGGGATTCCAATCTCCACGGGAATGACTGCTTTTGAACCAAAGGTCATGCTGAAAGGCATCTCATCTGTTGCAGTCCTTCGTGTCGTTTGGTAAGCCCATAAGACCTCGGAGAGGATATTCTCCAAGAGACCTTTGGCATCGTCCAATCTTGTCTTCAGAGCCTGCAAGATTGTTCTGTTGGTGACCTCGGCTTGACCATTGGACTGCGGGTAAGTGACGGAGGTCGTCCTAAGGTCAATACTGAGGACTGAACAGAACTCTCTAAAGTGCACATTATCAAACTGCTTCCCGTTGTTTGTGACAAGAGCCTTTGGAACTCCAAAGCGACACACAATAGACTTCTACACAAAGCTTCGAATCTGTTTCTCTGTAATCCTGGTCAAAGGTTCAACCTCGACCCACTTGGTAAAATAGCCGATAGCAACAATCAGGAACTTCCTTTGCCCCGTGGCCTGAGGGAATGGTCCAAGAATATTCATTCCCCAGACAGCAAAGGGCCACGGTGTAGAGACTGAAGGCATTGGGACCGCTGATGAGTGAAGGATGTTAGCATGCATCTGACATTTTTCACACTTCTTGACCAAGCTCATAGCATCTTCTTTCATTGTTGGCCAATGGTACCCTTGACGCAAGACCTTTTGTGCTAAAGCTCTGCCCCCCAAGTGATTACCACACACCCCTTCATGGACCTCTCTTAGAGCATAATCAGCTTCACTCGGGTTCAGACACCTCAGGTATGGCAATGTGTAAGAATGTCTATACAAGTTGTCACCCACCAGTGTATATTGAGTAGACCGATAGATAATCCTTCTCGCTTCTAGTTTATCCTGAGGTAATGTCCCATTCTTCAAGTAAACCTTGAGAGAATCCATCCAACTAGACTCTGGTGTCAAGCACATGACTTCAGTTTCCCCTATGCTACGCCGAGGAAGAACCTCCACTGGGACTCGCTTGATGAGTTCGTGGAAGGGTGAGGTTGCAAGCTTAGATAATGCACCAGCCTTAGTGTTCTCTGCTCGAGATATATGATTAATTTCAAAGTATTCCAGCTTGTCAATCAAGTTGCGGACCTTACCTAGGTATTGAGCCATAGTGGAGTCCTTAGCTTCATATTCCCCTTTAACCTGGTGGACCACCGATTGCGAGTCACTATAAGTTGCCACCTGGCACCAACCTCTGCCACAATCCTTAGCCCTGTGATAACAGCTTCATACTCAGCTTCATTATTTGATGCCTTGAAGTCAAACGTTAATGCATATTCAAGGGTATTTCCCTCAGGACTGGTCAAGGTAAGACCAGTGACACGAACTTAGTTTTGCAACTACAATTGAGCAACCGCAAGTGTACGGCGTCAATAGTAGTGCATAGTGAGCACAAGGTCGATCCCACGAGGAATCGGCTCGATATCAGAAAAGTGAAGTAACATAAACATTTAAATGGCTAATTAGACGATCGAGTAGTTGATTTTGATATTTTAAGAACTAATTTAAATAAACAAGCAATTAAAACTAATATGATGAACTAGAGAACAAATTATAGGGGTTAAACAATTAATAAGGGTGATCTAGGATTAGATTTCAATTACGGGCATCTAATCACTATTAATCCAATTTAATCCAACTATTAACCGAATTCTATGTATCAAGGAACGATCACAAACGAATGTAAAACCCCCTCTCGGAGCGAATTTACCTGTTGATTGTATATAATTAATCACCGTCTCTGGTCGATTAATCAAATACAACTCCTAATCGATTTTAAGACCTAAGTTCCCACAATTAGCTCAAACCTCTCGGTTTTATAGTTTAATCATGTCAATTAATGCGATCTTGGATCAAATCTCCAACTCCTAATCGATTTTAAGACCTAAGTTCCCACAATTAGCTCAAACCTCTCGGTTTTATAGTTTAATCATGTCGATTAATGTGATCTTGGATCAAATCTCCCCTCTCGGTTTCAATTTAATCCTCAATAATGTTAAATAAGTGATCAAATCATTCAACAAACATTTTTAAACAATTAATCAATCAATAGCATAACACGGAGTTGAATTAATCGGCTATTAACTAAACACCCATAATTTACTCTCTAAACCTAGATTAAGAAAATTAGCCAACCATAATCATAATAAGAAATAAACACAAATATATAGACATAATCATGTTCATACAAAACATTAAATGAAAATGGAAAGATAAACCCTATTGAGAAGACAATTCTTGATCTCCAAGTAAAATTCCCCCAAAAATGCTCTCCTTGACTTTCTCTCTCTAAAAAGTGACTAATGAAAATGTGGTGGCTAGCCAAAACCTGAAAATTAGGGTCCTATACACCCAATTGGGGCTTTTTTAAAGGTCTTGGGCCAAAAAAAAACAAGTTTGGGGCTGAAAAGCCCACATTCCCGGTGTTCGTGCATGGTCGTGACCGTGCAAGGCTGCACGGACCGTGCACAACCCCTGAAAACGCCAATTCTCTAGAAGACCATGCACGGTCCGTGCATGGTCGCACGGTCATGACCGTGCGCCTGTCTGTGGGCGGCTCCTTTCGTTCTGCGCGCACGGGCCGTGCACGGTTGTGAAGGCTTGCACGGTGGTGACAGTGCACGGCCCAGTTTTGGCCCGTTTCTTCATACTTTGGGTTTTTTCTCAATTTCTTCGACTCTCTTCTACTCGTCGCCTCTTTGTACACCTTTTTTACCTACAAAATGCTTGAAAACGAGGTTTTTCGACAAGAGAAAGGAAATGCGAAGAATATAACAAATGGGTGCTTAGAATCTACAAATGTATGTTAAAAACACAGACTCTAAGCTTGTTTTTCACCCTAAAAACCCCATTTATCAACCCCCTCAAACTAAACCCTTGCTCGTCCCTGAGCAAATAATATCAAAAGAATGGAGATTTTCTTTCTCAGTAGGAGGAAAACATATAGGTATCATCGATTTTACTTGGAAATGTATGTCTCAGACTAAGAACACATTCTATCTATGCAACATCACAAGTTAACGACTTTTTGAATCATCACAATATCCTCACAGACAAGTGTATCACTCAAGCACTCAAGTGTATATAACAAGGTTGTGTGTCGCTCAAGTTGTATACATATACATGCTCTACCATATGCTTGCCTATTGTCTAATCTCTTCGTCATTTTTGATAACTACGAGCAAAGAATCAGAAAGGTCTTATGCTTTGGTTGTAATGTAGGCTTTTTGGATTAGGTGAGATATGTTTGAGTGTAGTGACTTAACTTGGATCATTGAGTTGCACTCAACTAGCCCTCATATAAGTTTTACTCCCACTCTCACTTTCACACTTCTGTATTTCCTCACATTATCTAAATAACCACAACCAACTCTTTTTTTTTTCACAATTGTGAGTTAGAAATTTTGACTCCTAACTCAACCAAAATTACTCATGTCATTGGATTCTTTGACTCGTTTATTGGTCCTCAACTATAAACATTCAACTGAAATGATATGTACACCTTTTTTTTTTTTTTTTTGACAATTCTCGATTTTCCCTTTTGTTTTTCTCTTTTCTTCCCCACTCTATATTCATTACCTCATTCTCATCATCTTTGTAGCCCTCACTCAAATCTACCTTCCAATCCCTTCTCTCAAACTCGTTCGATCCAAGTGTGGGAAAAAGGCTAAAAAGATGGATATGGCTTGTAATTATAGCTATCAAGAAAAAGGCTACAAGTTCAACTTGGCTAACTAGGGATAATTCATATAAAGGGGTAAGAAGATGATTTTTAAGGCTAAAAATTGGGTTGAAGTCAAAGATCGCCTAAAATCATTTTCGATGCTCATAAATATATCTCATGATTTCAAATAGACGCAAAGCAAGTTCTAGAGGTGCTATGCACATGATCAACATCACACAAGTCAAAGAAAATATAGAACTCCAAAAGTAAGGTTTCCTCATTTTGGCTAGAAAACTCAGCGACTTATATATTGTGATTTATCATTTGTTCCAAAAGAAGTGTCGCATGTATCATATTTTCAATCGAAAACCATTTTATATATCATCATTGACAACATTTCCAATACCTCATTAACCTAATATTTTCTTCCTTTTTTTTTTTTTTTGGAATTAACAAATTAACAAGCTATCAACAACTAAAGACAAACATAGCTTAACAAATTAACTAAAAATTAACAGTTCAAAACAAAACTACATTAAAAACAAAACGTAATTCTAGTTTGGAAGAACAAACGCAAGAAAGACAAGCAACCACCCTCCGAATTTCGCAACATACATCCCCCCCTCAAACTATTTTAAGCCAAATTTCAAAATGCGTTAAAATAGTTTCAAAAAGTAGAGATGTTGCGAATAACTTGCAAACTCCACGGGATCATAGTGACCGGCTTGCACGTTTAAATCCTCGAGCTTTTGCAAAATTTTGGCCATTCGTCTCTCTTCTTGTATTTGATCCCTGGACTGGCCCATATAGACTCCTAGTCCAAGTAGGAATAGAGAATTAAATTCCTAATAAGGAATTAAATTCCTAATCCTAGAAGGAATTAAACTACCAGGTTTGGCCCACACTCAACCATGTATTATAAATACATGGTCTCTCATTCTGTGAAAAATAAGAATTAACATTAAAAAAGATCACTGAATAGAGAGAAAGAGAGAGTAGGCGGCGGCGGTTTAAGGTGTTCCTTCCCACTTGGAATACTTCAAGGTTCGTCGTCCATCCGGCGTTGAGGATTAAGTAGAGGATACAGTCCAGAAGGTTAAGACGGGAGTCAGAAATCATTCAATCAGAAATCGACCTCTTGTGTAAACAACTATCACGTCGAATCCTTAACTCTTGTATGTTATAGGCGCATGTTAGGGTTTATATAAATTTATAGATCCATCTCTAGGGTTAATTAATAAAGATACAAATTATGACAACCAAGAAGGGTCCTAGGGAAAGGGATTAATTATATTACTTTCTACAAGAGTATTATAATAGATATAATTCCTACACTTCCTCCCTCTCCGATGCCTCGTGGACATCCACATTCCTCTGGCCCTACATAGCACTTTGTGAGATGTTGTGTGCCAACACAATATATATAGACATAATGGATTATACCTCCGAGGTCGGATCCAATCGCCTTCTTTTCGAGATTGACGGCGGAGTCGGAGCATGCCCTGGCCTCTTCTTCGGCCTTGGGAGGGAGTCCGTCAGCGGAACAAACTCCTCAGTCCCTTCTCCGGGTATTCTCCCCGGGGTGTTCTCCGCTTTGGGGGTTGAGTTTCTAGGCGAAGGAACTTTTTCCAGTGTTCACTGTGCACCTCCTGCGGTCATTTTTTGAAGACTGGTTTTAAAGCATCCCACTACAGAAACCATCAGCGTGTTAGAAACAAAATTCGGCAGCAGTTACAGACAATTGTAAAAAAAGAGTTCCTACCCTCCCCTTCCGCCACGGCTAAAGACCCCTCACTAGGAGCTGGCGATGTTCTCGCCTCGGGCCCCTTTGTATAATACAGGGACAGCCCAGCCTCCTCCAGTTCCTCCTCGAAAAATACTTGCTTTAGAGTTCCCGCCTGCTCGAAAACTCCAACCGATTCCGGTACTCCCGTGGGTACCCCATCCGTCACCTCCTCCCTACTCCACCTCGGGATTGGTTTAGATTCTTTAATAAATAGGAACTTCATTTTCCAGCCCTCTACCTTGCTCGGGTTCTGCACCCTGAACCCTCTTTGCACCCTCGGGTTTAGAGAAAACCACCCTTTTCCCTTCCCAAAAGGTTTCAATTGGAAAAAGTACCTAAATAACTCTATGTAGGGCTTCACCCCCGCAGTCTTACATACGATCATAAACCCTACAATTTGCCTCACGACATTTGGTGCTAGCTACGCCAATGCTATACCGTAGTATCCCAACAACTCTACCACAAAATCCCACAATGGGAATCTCAAACCCACCCTTAACTGATCTATATATACGGTTATATACCCATTCGGTGGACAGCACGCACCATTGCCTCGATTTCGGCCTCTGTCACCCGCGGCATGCTTGAAGCCACATCCAAATTGGCCCTCGCTTCTAAACACGTGGGAAATCTCACCTCCCGTGTCAAGATTTCCCTTAGATCAGCCCTATACACCTTCCTGTTCTCATTCCTTTCGAGGTAGATTGTTCGAATGGGCTTCGCATTTATGGGGCCCTCCCCAGTACCAATTATCCCCACACTATTAGTTTCTGAAGATGAGGACATACTTACTTGCTACTCCAAGCGTGCCGGAAAGACGTTGATGTGCTTCTCCGACGTCTGCTACTTTCTTTTTCGCCTTCCTGCTGGCTTTCTTTGATCACAATTGCAAATGAGCGAAAGTGCAATTGCTGCTTCTTTTTTCCCTCTAATACAACAATTGAACGGCCCAGATCTGGCCTTTTCAAATTCAACATTTGAGATTTGCACGTGGCTCTCACGCGCCTCACAGTTACCTAGGCGCGTGGGGAACACGCTTCTTGAGCTTTGAAAAAACGTCACTTCACATCCCTTCCCCTCATGATGGCGCCGCCAATCACATTAATTTCACCCTTCCCCAAGGAAGCCTCGGGTTTCACTCCGGTGGCCCCTTTACCCCGGGGATGCTTCAGCTCGGCTCCGGTCAATCCCATGACCCCGGGGGTATTTCAGTTCGGTCCAGTTTGGTCCTCGTGGAGCCCTTTACCCCGGAGATGCTGTAGACATCAGTTCAATATCATCAAGTGATCATGGAATGTAGTAGGGGATTTGAGGAGTCCAGAACCGGGTTTAGAATGTGAAGAACCGGGTTAGAGAACCGAGTTTTAGCCGGATCAGTTAAAGAGGTTAAAATGGAAACCGGAGTCAAGTTGGTTATAATTGTCGTTTGCAACGGACTAAAACTGTTGCGTGTAAAACTGTTGTGGAAAGCAAACTGAAACAGTTTTGTGCAGTTGAAGACAAAATTGGTTACAACTGCTTCTACTCCCTGATTCGAGCTCCGTCCTTTATATACATTGAAACCACGTGAAGATGCGAGTTGATTCACATTTCTTTCCCTCTGTAAACATTACTCAATCAATAGAATTAGATAGCTAGGGTTCTTAAGCTCAATTTGGTTTGTGAAATGGGGCTTCTAGTTTTCTGGATTAATTCTTATAATTGATTGATAAGCGGAGTGAATTGAGGTGTATAGAACCTCCGTGGATGTAGATCACATTGATCGAACCATGTAAAATCCCTGTGTTCATCATTTTCTATTCCTATTCTCTGTTCGGTTTCTTGTTGATTTTCATTCTTTACTGTTTGTGTATTGTTTGTATGTGAGAAGAACTGATTCATAACAGGTGGCGCCGTCTGTGGGAAGCATTGCTCACAACAAGAAGATAGAGATGTCAGGAATGAAGATGGATGTGGAGAAATTCTCAGGGAGAAATGACTTCCATCTTTGGAAGATCAAGATGAAGGCTATTCTGGTTCAAAACGGGCTGGTGGGTGCTCTAAAGCCTGAAAATGAATGGACAGAGATTGAGAAGGCTAAATATGTAGAGGTGGATCAAAAGGCTTTGAGTATGATCATCCTGTTTCTAGGAGATAAGCCATTGAGGGAGGTTTCAAGATGCTCGATTGCTATAGAGGCTTGGACCAAGTTGGAGGAACTATATCAGTCCAAATCTGTATCAAATAAACTGTTTCTCAAACAGAGGTTACTGGCATTCAAAATGGTGGATGGAAAGGACATTTCTGATCAACCGGATGAGTTTTCTAAACTTCTTGATGAACTAGAAGACCTTGGAGTAATTATGGAGGATGATGACAGAGCTTTAATGGTATTAAATGCTCTACCAAGTTCCATGGAAGGGTTCAAGGACACTTTGATGTTTGGTAGGCAGGATAAACTGAGTTATGACTCAATAATCACTGCTTTGAAGACCAAATGCCTACAGAATCAAGGAGATAAGAAGGTGACTCAATGTGGAGAAGGTTTGAATGTAAATTTCAAGAAGAATTACCAAAAGAAGAAGGGCCAAACCTCAAAGAGTTACAAGACTAGCAATATTGCTCTAAAGAAACCTGGAGAATGGACAGAGAACAGGAAATGCTTCAAAGGGAAGCAATTAGGGCATCTAAAGAAAGATTTCCCTTAAAAGGTGAAGAAGAAAGAAGGCCATGGTGGAGAAGCTGCCACTGTTGAACATGGAGAAGACACTCCAGAAGTCTTGAATGTTACTGAATCAAATATGGAGTTGGAATGGGTACTGGATACAGGCTACTCATTCCACATGTGTCCTCACAAAGAATGGTTCCAAAACCACAAGAAAGAAGATGGAGGGTGTGTACTGCTAGGAAATGACCAATCCTGCAGGGTTCAAGGCACTGGATCAGTAAACATCAATATGTTTGATGGTGTCACCAGGCAAATTGCAAATGTAACGTATGTGCCTGGACTTAAAAGAAATTTGATCTCCCTAGGATCTCTAATTGCTACTGGGTGTGAGTTTAAGTCTGTTGATGGCCAATTACACATAACCAAAGGAAATAAACTGGTAATCAAGGGAAGACAACACAATGGATTGTTTATTTTTATAGGAAAACCAGTGGTTGGGAGTGTAGGGAATATTCTGGCTAACAATGAGCTAACCCTGTGGCATAAAAGATTAGGACACATTGGTGAAAGAGGACTAAAAGAATTATCCAGAAGAGGGATCATTGGAGAGTTTGGAAAGAAAACACTTGAGTTCTGTGACAAATGTGTATTGGGCAAATCACAGAAACTTCCTTATGCCAAAGGGATTCACATTACTCAAGAACCTCTAGACTATGTCCACTCTGATATTTGGGGACCATCCAGGACTGAAACACATGGAGGTGGGAAGTATTTCATGTCTGTAATTGATGATTTCAGTAGAAAAGTATAGGTGTTCATCTTAAGGAATAAGAGTGATGCCTTCACTAAATTCAAGACATGGTTGCTTCAAATGGAAACCTTGAGAGGAAAGAAACTCAAGCATTTAAGAACTGATAATGGCTTAGAATATCTATCTACTGAGTTTAATACTTTCTGTAATGAAGGAGGAATTACCAGACACAGAACGGTTCTCAATAATCCACAACAGAATGGTGTGGCAGAAAGATTCAATAGAACTGTCCTAGAAAGAGTCAGGTGTATGTTACTTGATGCTGGGTTGCCAAAGGTATTTTGGGGAGAAACAATAAACACAGCATGCTATCTAATAAATAGATCTCCTACATCAACTCTGGGATTCAAAATACCAGAAGAAGTATGGAATGGAAGGATTCCAGATTACTCAGGGTTAAAGGTGTTTGGATGCTTGGCATATGCTCATATGAAATCAGATAAACTTGTTCCTAGAGCCTACAGGTGTGTGTTTCTGGGAAATCCAGAGGGAATCAAGGGTTATAGGTTATGGTGCATGGAATCTGGAAATCAGAAGTTGATGATCAGCAGAGATGTGAAGTACAATGAGTCCATTATGGGATATCACTTTTCTGGAAATCTGGGAAATCAGGATGAAGGCCCTGAAACAGAAAGGATATATGTTCAGGTGGAGACTCAGGAGGAGCATGACAGACAGAGAGAAGAAGATTTGGCTGATCATTCCAGTAGTAGTTCTTCAGAAGAAGAAGACACAACACACAGAAATCCAAACCTAAGGGAGTACAGCATTGCCAGAGACAGACCAAGGAGGCAAATACAGAAACCAGATTTCTATGGACAAGCTGGAACTGTACATTATGCACTGAGTGTTGCTGAAGACATAGAAAATCATGAACCACAAAACTTCAAAGAAGCAACCAATGATGGAAGAAATGGAGTCTTTGGAGAGAAATGGCACCTGGAAACTGGTGGATAAACCAAAGGGACAAAAGCTGGTAAGTTCAAAATGGATTTACAAGAAGAAGATTGAAACTGGGGTCTCAGACAAAATAAGGTATAAGGCAAGACTGGTAGCAAGGGGCTTTACTCAGAGGGAAGGTATTGACTTCAATGATGTTTTCTCTCCTGTGATAAAGCACTGTTTCATCATATTACTTTTGTCAATAGTAACACAAGAGGACATGGAGTTACAGCAGCAGGATGTAAAAACAACTTTCTTACATGGAGACTTAGTTGAGAACATCTATATGAAGCAGCCTGAGGGATTTGTGATTCCAGGAAAAGAAGAACAAGTATGTTTCCTCAAAAAATCAATATATGGATTGAAGCAAAGCCCAAGGCAGTGGAATAAGAAGTTCAATGAGTTTATGTTAAAAGCTGGTTTTGTCAGAAGTTTGTATGACAGCTGTGTTTATTTTCATAAAAGTTTAAAGGTTGATCCTATATACTTGTTGTTATATGTGGATGACATGCTTATTGCAAGCAAGAGCACACATAAGATACATCAGCATAAGCAGAAATTGAGCTCTGAGTTTGATATGAAGGACTTAGGAGAAGCTAAGAAGATTCTGGGTATGAACATAATTAGAGACAGAGTTGCTGGATGTTTATGGTTGTCTCAGTAACATTATCTTCAGAAAGTGGTGGAGAGGTTTCAAATGCATGAGGCTAAGACACTAAGTATTCCAGTAAGTCAACAACTCAGATTAACAAAGGAGCAGAGTCCTAAGACCGCAGAAGAAGAGTCATACATGAGAAGTGTGCCTTATGCTAGTGGAGTTGGAAGTCTAATGTATGGGATGATATGCAGCAGACCAGATTAAGCATATTGTGTGTCCCTAGTTAGCAAATATATGTCAAATCCAAGAAAGGCTCATTGGCAGGCTTTAAAGCAAGTGATGAGATATTTGAAGGGAACAACAAATCTGGGGTTGAAGTTTCAGAAGCAGGAAAAATTGGCTATTCCTTTGAAAGGATTTGCAGATGCTGATTTTGCTGGAAATATTGACACCAGAAAGTCAATCACAGGTTATGTATTCACATTATATGGTACTTCAGTTAGCTGGAAAAGTGTGCAACAACCAGTAGTGGCTTTGTCTACTATAGAAGCTGAATACATAGCTTTGACAGAGGCAATCAAGGAAGCTGTGTGGTTAAAAGGCATTCTGAAGGATCTAGGGATCAAGCAGGACTGTGTTACTATATATTGTGACAATCAAAGTTCTTTACATCTAGTGAAACATCAAGCTTTCCATGAAAGATCCAAGCACATAGATGTTAGATTGCATTTTGCAAGAGATGTGATTGATACAGGGTCTGTGGAGGTTAGGAAGGTCCGTACAAGTGATAATGCTGCTGATTTTCTAACCAAGGCAGTTCCTGGGAGTAAGATGGTTCATTGCTCAAGCCTGATTGGGCTTGAATGGTGTGATTAAAACCTGAAAGACAAGGAAAGTTGAGGTGAAGAAATACACTTGATTTCATTGAGGTGGAGATTTGTAGACATCAGTTCAATATCATCAAGTGATCATGGAATGTAGTAGGGGATTTGAGGAGTCCAGGACCGGGTTTAGAATGTGAAGAACCGGGTTAGAGAACCGGGTTTTAGCCGGATCAGTTAAAGAGGTTAAACTGGAAATCGGAGTCAAGTTGGTTATAACTGTCGTTTGCAACAGATTAAAACCGTTGCGTGTAAAACTGTTGTGGAAAGCACGCTGAAACAGTTTTGTGCAGTTGAAGACAAAATTGGTTACAACTGTTTCTACTCCCTGATTCGAACTCCGTCCTTTATATACATTGAAACCCTGTGAAGATGCGAGTTGATTCACGTTTCTTTCCCTCTGTAAACATTACTCAATCAATAGAATTAGATAGCTAGGGTTCTTAAACTCAATTCGGTCTGTGAATTAGGGCTTCTAGTTTTCTGGATTAATTCTTGTAATTGATTGATAGAACCTCCGTGGATGTAGATCGCATTGATCGAACCACGTAAAATCCCTGTGTTCATCATTTTCTATTCCTGTTCTTTGTTCAGTTTCTTGTGGCCGAGTTTCTTGTTGATTTTCATTCTTTACTGTTTTGTGTATTATTTGTGTGTGAGAAGAACTGATTCATAAGAGATGCTTCAGCTCGGCTCCGGCCAATCCCATGACCCTGGGGGTATTCCAGTTCGGTTCAGTTTGGTCCTCGTGGAGTCCTTCACTCCGGGGATGCCTCATCTCGGCTCCGGTCGATCCCATAACCCCGGGGGTACTTCGGTTCGACAAGGATGGCATCTTTCATTGCCCGCTACACCTATACATCACTCTACATTGCCGCCCGCTACACCATGCCTTACTTTTAACCGAAGCTCCTACCTCGCTCCGGCTGGTGGGGGGCATCTGATAGGTATGGCCCAATAACTTCGGGTCGGACTAACCCGTCAGCCGGGTCAATTGGGCCATAAAGTACGAGCCCAGCAACTAAGTCGGCCCAGAAGCGCGCGCGAGCCCAACACAGCCCAACACAGTCCAGTTGCGGCGCATTCGGGAATGGAGATCCCCATGATCTTTTCCCCACTGCCATGCAGATTTGGTGGCCGAGTTTATAGGGATTTAGTTAGGGTTTTAGTTTGTATAGTATAAATAGGAGAATTGAAGACGGATTTAGGGTTCGCACTTTGTATTCTAAAACAGCAATTTGTAAGATTGAAGAGAAAATAGTGGAAAACACCCCGGAAGGTTATTGCCTCCGCCCGTGGACGTAGATCTCCGGATCGAACCACGTATATTTTGTGTTCTTTGTCTTTCTTGCGGTTTACAGTTTCATTAATTAGGTTTTATTCCGATTTCCTTTGATAAACGGATTGCGCTTTATCAGTCAGTGAGTACAACTATAGTGTGTGGCTGGAAATAAGGTCTCAACTTACGAGCTGAGACTACTATTATGAAAGCTAATTTTTCTACCTTAGAGTAGCGTATCTTAGCAACTCTAAGGACTCGACTTACATAATAGATTGGTCGTTGAACACCATCCTCTTCTCTATCCAGCACTGAGCTCACTGTTGTATCCGAGACTCCAAGGTAGAGGTAGAGCACCTCTCCTGACCGAGGTTTAGTCAAGAGTGGTGGAGAACCCAAGTAAGACTTAAGATCATCAAAGGCTTTCTGGAAATCCTCTGTCCATGAAAAATTCTTCGTGTTCCTTAGGATTTTGAAGAATGGCAAGCTCTTCTCCGCGGACCTCGACAGAAAACGACTAAGGGCTGCAAGCCTCCCAGTGAGCTTTTGTATGTCACGTACAGTCTGAGGAGATTTCATCTCCAAGAGTGCTTTAATTTTGTCTGGATTGGCTTCAATCCCTCGTTGTGTGACCATATAGCCCAAGAACTTTGAGGATTTAGCTTCATTCTTAAGTGCCTCAAGACTGTGAACGCTTCACTAAGGTCATCAATATGTTGATTTGCATGTGTGCTCTTTACTAACATATCATCGACGTACACCTCCATGTTTCGCCCAATCTGATTTTTGAAGATTTTATTGACCAATCGTTGGTATGTTGCACCTGCGTTGTTCAAACCAAAGGGCATGACCCTATAACAATATAACCCCCTCTCAGTCATGAACGATGTCTTAGCCTCATCATCAGGGTGCATTCTAATCTGGTGATACCCTTGGAATACGTCCATGAAACTAAGCAATTGACACCTGGCTGTAGCATCTACTAGTTGGTCAATCCTTGGGAGAGGGAAGCTATCCTTTGGGCACGCCTTATTCAGATCCTTGAAATCAACACATATTTTCCACATGCCGTTGGCTTTCAAGACGAGGACAACATTTGACAACCAGTCTGGATAGTAAATTTCTCTCACATAATCAGCTTCCAATAGTTTGTCAACCTCTGCGTTCATAGCTTGGATTCTTTCTGGTGCGAAGCTTCTCTTCTTCTGTCTGATGGGTCTAAATTGGGATCCACATTGAGTCTAAGGAAAATGACCTTGGATCAATGCCCGACATATCTGAAGGATTCCAAGCAAAGACATTGGAATTTTTCCTTAGGAAACGGACCAAAGCATCCTTTAACTCCTTCGGCAACAATGACCCTATCTTAACAACCTTGTCCTCCTCTCCTTTGCAGAGTTGAATAGAGATGAGGTCCTCCATCGGTTCTGCTGATTTCTCCCACTGATCACCGGTTTCCATACTATCAATAGCCAACATCTCTGAAGTCTATTGCTTCCGTTTAAGAGAAGCAACATAACACTGACTGGCTACTCCCTGGTCTCCTCGGACTTGTCCAGTTCCATGATCCGTAGGAAATTTCATTAGTAGATGATATGTTGAGACAATTGCCTTAAGAATATTCAACCCTGGTCAACCCAAAATGACATTATAGCTAAATGGTACCTTCACCACAAGAAAGTCGACCATGACACTGGTCTGCTTAGGTTTGTCTCCTGTGACCACAGAGTGGGAGATCGTCCCCTCTGGCTCAACCGCTTCTCCTGCAAAACCAACCAGAGGAGTCTTCAGGCCTCAGTCTATCCTTGCTGATGTTCATTCATTCGAAGGCATCATAGAACAATATGTCAGCAAAGCTTCCATTGTCAATAAGAATCATATGCATTGTGTAGTTAGCTATTCCCAAGGTCACAACCATTGGATCATTATGTGGGGTGATAATCTCACCCATATCCTCTGTAAAGGTAATCGAATCCTACATTCGTGGTCTCTTTCCCAATGTTACTCCAGTCTGTGGTTGTCGAGCATACTTTTTCCTGGCTGATCGACTCTCTCCACCAGATGGTCCTCCGGCTATGACAACAATGACTCCTTCTGGCGGAGGGAAATCATCTCTCCTCCGAGGACTCCTACCCCGAGGATTTTGGTGGTTTGGACTTCGTCCTCTACGCCCCTGCTGAGGTTGTTTGCGTCTGTCGTCCACAAATCTTGCGAGATATCCTCTCCGGATTAGGTCCTCGATTTCGTTCTTGAGGAGTTCGCAGTCCTCAGTATCGTGACAATGGTCGCGATGGTATTGGCAATACTTACTACGATTCCTCTTGGTTGCAGGGGTTCCCATTTTCCCAGGCCACTTCACATATTCCTTATCTTGAATGTACACTAGAATTTCATTCTTAGAGGTATTCAACGGTGTATACCTGTCGAACGTCTGTGGGCTCCTCTGATTCTTAGACGAACCAGTGGTCAACGACAATCTATCCCAGACCTTCTTCTTCTTATCTAGACCATCGTTGTTATCATCTTTCTTGTGCTTTATGTTTGAGGACTCGCGCTTAGCTTCAATCGCTTCCTTGGACATCTCCTCGGCATTAATGTATTTTTCTGCCCTATTGAAGAGGTCCGCCAAGGTTAGCGGAGGCTTCTTCGCCAGAGAGAAAGCAAACCTAGAAGAATTCTGCACGCCATTCATTAGTGCCGCTAGGGCCACTGATTGATCAAGATCTTCGACCTCAAGAGCTTCTCTATTAAACTATTGGATGAACTCTCTTAAGGACTCGTCCGGCCTTTGACGAACACCCATTAGGTCTGCTGAGGCCTTCTTATACCTCTTGCTGCTAACAAAGTTACTGAGAAACTCCTGAGCCAGTTGCTTGAAAGAACCGATTGATGCGGCCGGCCATGAAGAAAACCAAACCCTTGCACTCTTCCTTAGGGTGGTGGAGAAGGCTCGACATTTGATGGCATTGGTCTCCCCATGAAGTATCATGAGAGCTTGAAAATTCTCAAAATGATCACGGGGGTCCGAGGTTCCATCATAGTTCTCCATCTGAGGCATCTTAAAGTTCGGTGGGACTTCCTCCCTCATGATGCTCTCAACAAGAGGAGATTCGTAGGAGCGAAGAGGTCAGAGCCCGACCTCTTAACCTCATTCCAGACCGCCCCCAACCTTTGATCCATCTCTGCCACCTTCATTCGCAGGTTGTCCTGACTATCTCCTTCGATGACAATTGTGGCGGCTTTGTCACGGTCCTGATGTGGTCGGACCCTGGCTTCGCCATTCATTGCCCTGGAACCTTGGGCATGACTGACGTCTCTTTCGTCGTTCGGCTAGTTAGGTACGTCTTTCTCGACAAGTCCCTTCAACAGAAGTTTCAATTCCTGGAGATCGGCCTCCATCTTATTCCTACGTTGGACATCGATGGGCTGGGCAAAATTGCCCTGGTTTCCTAGGCTTCTCTCCTCCTCCATTGCCTCATCACACCTGGAAGGATGAGAGTTGTGGGTGTTGCCATGACTAGGGTTAGGGTTAGGGTTAGGATTTACCCTTCGATCTTCACCACGGATAGTGCGGCTGACATCGGTATTTTTTCTCTTATGTGGTGCCATTGCTCAGATTAGATCACCGGACCCACAGTGGGCGCCAAACTGATGATGTTAGGAACCGAAAAGGTCGGATCCGAGGTCTGGCGACGCTTGAGATTTTTGAGGTTGGTCGATCGTCGATATTAACCTGCAAAATAGAACCTCGGGGTCGTCCCCAGGGGTAGATCCTCCGATGCTTAAGTCAGTCTCTGACGGCAATATAGTGAGGGTAGGGTAAAAAGTATATCACGTCTGCTATTTTTTTATTGCCTCTACTTTACCTTGGTCGAGGTCTATATATGAGAGACCTTGGACCTCGACCCTGGCCCAACATTTCGGTCCCAAGGTCTGGACTAGGAGACCTTGGACCTCGGCCCTGGCCCAACACCTCGGATGATATCTCCATATTATGTCCACTAGTAGTCCATGTGTCGCAATCTTATGTTGCCACATGTCCACATGTATAATTACGCAATTATCCCTCATCAGGTCGCATTTTTGCTACCTGGGTATTTTGGGGGAAGGGAGAGTGGGGAGGGGGGAGGGGGGAAGGGCAAGCACAGGAAAAGGAGCAGCAAAATAGTATAGGACTTATGTTGCCATGTGTCCACTAGTATAGGACTTTTGGAACAAAATAGTGGTTTGTTGCCTTCAGATTTTCTTATATACCGTGTGTGCTTTCGTTTTGTATTTTTATGTTTTATATGAATAAAAAAATTAATAATATCTATTTGGGAATTTTTTTTCGAAATATAATAAAATATAAAAACCTAAAACAGTCGGAATATTAATTATTTATTATTTTTGCGAAAATTAAATAATTAATTTAGTTGATAGATTAAAAATTTTAGTGGGCCCCCCACATATTCCTGTTTTTTGGGTATTTTGTTGGTGAGGAGTTTTGTTTTGAGGTATATATATTTTTACTTTTGACGTGGCATCGATGTGGCAAAAGATATACCTACTTTTGAGGTATACCTGTAATTTCTAGACTGCACAGTCTATGTTCCAACACAGAAAATAAGAACAGAAACGTAAACAACACCACTTGTAAAAAATACGAGGACTGAATCCCTAAGACCCCTCGGATCTTATTATTGATAATCCGTATACAATTAGGAATTACACAGAGATCTCGACTCCCTATCACCTAACCTATACTATATCAATAATTTTCGACGACTCCCGTCGACTTCTTCGACACTGACTCGGCAATCCACCGAAGGTCGGACGAGTCCTCCCTAACCCGCCTTGAAGCTCCTTCTCCCGAAGGATCTTCTTCTATTCTATCTTGACTAACAGTTATTCTGCAACACTTCTCAACTAATACTCACACAGCCTCTTTTAATGACTATAAAAAATATAAAACAAAGACTCAATATAATTCTATTTTCCACACACTTCTTTCACGTTGTTGTTGCCTTTAAATATCCACCTCCTTGATATAACCTAGATGCAGCCGCCACCTCATTTGATAATGCCTAAAATCTTTCTCCAAATCTATCTCCATTCTTTAAGTCCATCCATATCTTTTTCATATCAGCTTCAAGATATTACCGACTTAAATTCTTATATACAGAAAAATATAACATTGATAATAAAAATAACCAATATATTAAATATTACAAAAATCCCATAACCACATTATTTAACAATCTTCCCCTTTTTGGGCATTTTTGTAAAAAACTAGCCGACATGAATAAGTAAGATGAGCTTCCCCTTTTCTTCTATAGATGCAGTTTTCTCCCCCTGAGTAGCAGCTGTACAACTTTCAAACAGAAATAAAGTCATATCATTAAGAACCAGACAATGACAAGATAATTTTCAATCCCAACATGTTATCACAAACGAAACCAGCAAAAGAAAAACTAGTTCAGTACAAAGTACATCCGAGATTACATCTGCAAAAAGAACCATCAGCCTATATAGTTAAAACCAGAAAGCTAAACTAAATCAGAAAACGACTCCCCCTCAGGTGATGCAACTTTCTTCTTGCCTTTCCCTTTGTCCCCGACCTTCTTCATTCCTTTCCCATCCTTTTTACTTTTGGCAGCATCAGCCTGAGACGTCTCTCCCTTTTTTGACGTAAAATGCACACTCGCAATATAACGTTGAGTAAATCGATGAAACTCATCAAGAGACGCCTGAACCTGATGAACATAAGAAATAACAAAATGTGCCAGCTCAAAGTTAGACGGAGGAAGATCATTGGGAAAAATCGGGGAAGTAAACGAAGGAAGAGGCCCACTGGTAGCCTGGGCAGCAGCTTTCGCTGCATTAGCCATACACTGTGAAGACAACTTCTTCGGAAGCCCACAACCTTCAAACGGTTCGTCGAAAGCAATTCCACCTCAGCAGCCCAAAGAATACCAGAAAGCAAGTGAGGAAAACACAGATATGACCCAGACTTGATTGTACGCACACGGCGCACATTATACACAGAGGAAAACGTATCGGCAGGAAGAGGGGTTACCAGAATAGGAGAAGAAGATTGTGGAAGAGACTCACACGAAGAATCCAAATGGGGACGCAGAAGGGATGCCACCACCGGTAGAGCGAAGACGACCCAACCGGTGAGGAGAGGGGGGAGGGAACCGGTAGGACAGCACCACTGTTAGACCGAGAAGGAGCGGGAGAGCGTGGAGGGACCGAAGCGGTGCGACTGGGTTGTGTGCCGCTCAGACTAGGAAGAATCACTTTCGGCCAATGAGGGGTGGATGGGCACCAGACGGCGACACAGAGGACAGCGGCGACGCCGGTGGCGGAAGACTCTAGGAGTCTTATGGAGTCGGAGCAGCAGACGGAGGAGCTGTGCGAGATTTTTTGCCTGCCTACGAGCTAGCTGCGCCGCGGCGCTTTGCCTTAGTAACTGCCATGGGAGAGAGGCTTTATGAAGAAGCTGAAGAGAGAGAAGTTGAACGACCAAGTGAAATTAGAAGAAGAAGAAGAAGAAGAAGAAGAAGAAGAAGAAGAAGAAGAAGAAGAAGAAGAAGAAGAAGAAGAAGAAGAGGCTGAAAAAATAACAAGGGTAAGGGATGGGCTTGGTTCAGCTTCTCATAAGGGGGCCCAATCAGCACAACAAGACTTGGGCCAAAATAAAATATATTATGGTCCAACGGTGATCGCGCAAATGTTCAACAGAACCTTGAAAAAGTGAATTCTTGAACCATGACCAATTAGCCACCAGAAATGTAGTGTATGTATAAAATTGAGAGGTTGCACCACTCAGCAGAAAACCCGGTGCAATGAGCTCTGGTTGATCCTTATAACCCCGTTGAGCATAGATATATAACATTTTTAAGCAGCTTATTGTTGTGATCGTCGGTTTTCACAGATCAATCAATTTATGTGCTAGTAGCTCTTTCCGATTGGTAGACCGGTAACTGCTTTCAGCATCATTTCATGATCGTATCCCTTTCTGACAGGCAAGGGAGTTATACAGCGAATAACATAGTCTTTACCAATCAGAAGGAAAAGGAATGTAAAGTTTTAAGCCAAAAATATCTTTGAACTTGACTTTTTCATGGAGTTTATAATGAATAAACGTGGGATGGATGCATGAAAAACCAATGCCTAATGGGGAATCCTACATGACATGCATGTTGCAGGAGTAATTTTTTTTTTTTTTTTTAACAGAGTGCAAAGTCCTATGGATTTTCTGAGAGTTACAAATCTCTGTAAATCTAACGCTTTAGTAAGAATATCAGCTAATTGATCATTTGTGGGAACATGATTCATAACAATGGTTCCGTCCTCTACTAATTCCCGGATATAATGATAACAAATGTCAATGTGCTTAGTGAGAGAGTGCTGAACGGGATTTTTAGTGATGTTGATTGGACTTGTGATGTCACAATAAAGGTTAACAGATCCTACCTCAATCCCATAGTCAGTTAGCATTTGTTTCATCCATTCGACTTGTGATTGGACTTGTGATGTCACAATAAAGGTTAACAGATCCTACCTCAATCCCATAGTCAGTTAGCATTTGTTTCATCCATTCCCGGATAGAGTTTTGTTTCCTGCTGAACCATGATACAAGGTTCGTTCCCACAAAGAAACAGCCCCTTGAAGTAATTTTTCGATCATCTATGCTTCCAGCCCAATCGGCATCACTATACCCTGCAATACTTGATGAAGTATCAAACAAATACAAAAGGCCATAACCGCATGTTCCAACAAGATAGCGAATCATGCGTTCGACAGATTTCCAGTGTGACTCTTTCGGCTGAGCCAGATAACGAGCACATAATCCTACACTATAGTAAATATCAGACCTACTTGTTGTCAGATACAACAGACTACCAATCATGCTTCGATAGAGACTGCGGTCCACTGATACTCCATCATCATCACGTGACAACTTATCGATGGATCCAATGGGAGTTTTCATTACTTTGGAGTTTTCTAGCCCAAGAAGTAAACGAACTGACTCAAGCCGAGCAACAGGAGCAAATATCTCATCAAAGTCAATACCTTCTACATGTGTATATCCCTGTGCAACCAATCTATCCTTATTTTTTGTTATATTACCGGATTCATCACTTCTATTTTTGAATATCCACTTGGTGCCGATAACATTACAATTAGATGGACGTGGAACAAGTTCCCATACATTATTCCGACTAAATTGTTCAAGTTCTTCTTGCATAGCCATTATCCAACATTCGTCAATAAGAGCCTCTTTGGTGTTTTTTTGGTGCAATTTTAGAGGTGTAACATGCATACAGAGTAAGCCCAACTAATTCACGATAATTAGGCTTAGGAATATGTCGAGTTTGCATACCTCTACTGTTGTCGCCAATTACCTGTTCCTGGGGATGATATTTCTGGATCCTCAAAGGAGGGTCTCTCGTTCTGGATTATAGAACACATGTTACAACATCATCAGCATCCTTGGCCTCAGGATTCTCCGGACAGATTGCAGTAGTTGACCCAGCATAGTCAGTTCCTGTGTGTTCACTCTCCCTGTTTTGTTCTGTGGATACAAGAACAGTTTATGAATCCCCAGTCCATGTTGGAACATCTATACTCTTCGAACTATCATAAAAAACCACATTAATGATTCCATGACAGAATTAGTACAAGAATTAAAAACACGATAAGCTCTGCTGTTTTGAGAATATCCAAGAAAAATACCAGGATCGCTACGTGCATTAAACTTCCCTAACTGATCACGGTCATTAAAGATGTAACACTTACATCCAAACACATGAAAGTAACTTACATTCAGTGACCTGCCTTTCCATATCTCATAGGGTGTAATGCCAATACCTGGTCTAAGATACACTAGATTTATGATGTGACATGCAGTGCTTACAGCTTCTCCCCACCATCGCTGTGAGAGATTTTTGGAATGTAGCATAACTCGAGCCATCATCTGAAGAGTGCGGTTTTTCCTCTCAACTACTCTATTTTACTGAGGCGTTTTTGGAGCAGAGAAATCATTCAAGATACCACGAGAATCGCAAAACTTTGTGAATTGAGAGTTTGAAAACTCTCTGCCATGATCGCTTCTGATTCTGGTAATTCCGCAGTTCTTCTCATTCTGTAATCTCAAACACAACTTAGCAAACACATTAAAAGTATCAGACTTATCTCGTAATATATCAATCCAGGTGTACCTAGAGAAGTCATTAACACAGATACAAATATACTTTTTACCCCCTACACTTTCAGTTTGCATTGGACCCATGAGATCCATATGAAGAAGTTCTAGAACCTGGTCAGTATGTACTGCAAACTTTACAAAATGTGAGTCACGTTTTTTCTTTCCGAGTTGACAAGGGGCACAAACCTCTTCCACTTTGCAGGACAATTTGGGTAGTCCTTGAATAGTTTCAGAGGCGGACAATTTAACAAGTTGTGAGTAGTTAATGTGTCCTAATTTCTGATGCCAGATTTCAGATTCACTCATAGTGGTAAAGTGACACATATGTTCATTCACCAAAATGTACAGAAAGTTTGCAGATCTATTCCCGACTAAGTCACACTTATTGTTTTGATCATAGACGCGACCCTGTTCTTTAGTAAACCTAAAATGTAACCCTTGATCACACAAATGACTTATGATTACTAAGTTAGCTTTCAGATTTTCAATAAAAAACACATCTGTTAATTTTGGAAAACCACTTAGATTAAGTGTTCCCTTCCCAATGACCCTACTTCTAGCCCCATCATCGAATGTAACAAATTAATTGTTTACTAGTTCAATGTTAGTTAGATGTTCACAAACTCCAGTCATATGACGTGAGCAACCGCTGTCAAAATACCAGGCTCCAGACACAACATAATTTAATGCAAAATTGACATTGAAACATGCATTAGTTTTAGGTACCCAAATTTGACGCATCTTGGTTGATCGTAAAGTTCCTACATCTACTTTCTGGCTAGGAGTTTTCCGGGGTCTTCCTTGATATCTCCAGTTAGAGAAAGAGTTCATATAATCTGCACGTATTCTAAAACAATATGGACAAAGATGTCCAACAATCCCACAATAATGATAAATAAGAATAAACTGAAAATTATTTCCAAAGTTACGCCTATTATGTTGCGACATACGGTACTGAGAATTTCTGTTTCTCCTCACTTTCTTTTTAATTTGTATCTGTCCAGAAACGTGAGAATTCACAAGAATATTACAGATTTATCTGGTAACAAATTATCAGTTCTGCGTGTTACAATATGTGTCTCAGTTTGTGAGATATTGTTTTGATTTGCATTAGATGACTCTTCATTGTACCCTAAACCGGTGACATCACCATGACTCTTTCCTACATTCACAATTTCAGTTAAAACATCCTTACCAGAATTGAGGCGCTTGAACAGTTGTTTGAATTCCTCCAACTCGACAGATAGCTTCTCGATGGACTGATTTTTTCTTTCTACATTACTTCTGCAAATACTAAGATCATCCATGTCTTTCTGGAGATCGCTCTTCAATGACTCCATTTCTTTTTCTTTCTTGTTCAGTTCAAGCAACAAAGCTTTAGCTTCTTGACTCTTTTCTTCCATTGTATCCTTCAGTTTAGCAATAAGCAGGTCTATTTCTTTAATCTCTCCATGCAGACTCTCAATCGTCACCTGAGATTCATAAAGTTTTCCCTCCATTCTTTTGATAGCCTTGCTTCCACGAATGCCTTTGACAGATAGTTTTTTATACATTCTTTGCATTTCCTCTAAAGTGGGACCTGACTCTTCATCAGAAACATCAGTATCACAAAAATTCGGTAATTCATGTTGCAACATACCTGGTGAAACACAAGAATTTGCTTCTTCAGCGTGAGCTTGCTCTACGAGACACACATATGATGCAGACAAGGTTGCTAGATTGCTTGACAAGTCAGAATCCTGATCTTTCACTTCATCTTCATCTTCTGAGTCATCACTCCATGTTGCAACAAGTGCCTTGTTCTTTCGTCTCAGGAATGTTGGACATTCTTTCTGAAAATGTCCCCATCCTTCACACTCTCTAACTTGACTTTAGCAATATCTCCACCTGCAGGACTAGTCAAAGCATTAGACTCAGAATTATTGACGGGTCCAGATTTCTTACCTTTTATAGGAGGTTTTGTATCCTTCTTGCGAAACCGCTTCATCATATTTCCAAATTTCTTCGTAAATAAGATCATGTTTTCAGCGAGTTCTGACATTTCTGGTTCATGATTGCTTTCTTATCTCTTTTGCTCTAAGCTTCACCTTTGAGGGCTATACCTCGACTCACCTCCTTTCTCTCGAACCCTTTATTTAGTTCGAAGGTCAAGAGATCTCCCACCAGTTGATCCATCTTCATGCTCTCGACATCCTTTAACGTATCTATAGCAGTGAGTTTCTCAGAAAATCGTTCAGGTAGAGTCCTTAAGAATTTATCCACTAACAATGACTCATAGACCAATTCTCCTAAAGTAAGCCTTTTATTCATAATTCCCATGAAACGCGAATAGTATTCTTCAACTGATTCTCATTCCTCCATTCTGAGATTGTCAAACTGATTACGAAGATTTCTCAACTTAGATTCTTAACTTCCTTGGTCCTTTAAAAATAATTTTCAAGCACCTCCCATGCTTCTTTAGCTGTTTTGCAATTACAGATTTTCATGTATTGATTCTGATCGACAGTCGTTCGTATGAACAGTAGAGCTTTGTGATTCACCTTGTAAGCTTCCTTCTCAGCAGTTGACCACTTTGATCTGGGTTTTCCTGTATTCGAATGAACAACAGTCGGTGGAGACCATCCAGAGACGATCGTCTCCCAGTATTCATCACCCATTGCCTCCAAATGAGCCATTGTAAGAGATTTCTAGTAGTCATAGTTCGTGTCATCCAGTAACGACAGTCGCATAGTATTGCCACGAAGATCCATAACTATGCAGTAATATAGGACCGACCGTATTAGAATACGGACCTGCTCTTGATACCACTTCTAATTTCTGGACTGCACAGTCTATGTTCCAACACAGAAAATAAGAAAACGTAAACAACACCACTTGTAAAAAACACGGGGACTGAATCCCTCAGACCCCTCGGATTTTATTATTGATAATCCGTATACAATTAGGATTTACACAGAGATCTCGACTCCCTATCACCTAACCTATACTATATCAATAACTTCCGGCGACTCCCGTCGCCTTCTTCGACACTGACTCGGCAATCCACCGAAGGTCAGACGAGTCATCCCGAACCCGCCTTGAAGCTCCTTCTCCCGAAGGCTTTTCTTCTATTCTATCTTGACTAACAGTTATTCTGCAACACTTCTCAACTAACACTCACGCAGCCTCTTTCCAAGACTATAAAAAATATAAAACAAAGACTCAATATAATTCTATTTTCCACACACTTCTTTCACGTTGTTGTTGCCTTTAAATATCCACCTCCTCGATATAACCTAGATGCAGCCGCCACCTCATCTGATAATGCCTCAAATCTTTCTCCAAATCTATCTCCATTATTTAAGTCCATCCATATCTTTTTCATATCAGATTCAAGATATTACCTGCTTAAATTCTTATATACAGAAAAATATAACATTAATAATAAAAATAACCAATATATTAAATATTACAAAAATCCCAAAACCACATGATTTAACAATACCATTGGAGATGCTCTAATGCGATATTATAATACTGTAGCATTCTTATTCTTTTTCTTCTTATTATTATTATTACTATTACTATTATTATTATTATTACAGCAGTAAAGATTGTGTTATTAGTAAAATGACATTAACATACAATATTGCTAGAATAACTATTCATGAAAACAGTGCTTTTCTTGGCCAACATCTTATCATTCCAAAAGAGTTCTGTCTTCTACAGGAAATCGTGTTTCTTGAGATGTTTATGAAATTTTATATTGTCCTTTCTTGAATGTCTATCCTGGTGCACAATAAATGGATTTTTGCATAGTAAAATTCCGTTGCAGCTGTCATAAATTTATGTACGTTTCTGAAAGAAACATGAACTGGACACAATTTGTTCAGAAAGGATTACAAAGAATAAATTGTGGCATTCTTGTACTTTACCGTTTTTTACACGTTAAATTCTTGTGCCACATGAATAAAAAAATGATTTGTGACTAGGATGTCAAAGAAATAATTTTTTTTGTATCAGTAATGAGTGGTGTGAGTAAAGCAAAAAAAACTATTTCTTCTTTTCTACGTACAATCCTGCTTCTCTCCTTGTGTCACCGTTAATGAGTCGATTATTCTTGAGATGCGATGTCCGAAAGCATCAGCAGGAAATTGCCTACTGTTGAGTTATCTGCTCTGCCTATGACCACCCTACTAGCTAACTAATTTCCTTATTACTGTTATTTTTTTAACTTTTGCCCTGATGTTGCTCATATTTGTCTCTTGTTCTGCAGATTGTTGAAAGTGGAATTTCAGATCAATTGCGTGTTCATGCTAGAGCTGTTGATTGTGAGTATGCTGTTCTGTTGAACCTGTAGTTCTTGCTAAAAGCATACCTTTTCCGGTTCTCTGCTAACATTACTAATACAATTGCCTCAATGATTTGTTAATTGTTACGAAAATATATTACTCTTGGTAAAGGCATGCATGATCTGAATCTCGATTTGGTTCTAGTATGAATTCTATAAACTAATAGATCTTATTTTAAAAATGAGTTGTTGAAGTGTTTGAATATAATAAGATGATAGAGTTGGTAAGATGTTAGTAGTGACAATTTTATAATAAAACAATGAAATTTGAAGAAGTTAATTAAGATAAGCTTGTATTTGAGAGATAAGCTGGATTACCTTACTCACTAAAAGCAGCCTGTTAAACTACTAACATCTTATTTTGAGATAAAATAAGATCTATTTCTTAAACTTTTGTCGAACACGGTATAAGAACTTCTAAGCTCCCAACCATCTTATAAGGTGTTTTTAAAAGCTTATAAACTCACCAATCACCCTTAGGATTTCTTATCTGTTTGCATCTATTTCCGGTTGAAACTTACTATTGATGCAGCAAGAGAAGCTGATTGAACTATTTAAGATGTGGAAAATTTAGATGGTGTTCACATGATTGACAATATAATTGTTAGGGGAATCAGTAAGTACCCTGACTAGCATTCCACTTGTCACAATATTGGGTTTGAGGTTTGACATTGATTTGAACATGCTTTATGGGATGCCTAGAATGTAAGTAGTCTTTCTCCTCAATTCCTCACCCCCTCTCCCTCCAAACAGTAAAAAAACAAGAAGAATCCCCCTCAGATTTGATGTTCTAGAAGAAGCTTGTTAATAGTGGATTCTCCTGTGTGCACGTGTTTTATGGTGAGTGACTCAAGGAGAAAGGAAAAGGTAAACTCGAATCTCGAGTTGAAGACGTTGCACAAAGAGCTTGGCGGTGAGTACCAGTCCATACACCCAAAACAAAACTACTTAATACCATTGTGCTAGGTAGTGTGGTAGGTCACCACAAATGAGCATTTTAGTCGATATTGTAAACTTTTAGATGTCTTTATCTACTCTTTTTTCTTCCACACAAAAAACATATTACTATTTTCAAATAGTAGTATGGTGCTGTCCGGCTGTCCCTAAATAGGTGGATGAACAACACACTCTATAAATCATAAATTCTCACTTATATAATTCTTATATTTGCTGCTTTTATTTATTTCACCACATATAACTTAATTATTAAATTCAAGATTTTGAACTTTACTTTGATTTAGAAAATAGATTAATGACTTTTGAAATATAATTCATATTTTGTGAAACATGACATTTGTTCAGATAAGCTCCGAAAATTTGAGGAGGGTCACTCTAGGGTTTCCTATTGGGAGAAATGCCACAATGTGACAATAGAAATGGTCGTGTAATTTTTCCACCGCCAATTCGTAACAATGTACACCGACTATCGATATTTTTATGTGCATGTAGAAATAGGTTAATTTGTCTTTATTTTCACATATTGGTGTATTTCATGTATTTATTTGTACCAATATGTTCATTTGTCTTTATTTTCATATTTTGGGTGTATTTCATGTATTTTTTGTTTTGTAGTATTTTTATGGATTTTTAAGCAAACACGTATAAATATAGAATCCCAGAGAAAAAGCAAGTGAGAAGCAGGGCAAAACGAAATTTCACTGTATGATTGTAGGAGAATTAGAACAATGTTTAATGTAGAAGTCGAAATGACATGATTCTTAATTTGTTGGAATGCTAAGAGAGATAACTACAAATTTTTTTGTTGGCGATATTTTTCAATTCTTTCTCTAAATTAGCAGAAATTCCAAAGAGGTTCGGGAGTTGCGTAGGTGCCATCACACCTCTAGCATTTTACTCATATTTTGAGTTATACATATTCAATTGAGGTGCACCTAATGGCATTGAAAATCTAAATAACGTTGCTACAACTTTGTCAAATATAATCAATGCGAAACTCAAACATGAAAATCTTCATATATAGCCTGGAAGTTGGATTAACAGTGCAGAATGGGCCACAATGTGCAATTTTCCGGCCCAAGTCTATTTTTCTCCTAATTTTAAGGGTTGTGTTTTACCTACAGAGTAGGGTTACCACGGGTAAATGGATAGGGCACTTCCCGAAGTTTAGGATTAGCGGGAAGGCCATCGACCGTACCCGTCAAAATATATTAGGATAATGATAGGATGTGGGTTTAGTGTTATAAAATATCTATATAATATATAATATGTATGCTTGTTTATATTATGTATATATTATACCTTTGGAAAATTGGTAAAAATATCCTTTATGTTTATCATAATTATGAAATCATCCTGTATGTTTACCACTTTACAAAAATGCCCAGTAATTTAAAAAAATTGGTAATTATGCCCAGTTACTGGCAATTCCATGTAACCCATCCGGTTACAGGGTGACATGGATGAGTACTGTTGATGTGTATCCAATTTTATGCTGATGTGTATTCGATTTTAGCCTTAGTATAACTTCTTCAATATATTAAAGTTAGAAATACATAAAAGAAAAATTAAAGAAAAGAAAAAGAAACAGAGGTCCCTTCGATCATCTTCCTCGTTGACTACCCCAAACCCACACCCAACCTAACCCTGCTTCTTACCCTGTAAATATTCGTTTTTCCAAGAGAGAAGAGTGGGGTGATGGTTGCATGGTGGCTAGTGGCGGTTAACGGCGACGAAGGAGGGAAGAGGAGGGAGATTGAGGTTGTAGTTGGCGGCGGGGGAGGGGAGGAGAGTACGGAGATGATGGTGGTTAGGAGTTCGAGATGACATATTTTTGAGGGTTTTGAGGTTGAGGATCTAGTCGGAGAAGATGAAGATGGCGGCACTTGAAAATGTTTCTGAAAAATTTGTGGTGTAGATCTGAGGTGCAGATCTAAGAATCAATTGAAGAAAAAGAACAAGAAATTGAGGAAACGATGAAGAAGTTGATGAATGTAATATGTCATCGTTTGGAGCCTTTTTAGACCAAGAAATCATAAGTTTATCAGAATCTGGAGACTCATGTGAGAGACGGAATATTGCCGGAATATGTCGGCGGCGGAGTATTGCCGGAATATTTATTGTTAATGATGTGCGTGCCGAAGCTATCAAATGCGGGTCTCAAAAGAGACATGGATCCGCAACACAAAATTCATCATGTTGCTGTCGGAGATCATGAGCCTAAATTCAGTTTCTTTTTCTTTTCTTTTCTTTGATTTCTTTTATGTATTTTTTATATAATTATTTAAAAATATATTAACTTGCCACCTCAACCTTAAAATATTTGGAAATATATTAAAATTTCCACGTCACCCTGTAACCGGATGGGTTACAGGGAATTGTCGGTAACTGGGAATAATTACCAAAAAAAAATTCAAATTACTGAGCATTTTTGTAAAGTGATAAACATACAGGATGATTTCATAATTATGGTAAACATAAAGGATATTTTTACCAATTTTTCCTATACCTTTTAAGTTTCATTACTCCATAAAAGGAAAAAATTCTCAGCTTTTTATTAATTTATTATTATATATATATTTTTTTTTTTCAAGCAAAAAAGTTCCATCAGACGATATTCTTCGTATCCCTGGCCCCCGGATGGTACATTCTCTTGTAGCTGATTATTTATAGTTTGAATTTAAGTTTGGCCTACCTAAAGACAAATGAAAGTCTCGTATTATTCGTATTAGGTGGATATTATCTTGTAGATTCTACCTACACGAATTTTGGATCATTTGGCGGCCCTTATCAGAACAGACACGATATCATCTTGTTGAGTGGAATGCTAGTGGTTCCCAAGCAAATAAACCATATGAGATATTCAATCTCCTCTTTAATGGTGTTCATCAGCACTACTATCCCAACGAACTCATCTTTTCTCTAAGGACCCATCCTGACAATGTCCAACTTCAACAACGACCAGCTATGAGAATCAAAACAGTAGGATATAGTGCATTGCCATCACTCACAATTCTTATTTTACTTGTATTGCTTTTTTTTATATTAAACGAACTCGTTATCATTTATTTTCTTTATCTTCCTTATTTCTATTATAAGTAAATTATTTTTCATTTGAATATGACATGATAATATATTTTGCCTCTCATATAGTTAAGTAATATATGTTTGTGATTTCTTATATTAATATTATGTTATTTCATATATGTGGCTTGCAAACGGTAATTATTCAAAATATTTGACATTTTTTTGTCCTTATATGAATATGTAATTATATTAATATATCATTACAAGTATTACGACTCGTGTAATGCACTGGTGAAATAATAGGGAGAGAAATAAATCAAATTTAAAGATTATATTAAAAAATTTATTTAAAACATTGAGTCTCTTCAAACCAGCATTCAAATAGTTGAATTAACAATTTTTTTGAAAATCTAATTGATAGTTTCAATTTATGATAGTGCAAGGTATTAAAAGTAATACTCCCTCCGTCCCGGTTAAAGCTTCCTACTTGCCTTATCGGTCCGTCCCACTTAAAGTTGCCAGCCCAAAAATGGAAATAAAAGTCAAGCATTTAGGACCTTTAATTTTCAGCAAATTACAATTACCCCTAAACTAAAACTTTATTAACATAACCCTAATCACTACACCCCACCCCACCCATTTACTACACCCCAGCCCATTTACTGCACCCCACCCATTTCCGATTCCTTTCCCCTTCAAGTTCCAGATTCTTCTTCTCTCCTACTGAAACCCTAGTTCTTGAGATCCATTCATTTGCGCCGCACCCCTCAAACTTCCTCTGACCTTGAAAACGGTCATAAATCTTGAATCACTCTTCGTTATTGTAAGCTACTCTGTCATCAGCTCATATATTCATGTCACAAACTTCTTCCGATCTGGATGATAGGGTTGTGTGGGATTCCGAGGGCTCGTTTGTGGCGGAATCGGTTCTTGACATGGGTGATTCCGAAGGATATGAGGCGGTGGAGGCTCTCCCTATTCGGATCGAAGCTTCCGCCGCCACCGACGGATCCGATGCTGTGGATGCTCTCCCATTTCGGGTCGATGCTTCCGCCGCCGTCGACGGCTGGTTTAGTTCGCCGGAGTTGCGACGGCACTATCTAGCTTGTCTTGTGATTTGGTTTCCGCCCATTGGAAGGTTTAAGTACTCTAATCCTTCTTTATTTCCTGTCTGTGGCGAAACCTAGATCTGGAAAACATATGCTTCGTTGATGTGTGTTCTATTGCTCGAGACGGAATTTGATTGTGTGATTATATAGTGCCTCTGTTGCATGTTTGGTGATTCTGGTGCATTTGAAATTATTCTTTGCTGATTCTAGTTGCTGGTGAAAAAATGTTGAGGGGGTGACTTGCTGTTACCTGATTTGGTTAAGTTGTGGTTTATTCAAATGTCCCCCTTGTGGATTACTGATGAGATGCTTTGCTGATGTTGGTGCATTATTTGGAAACTGAAATGTGTGTAATTGAGTTGAATGTCCCGGTGATGAATTGTTTCTGAGGGATTGTTTAAAAAAAAAAATGAGGGGAACCCTTGTAAAGTGATTTGTTTTAGTTGTGGCTTATTCAAATGATGAGTGGTGGCTTGATGCTTTACTGGTTTTGGTGCATTAGTAGCTGCTGATTATATGCTGAGTTGTGGCTTATTCAATTGATAGGATTCTTGTAAGAATGAATTAATGCTGCCCAGTATATATTGTTCATTTGGATAATGCAAACTGAAACGTAATTAAATCGTTTGAAGGTCCCAGTGATGATTTTTTTCTGAGGGGTCACTTTAAAAAAAATAAAAATCGACAGCATAGCAATTTGATTTGGTTGTGTTAATTCAAATTCAAATGATGAGAAGTGGGAAGGTGAAATGATGATTTACTGACTTTAGTGCATGCTTTGTTGCTTATGGTGCATTAATTACTGACTTTAGTGAATCATTTGCTGCTTTGGTACACTATTTGTGGCTTACTATTGAACATTGATTTATGTTGAACTGGTGATGGTAATATGCTGATTTTCTGCCCAATGATGAATCTTTTCTGAGGGAACTTAATGGCAAAAAGCTTGTTCATGTGTTTTACAGTGTAAGCAAAATGTACACATCATATGTGTTTAAACTGTAAACAACAGACCCTTAACTTCATCTATTCTAGCCTAATTTATAAGTATCCTAGTTCTGTCATCAACCCTTGAATGTCATATGTACTTGCTGTTGAATCATGTGCTTCTAGATATTCAATGTTGTCCCGTACAAGTTGTTCTTCAACATCTAGTGAGTTTGGTAATGCCCCTGTCCTTGCTTGAGCTCCTTTGGCTATGTGAGGTTGTCTATAGTTGTTACCCCCTTGAATCTGTCTCGGCCCAATGATGAAACCATTTGCATGTTAAACCAGATTTTGTGTGTTAGAAATGTCATCAATTTTCCAAATGCATGTTCTAAGTGTTATGGAAATTTTTTGGAGACTTTCTTAACGTGAAAAAACTAAATGATGAAACATTTCTGATAGTTATAGTGTTACCTTATCCAATAGGCAGTCTTTTATCACTTCTTTTGTGATGGACTCAATTGGTTTTGTAACTAATATCCCGCGAGCTCTGTTAGCGCTGTTTCTGAGGGCCGGCTGTAATGTGGTAAACGGGAACATCCCTATTTTACCATCAAACAATAGTTCACCTTCCGATGTGTATTGTGGCCTAGCCACAGCACACATGAACATAACCTTCGGTATAAAACGTTTGCTTTTGCATGGTCTATAAGGATCTTCCTCGACCGCAAGTTTGTATGCTCTTTCACTAGATTTCTGCAAATAAAATCATTTCTCGTCTATGTGAATCATGTTATGCATACTGTCATACCTGATTTTTTGTGTGTTGCTGTCCTTGTGCAAAAAGCTAAGGCTGAACTTCAGTCTTTGTAGCTTGTTTGAATCTGTGAGTTGTGGCTTGACAGCATTTGTATGGGCCTTTATGTCCCCTGATTTTACCCATCGGCCTACCTGACTTTTGCTGACCTCAAGTTCCTTTGCAAGTCTTCTAATGCTGCCCCTCTTCGAAAACGGAATAGCCTTCATGGCTTCGGTATCTAAAGTAACAGCCCTAAAGGAGGCTGACCTCCTTATTTTTGCTGGAAATGCAATCGGATGACCCTCTTGAATCTGTTTTTTTGTAGATTGCCAAATTGCCCGAATAGTCCGAGAAGAAACTCCAAATGATGCTGCGAGTTCTTTAGCTACGCCCTTCTGCAAAACGCCGTTGTTGTTCTTTCCAAGAAGGGTCTGTGCTACAAGAAGTCGGTCTGATGGAGACATTTGGGGCCCGACCCGATTATTGGACATCTTCGCTTGTTTTTAATTTCTGGTTCTTGTAATTTCAGAGATGAAACTGCATTCAATGTTGTAATTACTGCTATTTATAGCCTAAGTTGGTAGTTGGTGATTTTTTCCCCAAAAATTTGAGTGGGAAAATTTGAATATAATTTGATGTAATTTTATATGCATTCTCTGTTGTTAATGTAACAGGTTTGGGGGGAAAATTTTCCCCAAAAATTTTCAGCAGATTAGACATGTGGAACTGTTTTGTACGTGTATTTTACAGGTTCAATTTTTTGGAGTTGTCATTCTGATTTTATTAAACAGGTATATTAGGAAAAAAAAAAAGGGAGGGAAATGTTAAAACTATAATCTCTCCCTTTAAACTGATTAATTAGGGCTCAAAAGTCAAAGAAAAAGCAGTCAACTGCTTTTTCTTAACATCCGTGCCCGGTCAAAGTGGAAGCTTTAACCGGGACGGAGGGAGTAACATACTATATAGTATAACATGTAATAGGAGGAATTTGAAATATAAAAGGATTCTTGTTTTTGTATAATCAAGTAAGAAAATGTTAATTATTTTAAATTTCTTAAGTACCTTGAATTTAAGAGTTCAACTTTGATATCACTATGGTACCGATATCATTATGAGAAAAGAATACATGTATTTAAATTTAAGCGATTCATTAAATTATATAATATGTATTCCTCTCTCATTGTAGTACCATAGAATTACCCTGAATTTAATAATTAGTAAAGATATTATATACATCACAAGAAAAGACAGAAAACAAAAAGATACTCGATCACGATCACGCGAGTATGAAATAACACCAATTGTGTCCCTTTGTTAGACTACGTATTATATACTGTCAGAAGTTACAAAAGACTAAGGAATTGAGGATTAAATAGTTTTAGAAAAATTGGGTAGTTTGGATATGTTAAATTTTCTTATTGATATATTTTATTATTTAATAATATTTAATAGAGTTATTATTTTTAATCATTAATAATAATGATTTTTGTAAAATTACTTATCTATTCTTGAAATTTAAAACTTTGTAAGGGGATATTTGTATTGGAATGTAGTGGAATGTGTCGCGTCCGCTGAGGCACATCCACGGCTGGTACATCAATTTGAATAGTAAAAAATATTTTTGTTTAAGGATGTGTAAAGTAATGTCAAATCAATAGGTATTGAGATGATAGATAATGATAAAAAAATGTATTGAAAATTGTAAAAGGTGTATTGAAAATTGTAAAAGGTTATTTACAATGTTATGTAATGATAAAAAAATGTATTGGAAATTGTAATAGGTGATATAGATAATGATTGAATGATTATGTAATGATGAAAATGTGTTAGAGCTAGATGGAAATT
This sequence comes from Ajuga chamaepitys, assembly GCA_958295605.1. NCBI lineage: Eukaryota > Viridiplantae > Streptophyta > Magnoliopsida > Lamiales > Lamiaceae > Ajuga > Ajuga chamaepitys. Next base: position 27,018,253 of record OY282496.1, on the reverse strand, counting down.
GGCTGGGGGATGCGGATTGGCGATCCATAAAGTGAAATATCTTTAGGATGGGCTATCCCACACCCGACTGGCAACAACCCAGTCCAAATATCCCCTAAGGGTGTGATATAACGCACAAAAAATGATGAAACAGTACATAGTTTTACATTAGTAATAGATAGATAGATATATAAATAAGAAATAATACTCCCACCGTCCCAGCTAACCTTTCACAGTTGACCGGACACGGATATTAAGAAAAAACAGATTTTGTTTTTTCTTTGACTTTTTTAAAGGTGAAGATTTTGAGGGTGGAGATTGTAAGAGAAATTTCCTATTTAAGAATATGAAAAATTAAGTGGGACGAATCGAAATGAAAAGTATGAAAAATTAGCTGAGAAGGAGAAAGTAATTAACAATCATTACTTCAAATACCATCACCATTCCTAATCCCAACCATTTTTTATTATTAATCAATCAATCATCAATTACATCATACTTTCTCTTTTAATTATACTAAATCATCACTAACTTATTAATTTGATCGCAACATTCATCATATTTTATGCTACCCTACTTCATTCGGAAAACAAAAATTGAAATATATATACATTAAGATGTGGTACGAGCACTACATCCCAAAATAAACATCCCCTGGTACTTATATAATACAAACTGGTTGTTGGAAAATAGCACAAAATTGCATGTCAAGTCAAACTAAGTCCATGGTGTAGCACGATAGGTATTTGAATTTTGAATGATCCATGATTATATATATGTGCAGCTGAGTCCATAAATAAGCACTACTTGTTGTAACAAAGCAAAACATAGTTACTGATGGATCTTCACATCCTTGTAGTGTTTCTACTCCTATTTTCAGTTTCAAAGGCTACAATTTATCAAGATTCATTCCCCAAATGTGTGGCAAAACACTCTGATGCATTATTCACCCCTTCCAATTCCACCACTTTCTTAACTTCTGAAACAGCACTATACACCACTATTTTGCAATCCACTGCACAAAACCTAAGATGCTTGCTACCATCCATGCCAAAGCCTCTCCTAATATTCACACCTTTATCCGAATCCCACGTCCAAGCAGCCGTTTTCTGCGCCAAAACCCTCCGTATCCACCTTAGGCTAAGGAGCGGTGGCCATGATTACGAAGGCATCTCCTACACTTCTCAACTCAAACCCTCCCCACCTTTCATTCTCATTGATCTCCGGAAACTCCGTGCCGTCCACGTCAGCATACCTGACAACACGGCGTGGGCCCAGGCCGGTGCAACCATTGGTGAACTGTATTACAGGATCTCACAGAAGAGCAAGACTCATGGTTTCCCTGCTGGCCTCTGCACCAGCTTAGGCGTAGGCGGTCACATAACGGGCGGTGCATACGGCCCCATGATGAGGAAGTACGGCCTTGGAGCTGACAACGTGTTGGATGCTCGAATAGTCGACGCTAATGGCAGAATTCTTGATAGGAAATCCATGGGAGAAGACCTGTTTTGGGCAATCAGGGGAGGCGGAGGGGGCAGTTTCGGGATTATACTCGCATGGAAAGTGAGACTGGTTGCAGTACCATCAGTGGTAACAGTTTTCACAGTTCCAAGGACTCTTGAACAAGGAGCAACCAAGATTCTGTACAAATGGCAGAGAGTTGCAGATAAGCTTGACGAGAATCTCTTCATCAGAGTCCTAATACAGCCCGTAAACGCCGGTACGAGGACAGTCCAAACTTCCTACAATGCTTTATTTCTTGGTAGATCAAATAATCTTATAAATATCATGAAAAAAGAGTTTCCTGAATTGGGGTTGACGAGTAACGACACCGTTGAGATGAGCTGGATCGAGTCGGTTTTATACATGGGTAGCTTTCCAAGAAGCACACCCCCTGAGTTTCTCCTCCAAGCCAAACCAGCCTTCAAGAGCTACTTCAAGGCCAAATCGGACTTCGTGAGAAGCCCAATTCCGGAGTACGGGCTTGAAGGGCTGTGGAAAGTGGTACTGGAGGAAGAATCACCCCTGATGATATGGAATCCGTTTGGTGGGCTGATGAGCAGGATCTCGGAATCGGAAATCGCGTTTCCCCATAGAAACGGTGTCATTTTCATGGCACAGTATTTGACAAACTGGCAGAGTGATAAGGTATCTGCAACAAAACATTATGCATGGATGAACAAGCTCTACACTTACATGGCTGCTTATGCTTCCAAGAATCCAAGAGAGGCGTATGTGAATTACAGAGATGTGGAGTTGGGGATGAATAAAAACAATTTGGGAAATACAAGTTTGATTGATGCAACAAAATGGGGAATCAAATATTTCAAAACCAACTTTGACAGATTGGTCCAGGTTAAATCCAGGGTTGATCCTCATGATTTTTTCTGGCATGAACAGAGCATTCCGTCTATGGTTAAGCGCAAGTAGATTCTCTATTTCAAATCGTATTTTAAAATAGACAGAGTATAATTTGGCCACCAACAGAATTGACTCTTGTCTACATGGTGTATTTTCCCTACTTTATGCATGTTTTTCTAATGATAATAGTGAAGTTTAGAATTTCCTACATTTCTTTACTATATAATAAGGGAAAATAATGTTTGTAGCATATGTCCAAGATGTTAATAGTGATAATTATTTTTGTTTGGGGTTGGTTTAGCAACAGTCATCACAAATGTATCAATATAAGATTTTTTGTCATGAGGGAAGTTACGTCCAACTAAACTAATAGACTTTATTTTAATGATATATTGAAAAAAGAAAAACAACATGTATTCACTGTTTGAGCTTCAAAAATTGTATCTACCTAATTAGATTGATTGACCCTAGGTTTAAAGCAACTCGCCAACTGCCCCTTTCCTCATTCGCCCTTCTATTCTACTCTCACTCTCACTTCTTTCTCAATCGATCCATCTAAGTATTGTAAATTGCACAACTTTCTTATTTGTCAACGCCCATGCCTTTCTACAACTTAATTAATTCATTTCAGCTATACAGTAGTTGAGAGAACATCAGAATTCTTTTATAAGCATTGCAAACTTTAATTTATAGTAGACAAATTTATTCCTAGCTCGTCCAAGTAGGACTTAGGGGTAATTATTACACTTATTACCTATTTTTCATCATATCTATATATATATTAAACAAAAATGGAGAGTATTAATGTCATTTTAACTTTTTCTCCAAAATTTTTACACCATACAATTGTTAACTTTTTATTATTTTTGGTAAGTTCATAACTTTATTTTTTTTTTTTTAAATAAAAATAACTTTTTCATTTTTAATCCGATTTTTATGCATAATATACCAAATTATTCAGCTTTTCACGACATTCAATTTGACATCCATATCACATATATTATAATGAGATTTTTTATTTGAATAAACGGATTGTTTGTTGGTTAATTATTTATGCTAAAATTGATGTTTATTGTGAATTGGACTATAATATTTTGGTTTGAGTTGCAACTAAAATTACTGAAATGATTTCTTTTATAAAAAATATGAGTTTTTTTTATTTATAAAAATACAACTAATCAATTTATTTTAATTGGCTTCAATTTTTAATTATTTTTGTTATTTACGATATGCCGGGAGAAAAGTTATTGTTTAAATAATGAAAGTCCTTCCTTGTTAAATAAAACGAAAAAAGTCAATATCTATTTTGTAATAAACTTATTAAATCATCAAATTTACTAATACAACTAATCAATTTATTTTAATTGACGTGAATTTTTAAATATTTTTGTTATTTACGTTATGCAGGGAAAAACTCTCGCTTCTCTCTAGAAACCCTAGATCTGCAATTTCTCATCCCTTCGCTCCTCCCTCATGGCGACGGCGGCGAGCTCCTCACTCCCTCCAGTTGTCGAGGGTGGTGACTACCCCTCACTACCAAACAAAGTCCTGTTCTGGGTCCTAACATCATGCTGACTACTGCGATGCCCTCTTCATTCCTGAGAGTGGTACAGGAGAAATCTGTAGCAGATCTGCTGGAAGGTAGATCGACTAAAAAACTCTTTGATCTACGAGAAGCAGAGCCATTTGGAACGACGAGGATTTATCGTGGCACACCAATCGTTCAATTGTCGGAAGCTGAGACTGAGTCACTTGCGGAGCAGTGCAAATTCGTTCTTATAGGTAAATTCTCCCATGGCAGTCCTCCGTTTAAATCCTTACAATCGAATCTAGCAAGCTTGGTTTTGTTGGTACATTGTTTATTGGTGCTATTAACGTGAAACATATCATGATTTGCTTAAGTAATGAAGAAGATTTCCAGAGACTTTGAGCAAAACAGCTTGTGCATGTCTCTGGTTATCCTATGCGTGTGTTTAAATGGGCAAAGGAGTCCGATACCAAATCGAAATCTGCTGTGGTTCCGATTTGGGTATCATTTCCAGAACTGCCTTTGCATCTTTTCGGTAAAAAAATGCTTTATAAAATTGCTTCTATTGTTGGGGGGACCTTTGAGTATGGCTGGCAGATCTAGACTAAGTGTGGTCCGTGTATGTATTAAACTTGATTTAACGAAACCTAGGCTGGAGGAGATATTCATAGGCTGTGGGGAATATAAGCACTTAGGTCATGTTGCTGTGGATTATTTTAATGAAGAATATAAGAAAAAATTGGCTTCTAAAGCCAGTGGTAATGAAACTGTTAGACAAAATCTTAGACAAGAGCAATAGTGGGTTCCTAAGAAGGTTAATAAGGTGGTTAGTGTTAATGATCTCAATGATGTGCTGAAAGAATCTGAAATTGTTAAAGGGGTACTAAAGGGCTAGATGAAGTGGCTCCTCCTAGTGATAATGTTGGAGGTAAACACAACAACTCTCTTCCCCCTGATAAAGGGAAAAGTGTCGTTGTTACTCCTCCTATGAATGTGCAAACTGTAGAAAATCATGATAAAATGTCTTGGAGTAATGTTGTAAGGAAGCCTGAGGGATCTAGGTCCATTAGATTTGATCCTATTCAGCATATTGTTGTGCATGATAACTTATTCTCTAAACTGGCTCTTAATGTTAGTAATGATAATTGTATTTTTGAATCTGATTTGAATTCTGACCAAGTTCCACAAATGTCCCCTTTGCATGAGATGCTAGAGGATAAACTTGAGGAAGAAGCTTGGAATGGAGATTGGCAGCTTGAGAAAAAGAAACCGAGGGAGATGAAAAGGCTGCGCAATATGAAAGGTAAAAGCTCAGGCCCTCTTGTGATGCACACAAGAAGAGGCACTATCTTTACAAAAGGTAACCATTCTGCCTCTAAGAAATGATTGTGATTACTTCGAATATTAGAGGTATTAATAATAGGAAAAATCAAACCTACTTGAAAAATCTCATTAAAAAAAAAGAAACCTGATCTATTAGTTATTTTAGAAACTAAGTCCGATAGTCCTGATTTGTTCTTTATCCAGAGTTTAGGATTTCAGTATGTTTTAGTGAATAAAAATGCCAAAATTTGGGTCCTTTGGAAGGAACCAATTGTTTTATCAAATCACCAAGTACGCACAATGTCACCCAATTCAGCTTCTCGGATCAACAAGCACCAACTATTTGACTCGATTTGACTACTTGAATAATTAAAGCTTGTATTTGACCCCAATTGAGTTCTCGGATCATCAAGTCTTCCATTTGACCCAATTCAGATTCTCGGATCAACAAGTATCCATAACTTGATTCGTTATCTTTATCAATTCACCAAGTACGCACAATGTGACACAATTCGGCTTCTCGGATCAACAAGCACCAACTATTTGACTAGATTCGACTTCTCGAATCATTAAGGCTTGTATTTGACCCCAATTGACTTCTCGGATCAACAAGTCTTCCATTCAACACAATTCAGCTTCTCGGATCAACAAGTATCCATAACTTGATCCGTTTGTTTTATCGATTCACCAAGTACGCACAATGTGACCCAATACGGCTTCTCGGATCAACAAGCACCAACTATTTGACTTGATTCGACTTCTCGAATCATTAAGGCTTGTATTTGACCCCAATTGACTTCTCGGATCAACAAGTCTTCCATTTGACCCAATTCAGTTTCTCGGATCAATAAGTATCCATAACTTGATCCGTTTGTTTTATCAAGTCACCAAGTACGCACAATTTGACCCAATATGGCTTCTCAGATCAACAAGCACCAACTATTTGACTTGATTCGACTTCTCGAATCATTAAGGCTTGTATTTGACCCCAATTGACTTCTCGGATCAACAAGTCTTCCATTTGACCCAATTCAGTTTCTCGGATCAATAAGCATCCATAACTTGATCCGTTTATTTTATCAAGTCACCAAGTACGCACAATTTGACCCAATACGGCTTCTCAGATCAACAAGCACCAACTATTTGACTTGATTCGACTTCACGAATCATTAAGGCTTGTATTTGACCCAGTTGACTTCTCGGATCAACAAGTCTTCCATTTGACCCAATTCGGCTTATCGGATCAACAAGTATCCATAACTTGTTCCGTTTCTTTTATCAAGTGACCAAGTACGCACAATGAGACCCAATACGGTTTCTCGGATCAACAAGTACCAACTATTTGACTCGATTCGACTTCACGAATCATTAAAGCTTGTATTTGACCCTAATTGACTTCTCGGATCAACAAGTCTTCCATTCAACACAATTCAGCTTCTCGGATCAACAAGTATCCATAACTTGATCCTTTTGTTTTATCAAGTCACCAAGTACGCATAATGTGACCCAATACGGTTTCTCGGATCAACAAGCACCAACTATTTGACTCGATTCGACTTCTCGAATCATTAAGGCTTGTATTTGACCCCAATTGACTTCTCGGATCAACAAGTCTTCCAATTGACCCAATTCGGCTTCTCGGATCAACAAGTATTCATAACTTGATCGGTTTGTTTTATCAAGTCACCAAGTACGCATAATGTGACCCAATACGGCTTCTCGGATCAACAAGCACCAACTATTTGACTTGATTCGACTTCTCGAATCATTAAGGCTTGTAATTGACCCCAATCGACTTCTCGGATCTACAAGTCTTCCATACAACACAATTCAGCTTCTCGGATCAAAAGGTATCCATAACTTGATCCGTTTCTTTTATCGATTCACCAAGTACGCACAATGTGACCCAATACGGCTTCTCGGATCAACAAGCACCAACTATTTGACTCGATTCGACTTCTCGAATCATTAAGGCTTGTATTTGACCCCAATTGACTTCTGGGATCAACAAGTCTTCCATTCGACCCAATTCGGCTTATCGGATCAACATGTATCCATAACTTGTTCCGTTTGCTTTATCAAGTGACCAAGTATGCACAATGAGACCCAATACGGTTTCTCGGATCAACAAGCACCAACTATTTGACTCGATTCGACTTCACGAATCATTATAGCTTGTATTTGACCCCAATTGACTTCTCGGATCAACAAGTCTTCAATTTGACCCAATTCGGCTTCTCGGATCAACAAGTATCCATAATTTGATCCGTTTCTTTTATCAAGTCACTAAGTACGCACAATATGACTGAATACGGTTTCTCGGATCAACAAGCACCAACTATTTGACTCGATTCGACTTCTCGAATCATTAAGGCTTGTATTTGACCCCAATTGACTTCTCGGATCAACAAGTCTTCCATTTGACCTAATTCGGCTTCTCGGATCAACAAGTATCCTTAACTTGATCCGTTTTCTTTTTCAAGTCACCAAGTATACACAATGTGACCCAATACGGCTTCTCAGATCAACAAGCACCAACTATTTGACTTGATTCGACTTCTCGAATCATTAAGGATTGGATTTGACCCCAATTGACTTCTCGGATCAACAAGTCTTCCATTTAACCCAATTCGGCTTCTCGGATCAACAAGTATCCATAACACTATCCGTTTGTTTTATCTAGTCACCAAGTACGCACAATGTGACCCAATACGGCTTCTCGTATCAACAAGCACCAACTATTTGACTTGATTCGACTTCTCGAATCATTAAGGCTTGTAATTGAGCCCAATTGACTTCTCGGATCTACAAGTCTTCCATTCAACACAATTCAGCTTCTCGGATCAACAAGTATCCATAACTTGAATCGTTTCTTTTATCGATTCACCAAGTGCGCAGAATGTGACCCAATACGGCTTCTCGAATCAACAAGCACCAACTACTTGACTCGATTCGACTTCTCGAATCATTAAGGCTTGTATTTGACCCCAATTGACTTCTCAGATCAACAAGTCTTCCATTTGACCCAATTCGGCTTATCGGATCAACAAGTATCCATAACTTGTTCCGTTTGTTTTTATCAAGTGACCAAGTACGCACAATGTGACCTAATACGGTTTCTCGGATCAACAAGTACCAACTATTTGACTCGATTCGACTTCACGAATCATTAAAGCTTGTATTTGACCCTAATTGACTTCTCGGATCAACAAGTCTTCCATTCAACACAATTCAGCTTCTCGGATCAACAAGTATCCATAACTTGATCCTTTTGTTTTATCAAGTCACCAAGTACGCATAATGTGACCCAATACGGTTTCTCGGATCAACAAGCACCAACTATTTGACTCGATTCGACTTCTCGAATCATTAAGGCTTGTATTTGACCCCAATTGACTTCTCGGATCAACAAGTCTTCCAATTGACCCAATTCGGCTTCTCGGATCAACAAGTATTCATAACTTGATCGGTTTGTTTTATCAAGTCACCAAGTACGCATAATGTGACCCAATACGGCTTCTCGGATCAACAAGCACCAACTATTTGACTTGATTCGACTTCTCGAATCATTAAGGCTTGTAATTGACCCCAATCGACTTCTCGGATCTACAAGTCTTCCATACAACACAATTCAGCTTCTCGGATCAAAAGGTATCCATAACTTGATCCGTTTCTTTTATCGATTCACCAAGTACGCACAATGTGACCCAATACGGCTTCTCGGATCAACAAGCACCAACTATTTGACTCGATTCGACTTCTCGAATCATTAAGGCTTGTATTTGACCCCAATTGACTTCTGGGATCAACAAGTCTTCCATTCGACCCAATTCGGCTTATCGGATCAACATGTATCCATAACTTGTTCCGTTTGCTTTATCAAGTGACCAAGTATGCACAATGAGACCCAATACGGTTTCTCGGATCAACAAGCACCAACTATTTGACTCGATTCGACTTCACGAATCATTATAGCTTGTATTTGACCCCAATTGACTTCTCGGATCAACAAGTCTTCAATTTGACCCAATTCGGCTTCTCGGATCAACAAGTATCCATAATTTGATCCGTTTCTTTTATCAAGTCACTAAGTACGCACAATATGACTGAATACGGTTTCTCGGATCAACAAGCACCAACTATTTGACTCGATTCGACTTCTCGAATCATTAAGGCTTGTATTTGACCCCAATTGACTTCTCGGATCAACAAGTCTTCCATTTGACCTAATTCGGCTTCTCGGATCAACAAGTATCCTTAACTTGATCCGTTTTCTTTTTCAAGTCACCAAGTATACACAATGTGACCCAATACGGCTTCTCAGATCAACAAGCACCAACTATTTGACTTGATTCGACTTCTCGAATCATTAAGGATTGGATTTGACCCCAATTGACTTCTCGGATCAACAAGTCTTCCATTTAACCCAATTCGGCTTCTCGGATCAACAAGTATCCATAACACTATCCGTTTGTTTTATCTAGTCACCAAGTACGCACAATGTGACCCAATACGGCTTCTCGTATCAACAAGCACCAACTATTTGACTTGATTCGACTTCTCGAATCATTAAGGCTTGTAATTGAGCCCAATTGACTTCTCGGATCTACAAGTCTTCCATTCAACACAATTCAGCTTCTCGGATCAACAAGTATCCATAACTTGAATCGTTTCTTTTATCGATTCACCAAGTGCGCAGAATGTGACCCAATACGGCTTCTCGAATCAACAAGCACCAACTACTTGACTCGATTCGACTTCTCGAATCATTAAGGCTTGTATTTGACCCCAATTGACTTCTCAGATCAACAAGTCTTCCATTTGACCCAATTCGGCTTATCGGATCAACAAGTATCCATAACTTGTTCCGTTTGTTTTTATCAAGTGACCAAGTACGCACAATGTGACCTAATACGGTTTCTCGGATCAACAAGTACCAACTATTTGACTCGATTAGACTTCTCGAATCATTAAAGCTTGTATTTCATCCCAATTGACTTCTCGGATCAACAAGTCTTCCATTTGACTCAATTCGGCTTCTCGGATAACCAAGTATCCATAACTTGATCCGTTGGTTTTATCAAGTCACTAAGTACGCACAATGTGACCCATTACGGCTTCTCGGATCAACAAGCACCAACTATTTGACTCGATTCGACTTCTCGAATCATTAAGGCTTGTACTTGACCCCAATTGACTTCTCGGATCAACAAGTCTTCCATTTGACCTAATTCGGCTTCTCGGATCAACAAGTATCCATAACTTGATCCGTTTTCTTTTTCAAGTCACCAAGTACGCACAATGTTACCCAATACGGCTTCTCGGATCAACAAGCACCAACTATTTGACTTGATTCGACTTCTCGAATCATTAAGGCTTGTATTTGACCCCAATTGACTTCTCGGATCAATAAGTCTTCCATTTGAGCCAATTCGGCTTCTTGGATCAACAAGTATCTATAACTTGATCCGTTTGTTTTATCTAGTCACCAAGTACGCACAATGTGACCCAATACGGCTTCTCGGATCAACAAGCACCAACTATTTGACTCGATTCGACTTCTCGAATCATTAAGGCTTGTATTTGACCCCAATTGCCGTCTCGGATCAACAAGTCTTCCATTTGACCCAATTCAGCTTCTCGGATCAACAAGTATCCATAACTTGATTCGTTATCTTTATCAATTCACCAAGTACGCACAATGTGACCCAATTTGGCTTCTCGGATCAACAAGCACCGACTATTTGACTCGATTTGACTTCTCGAATCATTAAGGCTTTGTATTTGACCCCAATTGACTTCTCGGATCAACAAGTCTTCCATTCAACACAATTCAGCTTCTCGGATCAACAAGTATCCATAACTTGATCCGTTTGTTTTATCAATTCACCAAGTATGCACAATGTGATCCAATACGGCTTCTCGGATCAACAAGCACCTACTATTAGACTCGATTCGACTTCTCGAATCATTAAGGCTTGAATTTGACCCCAATTGACTTCTCAGATCAACAAGTCTTCCATCTGACCCAATTCGGCTTCTCGGATCAACAAGCATCCATAACTTGATCTGTTTGTTTTATGAAGTCACCAAGTACGCATAATGTGACCCAATACGGCTTCTCGGATCAACAAGCACCAACTATTTGACTTGATTCGACTTCTCGAATCATTAAGGCTTGTATTTGACCCCAATTGACTTCCGGATCAGCAAGTCTTCCATTTGACCCAATTCGGCTTCTTGGATCAACAAGTATCCATAACTTGATCAGTTTGTTTTATCAAGTCACTAAGTACGCACAATGTGACCCAATACGGCTTCTCGGATCAACAAGCACCAACTATTTTTTGACTCGATTCGACTTCTCGAATCATTAAGGCTTGTATTTGACCCCAATTGACTTCTCGGATCAACAAGTCTTCCATTTGACCGAATTCGGCTTCTCGGATTAAAAAGTATCCATAACTTGATCCGTTTTCTTTTTCAAGTCACCAAGTACGCACAATGTGACCTAATACGGTTTCTTGGATCAACAAGCACCAACTATTTGACTTGATTCGACTTCTCGAATCATTAAGGCTTGTATTTAACCCCAATTGACTTCTCGGATCAATAAGTCTTCCATTTGAACCAATTCGGCTTCTCGGATCAACAAGTATCCATAACTTGATCCGTTTGTTTTATCTAGTCACCAAGTACGCACAATGTGACCCAATACGGCTTCTCGGATCAACAAGCACCAACTATTTGACTCGATTCGACTTTTCGAATCATTAAGGCTTGTATTTGACCCCAATTGACTTCTCGAATCAGCAAGTCCTCCATTTGACCCAATTCAGCTTCTCGGATCAACAAGTATCCATAACTTGATTCGTTATCTTTATCAATTCACCAAGTACGCACAATGTGACCCAATTCGGCTTCCCGGATCAACAAGCACCAACTATTTGACTCGATTTGACTTCTCGAATCATTAAGACTTTGTATTTGACCCCAGTTGACTTCTCGGATCAACAAGTCTTCCATTCAACACAATTCAGCTTCTCGGATCAACAAGTATCCATAACTTGATCCGTTTGTTTTATCAATTCACCAAGTATGCACAATGTGACCCAATACGGCTTCTCGGATCAACAAGCACCTACTATTTGACTCAATTCGACTTCTCGAATCATTAAGGCTTGAATTTGACCCCAATTGACTTCTCGGATCAACAAGTCTTCCATTTGACCCAATTCGGCTTCTCGGATCAACAAGCATTCATAACTTGATCCGTTTGTTTTATCAAGTCACCAAGTACACATAATGTGACCCAATATGGCTTCTCGGATCAACAAGCACCAACTATTTGACCCCAATTGACTTCTCGGATCAACAAGTCTTCCATTTGACCCAATTCGGCTTGTTGGATCAACAAGTATCCATAACTTGATCCGTTTGTTTTATCAATTCACCAAGTATGCACAATGTGATCCAATACGGCTTCTCGGATCAACAAGCACCTACTATTAGACTCGATTCGACTTCTCGAATCATTAAGGCTTGAATTTGACCCCAATTGACTTCTCAGATCAACAAGTCTTCCATCTGACCCAATTCGGCTTCTCGGATCAACAAGCATCCATAACTTGATCTGTTTGTTTTATCAAGTCACCAAGTACGCATAATGTGACCCAATACGGCTTCTCGGATCAACAAGCACCAACTATTTGACTTGATTCGACTTCTCGAATCATTAAGGCTTGTATTTGACCCCAATTGACTTCCGGATCAGCAAGTCTTCCATTTGACCCAATTCGGCTTCTTGGATCAACAAGTATCCATAACTTGATCAGTTTGTTTTATCAAGTCACTAAGTACGCACAATGTGACCCAATACGGCTTCTCGGATCAACAAGCACCAACTATTTTTTGACTCGATTCGACTTCTCGAATCATTAAGGCTTGTATTTGACCCCAATTGACTTCTCGGATCAACAAGTCTTCCATTTGACCGAATTCGGCTTCTCGGATTAAAAAGTATCCATAACTTGATCCGTTTTCTTTTTCAAGTCACCAAGTACGCACAATGTGACCTAATACGGTTTCTTGGATCAACAAGCACCAACTATTTGACTTGATTCGACTTCTCGAATCTTAAGGCTTGTATTTAACCCCAATTGACTTCTCGGATCAATAAGTCTTCCATTTGAACCAATTCGGCTACTCGGATCAACAAGTATCCATAACTTGATCCGTTTGTTTTATCTAGTCACCAAGTACGCACAATGTGACCCAATACGGCTTCTCGGATCAACAAGCACCAACTATTTGACTCGATTCGACTTTTCGAATCATTAAGGCTTGTATTTGACCCCAATTGACTTCTCGAATCAGCAAGTCCTCCATTTGACCCAATTCAGCTTCTCGGATCAACAAGTATCCATAACTTGATTCGTTATCTTTATCAATTCACCAAGTACGCACAATGTGACCCAATTCGGCTTCCCGGATCAACAAGCACCAACTATTTGACTCGATTTGACTTCTCGAATCATTAAGACTTTGTATTTGACCCCAGTTGACTTCTCGGATCAACAAGTCTTCCATTCAACACAATTCAGCTTCTCGGATCAACAAGTATCCATAACTTGATCCGTTTGTTTTATCAATTCACCAAGTATGCACAATGTGACCCAATACGGCTTCTCGGATCAACAAGCACCTACTATTTGACTCAATTCGACTTCTCGAATCATTAAGAATTTGACCCCAATTGACTTCTCGGATCAACAAGTCTTCCATTTGACCCAATTCGGCTTCTCGGATCAACAAGCATTCATAACTTGATCCGTTTGTTTTATCAAGTCACCAAGTACACATAATGTGACCCAATATGGCTTCTCGGATCAACAAGCACCAACTATTTGACCCCAATTGACTTCTCGGATCAACAAGTCTTCCATTTGACCCAATTCGGCTTGTTGGATCAACAAGTGTCCATAACTTGATCCGTTTGTTTTATCTAGTCACCAAGTACGCACAATGTGACCCAATATGGCTTCTCGGATCAACAAGCACCAACTATTTGACTTGATTCGACTTCTCGAATCATTAAGGCTTGTAATTGACCCCAATTGACTTCTCGGATCTACAAGTGTTCCATTTGACCCAATTCGGCTTATCGGATCAACAAGTATCTATAACTTGTTCCGTTTGTTTTTATCAAGTGACCAAGTACGCACAATGTGACCCAATACGGTTTCTCGGATCAACAAGTACCAACTATTTGACTCGATTCGACTTCTCGAATCATTAAAGCTTGTATTTGACCCCAATTAACTTCTCGGATCAACAAGTCTTGATTTATGGTTTGTGTTTGATCAGTTAATTGATGTGGGTGTGAGTAATAATATCAGATTGCAATTTTTTTACTTCATTTATGTATGCTTCTTGGAATAGAAAGGAAAGATTGGTTCTATGGGATGACCTTAGGTTGAATAATCACTCATCTGATCCTTGGATGGTAAGTGGGGACTTTAACACCATACTTACAGTTGAGGAAAAAAGAGGGGGAGGTCGCCTTAAGCTCAAATCCATGGATGATTTTGGTAAAATAATTCTGGATTGTGGCTTTGAGGATGCAGGGGACTATGGGTCTACATACACATGGCATGCAAACCATGTGTTTGTCAGACTACACAGGACACTAATATCCTCATAATGGGTTGACCTCTTCAATAAATTTGAAGTAAAGCACTTAGCTAAGAATCCTTCTGATCACTGTCCTCTAATAATGTCATTGCTTTCTGATAATGGTAGCCACATACCCTCCTGTCGGTTTATTAATGATTGGTCTAAACATCAAGATTTTTTTAGAGTAGTATAGGAATCTTGGGACTTTCCTACAGGTCAAAGAGGGATGATTAACTTTCAGCAGAAACTGTTTAGACTTAAATCTTGCCTTAAACTCTAGAACAAAAATGATTTTGGAAATATTATGGATAAGGTTAAGATAGCTGAGGATAAATTGATTGAGCAAGAACATGTTTATCTTAACACCCCAAATGACTCTGAACTCTACTTGCTCAAACAAAGGCAAGCTGAACTTATTCATTGCTTGTCTTTGGAAGAGTCTTTTTGGAAACAAAAAGCAGCCTGCAAATGGCTGAAGGAAGGAGAAAAAAACATAGCCTATTTCCATGCTTTAGTAAAGGAAAAAATGTTTAAGAATAGGATTTCTGAAATTAATGTAATGAGAATATGGTTAATGATCCTCATATTATAGCATCCTCTACTTGTGATTTTTTTTGAGAAAATGTTTGCATCTGAGGAATGTAATCTGGATAACCCTATATTTAGCACTATCAAACCTCTCATAAAGCTAAATGAACCCAGCAAGCTAATTGCTAGGCCTGAGCTAAGTGAGGTTCATGATGTTGTGTTTGATATAGATAAAAAATTATGGCAGGTCTGGATGGATTTTCTGCTCATTTCTTTCAAGTTTGCTGGGATATTGTGAAAACTGACCTCCTTGAGGCTGCTAAGGAATTATTTTTGGGTATTCCTATGCCCAGAAGCTTCAGTTGCACTTCAATTTCTCTTATTCCTAAAAAGAAACATCCTATCAGTTGGTCTGACTTTAGACCAATCAGTTTGTGTAATGTCATTAATAAAATTCTTTCTAAAATTGTTAATAATAGGTTGTCCCATCTCCTTCCTACATTAATTCCTCCTTTTCAAAGTGGCTTTGTATCATCTAGGAACATAGCTGATAACATAATTCTTGCTCAAGAAAGGGTTAATGACCTTAATGTCAAAAGAAAAGGAGGAAGAATGACTCTAAAAGTGGATCTGCAAAAAGCATATGATAGAATTGAATGGGGGGGGGGGCGGCCTTTACAAAGTGCTTAACTTGCTGGGATTCCCTAATTTGTTTGTGACCTATGTGAGTAACTGTGTTGAAAACTCATAGTTTTCCCTTTTGGTTAATGGTGCTCTAACTGGTTTTTCTAAATCTACTCGGGGTATAAGGCAAGGGGATCCATTATCCCCTAGTTTGTTTGCATTGTTCTTTAATCTTTTGTCTAATGGTTTTTTGGAATTATATGAGCTTTTTCCTGGATTAAGATATTATAAAAAGGGATGCTTATACCCTCTTTGTCTTTTGCTGATGATATAGTGATTTTTGCATCTGCTGATGTGGCTTGTTTCTAGAAATTGTTGCAATTCCTCAACTGTTTTGAACTGGCCTCTGGGCAGAAAATTAACTTATCTAAAAGCTCTATTATTTTTGGCAAACACACTGTGGGGTATAGGAAAGGGAGGATTTTCGAACTGTCAAATTTTGTTGAAGAAAAACTCCCCTTTAAATATTTGGGTGTCCCTCTTTATAAGGGCAAAGTGAAGAATAGCATGTTTCAAGAACTATTTGAAAAAATATAAAACAAGCTTTCTGGGTGGGATAAAATATTTCTCAGTATGGGCAGCAGGCTTGAGCTCATTACAAGAGTTTTAGCATTCATTCCTTATACACCCTTAGAGTTGTGGGTCCTACAAAAACTGTTGTGAAGCGCATTCACAGGCTGTTCAATAGTTTTTTGTGGGGTTCAAAAGATGACCAAAGGAAAATGAATTGGGCTTCTTGGGAACAAGTGTGTATTCCAAAGGATGAGGGTGGTTTGGGTATGAGAAGCTTATTTGATATTAATAATGCCTTTGTTGTCCATTCTTGGTGGAAATTGAGAACCTCTAATGCACTTTGGTATCAGTTTTTAACACAGAAATATCTGAAAAACACATACCCTTTTAATGCTGATGTTGGCAGAAACCAATCAAATTTTCGGAAAAGACTCCTGAAGGTTGAAGAGTTCACTGATAAAAACATTTTTCAGAGGGTTGGGAAAGGTGATATCTCCTTTTGGTTTGATAATTGGATGTGTGATTCTCCCTTGTGCAGATTTGTGGGTATTTTTAATTGCAATGAGAGGGTGAAAGATTTCTGGGATAATGACTGTTGGAATTTGAATAAACTATCATGTTTGTTGCCTGAGCATATTATTTATAACATTAAATGTTGCTCTGGTAATCCCAATTATACTGACAGAGTTGTTTGGAAACTCACCTCAAATGGTCTCTTCACCTTGTATTCTGCTTGGAATTCCCTAAGAATGCGCAAGCCCTTAATGACTTGGCATTCGATGATGTGTCCTAAATCTGTTCTTAAATCCCATTCTATGTTTATTTGGAGGTTGATTAACTCTTTTGTTCCTCTTGATAACAACCTCGGGAAAAAAGGATTTGATGTCGTGTCTATTTGCCCTTTGTGCGCTAGTGCTTGTGAAGAGACCAAACATACCCTCATTCACTGCCCTTACTCACTATCAATCTGGAAACATTTTACATCCTTCTTCCAGATTGATATATATCCTAACTGTTCTATTCAAAGCATGCTTGAACTCTAGTTTGTTAGAAATCGTGGCAATGATCATATCAGGCGTACATTACTTTTCCCGATCTTCTGGTACATTTGGTATGCACACAATATGGCTAAATTTCAGAACAAGATCCTGCCTGCTACCCAAATACAACGAATGGTGGTAGACAAGCTTAGATTTGCATCTATAGCTGACTTGCTGCCCGTTGGATTTTTTAGTGGCAGCTGGTTTCTTGCGACAATTTGGCAGATTCCTTTGAGAATCAAAAGAGGGAAAAAAACTAGTTTTAGTAAAATGGTTACCTCCAGATGATGATTTTTTTAAGCTAAATACTGATAGGGCGAGTAAAGGCAATCCCGGACCAGCTGGTTCAGGAGGTTTGATTCGAAATAAGGACTGCAAATTTATAGCTGGATTTTGGAAATTCTTGCATATTTCTGATAACATTACTGCTGAATTAACTGCCATTGTAGAAGGCCTTACTCTTTGCCGAAAATTGGGTATAAGGAAAGTATGGCTTGAAGTGGATTCATTAGCTGTAATTTTCATGCTGAAAAATGTTGTGGTGGGTGGCTGGAAACATCAACAGCTATATGCAGAATTTTCGAAACTCGCAGATGAATTGATATTGCGGATTTCGCACATCCACAGGGAAGGAAACAAGGCAACGTATTTCTTGGCAAATAAAGTTGTCCAAGAACAAAACAACTTTGATTTTTTTTATTTAGAGCATTGTAATAGAGTTAAAGGGTTCATTGCTATATATGCATTGGGGCTGCCCACTTTTAGATTTCCTTTATTTGTAATGACAGACTGATGATATGCTTGTAAATTTCCAGAATTGATTCAATAAACAGGTTGGGGATCTACCTAATCCCCTCATCATCCTGATGGATTTTAACCATAAAAAATAAAAAAAAAAACAAAAAAAAAAAACTTAATTCATTTTTTTATCATGAAAGTACAGAAGCTTTGAGCATATTTATAATTATATATTAAAATTATTATTAAAATTATTTTTAATTACCTATTTAGAGTTTTAATAATGTGTATTTTGTTACTTTTAAGAAAATTTAATCTTTGAAACCTAAATTATGACATTTGTTACATTTGCAATCTTTTTTAATATTTTGTTTTTACTAAAACTTTAGTTATACGTTTTTACACTTTGTAAGCTAAATAATACTTTGACGCACTAATCAACATCAAATGTATGCTCCTATTATGTAACCTACTATATAATTAGATAACAATATTAAGGAAATATGGAGAAGATTAAAGGATTTAAGGGGAGAGAGAACAATCTAGAAAGATGTTTATTTGTACACTCCCCCTACTCTTTAATTTTCTTGTCCAAGTCTAAAAGATGACAGGCTCTAATTCTAACCCGAAAATATCGCAAGTGTATGGGTGTAGATGTGTATAGGGAAACTCAAGGTCGATCCAAAGAGAACAGGTTAACGTAGTTCTTTACCCTAATTATCTAGGATTATCCTAACTAGACACTAGAATTGGTGAATGATTTTATTAAACTAAATTGCACATACTAATACACTGTATTAATTAATAAAATTGATTCAAATCAACGAGAATGTATCCTAGGATTTCGATTTCAGGAATTACGATAATGATGATTAATTTCTAATTTATAAACTTTTAAACCAGTTAATTATCTATTAGGAGACATTTAATTAACCTAACCCTTCTCTCGAAGAGACTAAGTCATAGATTGATTAAGATAATTACTCTCTCGAGTCAATTAATCCTAACAACTCCTAACATCCCCTTAACCTTTGCCTACACGATCATAGACAATCGTGCTATGTGTTATCGTCTATTAATTCCCTTCTCTCGAAGAGGAATTGTTAAACAAGTAAATTAAACCTAATTGGCCAGATTAAATTCAACTATAATGATTACACCAAACACATAGATCGATAATGAAAACTGGCGTCTCTAAATAAAACAATTAAATCAACATTGTTATAAAACCCTACTTTTCAATCCTAGGACACGAGTAGTTTAGCTACTCATGTCTACTAACATCTCAAAATAAGAATTCAAAGAAAATATTGTCATAAACTTGAAAATAAACAAAGAATAATCAAACCCGATAGTCGGCTCTTCGATCTTCGTCTTCTCGCTCTCACAACTTCTACTCCAAGGTAAAAGTATGAGATGGTATCATGTCTAATGATGAACTCCTAAAAAACGAGTCTTATGTCTTTTTATAGGCTTCGGGACGAGTCCTGGGGCCTCTAGGCTTCACTCTTCAAAACGTAGCCTTTTGTCGCAACCGTGCAAGGCATCCCTCGCGGTCGCGTTGCTTATAACTCGAAACTTCTTGAAAACGAACTTTTTCGTCATGGTCGCAAGCCTTGCTTGTTGTGGTCGCGATGCTTCAGTTCCTGACCGATTCCAGACCGGTTCAAGCCAGTTTTTCTTTTCCTTTGACTTGTTTCTTCATTCGATAGTCGTAAAATACGACTTGTGACCCTAAAATGCTCAAAATACCTTAAAAACAAGTCAAACACGTTAAATGTTCCAACTCTACACAAATCTCGACCAAATATGCATGTAAATGCTATCAAATACAATCCTAAATCGCCCTAAATACATACATAATTAACGTGTATCGAAATTCCCCAAACTTAAGCTGTAGTTAGTCCCGAACAACGAAACAAAAGACACAAAGAGTACAAGTGATTATGCAATGATTTAGGGCGATTGGATGATGGGTTCAATTTCAAACTGATTTTTCTTCAAAAAGCTAGGCAACATAATACAAGTTAGCATATGCGATAATCAATAATCAACTACTTTCGAGACTTTGAACTTTCGAATTATTCAATCCTCACCTGGTAAGTGTTTCACTCATCTCTCAAGTGTTTAGGCTAAAACATATCTCCGCTCAAATTGAACTACATGCAAAGTCTACCATATGCTTGCCAATCATCTAAACTAGACCTCGTACTTGACATGTGTGACAATAGAAAAAGATCTTTCTTTTTTGTTGTAGTTTAAGGTGGGATATATTTGGATAAAAGTGATTACTTTTAGACTAATCAAGTTATTCCTAACCCGACTACCCCTCAATACAATCACTCAACCTCAATCTTCAAATCTCAGCAAGTCATTCCAAAAGAAATGACATCTTCACCTTCCACAATCTTTACAACTTAAGTGCTTTTCAACTACATGGGTACCACATCTTGGGACTACCCGATTGTTCAATTCAGCTCAAACAATTTAAGCATTTTATTTCCTAGCCTCTTCGTCAAAAGTACTAAACAACATACATACAAACTTTTTCTTTTCTTTTTCCACATTTTTTCCTTCTTTTTTTTTCGATTAGAAGAGGTTATTCTTCCCTATTTTTCACCTATCATTTTATATTGTTCCCTTCATCTTTGGAATATCCACGAGTTTTCCATTTCTTCCCAAAATTTATTTTCATCTAACTACCTTTCAGTCTTCCTCCCTCTTACTTGATTAATCATGTTAAGGCCAAAGGTTTAAATTGAAAGGTTTTCGGCTTACACTGTCTGGCTATGAAAGAATAAGGCTATAAAGCTCAAGTGGGCTAACTAGGGATAAATTGTGAACTTTTGGTACAAAGGGCAACTTTTCATGGCTAAAAAATAGGCTTAAAACAAAAACTGCCTAAAATCATTTCCTAAGTCACAACACATACTTGACACATTCTTAGTAAAGACTCAATGCAAGTTCTAGAGACTAATACACATATCCATTCAAAATTCACACCGAAAGAAGTCATATTACTCCAAAAATAGGAGTATAATTAGGCTCAAATTCTCACAAGGTTAGTTTTTGATCAAATATTCTAAGTTCAAGCTCAATTTCCTCTCAAATCACCTCTCATGCTCTATTATGTGTCAATTTTGCAACAAATGGGCTCACAGACCCAACAGTTCCAAAAAGACACAAATACATGGGCACAAAGACCTAGTACTCCAATTAGAGCAATAAGAATAAGCAAATGGGCACACAAACCCAAAAATTAATCCAACACATAAACCAAAGCAACAACACACATTAAATCAAAGGAATAAGCAATAAGAAGCAAAAGAGCAACAAAAACAACAACATAAGATGCAAAAGAGAAAAAATAACAAAAAAATATAAATAGCAGCCAAGACGTCCCACAGTATACCTCCTCCCCCAAACTTGGCTAAAAGTCAATGTTTGGAGGAAAAGAGTGGTACACCTTGGTGCTAACTTACAATCAATGTGGTGGTGGAGGTGGTTGGAAACCACGTTGGCTCTAAAATTAAGCCAATGCCTTCCACTGAGTCACCTGTTGTTGTCTCCATGCTCGGTCTTCGCTGCTCCTTTGTAGGAGCGTGTTTAATATTGCTCGCTGGTCATGCATATCGGTCCTAATCGTGTGAATTGCTCCCCGAATTTCTGTGCAATGTCTATCCATAGTGGTGCGAAGTGATTGCATCATATCATTACAAACATGTACATTGTCCCGAAGAGATGTGATGAGCCCTTCCACGTCCTTAGTCTGCTCGGACGCGGATGCAACAACTGTTGCTGCCTGTTTCTTCTTGGGTGGTCTCGGGGCACTGGTACTACCTTCGACGACTTGCCTCGACCGCTCAATGTAGTCTTCACTATACAAGGATAGATTCTCGGTAAGTTTCGTGCTCATCACGACTGTATCCTCCTCGTAAGGAAGTCGAAGGTAGGGTCCCACGTTTTGATAAACATAAGGGACCATCCCGTTTTCTCCCGAAACCACAACTTGCATACTTTCCAATAGTTCCCATATAAATTGGACCTCACGTTTCACCGGTATCATATCGACAAAATCAATATCATCAAACGACTCAGTGATAGGTGTGATCAAACCCCCGATCATAATGTTGTCCTTCTACTTCCGGATAACATTCTCAAAATGCTCCATCAGTATCTAGGCAATGTCTACTTTATATTCATGGAACATGTTCCATATCATCTGAAGTTTAGCTTGTCTCATTGCCCCTGTTTCTCTTCGTGCAAATAGAGTGTGGGCCAACATTCTCTGTAGATATCGGACCACGGGATTACGGATCCATGAGGCTTTAGCAGCATTTGACACAAATCTTTGTGGTTCCACAAGGGATGAAGCGGCTGTCAGTATACCCAAAATTCTTGAACATTGAAAATTTCCGGTGGGTCTTCTCTAGCAGCCTTGGGAAAGCCATATATCCGATCCAGCTGGGCATATGTCAATGAACATTGTTTGCCCATCAGCAGGAAATTGATACCATCTGGTCAGCAAGAGTCAAAGGCATGAGCTGCTCTGATGGAAAATGTACTCAGAAACTCTAGTGTGAGTCTCCTGTGTGTAAGCTTTGCTTGCATGAATTTGAGCAAGCTCCCCGTGATTAGCAAGGCTCTGACATTGTCATGAATGCCCATTGTCCGAGTTAATTCATCACTATTGAACCGTGTTGCCACAATCATGTGATGGTGAAGCTGCTCAAATCGAGCCTTGTGCTCGTTCCTCTCTAATGTGAACCCGTACAAAGTCTGGCTATTATTCGGGTTCAGTGCTGATGTATCTTCCACCATGGGTTGTTTGCCTTTGCCACGGCTGAAGCTGGTCTTTTTGGGTGCCATTTTAGTGAACCTATACACACACAACACAATTCTTTTCTCAGTAATGAACAATATAAATCAAGAACTAACTTAGACACGAAATATCATTTCTTAAACAACATATGTGATCAAACATGTTTATAATGAAGCTCAAAGAAAAATTTAGATGTCAAAGTGTAGTTCATTCATTTTTACCTAACATAAACACCCCTTAAGCAACATGTAGCATTGTTAACTCAATTTTCACCCCCTAGACTATGCATATAGTTTAATATGATCAAACCATCGTGTAAGACGAATCACATGAACATCTAACAAGCAATATGAAAGTCATTCATCATCTTATTACATCTATCAAGCATAAGAAGATCATAAAATCAAATTTAATCTACATTCAACCTACTTACACAACATGTTTGATGAAATTCCTCAATGACTAAAGCATGTTAAATTGCATATTTTTTCTATTCAATCAATCCAAACACAAACAACAAGACTTATTTAGCTTTGAAGAACACCAACACTATCTACATTATACGACCCATTCGAATTAATAAACTAATATGCACTAAAAGTGCCAATACCAATCAATTATGAACCAATACTTCATCAAATTCGAAATTGCAACTAAGTTCAATGATAAATAAGCATAGTCAATATATAAGAACAATGAAAAGCTCGGGTTAGCTTCACTTATCGGATGAATTTAGTGAAAAAAAAAAATCAAATTTAGAGGTGCCCTAGGTTCGTCCAATTGGTCGTTCAATCCAAAAATTGGTGGTGGAAGTATTGACTATGCGTGCGTGCATGTGTGTGAGTGTTTGAGAGTGATTTGTGGGTGTTTTAGCAAGAATTTGTGAAAGTGTGAGTTGGTGTGTTTTTCGCGTGCAAAACATGAACGAGTGGAAAGAATAGGCAAACCTGTATTCTCCCCGTTTTTAAACTGCTGGTAGCTTGTCACGACCGAGCAAGATAGGTATCGAGGTCGCGTTGAGTTGAACTCGAATTTGTTTATTATGCCTCTTTTGTCGCGGCCGTGAGAGGTATACCTCGCGGTCGCGACTCCTCTACTTTGGTCCAGCTTGATTTTCTCCGTCTTTCGACTCCTGTTTCTTGCTACACTCGTCCTTTTTGGTTCCTAAAACATAAAAAACACTAAAAATACTAAAAACAAGCGTAAAAGCTAAATAAATAGAAATAACAACAATTACAAAAAACTGTAAACATCGGGTTGCCTCTTGCAAGCGCTAAATTTTACGTCTTCAGCCTGATGACCCCCATTTCTTTATTAACCGAAGCCCAACCAACTATCTTTACTTGTCCATGGATTACTTAAGATTTTATTTAGCAAGTTTGAACTCTTCATAGTAGTATAAACGACACAACAATTATCCTTTTCTTTTAGGCTCGCCCTATTATAAACAGGAAATGTGATTACTTCGTTTTGAATACGAAATGTTAAGTTTCCTTTAGGCATATCTATCACCGCTTGGCTTGTTGCCAAGAATGGTCGACCTAAAATGAAAGGAACATCTATATTTCCTTGCATGTAAACAATTAGAAAATCACAGGGAATTCAAAATTTTCAACTCGAATAAGCAGGTACTCTACTACTCTCAATGGCGTTAGTACTGATCCATCCGCCAATTTGATAGTAGTGAAGGCTTGCTTGACTACCCTAGTCCTAATTCTGCATACATTTTAAGAGGCATCAAGTTGACACTTGATCCTAAATCACACATACATTTTTTAACACTTGACTACCAATAGAACATGATATGGAAAAACTCCCTGGATCATTCTTTTTGGTAGCCTTCTTATGCAAGTATTTATGTTCTTCGGGAAACTCATGTCTTTCTTCATTGTTGCCTCTTTATCAGCATGCATCGTCTTTGAGTCCTTTGGCTCACAATCAACTTTCATGACACTCCTAACCGGAAAATCTTTCATGAACCCCTTTTTTCTGACTTTCTTCCTCGGGTTTGTCCTGCACTACATAAAACGTACTAGAACTTTCTAAAGGAATTGATTTAGCAAAGATATTATCATGTAAATCAAATTCAGATGAATCGTTAAAAGAAGAAAGTAGTATTTTCTTATCTTTGTCGTCACTGCTTTCTTTGTTTTAATGTTCCACTTTCTCTCTTGCTAACCTCTTCCTCTCTACCCGTTCTTCCTTTGCCAACTTCTTTTTAGCTTCACGATCCTGCAAGCGCTTAGTATGTTCGATGCAGAGTTGCTTATTCCTCTTTTCAGTGGTTGCTAGAGGGAATGAAATGGGAGGTATGTATTCGGGGGCTTCTTTTCTCTTCGGTGGTGCAAA
Organism: Ajuga chamaepitys; assembly: GCA_958295605.1. NCBI lineage: Eukaryota > Viridiplantae > Streptophyta > Magnoliopsida > Lamiales > Lamiaceae > Ajuga > Ajuga chamaepitys. Next base: position 26,992,713 of record OY282496.1, on the reverse strand, counting down.
CTCAGATTTGACAACCTTCTCTTGGTTTTGTTCAGTCCATTTTTTAGCTTCCTTCGGCTTTCAACTCTCTTGTTCAATCTCGACCCTTGAGTATATAGCACTATACTTCTCCCTCAGGTTGATGACAGTGTCACTGGGAAATTGTCCCTCCTTGTGTTGAGCGTCAGCAATCTTTATCAACTGACTTAAGTTGCTGGATATTTCTTTCATATTCTCTCCCAACTATTTGATCTCGGTTCATTCACTAGTCACTTTCTTGTTTAGCTCAATAAATCTTCCATCCATCTTTGTCTGGAGTGAAGCTAATTTTTCATCATACTTTGCACACTGTGACTGTATTATTTCCTTTTGTGTCGGCTTTTGGCCATCATGGATCATACCGTTTGTAACATTAAAACCTGGCGGTGGATTGAGCGAATTTTTTATGCTGCCATAAGAGAAGTTTTGGTTATTTCAGTTAGGTTCTCGGCTAGTTATTCTGGAAGTTATTGAAGTTTCTCTGGTTTAAGAAGTTAACCTCTTCAACATCTTCCTGTCTCGATGACTGATGTGTTGAAGTATCAGTGTGATGTGCTAACGTTAGACTAGTTAGCATACTTACTTGGTTCGTCAGAGCGGTCAACTAAGATGTAAGAGCATCAATCGGCTCATTCTTGAGAGGCTCTACTTCTACAACACTAGCCACTTTTCATAGCTGATTCCTCTTATTCGGCCACTGATAGTTGGTTTTGGCCATTGCATCCAAGACTGAGAATGCATCCTTGACATTCTTTTCTGTAAGGCTACCCCTCGCTACTGCATCTACATGGTTCCATACTGGAGCAAGCAATCTATTGTAGAACTTGCACACTTCTTGCTTCTTTGAAAACCCTTGTTGGGACAACTCCTAATAAGATCCCGAAACCGCTCACATGCTTCGCCAAATTGTTCTTGATCCATCTTCCTAAAAGGATTGATCTTATTCTACAAATCTAACATCTTGCTTGGCAAAAAGTATTTACGCACTTTAGGGCGCTTTTAGTGTCATTTTAGTGTCACTAATGTGCACAATCACATCTATTTAGTGCTTTTGTATTCTCATGGGAAAAATAATGTGTTTGTGGTTTTTATGTGGTAAAACAGGTGCAAAAGGATCAAAAAAGAACATCAACGATCGAGGAGTCGAAGGATCAATCGAGGCAACAAGGGACGGGGCTGAAGGATTGATCTCGGCCGAGACAGTGCACAAATCTCGGCCGAGATGCCTCTCTAGGGAAATCCTGGAATCTTGAGAGACTGAAGATCTCGGTCGAGATGGATATCTCGGCCGAGATACCTCTCTAGAGAAAAGTAAAAAATTCAAGAGAAGAAGATCTCGGCCGAGATGAAACCCAATCTCGGCTGAGATAATCCTAACTCTAAAAAGCCCTAAATTTCCCTTTGTACGTCTCGGCCGAGATGCAACCCAATCTCGGCCGAGATCATCCCTCGGATTGTAATTTGAAAAAGTTCTTTTTCACATCTCGGTCGAGGCACACTTGCATCTCGACCAAGATTCCTTGCCTTGTTTTAAATTTCTGTACGCGATTTTGCCTTAAACTGAAGTAACAACTCTTTCCCTATATATATATCCTCCCTTTCGAAATTAACCTATCTTGGGACATTGAATAACATATTTTCCAGCCTCCATCATCCTCAAGAGCCACATTGGGAAGGAGATTGAAGGCTTTTCATTCCTTCTACCCAAGTTCTTGGTTTCTTCTACAATTTTATCATATCTTACTGTATTTCCTTTTATTTACTGATTGTATTAGGTGTAATGGGTGGCTAGCACCCTTATGTCAGCCCATGATCATTAGTTGAACCTTGGATTGAGAATGTTTATGTAATTTCTACTGTTGTTAATCGTTTGGATTATGTCTTTGGAATTTTCTATGTTATTTGGGATTATTGATTCACACTTATGAATTGAATTGTGGTTTGATCATCCATTTGAATATTTGTTAGTATGTTGCAAGAATTGAGTTTATAATCCGTAATTGTTATGAATTTGATTCCCGGGTAGTAAACAATAGATTCATTTTATTGGGGATAACAAAGATTTCGACCACTAGATCCGAGCTTATGAGTTCTATGTCAAATCTACTCCATTGTCTTAATTCGTAAAGCACTCGACTATTGATTCTTAAAGAGCTTGTTTTTGGATTTGATAAGTTGAGTAGGATTAATTGAGGGGCTTATTTTGATTAATCATACTTAAGAGACAATTAGATTGATAGAGCTTATTATCAATCTTGGAGAAGGAGTTCCATGGCTAACTAGTTAATTAATGACATTAATTACATAAATTGTTTGAAACAAGGAGATACTTGATCAAGGGTTGAATACTTTAATCATACTTTAAAAATCCAAAAATCAATCTATCTATCTTGCTATCTTTTGTTAATTGAATCTTAAGCTTAGTTGATCATATTTAAATAGTTGTTCCTAATAGTTATTGATAGTTTATAGTTTGACGAACAAAATCCCCCACATTTATTTCTTGCGTTGTTTGCTTTTGTTCTTATTTGAATTTTACAATTGCTTGACATATTAAAATAATATTAGACTGCCGTTCCTCTTGGGATCGACCCTTACTTATAGCTCTACTGGTTAGAGTTTTAGGTTAAGGTTTAGTGTGTGTGTATATATATATATATATATTAATTTAATTTGGCACGTCTGACGAAGCGTGACATCAAATTTTGGCGCCGTTGCCGGGGAACGGTGATAAGAATAGTGTTGTTTTATTTGTTCAAGCATTATGTTTAGTTTATTAGTCGTTTACCTATTTTTGTTTATCTAGTAATATGATATTATCTAGTTTTCTTGTTTTTGGATAGGTAGTTAATGTTTTTACGTTCCCAAGGGGAAAAAGGACTTCTATACGAGCCAGAGATAGTTGAACGAGAAAGGTTATTAAGGAGAAGAGCAAGGTTACTTGAAAAGGTCCGATGATCATTTGAAACCTTGAGTATAGAGAGTGAGGAGATTGAATTGGAAGAGATGGTTGGTAAGCAGAATCAGGTAAGAACCATGAAGGAACTTGCCAACACAAGGGTTGCACACGAACCCTTGTGTATTACATTCCCGGAGATAGGGAATGATACCACTTTTGAGCTCAAATCGGGGTTCATTCACCTCCTGCCGCATTCCATGGGCTATCCGGGGAAGACCCGCACAAGCACTTGATGGAATTTCATGTGGAATGCTCGAGCATGAAGCCGACCAGGGTGACTGAAGAACAAATTAAGCTCAGAGCATTTCTCTTCTCATTGAAAGATCTTGCAAGAGACTGGTTGTACTACTTGACCGGGTTCCATTACTACTTGGGATCAAATGGAAACACAGTTTCTAGAAAAGTATTTTCCTACATCTCGAGCCACCAACATCTGAAAAGAAATTAGTAGAGTGAGGCAATGCAGGGGGAAACAGTGTATGAGTATTGGGAAAGATTCAAGAAGCTTGTAGGGAGCTGCCCACCACATCAAATCACTCCACAGTTGTTAATCCAGTATTGGTACGAGGGACTGTGTATAACCAAACGAAACATAATTGATTCAACTAGTGGAGGGGCTCTGGTCGACAAGACCCCAACCGAGACCCGAGCATTGATCTCCAAGATGGCCGCCAACACTCAACAGTTCGGTTGTAGAGAGCCTGTGAGGCGAGTCAAAGATGTTATCGATTCAAGTGTTGAAGAAAGATTGGACCAGCTCACCGATCTAGTGAAGAAAGTGATTTCGGGGAGCACTCCTACCCCAAAACCTTGAAGAATCTGTCAAATAACCGAGCACACCACTGATACCTGTCCTGTTCTTGGAGAAGAAATGGAGGCTCATGCCAATGCAGTTCATAATTTTAATCCTAACCAGTCTGGTAGGAAGTATGATCCCTATTCGCAGTCGTACAATTCGGGGTGGAGAGATCATCCCAATTTCAAATATGGGAATCAGGGTCCAAATATGCATCAACAGGGTGATCAAGGTGGACACAATCGACCCCCCTACCATAGGGGGATGTTCCAACAAGGACAACCCACTGAGCCAGTACCCTCTGATCCATCCCTTTCCGACATAGTCAACATCATAGCAACCAGTATGCTTCAACTGCAGAAGAAATCAAGTTCGAAGTTCCAGAGTATTGAAAATCAAGTCAGTCAAATAGCATCAGCGGTATCCCGTCTGGAGAGTGCTCAAAGTGGAAAGCTACCGGCACAACCCAGATAAACCCCCGGAATGTCAATGCAATCACCTTAAGGAGTGGGGTGATGCTTGGAGAGCCTAAAAAGCCCGGGCATCATTCCAATGGGGAGAGGAGAATCGGAAGTGAAGAGGAAAATGCTGAGATAGAAATCTCGACAGAGATACATCAAGATCTCGGCCGAGATGGCTCACTTCGCCTAGAGAAGGAAATTCCCTGTCCAACAATCTCGGCCGAGAATGAAGTGAATCTCGGCCGAGATCAAGCAATCCTACATGAAGGAGAAAAACGCTGCACACTTGTCTCGGCCGGGACATAACCAAATCTCGGCCGAGACGTCCAGGAGCCACATGTCAATTCTTCAACTCCACCACTGCCATTCCCTAGCCAAATCAAGAAGGTCCCGGTAAAAATAAGGATAAAGAAATGCTGGAAATGTTCAGAAAAGTGGAGATAAATGTCCCGCTAATAGATGCAGTGAAGCAAATTCCCAGATATGCGAAATTTTTGAAAGACCTCTGCACCAACAAGAGGAAGCTTAAAGGGAATGAAAAAGTGATCATGGGAGAGAATGTGTAGATATCAGTTCAATATCATCAAGTGTTTATGGTATGAAGTAGAGGTTTTGAGGATTCCAGAACAGGGTTCAAAGTGCAAGGAACCGGATCAGAGAACCGGATTTAACCGAGATCAGAAGTGGAGTTAAAAGAAGAACCGTGCTTAAGGTAGTTATAACCATCGTTCACAACGGTTTTAGTCTGTTGCATGAGAAACCGTTGTGAAAGCCCCGCTGCAGCAGTTTTGAATATCCTGAGTCAAAGTGGTTACAACTTCCTCAACTTCAAGATTCGAGCTCCAGCATTTATATACACTGTAAACACTTGTAGTTGCGAACTAATAGACGTAATTTTCCCTCTCTAAACATTACTCAATCAAAAGAATTAGATCTCTAGCGTTTTCTGCTCAAATCAAGCTGTGATTTGGGGTTTTACTGGATTTCTAGATAATTCTTGTAATTGGTTAATTAGTGGAATGAATTGAGGTGCATAGAACCTCTGTGGATGTAAATCACCTTTTATCGAACCATGTAAAAGCCTTGTGTTCATCATTTTCATTTCTGTTCTTTGTTCGGTTGTTGATTGGCCGATTTCTTGGTTGTGTTTCATTCAAATTCTATTGTGTGTTGTCTTGTGAGAGGTTGAGCTAATCCTAATAATTGGCGCCGTCTGTCGGAAGCATTCTCACGCAACCAAAAGATAAAGATGTCAGGAATGAAGATGGATTTGGATAAATTCTCAGGGAAGAATGACTTCTACCTATGGAAGATCAAGATGAAGGCCATCCTGGTGCAAAACGGGTTGGTGAGTGCTCTCAAACCTGAAAGTGACTGGGTGGAGACTGAGAAGCCCTAATATGCAGAAATAGACCAAAAGGCTTTGAGTTTAATCATCTTGTGTCTTGGTGATAAGCCATTGAGGGAAGTTTCGAGGTGCAAGAATGCCATTGAGGCCTGGACCAAACTGGAGGACCTTTATCAGTCCAAGTCAGTATCAAATCAGCTTTTCCTCAGGCAGAGATTGCTGGCTTTCAAAATGGTGGAGGAAAAAGACATTTCTGATCAATTAGATGAGTTTACGAAACTCTTTGATGAGCTGGAAGATCTTGGGGTAACTATGGAGGATAATGACAGGGCCTTGATGGTATTAAATGCTCTACCCAGATCTATGGAAGGATTCAAAGATACTTTGATGTTTGGGGGACAAGATAAACTGAGTTATGACTCAATCATCACTGCCTTGAAGACCAAATGTCTACGGAATCAAGGATACAAGAAGGCAACTCAATTTGGTGAAGGACTAAATGTTAAGTTCAAAAGAAACTACCAAAAGAAGAAGGGCCAAACCTCAAAGAATCCCAAAATTGGCAACACTGCTCCAAAGAAATCTAAAGAATAGGTAGAAAACAGAAAATGCTTCAAGTGCAAAAAAATTGGGCATCTAAAGAAAGATTGCCCACAGAAGATGAAGAAGAAAGAAGGTCAGGGTGTTGAAGCTGCTACAGTTGAGCATGAAGAGGAAATACCAGAGGTCTTGAATGTTACTGAATCAAAAATGGAGATAGAGTGGGTATTGGATAGTGGTTGCTCTTTCCATATGTGTCCCCATGAAGAATGGTTTCAAACTCTTAAGAAATAAAATGGTGGGTGTGTACTGCTGGGAAATGACCAATCCTGCAGAGTTCAAGGCACTGGATCAGTAAGCATCAATATGTTTGGTGGAGTCACAAGAAAAATTACTAATGTGAGGTATGTGCCTAGACTTAAAAGAAACCTAATCTCCCTAGGATCTCTTATTGCTACTGGGTGTGAATTTAAGTCTGTTGATGGTCAATTACACATAACCAAAGAGAATAAACTGGTAATCAAAGGAAGACAACACAATGGCTTGTTTATCTTGATAGGAAAACCAGTGGTTGGGAATGTGGGAAATATTCTGGGTAAGGATGAATTAATACTGTGGCATAAGAGGTTAGGACACATTGGGGAAAAGGGATTAAAAGAGCTATCCAAAAGAGGCATAATAGGAGAGGTTGGAAACCAGACACTTGAATTCTGTGACAAATGTGCATTAGGCAAATCACAGAAATTGCCTTTTGCTAAGGGGATTCACATTACTCAAGAACCTCTAGATTATGTTCACTCTAACATTTGGGGACCATCCAGAACTGAAACTCATGGAGGAGGAAGATACTTCATGTCTGTTATTGATGATTTCAGTAGGAAAGTGTGGGTGTTTATCTTAAGAAACAAGAGTGATGCCTTCACTAAATTCAAGACATGGTTACTTCAGATGGAAACATCAATGGGAAAGAAACGCAAACATTTGAGTATTGACAATGGCTTAGAGTATCTATCTACTAAGTTTACAACTTTCTGTAATGAAAAAGGAATTAATAGACATAGCACAGTTCCCATGAATCCACAACAGAATGGAGTGGTAGAAAGATTCAACAGAACTGTTCTTTAGAGAGTAAGGTGTATGTTAATTGATGCTGAACAGCCAAAGGTGTTCTAGGGAGAAGCAATCAATACAGCATGTTACTTAATAAACAGATCACCTTCATCATCTCTAGGGTTCAAAACACCAGAAGAAGTATGGAGTGGAAGAGTTCCAAATTATTCAGGTCTAAAGGTGTTTGGATGCTTGGCATATGCTCACATGAAATTAGACAAACTTGATCCTAGAGCATACAAGTGTGTGTTTCTGGGATATCCAGAGGGAATAAAGGGTTACAGGTTATGGTGCTTGGAACCTGGAAATCAGAAACTAATGATAAGCAGAGATGTGAAGTTCAATGAATCAATTATGGGATATCATTTCTTTGGAAATCAAGAAGAACATGATGGAAGTACTGAATCAGAAAGGTTATCAGTTCAGGTGGAGACTCAGATGGATCATGGACAACAAAGAGGTGAAAACTTGACTGAACACTCAAGTGACAGTTCTTCAGAAGAAGAGGATATGCCACCCAGAAATACAAACCTGAGAGACTACAACATTGCCAGATACAGACCAAGGAGGCAAATTCAGAGACCAGACTTCTATGGACAGGCTGGAAGTGTACATTATGCACTCAGTATTGCTGAAGACATAAAACATCATGAACCACAGAATTTCAAAGAAGCTGTCAGTGGTGATGAAAGTGAATACTGGGTTAGTGCAATGATGAAAGAAATGGAATCTTTGGAAAGGAATGGCACCTGGAAACTGGTGGATAAACCGAAGGGGCAGAAGTTGGTAAGTTCCAAATGGATATACAAGAAGAAGTTTGAAGCTGGAGACTCAGATAGGATAAGGTATAAAGCAAGGTTGGTGGCAAGGGGTTTTACTCTGAGAAAGGGTATTGATTTCAATGAGGTTTTCTCTCCTGTGGTGAAACATTGCTCTATCAGACTACTTTTATCAAAAGTAACACAAGAGGATATGGAGTTACAGCAGCTAGATGTCAAAACAACATTTTTACATGGAGACTTAGTTGAGAACATATATATGAAACACCCTAAGGGGTTTGTGATTCCTGGAAATGAAGAAAAAGTATGTTTTCTCAAGAAATCATTATATGGATTGAAACAAAGTCCAAGGTAGTGGAATAAGAAGTTCAATGAGTTTATGTTAAAAGATGGTTTTGTCAGAAGTCTGTATGATAGTTGTGTATACTTTGATAAGAGTACAAGTGTTGATCCTGTATACCTGTTTCTGTATGTAGATGACATGCTTATTGCAAGCAAGAGTAAACATAAAATACATCAGCTAAAGAAGAAGTTGAGTTCTGAGTTTGACATGAAAGACTTAGGGGATGCAAAGAAGATTCTGGGAATGAGTATAATCAGAGATAGAGCTGCTGGAAGTCTATGGTTGTCTCAGAGGCATTATCTTCAGAAAGTGGTGGAGAGGTTTCAGATGCATGAGGCTAAAACATTGAGTATTCCAGTAAGTCAACAACTCAGATTATCAAAGGAACAGAGTCCTAAGACAGCAGAAGAAGTGAGATACATGAGAAATGTGCCTTATGCAAGTGGAGTTGGAAGTTTAATGTATGGTATGATATGCAGCAGACCAAACTTAGCTTATTGTGTTTCTTTGGTTAGTAGGTATATGTCAAATCCAGGGAAAGTTCACTAGGAGGCTTTGAAGCAAGTGTTGAGGTATCTAAAAGGGACAGTCAATCTGGGTTTGAAGTTTCAGAAACTAGCAAACAAGTCTATTCCATTGGAAGGATTTGCAGATGCTGATTTTGTTGGTAATATTGACACCAGGAGGTCAATCACAGGATATGTGTTCACCTTATATGGTACTACAGTGAGCTGGAGAAGTGTACAGCAATCTGTAATAGCTTTATCAACTACAGAAGCTGAGTACATAGCTCTGAAGAAGGCTAATAAGGAAGCTGTGTGGTTAAAAGGAATTCTGAAGGATCTGGGGATAAAGCAGGAATGTGTGACTATATATTGTGATAATCAGAGTGCACTACATCTGGTAAAACATCAAGCTTTCCATGAAAGATCCAAGCATATAGATGTTAGGTTGCATTTTGCAAGGGATGTGATTGATGCAGGGTCAGTAGAGGTTAAGAAAGTTCACACGAGTGACAATGCTGCTGATTTCTTAACCAAAGCAGTGCCTGGGAGCAAGGTAGTTCATTGCTCAAGCCTGATTATGCTTGAACGATGTAATTGAAAGATAAAGAACATAGCAGGTTTGAGGTAGTGACATACACTTGAATTCATTGAGGTGGAGATTTGTAGATATCAGTTCAATATCATCAAGTGTTTATGGTATGAAGTAGAGGTTTTGAGGATTCCAGAACCGGGTTCGAAGTGCAAGGAACCGGATCAGAGAACCAAATTTTAACCGAGATCAGAAGTGGAGTTAAAAGAAGAACCGGGCTTAAAGTAGTTATAACCGTCATTCACAATGGTTTTAGTCTGTTGCATGAGAAACCGTTGTGAAAGCCCCGCTGCAGCAGTTTTGAATATCCTGAGTCAAAGTGGTTACAACTTCCTCAACTTCCAGATTCGAGCTCCAGCACTTATATACATTGTAAACACTTGTAGTAGTTGCGAACTAGTAGACATAATTTTCCCTCTGTAAACATTACTCAATCAAGAGAATTAGATCTCTAGGGTTTTCTGCTCAAATCAAGCTGTGATTTGGGGTTTGACTGGATTTCTAGATAATTATTGTAATTGGTTGATTAGTGGAGTGAATTGAGGTTCATAGAACCTCCGTGGATGTAGATCACCTTTGATCGAACCATGTAAAAGCCTTGTGTTCATCATTTTCATTTATGTTCTTTGTTCGATTGTTGATTGGCCGATTTCTTGGTTGTGTTTCATTCAAATTCTGTTGTGTGTTGTCTTGTGAGAGGTTGAGCTAATCCTAACAGAATGTATCCACCATCTTCCAAAAGAGACTCCCACCAAAGTGTAAAGACCCTGGAATGTTCGTGATTCCGTGCAAAATAGGTAACTGTCGAATTGAAGGTGCAATGCTCGACTTAGGAGCTTCGATTAATGTTATACCACGTTAAATTTTTCATTCTTTAAATTTGGGTCCACTTAAGGAAACAAGGGTCGTCATTCAACTAGCCGACTGAAGCACTTCGTATCCCGATGGGGTAATCGAGGATGTGCTAGTTGAAGTTGATGAACTCGTGTTTCCCGCTGATTTCTATGTGATGGACATGCAAGGCGATCCATCAACGTCCACACCAATCTTATTGGGAAGACCATTTCTAAATACTTTCCAAACCAAGATCGATGTCCGTGACGGCACCCTCACGATGGAATTTGATGGTCGAATTGTCAATTTCAATATATTTGATGCAATGCGTTTTCCGGAGGATGTTCATTCTGTATTTTCTATTGATGTTATTGACCCTCTCGTGGAAGAGTTGTTTATGTTGTCATGTAGGGACCCAATGGAAGTTGCACTTACTACTCAGTTGGAGAAGGGAAAAGAGGAGGTTTGGGAGACCAATGAGGCATTGGTGGAAACAGTGCCACAAATGGGTGCACCAAAGTCATTCCTACAGAAATATGAATAGAAGTTCATTTCCCTCCCGGAATCACAGAAAAAGCTCTACCTTCTACAATCAAAGGACCTGTTCTTGAGCTTAAGGCCCTTCCTTCTCACCTCAAGTATGCGTACCTTGGGGAGAACAAGACATTACCCATGATCATTTCTTCGAATTTAACTCACAGTCAAGAGCAGGCATTGATTGAGGTTCTCAAGCAGAACAAGGAGGCAAAAGGATGGACCATTACCGACATCAAGGGAATAAGTCCATCCTTATGCCTGCACCGCATACTTCTCGAAGATTCTGCGAAGCCAAGTAGAGAACCACATCGAAGGCTCAATCCTCCCATGATGAAAGTATTCAAGAAAGAAGTCATCAAACTATTGGATGTGGGAATCATCTACCCCATATCCGATAGCTGATTTGTGAGCCCGACTCAGGTGGTCCCAAAGAAATCTGGTATAACAGTCATAAAGGGAAAAGATGGGGAGATGATGCCTACACGACTACAGACCGGCTGGCGAGTCTGTATCGACTACAGACAGCTGAATACTATGACAAGGAAAGACCATTTCCCACTACCCTTCATTGACCAAATGCTAGAGAGATTGGCCGGCCATCCCTTTTATTGCTTCTTGGATGGTTTTTTCGGCTACTTCCAAGTTCCGATTGCTCCAGAGGATCAGGAAAAGACAACCTTCACATGCCCCTTTGGCACATTTGCTTGGAGACGCATGCCATTCGGGCTTTGCAACGCACCTGCCACCTTCCAAAGGTGTATGGTAAGTATCTTCTCCGAATTTATTGGGCATTTCATTGAAGTTTTCATGGATGACTTTAGTGTTTATGGAAAATCATTCGAAATTGCCTTGAGAATCTTGTGAAAATCCTTAAAAGATGCATTGATAAAAATATCTTGTTGAATTGGGAAAAATGCCATTTCATGGTAGAACAAGGAATTTTACTAGGACATTTGATTTCTGAGAAAGGCATTGAAGTGGATAAAGCTAAGGTTAAAATAATTGCCTCTTTGCCTTACCCCGCAAATGTGCGGGAAGTTTGTTCGTTTCTTGGCCATGCAGGTTTTTATCGCAGGTCCATAAAGGATTTATCCAAGATTACTTCTCCCTTATGTCGTCTATCGCAGAAAGACGTTGATTTTGAAATGAATGAAGAATGCAAGATTGCGTTTGATGTGCTTAAGGAAAGTCTTGTCACCCCTCCCATCATCCAACCACCCGACTAGAAGCTTTCCTTCGAACTAATGTCTGATGCCAGTGATCAAGCAGCGGGTGCAATCCTAGGGCAAAGAATAGGAAAGGTGGCACATGTAATTTACTATGCTTCACGGACACTGAATCCAGCCCAGGCCAACTATACCACTACTGAGAAGGAACTCCTCGATGTTGTTTTTGCACTCGAGAAATTCAGATCCTATCTAGTTGGGACAAAAATCATCGTGTTCACTGATCATGCTGCTCTCAGGTTCCTTATGGCAAAGAAGGAAGCCAAACCCAGACTGATACGTGGGATCTTGCTGTTACAAGAGTTTGATTTTGATATAAGGGATAAAAATGGTGCTGATAATTCTGTAGCAGATCACTTGAGCAGACTAACCCAAGAGGGGTTATTCATGGCATCAGATTCGGGTGTCCCATGGTATGCCAACTTGGCAAATTATTTGGTGAGAGGACTATACCACGATAGCATGAACAAGGCCCAAAGAGATAGATTGAAAAGTGAGGCGAAACATTACTTTTGGGATGATCCGTATTTATGGAAACATGGTTCAGACCAAGTCATACGAAGGTGCATTCCCAAAACAGAAGTCTCATCAATACATGCTTTTTGTCACTCCTATGCATGTGGGGGACACTTTGGTCCCAAGAGGACAGTGCATAAAGTTCTCGAGAGCAGGTTCTTTTGGCCAACCTTGTTTAAGGATGCTTACACTTTTTGTAAATCATGTGACAGCTGCCAAAGGACAGGGAACATCTCACAGAGGAATCAAATGCCCCAACAACCAATAATGGTGTGTGAAATTTTCGACGTTTGGGGAATGGATTTCATGGGCCTGTTTCCATCTTCTCATGGGAATCTATATATCTTGTTGGCCGTGGACCATGTGTCCAAATGGGAGGAAGCAAAGGCTACTCGTACGAACGATTCAAAGGTTGTTGCGGACTTCGTCAAGTCTAACATATTTACAAGATTTGGGATCCCGAGAGCCATCATAAGTGATAGGGGTATGCATTTTTGCAACCAGACCATTGAAGCACTATTCAAGAAATATTCAGTTTTGCATAAAGTGTCTACTCCCTATCATCTACAAACAAATGGGCTACCTGAGACTTCAAATCGAGAGATCAAATCGGTGCGCCTAGAGAAGACCATCCAACCTAACCAGAAAGATTGGAGTTTGAGGCTTGATGATGCCTTATGGGCATATAGGACCGCCTACAAAACACCTATAGGCATGTCCCCATATCGCCTTGTATATGGCAAATCGTGTCACCTTCCGCTTGAACTCAAACACAAAGCCTATTGGGCCATCCGGAGATGTAACATGAGTGTTGATGAGGCGGGTGTGCACCGAAAACTTCAACTCCAAGAGCTGGAAGAGATTCGGAATGAAGCCTTCGAGAACGTGTTGATATATAAAGAGAAGACCAAAGCCTTCCATGATGCAAGGATATCCCGAAAAACTTTTGTGGTTGGAGAGAAGGTACTTATGTATCACTCGCGGTTGAAATTGTTTCCCAGAAAGCTTCGATCAAGGTGGATTGGACCATTCATTGTCAAGAAGATATATCCACATGGGGCCATTGAGATAGAAAGTGGCAAAATGGGCAAGATTTTCAAAGTGAATGGACAATTGCTCAAGCCGTATCTCAAAGGCTGTCAAGATAGCTCGTTTGAAGAGGAACAAGTAGAAGACCCACCATCAAACTGAGGCACCCCGGTGGTATCTTTAAATTTTTGCATTTTTAAATTCATAGTTAGATGCTCAATAAATGTCTTGTGGCATATTTGATGTTTTTGTTTAGAACTGTGCAGGTATCAATCAGAATAATCAAAAGATAGCATGGAATGGGGGTGAAGGAGACCAAAAGGAAGGAAAAATTCGCTGGAGACGTTACAAAGGTAAAAAAAGGTAAAATGCTGGAAAAGTATCTCGGCCGAGACACCAAATCATCTCGACCGAGATCAACTTATCTAGAATGGGGGCAAAATTGCTGGGAAGCAATCTCGGCCGAGACACATACGCATCTCGGCCGAGATCCTTTGTTGATCCAACCAAGCCTGTGAGCCTTTGTTTATCTTTTGATTGATTTATGAGCATTACTGTTAGTATTTTGATTTGGTATTTTGCACATTTAGGAACAATGATTTTGTTTAATTTGTTTTTAGTAGAATGGGGTTGGTAAATATTGAATAATTTGGTTAATTTCGATGAGCACCGACTTGTACTCCTATTTTTCCACAAAATTAGTTTTCAACTAAGTTTGGGGAGGGGTTGGGATTCGTACAAGTTGGCAGCTCAAGAAAGCGATTGGATTAGTTTAGGAAGGGAAATTGTGGCGTTGATTAATGATGAATTTTTTTTTTTCGACAAATATTTTTGGAAAGAAGCACATGGTAGAGCATGATAGGCTTTTTGAAACAAAATTGAACATACACTCAAAACTTTGATTAACTTTGCAACCAAGTGAGTCTTTGAGCCTAATGCATACTCCCATTTTTGGAGTAAAATCAAATTTTCTTTCGGTGCGAAAATTCTTTGAATGTATGCAATTTCCTCTAGAACTTTCCCTAATTCTTTACCTTTGAATAAGTCGGTATGTGCGGTGACAATGAAAATGATTTTAGGCATTTCTTGATTTAAGCCCTTTTCAAAAGCTGAAAACAATTCCTTTTGACAAAAAAATGTACAAATTGCCCTTAGTTAGCCCTTTGAACTTAAGCCTTTTTGTTTGATACCCAACACTACAAGCAAATTTACCTTTCATTTAGCCTTTGAAACCCAAATGGACTATTGAGTATGAGGGAGGCGGTTGGAAGGTAGTTAGTTTAGAAATTGGGATTGAATTTGGGTAAACTAGTGGAAAAACGAAGAAGGGTGAAAGGAAAACGTGAAATAGGCTAGAATCGAGAACATTAACTTCTCCATAATTTCTAATTAGTTTTCGAAAAAAAAAAACCGAGCAAAGTCGGAAAAACCAGAAAAACCAAAGAAAGAGGAAGTGTATATACCAAAATTTTTTTTTAGTATTTCCTTTTAGAAGTGAAGAGGTTAGTGAAAATCACATCATTTTGTGATTACAATCCCTTGTTTAGAAGAGTCTTAAGAAACATATTTGTTGAGAGGATTGATAAATATGGGAGATGTAGGCAGTTATAAGGTGAAGAAGTCGAATCTTAAGTTCGACTCTATTGGGAATTGAAAGAGTGAGGTTGAGTGATCATTGTTTGAAGGGTAGATGGGTAGTACACGACTCATTTAGTCCATTTTATAGTCACTTTTACCTAATTTTGTCCCACCTTACCCCTAGCCAACATTACAACCCATATAAAGACCTAACTAATTTATTGTCACGCATGTCAAGTACAATTTCAGGTTTAGATGATTGGCAAGCCTATGGTAGGCGTTGTATGCATTTCAATGTGAGTGTAAACACGTCCTTCTTAATGCACTCGAGAGAGAGATATACACTCACCCGGTGAGGATCTTAAGTTAAGAGTGTTATGTCTTGAGAGTAGTGGATCTAGTCTATCACATATGCTCACTATTATCATGATCGCGTCATCTTTTTCATGAAAACTCTCTAAAATCAAATGCCACTAAACTCTGCACTAAACACGTGTCCTTTTGTCTTTCCCTTTATTGTTCGGGATGAACAAGTTCTAAGTTTGGGGAGATTTGGTACACGTGTTCTGTGCACGCACTTTAGGGCGCTTTTAGTGTCATTTTAGTATCAATAATATGCACAATCACGTGTATTTAGTGCTTTTGTATTCTCATGGGAAAAATAATGTGTCTGCGGTGTTTATGTGTTAAAACAGGTGCAAAAGGATGAAAAAAGAACATCAAACGATCACGGAGTCGAAGGATCAGTCGAGCCAACAAGGGACAGGGCTGAAGGATTGATCTCGGCCGAGACAGTGCACAAATCTCGGCCGAGATACCTCTCTAGGAAAATCCTGGAATCTTGAGAGACTGAAGATCTCGGCTGAGACGGATATTGCATCTCGGTCAAGATACCTCTCCAGGGAAAAGTAAAAAATTCAAAAGAAGATGATCTCGACCGAGATGAAACCCAATCACGGCCGAGATAATCCTAACCCTAAAAAGCCCTAAATTTCCCTTTGTATGTCTCCGACCAAGATGCAACCCAATCTCGGCCGAGATCATCCCTCGATTTGCAATTTGAAAAAGCCCTTTTTCACGTCTCAGATGAGACACACTTGCATCTCGGTCGAGATTCCTTGCCCTATTTTAAATTTCTAAACACGATTTTGCCTTAATCTGAAGTAACAACTCTTTCTCTATATATATATCCTCCCTATCAAAATTAACCTATCTTGGGACATTGAATAACATATTTTCCAGCCTCCATCACCCTCAAGAGCTACATTGGGAAGTAGATTGAAGGCTTTTCATTCCTTCTACCCAAGTTCTTGGTTTCTTCTACAATTTTATCATGTCTTATTGTATTTCATTTGATTTACTGATTGTATTAGGTGTAATGGGTGGCTAGAACCCTTATTTCAGCCCTAGATCATTAGTTGAACCTTGAATTGAGAATGTTTATGTAATTTCTACTGTTGTTAATCGATTGGATTATGTCTTTGGAATTTTCTATGTTATTTGGGATTATTGATTCACACTTATGAATTGAATTTTGGTTTGATCATCTATTTGAATATTTGTTAGTATGTTGCAAGAATTGAGTTTATAATCCGTAATTGTTATGAATTCGATTCCCGGGTAGTAAACAATAGATTCATTTTATTGGGGATAACATAGATTTCGACCACTAGATGCGAGCTTATGAGTTCTATGTCAAATCTACTCCATTGTCTTAATTCGTAAAGCACTCAACTATTTATTCTTAAAGAGCTTGTTTTAGGATTTGATAAATTGAGTAGGATTAATTGAAGGGCTTATTTTGATTAATCATACTTAAGAGACAATTAGATTGATAGAGCTTATTATCAATCTTGGAGTAGGAGTTTCATGGCTAACTAGTTAATTAATGACATTAATTACATAAATTGTTTGAAACAAGGAGATACATGATCAAGGGTTGAATACTTTAATCATACTTTAAAAATCCAAAAATCAATCTATCTATCTTGCTATCTTTTGTTAATTGAATCTTAAGCTTAGTTGATCATATTTAAATAGTTGTTCCTAATAGTTATTGATAGTTTATAGTTTGACAAACAAAATCCCCCACCTTTATTGCTTTCGTTGTTTGCTTTTGTTCTTATTTGAATTTTCCAATTGCTTGACATATTAAAACAATATTAGACTGTCGTTCTTCGTGGGATCGACCCTTACTTATCGCTCTACTGGTTAGAGATTTAGGTTAAGGTTTAGTGTGTGTGTGTGTGTGTGTGTGTGTGTATATATATATACACTAATTTAATTTGGCACGTCTGACGAAGCGTGACACCATCTTCCCATTCTGTTACATCATCTAGCGAGTTAAACCACTGAAGTGCTTTGTCCTTCAATGAGAACGGGAACAACCTCATTTTTACTTGCTCGTGTGGCATATGATTTATCTTGATCGTTTCAGCCAACCTGTGGAACTTATTCAGATGCACATTCGTGTCCTCTAGTGCGCTCCCATCAAACTGATTCTTCTGAACAATGTTTATCAGAGCGGGCTTCAACTCGAAGCTATTGGCATTCAGTAGCGATGGTTGCACTCCTCCAAACTTTAATTTGGCATAGGGGGAAGACAATCACTTATGGGTGTGATGTCCTCATCTGCATCATCTTGCATGACCTGAGCACGTCTCTGCTGCTGTGGTGTAGGTTGCTATTGTTGCAGATTCGTTACTCTATCATCCAAATGGGCTAAGGCGCCCAATATTCGATTCAGTACTCCTCTTGGTTCGGATTCTGTGGAATATTGTCCATCTCGACTGTGGGATTTCTTCTTGTTCGGTGTCGGCGGGCAGTTGTCTCAATATCAGGGTCGAAAGGAACAAAATGCTCTTTTCCTTTTGACCTAGTTTGCATGCGAAACCCGAGAACACCACCAAAAAGAAATACCACGTAATACAAAAATTAAATAAATAAATAAAAACAAAAAATAAATTACAAAATAGAAATTGCAGAAAATAAAATCTAATCTAGTATCCTCATATTACTCAAGATAAAAACTAAGATGCTATACCTATTCCTCGGCAATGGCACCAAAAACTTGACAGACTCTAATTCTAACCCGAAAATGTCGCAAGTGTACCGGTGTAGATGTGTATAGGGAAAGTCAAGGTCGATCACAGAGAACAGGTTAACGTAGTTCAATACCCTAATTATTTAGGATAATTCTAACTAGACACTAGAATTGGTGAATGATTTTATTAAACTAAATTAAATTAATTAATAAAACTGATTCTAATCAACGAGAATGTATCCTAGGATTTTGATTTCAGGAATTACGCTAATGATGATTAATTTCTAATTTATAAACTTTTAAACCAGTTAATTATCTATTAGGCGGTATTTAATTAACCTAACCCTTCTCTCGAAGCGACTAAATCGTAGATTGATTAAGATATTTACTCTCTCGAGTCAATTAATCCTAACAACTCCTAACATCCCCTTAACATTTGCCTACACGATCATAGACAATCGTGCTATGTGTTATTGTCTATTAACAATTTCCTTCTCTCGAAGCGGAATCATTAAACAAGTAAATTAAACCTAATTAGCCAGATTAAATTAATTTATAATGATTAAACCAAACACATAGTAGATAATGAAAACTGGAGTCGATAAATTAAATAATTAAATCAACATTGTTATAAAACCCTACTTTCTAATCCTAGGACACGAGTAGTTTAGCTACTTATGTCTACTAACAACTCAAAACAAGAGTTCAAATAAAACATTGTCAAGAACTTGAAAATAAACAAAGAATAATTAAACACGAGTCTTATGTCTTTTTATAGGCTTCGGGACGAGTCCTCGGGTTTCTAGGCTTCGCTTCCTATTCGAATTAGGAATCTTTTCAAAATGCAGCCTTTTATCGCAACCGCACAACGCATCCTTCGTGGTCATGTTGCTTATTACTAAAAACTGCTTGAAAACGAACTCTTTGATCGCGGTCGCGAGCTTGCTCTTCGGAGTCACGATGCTTCAGTTTCAGACTGGTTCTAGACCGGTTCAAGCTGGTTTTTTATTTCCTTTGACTTGTTTCTTCGTCCAATAGTCGTAAAATATGACTTTTGATCCTAAAATGCTCAAAATACCTTAAAAACAAGTCAAACACGTTAAATGGTCCAAATCTACACAACTCTCAACCAAATATGTATGTAAATGCTATCAAATACAATCCTAAATCAACATAAATACATGCATAATTAACATGTATCAAAACATCTAAAATAATTGAGGTAGTTTACTAAATCAAATTAATCATCTTTGACGATGTTTGATTTGACAGCCATATGATATATATATATATATATATATATATATATATATATATATATATAGAAAATAAGATACTCTATTTCAAATATTATATTATTTGTTCATTGATTATTTGGGTAATAAGATTTCAGTGTTTATCGTGGGTTACACAGTAAATATAGTATTGGTTCGGAATACAATTAAAAATCATTCAAATAATTATCTTTTAAAAATTAGTTTACTCAATTATTTCATTAAAACAACATCTAATCAATTTGTTTAATCTGACATGAATTGTCTCAAGTTTTCTTCATTTATTACATTGAGAGAAAAATCAATGTATATAAAATTGAACACATACTTTATCCAATTAAAAGCAATAATTAATATTTTATTTATAATCAGCGTATTAAATTATTAAATTGACAATGTTTATTTGTTATAACAATTATTTTTGTTGATAAATCAAATTATGACTATTGCTCGTATATATAACTTTATATATGATAATTAATCTTAAATTTTTTTATTACTTTTTTATATTTTACATGTAGTAATGTTATTTTTCTATAAATAATTACACTTTGCATCCTAAATTATATAATATTATACAAGTTGCAACTAAAGTTCTTCTAAATAAGCAAACTTACCCAACTTGATTATTTTTTTTTTCACATTAACCAATCTCAATTATGTCTCTTTTTTTCAGATTTTGCAACCTAAACATTTTTTTTCACATTAACCAATGTGTATCTTTAAATAAATCTACTAGTTACAATACAAATGTATAATTTAATTGAAACTTTTTAACATATATATGAAAATATTAATAAATATCAAAGAACTCATATGTTTTATTTTATTATTGAAACTAATGAATAACTTTTGAAATATATTTTGTTATTTTGTTATTCTTTGTACATCTAAAATACCAAGTAAAGTATTAAAACATGCAAATAATTTTTTTTTTTAAAGTAAATAGTTATAGTTAGAATTTAAAACTTTATTTAGATAAATTAAAATATTTAAAGTAAAATAAAAAAATAAAAAAAAAACAAATTTCATTATAACATTATTCAGTTTATTTAATTTAATAATTTGAGTTTATATTTAAATATTCATGTTTGTTTTAACGTTCATAATTATTTAAGCTATTGTGCATATAGGTGAAGAATGATACATACACACTAAATATGTGTTTGAAATTTTAAACATAAGAAATGATCAATATATATATATATATATATATATATATATATATATAGGAATAATTACAAAATGGCCGCCGAACTATTAGCACTTTTTCACTTCGGCATATAAACTATTAACAGTGACTAAACCGCCGCCAACCTATTTAAATATTACTATTCGAAAGTTGCCGCCCAGAATACCGCCCAAATTCATTGCACACCCGGTTTCGGAAAACCACCTTTTGGGACAGAATTTGGGCGGTATTCTGGCCGGCAGCTTTCGAGTAGTAATATTCAAATAGGTTGGCGGCGGTTTAGTCACTGTTAATAGTTTATATGCCGAAGTGAAAAAGTGCTAATAGTTCGGCGACCATTTTGTAATTATCCCATATATCTATGGGTCCTTCTACTATACAACCATTGTATTGATACAACTTATAATAATAACCATTAGATCATGTCTTTTTAATCTTGGCTATTAAATATAGTAACTTGCTACTTGTTAAACCATTAACAAAAACACTTTCCCTTTCTTCTTTTTGTTCTCATTCTTCTTGATTTGACTCTTATTTATTTTTACTGAAAAACTTTAGATTAATTAGAGCCTTAATATAACAATCTACATACAAATATACATATGATGAAATACTAATGAATAAAATGGACGTAGGATCTATGTCAAAATAGAAAATCAATTAAAATTTTAACTCAAAAATAGATGCCAAATCCGACAACCTTTTTATTGACTTTTTACCATCAATAATTTTACGACATATGTATAGTTAATTCCTAATCCATTCTTAACACATAATATATCATAGTATTTTGTTTTTTTTTTTTTTTTTTTTTTTTGCGAGATCTTTAATTTCATACCAATATTATACATTACACTAGGAATTTCTTAATCCTAAATAACAATGTTGTTATAATCGAACCGGAGATAAAACAGATATCACCATCGATTGGCGGTACAATCGATGGGAGTGATTGGATCGGTGGTCTAACTCAAAAATTAGAAGTCAATATTTTTTTTTTCCTTTTTAAAGTAATTATACACATTACCATCCACAAAGAATAAATATTTGAATAGAAAAATATTTAATTAAATTTCAAATAATTAAAGATAATTATAACCTAATATGCTACTTAAGAACATGTATTTCTTTAATATTTTTTTATTGATTTACAGTATATATATATATATATATATATATATATATATATATATATATATAAAATTCAATATCTCTTTCCAAATTAACATGACAAATATGGTAAATATGATTAACTTATTTAAATTCTATAAAATTATAATGAAAGTAAAGAGGAAATTTATAAGTGAAATAAGCACAAAAGTATTAGAAAAAAGAAAGAAAGAAACCTATAAAAACAAAAACCACACACAAAACACACATAAAATGGAAATAATCGATTTTTTTGGTTTCCCCTTTTTCCCGGTTCAACTCGATTTTTTCCTTTTGAACCATAAAATGATTCTATGAGGTACTTCGGGCCGGTCCAAGGACGTGTTCAACCGGTTAAACTGGTCGGTCCGGTTAAGTTCTGAAAACAATACCAAATAATCATTCATGATATATCCACACATGCACAAAAATGTAATTTCTTATAATAAATAAACTATCTATAAAATAATGAATATTTATTATCAATAATCATTTAAAATAAATAACATATGCACCTGAAAGTTGAGAAATATGCAAATAAATATAATTTATTTGAAGAAGTTAAGCTAGTTAGAAATGTTAAATTAAAATATTACAAAAAAATGATTATATTTATATTAAATACATCTATCTATGTATGAAAAATAGGAAAATCGTTTATAATGATAACAGTAATAATAACAATTTTTTTTCTTGGCCATTTAATTGGGTTAACAGCAAAATTCAGCATGCTGATATACTTTCAGTCTCATTTAGTGTTTACAAGAACTAATAAAAGAAAAAAAAAACTAGTGGTAATAATAATAATAATAACAATAACAATAATAATAATAATAATAATAATAATAATAATAATAATAATAATAATAATAATAATAATAATAATAATAATAATAATAATAATAATAATAATAATAATAATAATAATAATCATTTGCTCATGCTTTGAAATGAAAATTTGGAAAAACTTGATCAAAGTATTTCTTAAGTTCTTAGGGGGTAAGAATATATATATATACTATATATGAAAAATTATGAAACCGTTTAGATATTGCAATGAGGTTATTTTCTTTTCCATTTAAATGCAAAATCTGGTATGCTAAAAAGCTTCGGCCGCATAACATTAGTGAATAAAAGACTAATAATATATATTTCATAACTTACTAATACTTAGCATTGGTCTCTAAAGTTGTTAATATTTTTATTCTCTTGACAAAAGATATATATAGTTTTCTATCTCTTATTATATATTGATTTCCGTCTTTTACTATATTTTCAGTCATATACATAATTTTTTTAATTTTGATATGCTCATTCAATATTTCAAACCGTGCATTGTACGGGATTATTCAATAAATGATTATATATTATCAATAAAATATGTATAGAGATGGTGAGTAATTGTTCAAAATAATTTGAATACTTTTATTAAGTTTTATTGTTAATGGATAAAACTATGTGTGGTAAACCTATGTTGTAGAATATATAATTAATTAATTATTCTTTTTCATACGAAAATGAGTTGTGAAGAAGAAAATTAATCAATATATTTTGTTTATTATTTTATCTTAATGTTTTTTAACGTTCTATGTGTTATTTAGATAGATATAGGTCCATCATATGGTGAATTTAAGTTTTTAAACCTAACTAATCAATACTAGGATATATAAAGAAGTAAACAAGACCTAACAATTACTCCCTAGTTTACAAAACTAAGTCATTTTCTAGTAATTCTAGAGAAAATAATTTTTACCACAAAAGCATTTCTTCCAATATTGTCCTTAAATAAATCCAAATAAATCTTCATATAAATCTCATAATATTTTTTATTACGTAAATTATTTACTCTCTGTTGTCAAATTGATCATGTTTCCTCACTTATTCCCTCTACCAGAAAAAATGAAAATTAGTGTCATTGAAATGGATTGAGTGAGGTATGTTTTGTCGATCCCTAAATTTTTAATTTCTAACTGAAAGTCTAAAATGACTAGTTTTTTTTATAAACGGATGGAGTATTTAACATGAAAATAATAGATACATCTGATTTTGAATCCATTAAAAATAGTAAAATAAAGGAAAACAATACAAAAGAAAAGTATATGTTTGGCTCCATTGAAAATAAACAAACTGGAAAAAATAAAAACAAAAAGAAAAAGTTAAAAAAAAAAAAAAAAAAAAAGAACATATGTGGTCACCATTTTAGTTGAAGACCCATGGAGTAAAATTTTTAAAAGAAAACCAGGGAGTGCTTTTAGGGAATTAGTAGAATTGGTCAAGGTAGAACCAACTTTATTAAATTAAGAAAAAAAAGAAAAGTATTACCTGTTGTTACATGCAATAGCAGGTTAAAATGTAAGTGCATCAATACAATGATTGTATTCTAGAATTTCCCTATATATATATGCGCACATACACACCCTTATATATAAAATAAGTTATACTAAATTCACATATAACGTGCGAGAAACTTATATTTACATTACTTATAATTTTATTTATATTTATCCTACATTTAAAAAAGATATTTTATTCGGATAAAACGATCACATATTTAAATATTAGATTATATCATAATTAGTTTTATTAAAATCATTATTTTTTAAATAAACTTCCATGCATCGCACGGGAGTTTTACTAGTTTGGGTTACAATAGCCCTCAATTTAAGAGATTCTTGACAGATGGTGCTCTGAGAGGATTTCATGGGATCTAGTTGATTGCGTCAAATTTGTACGATTTGATTTGATCCCGCCTGGAAGGTATCTGAGTTGATTTCAGGTAATAAATGAACATTGAACTAGGCATGACTGGATTCTCAGACCTCCCTTGGTCTTAGCAGACATAGGTAGAAGTCTCAGGTTGATCATATCCGGGTCAACTTGGAATATAGTCAGGTTGACCATCTCAGGTAGACCATCATCTCTACACTATTTCGGATAAAAATTCAGGTCGGGCAATCCAGGTAGGACATCTTCCCGGTGTCGCTACGAACAAAATATTCAGGTAGGACAATTTCAGGTTGGTCAAGTGGGTGAGATATGCATAGCTAAGTAATCTGGATCCAACATTGCCTCATGGTAAAGTGCCACGTCAATTGGGTATGCACATGGTTAATGATATGGCATCTGAGCTGGCGGGAATACTCCACGTCAACTAGGGGCACAATAATAGCCCCCAAGTTCCGGTGCAGAAATCTAGAATGTGGCGTGCGGAATCAGGTGAGGTAATGAAATTCCAAGTTGGCTAACCCCTTCAGTTTCTTCTCCCTTCATTATTCTCCAATTGTTGGCTAAAAACACTCTCAACTTTAACGACCCGAATCTCCATAGGCGATTTCCCTTAGGTGAAACCATCAAGCTGACAGTATTCAAAAATGTTATATAGCTTCGCCTCAGTTGTGTCTTTTTTCCAGTTATGCCATGATATGATATTCTCTTTTGTTAAGCAGTGTATGTATGCATCGCCGACCTGATTTTTTTACCTCTAATATATATATCTTAGCCGACCTCATATATATCGTGTCAACCCGGATTGATAATTTTTCATTCGTTTGGATTTCAGACATGAATCTCTTTACCTTTATATATATCGTGTACCTCAACATATATGTTTTTGGTTTGCTCGTATATTCCACCTGAATTTTATGTTTATTTATACACGCATATATAATTTTTTCAACCTGATTTATCCACCCTACGTTGAACTCTCTTTTTTGAATGGCTCTGACTTAAATTTAATAAACTTGAATAATCTAACCCAAAATATCTATCTAGATATTCCAACCCGAATTAGGATCCGAGTATGACCGACTCTAAAACTTTTTGGTCGAGCTGGGTATATACCCAACCTTATTTTTTATCGAGTTGATATAAATTCAGCCTCATTTTTTCTCTTTTTATTCATTCAATTATATATGATCAATTTCCTGCCGCCGCCAATATTAATCAATTGACCTGATTAATTCATGTGACATGTTCCTTATATTATTGAATTGATTTCACATTATACCTGACTCACCTTTTTCATTTTAATTACATTGAACTATTATTATTATTATTATTATTATTATTATTATTATTATTATTATTATTATTATTATTATTATTATTATTATTATTATTATTATTATTATTATTATTATTATTATTATTATTATTATCACCCGATACACATGGAAAGAACCAAATTGCTATCCCAATTAAGTCCCTACTTCTTAAACTTCCGTATATATTAATATAAACTAGTATATATATATATATATATATATATATATATATATATAAACACACACCCCCAAACTAAGATAAAATACATAACTATAGATATGTATAAAATCAGATCAGATATATTTATCTGACCTGATTTTATACATATATATATATATATATATATATATATATGAGTGTGTGTGTGTGTGTGTATAAATATATGCCAACTTGGAAATTTTTTGGCCTGGACATATGTAATATATATTATATTTTATGCCAATTCGGGTATATGTGTTTTTGTTGAATAGGATTCGGGTCTCACGTCATATTTTGTATATTGTGTACCCAATTTGTAGTAGACCTGGATTGATCTATCCTCTCTTTGTTTGTCGAATTCTTTTTTTTACATCAACCGGGTATATTCAACCCCATTTTTTCCAACCTAAAATCTGTCGGCCCAGATGTTCTATCGTGCCCAAAATCAGCCAACCTGGAAGCAGTCTACCCGGAATTATCGGACTCGATACGTCAGACCTGAATTGTCCCACTTGGGTGTAGTGTGACCTGGACAGTCCCGCCTGTATATCCAACCCTACCTCATAACTTGCATACGTTCGAGGAGAAATTAACTTTGATAAACTAACTTTATTTTTGTTCCTTTATGCAGATATGCTCCACCTATCTACACTTACAGCTCCGCCATATTTCCAGCTACTCGTCTGGCCACCTCTCAAAGGTAATAATTCTTTTTGTGAGATGAATTCTGAAAGTTCTTCATATTCAGGGAAAGTGAAAAATGAGGGATAATGACGATCGGGATTGTATTGGGTTGAGTTTAGATGCCGATACGATGGATGTCGGAAAAATCTAATTAGATTGAAAATTCCAACAACAAGTTTAGGTCTCTCCAAGATGAACATGAAGGTGTAGAGACATCTTTCGAGCCAGTTGAGAATGCAAGTGATGAAGCTATTTTTGGTCAGGTGAGTGATGAAGGTAGTGATGGTGAGGTTAGGCATAATGAAACTTTCTTGGACCCGACTCCCTTAGAGATTAGATTTTCTCACTTCATATGTATAGACGGGGATGATCCCACAAATTGGGGGTCTTTTGGTAGGATTCTAATGGTTGCTCCATATAAGAGACCACCAGTTATGCCACATCAATCCACGTCGGATGCAGCCGTGTACGCCAGTAAAGTAAAGGAGCCTCAAATGCAGGGATGGCAAAATCAATACAATGTGCTGACCACCATTAGAGATAACTTATTCAATTTACTTCCGAAGAGATCCAAAGCCCGGAGCTATCAAAAACTCTGTACCCACCAATTTCTATCTGATGACTCGACCCCACCTAAGTCCCTTAGTAGATATTTTGAGTATCCATGTTAAGGACTGGAAAAAAGTTATGGTTTTGGGTTGGGGTAAGTGGATGAGTTTGCCCAAGGTGATGATTAAGAAATATGAACTTCTTGTCCCACATGCTTTGCTACAGGTTTACATGAGTATCTTTTCGTATTTATTTAAATATAATATTCATGATATCGATACCTTTTGTTCTTCTTATATGCAGAATTCGACATCCCTGAAGTTATTAACGAATTTCTTACCTGACTTGAAGAGCTCTGCGGAATCGATTTAGATAAAAGGGCTGCAAAGACTTTGGTGATCGAGGAGAACCTGGAACGGGCCATGTTGATCTATCCTAATTTGCCTACTCCTTTTGTTGTAGACGGTAACTCTAATTTGACCCGACCTCTTATTTGCTCTAATCTATCTTTAATCTCTGGTTTGTATCTTCCAGAACTTCCATCGCCTTTGTCGGAAGATATTGTTGGAGAGGGAAAATCTTCTGCTGAGAGAATGGCTGAGAAGAAAGCCCAGCTGGTAGCAAAGAAAGCGAAGACCACTGCTCCCTCGTCCAGCCAAGTTGGGGTTGGACAAAAAAGGGCCCACCTGAACCTGTCACCGTGGCTATACCAGGAGACATGATCTCATATCAGCTACTTGATGCGATCATACCTGAGCCTCTCAATGCACACACTGCCAACCAACCTCATATCCGGGTCAGGTTGGAATATAGTTGGGTTGAGCATCTCCAGGTAAGTCATCATCTCTCCACTATTTTGGATAAAAAGTTAGGTCTGACAGTCTAGGTAGGATATCTTTCCGATGTCGCTATGAACAAAATATTCAGGTAGGACAATTTCAGGTTAGTCAAGTGGGTGAGCTATGCCATAGCTAAGTAATCTGGTAAGACAGATCCACCTTGGCCTCATGGTAAGGTGCCACGTCATTTGGGTGCACACAGGCTTGATGATATGTGAATCTAAGCTGGCGGGGATACTCCACTTCAGGTGCCAAAATCTAAAATGTGGTGTGCGGACTTTAAATTAGGTGAGGTGACGAAATTCCATGTTGGCTAAATTATTTATATGTGAATATGTTTAAGTAAATAATAATAATAATAATAATAATAATAATAATAATAATAATAATAATAATAATAATAATAATAATAATAATAATAATATTAATAATAATAATAATAATAATAATAATAATAATAATAATAATAATAATAATAATAATAATAATATGTTTGGATCAGGTCCATCTGCCAACCTCGTAATATGTGCTAGAAGATTTACCTTCTTTCATAAGCTTCCCTTCTACAATATAAACCCCGTCAGTTCCTTCTCCCTTTATTGTTTTCCAACTGTTGGCTAAAAATGCTCTCAACTTCACCTACCCGAATCTCCATAGGCGAAACCATCAAGTTGACAATACAAGGTTATACAGCTTCGCCTCAGCTAAATCTCCATAGGCGAAACCATCAAGTTGACAATACAAGGTTATACAGTTTCGCCTCAGTTATGTCTTTTTTCCAATTAAGCCTCTATATGATATGCTCTTTTGTAAGCCGCGTATGTATGCTTCGCCGACCTATTTTTTTTTTTTAACTCTAATATATATCGTGTCAATCCGAATTGATAATTTTCCATTTGTCCAGATTTAAGACTTGAATCTCTTTACCTGTAGATATATTGTGTACCTGAACATATATATTTTTGGTTTGATCGTATATCCGACCTGAATTTTATGTTTATTTATATATGCGTATATAATTTTTCCAACTTGGATTTATTCGGCCCTAAGTTGAACTCTGTTTCTTGAATGGGCTCTGTCTAGATATTCTGAACCGAATTAAGATCCAAGTGTCGCTGACCCGAAAACGTTTTGGTCAAGCTGGTATATACCTAACCTGATTCGAGCTGATATAAACTCAGCCCCATATTTTCTCTTTTTATTCATTCAATTATATATAATCAAATTCCTTCCGCCGTCACTATTAGTCAATTGACCTGATTAATTTATGTGACATGTTTCTTATATTATTGAATTGGTTTCACTTTATACACGACCCACCTTTGTCTTTTTAATTAAATTGAATAAATTATTATTATTATTATTATTATTATTATTATTATTATTATTATTATTATTATTATTATTATTATTATTATTATTATTATTATTATTATTATTATTATTATTATTATATCATCACCTGTTACATATGGAAAGAACCAAATTGCTATCCCAATTAAGTCATTTTTTAAAAGTTTTGTATATAGTAACATATTCAAACTTGGATGTCTACCCGAAAATATATATATATATATATATATATATATATATGTATGTATATATATATATATATGTATGTATGCTAACTTGGAAATTTTCGGCCTGCATATATATAATATATGTTTTATGCCAATTCAGGTATATATTTTTTGTTGAATAGGATTTAGGTCTTACCTGTTGTGTACCCAATTTGTACTAGACCTTGATTGATCCATCCTCTGTCACCTAGTGGATTTATTTTTTTTTTTTAATTTTTTACATCGACTGGGTTTATTCAACCCTATTTTATCAGACCAAAAATTTGTAGGCCCGGATGCTCTATCGTACCCAAAAATAGCCGACCTGGAATCATCGGTCCTCAGACGTCAGACCTGAATTGTCCCACCTGGGTGTAGGTTGTCCTGGACAGTCCCGCATGCATACCCAAACCCTACCTCATAACTTGTAAACATTCGAGGGGAAATTAACTTTGATAGCTTATCCTGATTTTTATTCCTTTGTGCAGATATGCTCCACCTATCTACACTTACGGCTCGCCATATTTCCAGCTACTCGTCTTGCCGCCTCTCGAAGATAATAATTCTTTTTGTGAGATAAGCTCTGAAAGTTCTTCATATTCAGGGAAAGTGAAAAAATGAGGGATACTGATGATCGGGATTCTATTGAGTTGAGTTTGGATGCCGATATGATGGATGTCGAAAAATCTAATCAGGTTAGAAATTCCAACAACGAGGTTGGGTCTGACTGAAATAAACATGGAGGTGTTGAGACATCTTTTGAGCCAGTTGAGAGTTGAAGTGGCGAAGCTATTTTTGGGTAAGTGAGTAATGAAGGTAGTAAGGATGAGGTTGGGCATAATGAAACTTTCTTGGACCCGAATCTGTTAGAGATTAGTTTTCCCAACTTCATATGTATAGATGGGGATGATCCCACTAATCGGGGGCCTTTTAGTGGGAAGCATTTGGTTGTTCCATATAAGAGACCACCAGTTATGCCACATCAATCCATGTCGGATGCAGCCGTGTACGCCGGTAAAGTAAAGGAGCCTCAAATACAGGGATGGTAAAATCAATACAATGTGTAGACCACCGTTAGATTCTACCTGTCTGACTCATGTGCAAGAGCTGATTGTCCAATATGGACCTGACTTCTTGTCCCACTTGCTTTGCTAGAAGTTTACGTGAGTATCTTTTCTTATTTATTTAACTATAATTTTCTCGATATTGATACCTCTTGTTCTTTATACGTAGACTTCGACATCTCTGAAGTTAGTGACGAATTTCTGACCTGACTTGAAGAGCTCTAGCTGCAAAGACTTTGGTGATTGAGGAGAACCTGGAAGGGGCCGCGTTGATCTATCCTCATTTAACAACTCCTTTTGTTGAAGATGGTAAGCCTAATTTGACCCAAATTCTTATTTGTTCCAATTTATCTCTAATTTATGGTTTGTATCTTTCATGTGCTTCATCGCCTTTGCCGGAAGATATGGCTGAAGATGGAAAATCTACTGCCGAGAGAATGGCTGAGAAGAAAGCCCGGCTGGCAGCAAAGAAAGTGAAGACCACTGCTCCTTTTTCCATCCAGGTTAGGGTTAGACGAAAAAGGGGCCCATCTGAACCTGTCACCGTGGTCAGCCATGATCTCATGTCAGCGGCCTGATGAAGTCATACCTGAGCCTCTCAATGGCAATGCACACGCTGCCAACCAACCTTATCTCTCCCAGGAAATAATTGACCTGACTATCGATGATAGCTTTGTCGGCTTGGATGTCTCCCAGGTTGGGGTTGCTCAAACTTTGGTGGGTAAAGTGCCTGATTTCCTGCTCAAGTATCATAAGACCAATCAAATTACACTTGACACCTTGCAACATTTACCTGAAGCCATCCAAAGTGCAGCTGAAGCTCCTGCTCGGGCATGGACCCGATCATACGATGATATGTCTAAAAAGATGTTAGCCTCTAATTTGGCTATGGCATCATTTGTTCTTTAGGCTTTATCTTACAACTTTTGTTGGATTTCCAAACAGAAAGCCATGGAAGAGAAAGAACACCTCTCAGGTTGGAAAATATAAGGCGAATGAAAGAAAAACGAAACTTGTGAAATAGGTCAAGGTGATCAAAGATCTTAAGAAAGTTAGATGAAGCGAAGAAAAAAACTGATAACTTAGAATCAGAGTTGGAACCAGCTAGGAAAGCTACTGCTGAGTTGGCCACGAAGAAGATTGCTAGGGAGGAACTAGAGAAAGAGTTTGAGACTACCCGGGACCCTTTAGGTGACGTGATCCAGCAGGTCATCAAGGATTAAAAGAAATCGTCTGTGTATAAGGGTGAAATTGATTCTATTTACATCATTGCCCACAAGGATTTGATCAAGAAGGCCAAAACTTCTCAACCTGGCATGGATTTGAGCTTCTGTGAGACGACTCTAAAGGATTATAAGAAGAAAAACCCCCTTCCAACCAAGTTAGAAGGCATGGATGAGTCTGATGATGAGGCGACAAAGGATCAATCAACTGACCCCAATAGAGATGCCTCCACGTGGACTAGTGTTTATTTCATTGTTATTTTATTTGCTTTCTGTTATGGTAGGGGTATGAGGTGTCTACCTCCAAACTTGTCTTTTGTTGGACTTAATATTTTGCTTTCTACGTGGATGCTTTCTTATTTATTCTCACCTGGAGTTTATGATTTACTTGTGATTTGTTTGAACATATTAACTTCATTCAGCTCGGCTCGGCCTTTGATATGAAATATTTCTAACCCGATCCAGGTAGGAAACTAATTTATGTAAAGTGAGATTCGTATTGGCCGACATGATTCAGGTTGACCAAATCAGATTTGTATTGGCCAACCATGTTCAGGTTGACCAATTCAGATTTGTATTGGCCAACCTGGTTCGGGTTGACCATGTTCAGTTTAGATTCATACTTCCATATGAACTTCATACTCACATTTTATTTGCCTTTGGTGACCTGGTCTATGACTTATCAGCATGGTAACTCTATGTTATCCTCTCAGGTAAGAGACCTGCACTTTTGATTCTTATCAAGGGCGTGGTGTTGCCTTGTCCCTTGCCGACCTAGTCTAAGACCTATCAGTCTGGCCAGGTCGGTTATTTTCATTATCCTCTCAGGTCGGACCCCCACTCTGGCTTTTTATCAAGGGTGTGGTGTTGCCTTATCCCTTGTCGACCTGGTCTAAGAAATATCAGCCTGGCCATGTCGTATATTTGTATTATCCTCTTGGGTCAGACCCACACTCTAGATTTTTATCAAGGGCGTGGTGTTGCCTTGTCCCTTGCCGACCTGGTCTAAGACTTATCAGCCTGGCCAAGTCGGTTATTTGTATTATGCTCTTGGATTAGACTATCCCTCTGGATTTTATCAAGGATGTGGTGTTGTCTTGTCCCTTGCTAACCTGGTCTAAGACTAATCAGCCTGGCTAGGTTGGTTTAAGACTTCATCCTCTTAAGACCAACTTTGAGTTTGTTTAGGCTTCTAAAGAAATCCGAAAATAAACTGATTACTATCTTGAGCTTGTTATACAAAACGTGAGCTCATTAACATATATAAAGGAGGCAAAATGAAAAAGGTGGTGAGTCTTATGTTCGGCTTTGCTGGTAATGCTTCATCAGATGTTCCGCATTCCATAGGTGAGGTAGTATCTTTCCTTGAGCAGTCTCCAACTCATATGCTCCATTAATCAATGACCTAGTTACTTTGTAGGGGGCTTCCCAAGTAGGACCGAGCGTCCTGGCATTCAACTCCTTAGTGTTTTGAAGAACTTCTCTCAATACAAAGTCTCCAACCTAAAACTTCATGACTTGCACCCGAGCGTTAAAATATTTGTCACTTCTCTGTTCGTATATTACATTCTTCAGCTCTGAATCTCTCCGGTTTTCTTTCAAAAAATCCAGGTTGGCTTAGATAGCTTTCTCATTCATCTCCTCAGTGTAATTCACCCAATCACAAGGGAATAAAGATTTACAATTCTACACCAAAATTACGCTAAGGGATCGAGTTTTGAGAAACAAGTGAGGCAACTCGAAAGAAGTTCGAGCAATTGCCATTTTCCTTGAAAATACTTATACCGAATTAGAAAGTGAAAAATAGAGTATGGAAACGTAGAGTATGGCAGCAGACATGACATTAAAAGAACTTGTCAATATTGGCGTCATTCATCAATCTCTCTACATTACCTTTCCTAGCTTGGGTGTTAACACCACTTTCGAGCTAAAATTCAGGCTGATTCATCTATTGCCCTCCTTCCATGGTCTCGCAAATGAGGATCCTCACAAGCATCGGGAATTCTACACCGTAGTGTACGAGCATGAAGCCCACGACGGTCACAGATGAGCAAATTAAGCTACAAGCTTTTCCTTCCTCCCTTAAAGACTTGGTAAATAATTAGCTTTATTATTTGTCGTCGGCATCCATCACTACATGGGCTCAAATGTAGAAGTTGTTTCTCGAGAAGTATTTTCCATCATCTAGAGTAACCAATATAAGGAAAGTGATATGTGGGGCAAGATAGATGCATGGTGAAACTTTGTATGAATACTGGGAACATTTTAGGAAAGTGGTGGCATGTTGTCCATAATACCAGATAACTCATAAATAATTGATCTAGTATTTCTGCGAGGGGCTTTCAATAACGGATAGAAACATGATAGATCCAGCTAGCGGAGGAGCACTAGTGTAGAAAACCCCAACTACGGCCAAGGCACTCATATCTAATATGGGAGTGAACCTTATCTTAATCTAACATTGGAAGAGATGATGAAAATCCTGACATCGAATACAGTGTAACCTCAGCAAAACATGAATCAATTCCAGAAGGATACTCAATCGAGTAATAAAAAACATGGAGACATGAATGAGTCAGTTGGCAACATCAGTCAGCCGCCTTGAGTCCCAAAATAGTGGGAAATTACCATCTCAGCTGAAATCAATCCGAGGAATGTCAGTGCTATGACCTTGAGAAGTGGGAAACAACTTGGAGAGGTTAAGAAGCCCGGGCATGTGTTGGAAAATGAAAACAAAAGGGACAAATCTGCCGAACAACACGACACTGGGTAGCCTAGTGTCGACATTCTGCCAACAGGGAAAGCTACTGTATAAACTGACATTGGGGCATTGTCAAAACCAACATGGGGTCACCTAGTGTCAAGTGTCCTACCAGCGAATAAGGAACATATCCTTGTTACTATTCCTGTTTAAAATAATTCACTTCCCTTCCCTTGCAGAGTTGACAGGACCCTTAAGGAGAATAAATAGAAGCAGATCTTGGAAGTGTTTTGGAAGGTAGAGATTAACATGCTGCTGATTGACACAGTTAAGCAAATTCCAAGATACGCTAAATTCCTCAAAGGTTTGTAATAACAATAAATGCAAATTGAAGAGGAATGAGAAGATGATGATGGAAGTAAACGTATCAGCGATTTTCCAGAAAAAAAAAAGCTCCCTAAAAAATGTAAAGAGCTAGATATGTTTATTATTCCCCGTCGAATTGGTAGTCGAAAAATTGAACGAGCTTTGTTAGAGTTAGGAACATCTATAAATGTCATCTCACATTCTATTTTTGCTTCTATGAACTTGGAGCAATTATAGGAAACCGGGGTGGTTATACAATTGGTGAATCGTAGCAATACGTATTCGCAATGGGGTCATAGAAGATGCCCTTGTTGAAGTTGATGAACTTGTATTTCTTGTGGATTTTATGTGCTTGACATGTATGGTGACTCATCTAATTCCACACCTATTTTATTAGGGAGACCATTCTTGAACAGCTCCCAAATACAGATAGACGTTCGTGAGGGCACCCTCACAATATAATTCGATGGACGAGTCGTCAAATTCAACATATATGATGCTATGAATTTTTCGGAAGATGTAAATTCTATTTTTCTATAATTGTCACTGACCCTCTTGTCAAGGAGGTTTTTGAATTGAACTGTAGGAATGAGTTGGACATAATGTTTACAACAAAGTTGGAAGTTGGTGAGGATGAAATTCTTATGAGACCAATTTCAAAGCCTCCTTGGTTTTTGCTTTAAAAGGGAAGTTCTGAATCGAGCCAGCGACAATAAACATAGGCGCTAATTGGGAGGCAACCTAGTATTTGTTGATTTTACAAAACTAATTAGATTTTTCCTTTGTTAGATTTTTAATTTTTTTTTTCAGAATGAGTCATCCGGGGTAGTTGAGACAAATGAACAAGTTTGGGAGAAGAATTGAGCAAAGGAAAGCGACACTATATCGCTCTGTGTTAACAATGCTAATCAAGCTTACTTTTGGCTAAAGGTGTCCAAATGAAACGAGAACCAGCGAACCGGCCCGAACTGAACCGGCGGTCAACAGTGCTGAAACCATTGACTCCGGTTTCCGGTTCCAAACCGCATTGGTCCCCGGGGATGGATCGGCGCAGTTACGATTTACATATCAGGAGAACCGCGAATCGTCGATTTATTTAATTTTTCTCTAATATTTTTAATTTCCATGTGTGTGGTCGAGATCTGGTAGCCGTTGGAGATGGACAGTTGGGATCATAGATCCGTTGCCTCGGAACCGACGGTTCCTGTTTTGGTTAAACCGCTGGTTCCAACCGAAAATTTTATTTTATTTTATTTTTAAAAAAGGCAACAACCAAGATCAAATGGCCGTTGAAAATCAACGGCCATGATCATTGGACCATTTGAAAAAGGGGGGTTCATTTTTTTTTATTACCTAAAAACCTCTATAAATACCCACTTTCACTCCAGATTTTTTCCACACCTCAAGCTCTCATCTGTCTCTCTACTCTCAATTCTCAAAGCTTAATCTTTTGCAATCTAGCATTCTTATCATTTTCAATTGTGCAATATGTGCTTACTTCAAATTTCAGTTAACTATTTTGATTTATATTTATTTCTACTTCAAGTTTTTTTTTTTTTTTTTTACCTAGATCAATTTTTAGTTGTTTAACCCTTCGAAAATTCCCAAAAAAAAAAATGTGTCGAGTGGTAAAGCCGGATCCAACTCTTCTCGCCGGGGCTCCGATTATAGAGGAAGGATCAAAGTTGGTGGTTCGTCTAATTTACCTCCACCTCCGAGCTTCTTCAACCTAGATGACGAGGAACCAATCAACTTGGACCACCTTCCAATCGATATGGACCTAGTCGATGCTCTAGGTATATTTTTCATTATTTTCTTAGATTTAATTTATAATTTCGTTGAATTATAATTCATAAATCATAAGTCAATTTCTAATTTGATTCAAGTTTAGTTTTTTTTTTTTTTAAATAAATTTTATAAGTCAAGTTTAATAAGTTTAGTATATTTTTATCTTCCTAGATGTTATGTTACATTTTTATTCTAATTATTAATATTAATGTGTATTAATATTTGAAGGTGCTAATACCGCCGCCTTTGCCGAACAATTTGGCGATGACTGTCTATCTCAAGGTAGTGTTCCTAGTCAACACACTACTACTACTAGTGCTAGGCGTGGCGGTAGAGCTCCCGAACCACCGTCCGACGATTTTGATTCCAAGAGTCCAATATTTAAATTTCACTTCATGAAGACTTACATTCCGGGTTCGGAAAGCCCAAAGCTTTACATGGTGCAGTGCAACTATTGCCCGAAGAAGTACACAATGCAACATGGTGGTGGATATGACACCTACTCCAAGCACCTTAATGGACACCACCCCAACAAAGTGGGAATCGAAACTAACTAAACTTAAATGCGAGAATATATGTCCGGTCCATCCGGGGTCCTCGCAAGGTACGAATACTAACTTACTCTTTATATATAGTGAACCAAACCTCCTTCGCCAAATGGCAAATTTTTTTTGTGTCAAACATCTACCCTTCAATTTTGCTGATGATGAATTTTGCGAAGACTTTGCTAGATTGGGGTTAATTCCTCAAGCTAGAAAAGCCTCTCATAGCACCTTAACACGAGACATTGCTAAAATTGTAAGGGAGTATAAAATTATTTTGGTGAACATGTTTGTTTCACTAGCTCAAAAGGTTTCAATTTGTTCGAATGTTTGGTCGGATCATTGGCAAAGTCATCATTACATGGATATTACTTGTCATTGGATTGATGATTCGTGGTCGATGCAAAAATGTTTAATCGCATATAGAGAGTTTGACATCGTGCACAATGCATAAAATATTTGCCATAAAATTATTACAATTTAACAAGAATATGATTTAGTTCAAAAAATATTTTCTATTTCTTTTGACAATGCTAGCTCAAACAATGCCTCATTACCTGAACTAAAAAACATTTGCCAACGTTCTAGTGGTGGTAGGTTTTTTCATATTAGATGCATGTGTCATTATTTAAACTTGTGTGTAGAAGACGATTTACAAGCTTTTAAAACACACATTGCGCTTATTCGGGAGGCCATTTTTTGCTTGACCCGACATTCTTCTTTAACAAAAAAAATGGACAATTTTTTTGTAAAAATGGGCGTTTGGTGGCCAAAAGAATTTCAACGGATGTGCCTCATCGTTTGAATTCTACTTATAAAATATTAAGTTATTCTTACATGTATAAAGAGGCTTTATGTACTGTTTTCCAACAAAACCCAACAAATAATATTCTCATATATCCTCAACAATGGGATGCATGTACAAATTTGATTTCACTTCTAAAAATTTGCGAAGATGCAACTAAAGAACTATCCGGTTGCTATTACCCGACTTCACCTCTTGTCATTGATCATTGTTGCCAAGTTGCGGGTGTTTTTTCTTGATTATAGAGAGGATCCGGTTTTAAGCTCATCAATTGCATTGATGAGGCAAAAATGACTTATATATTTTATGGAAATACCCAATTTATTTTTGGTTGCTAAAATGCTAGATCCTAGGATTAAAGGAGATGGTTTAACTGAGTTGCTTAAAATGTATTATGGTTGTTTGTTTCCCACTAACGATGATCCTCTAAATGCCACACTTATTGTTTCTAATATTAAAGATGTTTCGTATGATTTATTTCGATAGTATAAAGTCATTCATGGTGGTGATGATGGTAGCGAATCTAGTGATTTTAGTTCTACTATGCAAGGGAGTTCTTCACATTTTTTTTCCAATCCTTCTCTTGCATGTCTCAAAATTATTACGAGGAAAGGTCTCAAAAGAAGGCAAGGGGCGGTTTGTCAAGCAACCCCTTTGGAGAAATCGAAAGATGTTCTACACCATGTTCGAAGAGCTCGACCTTGAAAATTTAACCTCCCTCTTGAAGTGGTGTGCAAAAAGGACACGACAATTTTCAATCCTTTCTATAATTGCTAAGGAAATTCTAGTTTGCTCCTCTTCAATCGTCTTCGTTGAGCATGCGTTTAGTATAGGGGGATATACTTTGGACGACCGAAGATCTAGATTGACCGTCGAAAATCTAGGAAACTAACTATTGCTTGAAGATTGGACGAACGCCGAAAAAGAGAACAAGAACCCGACTTCGAAGAAGATGAAGAGGGCGATCTCCTTTCCTATGATTGCTCAACCGACGAATCTGGGGAGACCGATGTCGGCAATTCGGACGATTGATCAATACTCCAAGCAAGTAAACCGGCCTCAATTCCCAAAGGTAAGCAAGGTAAGAGAACTACGTGGACTTTAATTTATTCACCCTAACAGCAAATAGAGGGTGAATGATACGTAGGAAATTTTTTTCTAAGTTAAAAATTAATTTTTAACTTAGAATAAAACTCAAGCCCTTTCTTTTTTTTCCCTTTTCCTTTTCCAATGTTTAATATATTACTTATATTTGTTGAAAAGATAATTTTATAACTTAGTTTATTTTATTGT
Source organism: Ajuga chamaepitys (assembly GCA_958295605.1). Classification (NCBI taxonomy): domain Eukaryota; kingdom Viridiplantae; phylum Streptophyta; class Magnoliopsida; order Lamiales; family Lamiaceae; genus Ajuga; species Ajuga chamaepitys. Next base: position 26,953,231 of record OY282496.1, on the reverse strand, counting down.
TTAATTGTAACTTATTATAAGTTCGAACTTTGACTTACTTTCATTTGAAAGATGTAATCATGTAAGTTTGTAATTTAACTAAATGTATTTAATTTCTTGTTTTAAATTTTTAGTAGTGTAATTCATATTCTTAGTTTCTAGTTTAAATTTTTAGTAGCGTAATTTGTATTTTTAGATGAAGTATTGTAAATGTAATGTTTAAATTTCTCAATAAATGAAGATTCATATTTTATATCCTTACATTTCGGTTAAATTCTTACTACATCCTTACATTTTGGTTAAATTCTTACTTTGTAACTCATTTCTAGTTTAAATTTTTAGTAGTGAAAGAGTGTAATTCGTATTTTTAGTTTTTAATTTAACTTTTTTGTAGTGTAATAATGTAATTTGTATTTTTAGATGAAGTAAAGGTAAAATAAATATAATGTTTAACTTTCTTAATAAATGAAGATTCATCTTTTACGTCCTCACATTTTATTTAGTTAAATTCTTAGTTTACAACTCTAAATTCTCAATGTATAACTTACAAAGGTACAATCCCTTTTTTGAACTTAAAAAACTGAATATTATGATAAAATAAAACTGGAATTTTTTTTAAAGAAAACAGGGGGGAGGGACTGCCGGGAACCGGCGGTCAAGAACCGGAACCGGCGGTCAAGAACCGGAACCGGAGGTCTTGTGCACGGTTCCGAACCGGAACTGAAACCGCCATATAGGAGGTTCAGTTCTAGTTCCACCCCCCGGTGCATGTGGGCATCTCTACTTTTGGCAGCATCACTTTCCTCCACCATTACTTTTTGGCAATTGACTGATTATATTCTAAACAGTCTCACTATTTTTCTTGTTGAGTGTGATATGTCTTCCGTGATTGCATTTCTATAGAACTTGCACTGATTCTTTGTCATAACTACTTGTTGCTTGCATTAACCGTGAAAGCAATTAAGGCAGTTCTTGTTTGAGCCACTATATCCCAAATAAGATCGACCCTAATCAGAGTGTAATTTATCCCTTGTCAACCCATATAGCCTAATAGCCAAATTCCTTCACCACCCATTTATATATATTAATTTATAGCCTGATAACAATGATCTTTACCTAGTTTGGCAGCTAGTGGAGTATTCGGTGTTATCATATTGGTCAATCATAGCTAAATTAAGAAAAGAGCCGGGGGGGAGGGGGGAGGGATGTGATTTTTTTTTTTTTTTTTTTTTTTCTTTTGTAGTTTGGTTGACTGCCAGTCTCGGAAAAAAAAGAAAAAAAAAAGAAGAAAAGATAAAAAAGAGAAAAAGAAAAAAAAAAAGAGACAAGTAAAAAAAAAAAACAAAAAGGAAGAGGTCTTTCATAGTCGTCAGTTTTCACTTATGAGAAGTGGTTTTATAGTTGATGTAAATAAAGTTTTGATGGAGTAGCGGGATTTGAGCTAATGAGGATGCTTGCACTGAGCTTTGATTGACAAATGACACTCGTGAGAGGTGTACTCCGTTAGTTAAAATCGTCTCGTCAAGTTCCTATTTTTTAGCCTTCTAGCCCCATTACAATCCAACAGAAGTCCTTATGATTCATGGCACGATTGCATACATTGTAGTAGAGATTAAGAAGATGTGCAAGCTTATGTAGGAAGCTTTCTTCAGAATGATTCAAGTGAAACATGTCCAAATACACACCCGAGGGTTTGAGTGATACACATATCCCAATGAGGTCTTTCTTATCTTGAGTGTTGCACCTTTGGGCAAACGAAGAATCGTCGTACTTTGCAGAGCATTGTTTCAATAAGAATTCATGAAGGATAAAGGTCTCAAAAGTGTGAAAGCTCTAGGTCGGTCGAGATTCGATTTAATTTTATGATCTCCCTTTGCTATTGTGTTTTATTTATATGCTTTAATTATTTTGGTTTCTTGAGGACAAGCAACAATTCAAGATGGGGGGATTTGATAGGTAGAAAATTGTGCATTAATTAAGTTGTCAACATTGCATTTTTATGCGTATTTTGGCTATTACACTTACTACTTTTCTTCCTATCTAACTTTCTTGGTCCGAATTCATGTTGATTTCTCTTTTAGTGTTTACTTAAGTAAATTTGGAGGTTTTTCGGATCAAGACGAAGGAACGTGTATCGAGTTGGTCCCGACACTAGGCGACTTTGTGTCAAGCCCAACTCATATCAATGTTGCTGAATTCTACTAATCAGAATGATGGGAGCAAACTGATTTAATTGCATAGGAATAAAAGCCCAAAGGCCTTGAGTGGAGGTTAAGTTTGAACCATGGGCCATGATCGGTGGAAGTGATAACATGCCCACATGAGGCATACACTTGATGTAAATTAAAGGAAATGGCCAAAAGAAAGAGAAGGGCCCACGTGGGGCTTTCTATAAAGAGGCCCGAGAATGAAGAAACAGGACAGAGACTCAAGGAAAGCAACTTCGTGCAATCGTAGGGGCAATTTCGAAAGTCGGCAATTCAGTTTCATTAACTTTTGTTTTTAATTTAATGTTGAACATATTATTTTTATTTTTGAACACCGATATGTGCAGCTAATTTCCTAGTTTCAGTTCTTAATCGTTGTTTAAATTGTTTTGGAATTATTTATGTTATCTGGTTTAATTGTTTTATATGTGGGTTATTGGATTAGATTGATCACCTACTTTGATTGGCCACATATTTACAGCTAGGGTATTGTCATAATCCGCAATTGTTGTGAATTTATACCCATTCGTCACAATTAGTGAATTGATTTACTTAGATAACATAAATCAGGGTTATTTGGACGGAGCTTGTGAGTCCAACACCGTGTCTACCCTATTGTCCTAGTACGTTGTGTGTTTAACCAATTAAATCTAGAGAGTTGGTCTAGGTTGTTCGGTTAAATAGATTAATCAGAGAGTTTGTTTTTGGTTAATTATAATTAAGGGATTATTCAAGTCAGCGGAGCTTGCTATTGATTTAGGGGTAGAAATTCTAAGATCAATTTGAGAAGTAGTCGCATTAATTGCAAGGATTAATCATACTAGGGGGATAACTAGATTAAGGACTAAATCTTTTACTTATTTGATTCTAATTACCTTTACTACTTATTTTCAATTTGATTTCTAGATTATTAGCTTATTAGATAAAATCAAATCAATTCCCCCCCCCCCCCCTTTTGTCCTTTTGTTTAATTAATAGTAAAACGCAATAAATCAGAGTGCTCCTTGTAGGATCGACCTGAACCTCTGGCTATCAAATTGTTAGCCATTATCAGTGATGATGGAGTGTGGAATTCCAAACCTGCAAATTATGGATTTCCACAAAAAATGTTATCTTCCCCTTAGTGATCTCTTGGCCAGAGGTTCCGTTTCAGCCCGGTGGTAAAATAATCCACAACTAGCCGAATACTATCTCCTTACAAAGCTTATGGCATCTTTTTTCAGGTTGGGCAGAAAATAACCTTGCTTGATGATCTTGAAAAAGGCTAGTGTTTGGCCTCCTGCGTAGTTTCCACATATGCCTTCGTGAACCTCCCTCAAACTGTACTCAGCTTCTTGGTCAGTCAAGCATCTAAGGAGTGGAATAGAAAATCCCCTTTTGTAGAGAATAAAATCTACAAGAGTATACCTAGCCAACCTGACCCTTAGCTTGTGTGCTTCTGCATGGTCCGAGGGAACCACTCCCCCTTCTAAGTACTGGATGATAGGGGTCATCCAGGTCGGTTGAAGTTCTTCTATTGTATTAATTTGGTGATTTTCCAAACCTGAGTGCTTAACCATCTCAATATTCACTGACCCAACGTGAGTTGCGCCTTCGCTAGTGGCTAATCTGGCTAGTGCATCTGTGTGGGTGTTCCGAGTCCTCGGAATTTGATTCACTCTAACCTCCTTGAACTCTTTCATTGTTACCTCAACTCACCTGAGGTAGGCTAACATTTTTTTATCTCTGGTAGTGTAATCCCCGTGTATTTGATTTACGACCAATTGTGGATCACTATGCAATATCAGGTGGGTAACCTGTATTTCTTTTGTCATGTCTAATCCAGCTAGGACCGCTTCATACTCTGCCTGGTGGCAGGGAACTCGAATTATAGTGCCTAGCAAAAATATTGATGTTGTGGGCTGATTAGAACAACTCCTGTTCTTGAGCATTCCAAGGTGGTTGATCCATCTACAAACAACTCCCACTGGTCTAACTAATGTTCATTTACTTCCACACCTGGTGTGAACTCAACAACAAAATCGGCTAAGGCTTGACCTTTGATTGTTGTTCTGGGAGAATACAAAATGTCATATTAGCCCAGCTTGACTGCCCACTTTAACAGCCTACCTAATGCATCTGGTCTTCAGAGAGCTTGCCTGAGTGGAACTTTTGTCAAGAATTCTACTTGGTGGGCCAAAAATTGTTGGAGTTTCCAAGCCGATATACTCAACATGTATGCTAATTTCTCCACAGGTGGATATCTCAGCTCTACATCATGTAGGCATTGACTAACATGATAAACTGGGTGTTGGACCTGGTCCTTAGTTCTGACCAGGACATCGCTAACATCACTATCCGAGATGGCTAAGTATAGGTTCAATTTTTCTCTTGGGAATGACTTTGACAGTATTAGCAGGCTGCAGAAAGTTTTTCAGCTTCTCCAATGCTTTCTGGTATCTTTCATTCCACTTGATCTTCTTTTTCTTTTTAATGGATTCAAAGAATGGCTTGCATTTATTAGTTAACCTGGATACGAGCCTATTCAGGGCAGCCACACTTCCAGTCAAGCTTTAAATTTCTTTCACCTCCTTGGGGACCTCAAGTTGGCTATGGCTAGGATTTTTTTTTTCTAGATTGGCTTCAATACCTCTTTGACTAACCATGTAACTCAAGAACTTACCCAAGCCGACCCCAAATGTGCGCTTCTTTGGGTTCAATTTCATCTTGTAGGATCTCAGAATGTCAAACATTTTTAGCTAGGTATTTAACATGCCAAGGTTCTTTTCCGCTCTTGACAAGCATGTCATCAACATATACTTCCATCGTCTTACCAATCTGATAAAAAAACATTCCCCACACTTCTTTCCCAAAGGGCATCATCGTGGAATAATAAAGCTTCATATTTGTCATAAAGGATGTATGATCCTAGTCGTCTAGATCCATCGGGACTTGGTGGTACCCAGAGTACGCATCCATGAAGCTCATAACTCATGTCTAGCTGTGGCATCAACTAGTTGGTCAATATTTGGGAGAGGGTAGCTATCTTTCGGGCAGGTCTTATTCAGGTCGGTAAAGTCCACACATAACCTCCATGAACCATTACTCTTAAGAACCAACACCGGTTTAGCGGCCAAGGTCAGATAATGTGCCTCCCTTATATGAACTTGTTCCCAAGCAGCTTTGTTACTTCCAAGGCTAGAGCATCGTACCTTTCTAGGCTGAGTCTTCTATGTTTCTGCTTTATGGGTTTGACACTTGCCTCAATGTTGAGATAGTATCAGGCGTGTTTCAAGTTTATTCCTTCCATGTCTTCGTGGGCCCAAGCAAGCACATCCAGATTAGCTTTCAAGAAGTTTATCAACTTAGACCGATGCAGCTCTTGTAGCTCCCCACCAATCCGAAGCTTAATCTCAGGTATGTGATCATCCATCTTAACCAGATCCACCTCTTCTACGAGCGCATCTCTTTTCTTTGGGTTTTTCATGCGTGGGTCTTATGTGTTCGACTCCTCAATTGGTTCATCTTGAGGTTGGGCCTCAGCCGGGACATAACCCCAATCTACATGTTCCTCTAGCTCAGGTGCTTGTGGTATGAGCTGAACTATCTGGTCGGGTAGAATTTCCATATCAGCATCACCCTAGTCATAGACGACATCATCCTGAACGTCTTGGTTGAGATGTTCGAGCTGGTTCACACTTGTACCTTCATGAATATTTTGGTCGGGAAGTCTGACTTGATTAGGACTTGTATTCATGTGAACATCCAAGTTGGGTAGTCCGACTTGGTTGGAATTTGGATCCTCACGATTCTTCTGGTTGGAAGTTCAACCTGGTTGGGCTCAATATTCTCATGAACATCCAGGTAAAAAAGGCCGACCTGATTGGCATCATCAAAATTTTCCACCTCTGCTCCACCATCTTCAACTATGTTCAATGTTCGAGGTTGGAGGCCCAAACTCATTCTCTAGAAGTTCTTTGTTTTTCCCTTACTATCATCATGCCGGTTGGTGTTAGAAATTTCATGCACAATGGATACATTGAGGTGACATCTTTAAGTTGCATCAGACGTGGTCTGGCTAGGATAGCATTATAATTCGATGGGTTGTTGACCACCTTGAACTCCGTTATGACTTTCGTCTTGTTAGTGTCACACCCAAACTTAACTTTCAAATCTATTTCACCAACCGGTGTGGTGGTTTGCCAAGCAAAACTGACTATTCGATCATAGGTCAGATGTAGGAGGCTACGACTTATTCCGATCTCGTATCGACCAAGATTCCTGTATGAGGTTGGACTAATCCTTGTATGCACCAAGATTTAATTTGCCAGAACATCAAACATGGTCATGGATATGACCAATGGATCAGTATGAGGTTGGACTAATCCTTGTGCATCTATTTCAGAGAATATGATTGGTACATCTTACTTTCCTTGATCTATTACATGGCAGACCTGGTAACTATTATTCGCCGCCCGAATCATCTCTTTCCTAGCTTGTTTGGATGCTCGAGGCTCACTTTCATTTGAATTGACCAAGGTCTGGATTTCTCTGCCAGCCTGGTTGGGAGGACGCGAAAATTATGCCATCTGAGGTGGCTAATTTTCTAGTCGACCCGGACCAGGTGGTCCAGGTTAAGGATGGTTCATCACAACTCTCCTCAGGTGTCCCTGGTCAATCAATTTTAGAAGCTCAATCACTAGGTCCTACAGTCACATGTGTCATGACCATCTGGCTTGTGATAATGACGATATCTTTTCTAGTTCAGTTTTGGCTACCTCTTGCCTTATTAGTCTTGGTTCAGGTAGGATGTTAGAGTTCTAGATTTTGGCATAAACATTCTCGGGATTGGTATTTAGCACAGCTCTGACTTGTTATACCTGAGTTGGTTCTTGGAAGGCTCTGGAATTTCCAAGTGGCTTGAAAGAGTTGTTTGCCACCCCCGGCTTCTTAGGTTCTTTTTTCTCTTCTTTCTATACGTCGTTCGAGGCGGTAGTTTTCTCCCCTACTCCGGTGTACCTTTCTGCTCTTTGCAAAAAATTCTGGTAGGTCTTTAGCCCCAATTCATGAACAAACCACCAGAAACGTGTTTGCGGTCTCAGATCTAACATGACGGTCATGAGCATCGCGTCATCTGAAATCCTCCATCTCCATAACCAACTTGTTAAACCTGTCCAGGTATTGCTTCAATGACTCTGTACTCTCTTGCTTCATGGTCACCAGTCTTCTTTTGGGGTGGTTCGTGCCTTTTCCCCTATGAAGTATGTTAGAAATTGTGAGGTAAGCTCATCCTAACCTGTAATAGAGCACTGAGGCAGTAATCGAAACCAATTCTGAGCTCGATCCCCTAAGGTCAAAGGAAAGGCTCTACACGTGATCACCTCTCTAGCTCCCTGTAACTCCATCCAGGTAGTATATTTGTCAATGTGGGATGTCGGGTCAGTATCCCCATTATAGGGATGATTTGTGGGACCTTAAACTTTGGTGGTTGGGGTTCAACAAAAAAAAAAAAATAGGATGAACGGAGAGGGTCACTTGAAGATGTATTTGTCGGGAGCTGACCTGGCATCCTTATCCTCCATCTAGAGCTATAAATGAGTAGAGTCGAACTGAACGTATTATTTCTCAAGATTGTTTGAAACATTATCGAGCTTCTAATATTATGTTTGAGCTTGTTTGATAGTTGATCGAATCGAGCTTGAACAAGCTTTAACCAAGCCAAACACGAGTTGAGCTCAAGTAGTTTAATATTTTTACACTTGTTTCAACATTTTTAACTTATCGAGCTCGAGCTCAAATTGATCTTTAGATTTTATCAAGCATAAAAGTATGTTCAAGTTTGTTTGATATCTTTACTCGAACATAGTTCAAACAAGCTGTTGATGAGCAATTTCAAAATCGAGTATCGAGTAGCTTGGTTTGAATTTTATCCCTACCTTCATCTCAGTTAGGCCTTGTTTCGAGTTGGGTCAGAAACATGTGTCCGACCCCGAGTCGGGTTCTGTGTCAGGTCGGAAAACTTTTGTGTATGTCCTTCTCCTAGGCGGGAACGTACCAATCTGACCTAGACATGTCCATCGTTGATACCCTCTCAAGCTCTCTGGTTGTTACCCAGCCTACCTCTCAACGGCTGCAGGTAGCCGTCGGGATGGTGTGGGCTATCTTATACTAGCTACTTGTAGGTCCTTACACATTTGCTACCTTTCATTTTCCTTGTAGGTCACCCCTGGCTTGTCCTTGGGAGTGAACCTCTTCATCTATTGGGTCATCCTGCTCAGTTGGCAACTTATCGCCTCCCTCAAACACACCTAATTTGTAGAGGTACTTCATGAGCTTTTGAAGATTTTACGCAGTTTACTTGACCTAGGGAGATGTCGTTCTTGCTTGATTAATCTGATCGGTTTGTACCCGATTATTTTGCAATGGTGCGTCCTTTCGTACTTAGCTCCACGTCCTTGACCTAGATCCTGCTTGAGAATGATCCTGGTCATCCATGGAGGAATGTCAGGTAAGAATTCTGGTGTTAACAACAAGGCCCTCCTTCTAGCGCCATTTAATTGACGTCAGTTTTTGGACATAGGTCCGGGTCAACAATTCTTTTCCACGTTGGTTTATAAAGCACAAAAAATAAATGGGATGAAATCTAAGTTAAGTAAGATGTAAGAAAAATGATAAGTAGGCCTTAGGATCAATGGTTACACATATTACCTATTTTTCACCCTATCTGGGTTACAATATCCCTAAATTTATGGGATTCTTGACAGATTATGCTTTGAGAAGATTTCATGGAATCTGGTTGGTTGCGTCACGTTATGATTTGATTTGATCCCGCCTGTATCTAAGCTGATTCCAGGTATTAAATGAACATTGAACCAGGCGTGCCCGAATTCTTAGACTTCCCCTGGTCTTAGCAGACATAGGCAGAAATCTTAAGTTGATCATATCTGGGTTAGGTTGGAATATAGTCAAGTTGACCATCTCCAGGTAGGCATCATCTCTGCACTATTTCAGATAAAATGCCAGGTCGGACAGTCTAGGTAGGAGATTTTCCCTGTGTCGCTACGAACAAAATATTCAGGTAAAACGATTCCAGGTTGGTCAAGTGGGTGAGCTATGCTATAGCAAACTAATATGGTAGGCCGGATCTAGATTGCCCTCACAGTAAGGTGCCACGTCAATTGGGTGTGCACATACTTGATGATACATGCATCGGAGCCGGCGGGAATGCTTCACGTCAGCTAAGGGAACAACACACACAAAAAATGCTCCAAACATATCCACTTTAAAAATTCCAGCAATTCACTATACCTAAATAAAAGAAGACTAAAACGCTTGTACCATTTATGCTTCATCTTCGTCCCTGACCCAAGAAGAATCAACCTCAAATGAAAAATCAAGAAGTTGGGAGTGGTGGTGAATAGTGGTTGACCTACTGTCGGTAAAAACTAACCAGGAAGGGTATTCTAAAGGTTCTCCTGATATTCGCACCCGATTCACATCTATTGGCCTTTTTATCTGGTCGGGTTTTCAAATTTTCCGAGTACCGAATGTTTACCAAACAAAAAGAGGAAAAGGAACATCTTTAATAATTGAATTTAAGAGGGTGGAATTTAAGATATCCAACTTTCCCTAACTTAAAGGTTCTCCACAAACCCAACCCATTGGGTATCCACTAGGTCAGGCACCACCAAGGTCGGGTACCCAGAAGATTGGATAGTTGTGCAGGTTATTTCTATCGACCCAACAACCTGAAAACTGTCGAAGCCTAACCGATCTCACCCCTTGGTGAAGCTGATGGAAAGAAAGACCAAGAAAAGTTGCATTAAAATTGCAATAGACCTAGAGATGTCAGTTTTACTAGCAGAGTAGGGCTATCCATGGGTAAAATGCTAAATGGATAGGGTAGTGTCCGAACGTTAGAGTAATGCATTGGGCAACGTCTGTACCCGCCAAATTATATTGGGTACGATAGTGTATGGGTTTAGCATCATACCTGCATACCCATCCCGTCTACCCTACCCGCCTATCCGATGCATGTGTATAATTATATTGGGTACGATAGGTTATGGGTTTTTCATTTGATAGCAATTATGTTAGGTAATGTGATTTTAAGAATTAGGTGCAAAAATGAACATGTAAAAGAAAAAAAAAAAGTCATACTTTTCGGTTTGATTTTAAGTTATCAATTTTTTTCCTTCATTATTACTCTCGCCGTTTCATAATAATTGACATTTTAGGATGAAAGGGACGAATTAAGAGTTAAATAACTGACAAATATACCCTCAGCTAATATCTTTTTTAGGGGATAAAGATTTGACCAAATCCGTGATAGATTCAAAAGTAGAGATATTTTAGAATTGAGCCCATGGAGAAAATTGGTTGAATATGTGAAAAGTATCTAAAACGTCAATTAATTGGAAAAAAGAATAACTAGCTAAAACGTCAATTATTATGGAACTGAAGGAGTGTTTAACAGGGTAACCTGTTTATCCGCGGGTACCCGCATACCCACCGGATTTTACTCGTGCCCTACCTGATGCAAAAATAAGCTATGCCACAAGAAATTTTTATATTAGAGATGGAATTAGTAATGGATAGTATCCGTTCCTAAATACAAACGAAATAGAAATAGAATAGTGACGAAAAGTGGCAAAAGAATCATTAATAACTGGATATTGACGAAACAACAACCAAATATTAGGGAAAGACATAATTCGTCTATATTCAGTTGCTAATTTGGTCTCTAATTCATTAAAGAAACACAAATTCCGTGACTAATTTTAGAGACAGAATAAATCGGTCTCTGAATTTTAGAGATAAGTATTATAGAGACCAACAATTTCATCTCAAATTCGTCACTACTTTAGTTTAGAAACGGATATCATGTGATTTTCTGCCTCTAATTTCTTTTTTTTTTTTTTTTTTTTTTTTTTTTTTGGTTGTTGTAGTAGGATAGGGTATGGAGAAGGCATTTTATCTACGGATAGGGCATGAAGAAAGGCTTACCCGTACTTTACCCTACCCGTTGACATCCCTAAATCGGCCTAGTGATTGTTAGCGGTAGTGGAACTATTTTGGTGAGCCTATACTACTTTTTCAAAACGATAGTTCATTAAAATGAACTCAAACTAATTACTCCCCCTATTTCAGAATAAGTGTCTTTTTAGACAAAATGAAAAAAATCAAACTAAGTGTTGCTTTAACACAAGAAGTCACAATTCTTCCAAGTTTATAATAAACAACCTGCTAAATTTATTGATTATTTTCTTATTCCACAAAATATATTTAATAAAGTGGATTCTATATAAAAATATTTGCTTTATATCCCTTCTTGATTTTTTTTTTTTTTTAAAAAAAAAGACACCTATTTTAAAATGGAGGGAGCACAATTTTACGCAGCTCAATAAATCTCCTATAATAAAACTAGAAATAACTCACCCAAATTTATGGAATTTCAAGTCTAGAGATTTATAAATTTTCATGGATTTCCAAATACATTGATATAAATTTATATCAAAACAAGTATAGATTTGACTATAAATTGACAAACTATAGCTCAAATTCCTTTCATTTAATTACAATGAGAATGAAATTTATCTTTATAAATGAGCTACAGGTCATGCCCTAAGTGAGCATAACATCGGTATAGAATATAAATCTATATCTACTCTATTGTTATAAAAATGTGAGTAACTTCTTACAAATTTTGATTAGTCTATTATATCTTTAAGAAGTTCTGTTTTTAAGGTAGATTTAGCAATCTTATTTTTAAGTTATATTTGTTTGGAAAGAGTCCATTTACAGTTTAAATTCATCTACAATTTCATGGAAGTTTCTATTCCATTTTATATGATATTTAATTCATCTAATAAATTAATTTTCTTTTTTTTTTCAGTAAAATACATTATATTTTTCCTTTTATTTTATTCTAGTTTTTATGATATTTCATATATTTCTTCTCTATCTTATGATCAAATTATCTTATAACTGTAGAAAACGAAAAGAAAAATTGATCGGTTATTATATGTTTTTCTTTTATTCAGTTTTATTTTAAAATGATATATCAATTATTTATTTTTTCTTTTATTGTTTAGGTATGGAATGTCAGAAAATCAATTAAATCGGGTGTTTTTGGGGTGAATAAAAAGTATGATTTTTTTTTTTTTTTGTAGTATTAGTAACATTAAACATATAATTAAAAAATTGTTTATTAAAGCTCAAAATCCTTACTAATTTTATTTCTCCTCATTATCGGCAAAAAAAAAAAACTATGTATTTTTTTGTTTGTTTTTTAAAATCTTACAACTACAGTATCTATATACTTGTTTCACTAATCATAATAGAGAAGTATTAAGAAGACGGCTATATAGTCTATCATATATGAGATTTAGTTTACCACTTTATATAAAAATTTTATAAAAAGACTTAAAACTATAATATTGAAGTTATCAAAAGATAATTAAAAAATATAATAAAATTGCTTAGGTACGAAATGTCTGAAACACAATTAAGCTAGTGAATTAAAGTATGATTTCTTTTAGGATTTGTAAAACAAAACATATAATAAAAATTGTAACAATATATACTACCTCCGTCCCGCTCTAACTTTCCTACTTTCCTTTTCGGTTTGTCCCAGCTTAACTTTACAGTTCATAAATGACAAATTTCTCTTACAATCTCAACCCTCAAAATCTCCATCCTCAATCTTCACCTTTAAAAATGTCAAAGATTACACAAAATCTGTTTTCTCTTACCTCCATGCCGGGTCAAAGTAGGAAAGTTAAGCCGGGACGGGGAGAGTATTAAAGTTGAGAGCCCTTATTGATTTATTTCTCATCTCACTCTTGAGAAAAAAATATTTGTTTGTTTGTTTTAAGTTTTGCAACAATAATGTCTATAAATATATTTCAATAGCTATATATAATAATAAAATGTTGACAATCCGCTATAGTCTATCATTTATGAGATTTAATCTACCACTTTATATAAGAATTCTTATAATTTATGAGTGACTACCATTAAAATTAAAAGTTTATCAAAATTTATAGTAAATTAAACTTATAATAGTTTAGTAGGATTTTGATATTCTAAAGTTTATTATTTAGTATAAAGAGGATAAATGAGTGTTATTTTGAAATGGAGATACGTTAATCATAACTGTATATAAATTATAACATGATTTTCAAATATAATAATTACATGAAAATTCATGACCTTGTAGTCTAATATCATTTGCGGCATGAGCTTTTAAACATAATATAAAAATGCACCACCTTTGTATTTTTTTAAATTCGATGCACCCAAACACTTTTGTTAATCCAATTTCTAACGTGGAGACCGAGGTCGAGATTTCGGTCATTCCCATTGCAGAAGTGTAATAATACGATATTTTTAAACCCCCTAATTAAATGAAAACACAAATGAAAATATTTAACTTAAGTTCAATAATAAAAAAATATATTTTTCATTGAATTAGGGGTAAAAGTATTTGTACGATTACACATACACAAATCGGTAGGTCAAAATCTCAATTTCAAGCTCTACACCTGCAATTGGAGCACAAAATATTATTTGGTGCATTGAATTGATAAAATTGTAAAAGTGGTTCACTTCTATGTTATAGTTGAAAGATCATGCTGCAGATGATAATTGATCAAAAGGTCGTGAACTTTTACATGATTAACTCTTTTCTAACTTATACTTATATATTCTCCAATTCTATATTCTTACTTGAAGGTTGTGTTCCTTGTCAGAATAATTTATTTGATCTATATATTTGTAAGATGTAAAAAAAATAAAATTATATTTATATATATGTATATATGTATCTTGAAAAATAAACAGAACTTTAAACATATAGTTACTAAATTAGCCTTAAAAATTCGTAACATGTATCCAAAATTTCATAAACTCTAGTTTCTTCGAGATAATGAAGGGCTTACATAGCAACAAATAATTAATTAATATTGACAAAGTAATCTCCTTTACTTTTATTCTTCACTTCTATGTGTTATTCATAATTTTTTTCTCTGTACTTTCGATCTATAAATTAAACGGACTTGTCATGGCCACAGTTCGACCATATAAGGTCGAATATAGTACATTTTATTGAACTATTACAATCGGACATAATGACACATGTTCAACTAGTGAAGTCGAAAAATGTTACAAAATTTAGAGTGCGATTGTAAGTAATATTGAAATATATTTTAATATTTTGATTTATATATAATATTATAAATCTTATCATCATACCCCATTTTCATTTACAAGAGAGTTATTTAGGTATGAAATACGTTTGAAAAAAATTAAGTTTAGATGTTTTGATGGTGAATAAAACAGTAATATTTATTTTAGGATAAGAATAAAGCATATAATTAATCAAAATAATTTATATTAGTATTCAAAGGCCTTATCAAGTTTATTTCTCATCTCATTTTTTAGAAAGTAAAGATGTACTTTCTCATTTAAGTTTTGCAACAATAATATCAATATGCGCATTGAACAAATTACAACATAAAATATTGTCAAGAAAGCTATAGTGTCATATATAAGATTTTTAAGCTGACCATTTTATGTAAAATAATTATAATAAAAAATAACTCAACATTAAAGGGAATAGTTGATCAATTATTTTACAGTAAATTAAACATGCAATAATAGTTTAACAGAATTTGGGTATATATTCTAAAGTTTAACTTCTTTGTTATAATAATAAACTAGTAATATTCCCGTGCGATGCACGGAAGTTTATTTAAAAAGTAATTATTTTAATAAAACTAAATATAATATAATCTATTCTAATATTTAAATATGTGACAATTTGATCCTAATATATTTTTTAATAATGTAGGATAAAACATATGTAAAATTATAAGTAATGTAAATATAAGTTTCTCGCACGTTATATATGGATTTAATATAACTTACTTTATATATATATATATATATATATATATATATATTAACATCAAGATAAAAATTAAATATAAAACAAAAATCTTTTTCAACATGATCATTTCTTATCTTTGAAATCAAAACACACATTTAGTGTGTATGTATCATCGTCACCTATATGCATATAGCTTAATTAATTATTAATGATACACCAAACATAAATATCTAAATATTAATTCATATTATTAAAGAAAAAATGAATAATGTTATAAGAAAATTATTTATCTTTAATTTTTTTTCAATTTACTTTAAATATTTAATTTATCTAAATAAAGGTTTAAATTTATCTATAACTATTTACTTTTAAAAAATATTATTTGCATGTTTTAATAATTTACTTGATATTTAAGAGATATAAATAATACCAAAATAACATTCAAAAGTTATTCAATAGTTGAAATAACAAAATAAAACATATGAGTTCTTCAATATTTCTTAATAGTTTCATATATATGTTGAAAAGTTTCAATTAAATTAATTTATATTGTAAATAGTAGATTCACTTAAAGATACAAATTGTTTAATATAAAAAAGAAATTGCTTAATTAGGTTGCAAAATGTGAAAAAAAAATAAAAATAAAAAATAAGACATAATTGAGATTGGTTAATGTGACCAAGTACTGTTCAGGTTACAAAGTCTTAAAAAAATATAGTTCAAATTGATTAATTTTACTTATTTAAAAAAAGTTTAGTTGCAACTTATATAACATCATAGTTTAGGTTATATATATGAGCAAAAAGTCATAGTTTTGTGATTTATCAACAAAAATAATTATTATAACAAATAAATATTAGCAAATTTAATAATTTAATATGTTGATTATAAATCAAATATTAACTATCGCTTTTACTTCTATAAAGTATGTATTCAATTATATATACATTGATTTTTCTCTCAATGTAATAAATGAAGAAAATTTGAGACAATTCATGTCGGATAAAACAAACTGATTAGTTGTGGTTTTAATGAAATAATTATGTAAAATAATTTGTAAAAGAGAATTACTTGAATGATTTTTAATTTTATTCTGAACCAATATTGTATTTACTATACAATCTATAATAAACATTGTAATCTTACTCAAATAATCATCGAATAAATAATATAATATTTTAAATAGAATATCTTCTTCTTCTTCTTCTTCTCCTTCTTCTTCTTCTTCTTCTTCTTCTTCTTATTATTATTATTATTATTATTATTATTATATGGATGTCAAATCAAACATCATCAAAAGATGATTAATTTGATATAGTATAAATTTTGATTCTAACCAAATGTAACAACAACTTACCAATCACAGTATAAAATTTTAGGTGGAAACTATTACTTATAGAATGTCCATATTGTGGCTTATATATATATATATATATATAGATTTTTTAATTTATAAAATAATTTTTAAATTCTAACTATAAATAATTAAAAATAACCATGAAATAGATAATAAAAGGAACAATGATATTTTATTTGGATATTTCATATGTAATGTAAAGTTTAATACTTTTTTCTTTATGTTCCTGCTTTTATTTTATATATATTTTTTAATTGATCTAAGTAAACTTTCAAATTCTAATTTTATATATATTATATATATATATATAAGTTTCTCTTTCTAAGGTTAGTTTTTCATTTGTAACTTTTAACATTTCATTTGGTGATTCCAAATATACTTAAATATTTTTTTAATAAATTATTATTTCAGCAAAATAAATTCAAAATTTATTCAATAATTCGAATAACAAATTAAATTCTGCAAGTTCTTCAAAATATTTGAATATTTTCATATTTTATTTTGGTATTGTAAATTATTTATATAAATGTTATATTTATCTTATAAATAGTCTATTTATTTGAAGATAAAAATTGATTAGTGCGAACAAAGTTATTTAGAATGTTAAGAGTAAAAAAAACATTTGATGTTTATTAATGCGACAAAGTATTATTCAGCTTACAAAGTGTAAAAACATATAACTGAAGTTTTAGTAAAAATAAAAAATTAAAAAAGATTGCAAAATGTAACAAATGTCATAATTTAGGCTGCAAAGAATAAATTTCAATAATAATTTAATACACAATTATACATATGCCCAAATCTTCAGTACTTTCATAATAAAAAAAAAAAATATTAGCAAAATTTGATGACATAATAAGTTCATTATAAAATAGATATTGATTTTTCTGCCTTTGATTTAATAAAGTAGGACTTTCATTATTTAAATAATGGTCTTTCTCCCTACATAACTAAAATAACAAAAATATTTGAAAATTCATGTCAAATAAAATAAATTGGTTAGTTGTATTTTTATAAAAAAAAAAATACTCATATTTTTTTAAAAGAAATTATTTTACTAATTTTAGTTGCAACTCAAACTAAAATAGCATAGCTCAATTCATGTGAAACATCAGTCTAGCATAAATAATTAACCAACAAATAATCTGTTTATTC
Source organism: Ajuga chamaepitys (assembly GCA_958295605.1). Taxonomy (NCBI): domain Eukaryota; kingdom Viridiplantae; phylum Streptophyta; class Magnoliopsida; order Lamiales; family Lamiaceae; genus Ajuga; species Ajuga chamaepitys. Next base: position 26,935,662 of record OY282496.1, on the reverse strand, counting down.
AAATTAAATATCGTATTATAATATATGTAATATGGATGATTAAAAAAAAAAAAAAAGTTATGAGTTTACCAAAAATAAGAAAAACTTACCAATTGTATGATGTAAATTTTTTGGAGGGAAAGTTAAAATAACATTAACGCCCTCCATTTTACTTATATATATATATATATATATATATATATATATATATATATAGATAAAAAAACTCTTATTTTGGAAAGAAAAAAGTAGTAGTCTTTATTTATTATTGGATATAAACTTAATATTATTTACAAATCAATAATTTTATATTGTCTATATTTATATTATTATATCAAGACAAACTTCTTTATTATAATTATAGGTGTTATCTGTGTATAATACTACAAACTCTTATCATTACATCTACATTTCTAAAAAGTGATTCATAAATAGTAAGATAAAAGGAATAAAATTATTTTAATAAAAGTACAATAATATCTTCAAATTCATTATTTGAGAGGAGGAATGTCGTAAATTACCACTATTTTTCGTACGTATTCTACATCACAATTTTATTTTAGTTAAAGTCAAATAAGTGTTTAGAATGGTAAGCAATCAATAATATTAACTAAATATTTTTGCACATAATTAATAGAAAGTAATTATAAATAATATCATAATATTGTGTTTTATTTAGTCGGTGTACCAATTTGGAATTGCTCAAGGCACGTGTTATTAATGACATGTGACTTATTTCTCCCAAAAAAAAAAAAAAAACCTTTAATTGTAACTTATTACACTTTTAGGATGTGTATCATGTTATTTTTCGATATAACTCATAAACATATTGATTAGATAAATTTTTCATGAGACATATAATTATTAATTTACTAAAGATAAGAAGTATAATTTTATTGATTCCATAATTGCTTTTATAAAATATAGTAATCATGACATTCATATTACTTAAATTATTTTAAATGATTAGTTTGTTAAATTACAAAAAACTAATTGATAAATTTCTATGATGATCTTCATTCATCTTCGTGTAAAAATAAATAATATAATTCAAAATAAATATAGAATATTTAATACTTAAGGAAAATTTTATGTGGTATTAGTGTAACTCATGTTTATAAGATTGTTTCGCAAAAACTGATTTTTATTTTTTCTTATGAAAAAATTATAAAAAATTGTAATTTGAATCTAGTTCTATACTTAAATATTTTAACTTAAAATATCTAGCAATAGAATAAGAAAGATTATAAGCTGTTAAAATTTACTATAGACAACAGTACTAAAACACACATATTGCAAGAAATCTACCATACATAAACTCTAAATGGAAAAATAAGATGCTACAACCAAATGTTTTATAAAAAAAAATTGAATGTTTTTTTTTTTATTTTTTAATTTTATTTCTACTGCTCTTTATTTGCAATAGACACGAGATAATATATAATAGTGAAAATACATAAAAAAGAAAATGCTAAAATGATTTAGCTTGTTTTAGTTAATTTATCATGACATTCTCGACACATTAAAGATCTACAAAATAATTCTATATTGAGCATCAAATAAACGAAAAACCTTAAAATCATATTTCCTATTTTCCCCCAGAAATGCCTTGTCACTTTGATTTTGACTATTTGGTATTTCTTTTACGATTTAAATTTGATTAATTCTAGCATGTTGCAAATATATCTTTGACTTGATTGATTGGGTTACATAGATAGTGGTAACTTATATGAACAACTATTGTTACATTTTATCATGCTTCAGCTCTCAATAAGTAAGCAATGAATAAGATATATTATAAATGACTTGTATGAGATGTTTTACAATAATAGGTAAAAGTTTGATATAAAGTATGTATAGCATAATACTGGTCTTTGAGATAATTATATATTTGTGACATTTGAATAATATACTAATACAATTACATATTCGTATAAGGCAAAACAATATCAGAAGTCACATATATTATATTTAGGATTTAGTAATATTAGCTAGAGATCTCGCAATGGTATTAGTTCATTAAGCAAGGGGTGCTAAGGTAGATTATTGTGGCGTATTTAAATATAAAAAAAATTAATCAACTTATTATATCTGTATAATTTCTCTATTTAAAAGAAGACACTTTTCGATTGTAAATTGTAACTCTAACAAATCGGCTCATTTTTTGTATCAAATTTATTTAAAACACAATGATTCAGTCAATCCAAAATTATTATAAAAAGGAAAAAGCAAAGTAAAAGAATTTTTTTTTTAATAAAATGTAAAAGAAATTAATCTCCTAAAAAAGAATAGATCGTTTTTTCAAATAAAAAGAAATTATCATTTTTAATAATATATGACATTTTCTTATTTTATATACAAAAAAAATTATAATCAAAATATATCATAATAATCATAAAAAAGTAAACTACACTTCAAAAATTAATGGTTAATATATGCATAATAGATGTCAAATGGAAGATCATGAAAAGAAGACTAGTTTAGTATATTTTCAAAAAAAATGGAGTTGAGACGAAAAAATTATAGAACCTTTTAATATTGAAGAGAAAAGAAAAAAAAAAATAATTGGTCAACTCAATTGTTAGAGGGAGTTACATCACAATAATTTATTTTTTCATTTATTCTTTTTTTCTTTTTCCGCGAGAAAGTTAAAACAAATATCCATAAATTTTGATTTAAAAATAATTCAAAATTACCAGAAAAAACACATCACCCAAAGGAAAATTCAACGGTCTTCCTTTTAAGAATAAAGAAGACTTTATTAATTCTAGCATGTTGCAAATATATCATTGACTTGATTGATTGGGTTACATATATATCGATAATTTATAGTAATATTAGAGTTAGTAAAAAAGAAAAAAAACTAAGGTGGTCATTTGGAATTAATAAATAGTCATGATAAATGACTACATATTATTTCTAATATAACGACATATAGTATTACTTCATTCTATTTTATTTCTACAATAATTAAAATAAAAAATAATAATCACGTGCAAGTCACGTGCTTGTTTCTAGTGTAGAAAAAAGACTAGGTAGGCCAAGACCCAAATCAAGCCACATCAACCTATTCTACTAAATAAAGTCGCTGAAAATTCCCGCAAGACACGTGTCACTTTAATAGAATTTTCGCCAAAAAAATTATTCTCGAAAAATACATAATTTTTTTAAGCGCCAACTGTCGAATGCATGAATTGACAATTAAGACGTATCACACAGACATTAAGTCGTACATAGAACTAGTTTTTTTTTTCAAATCTTATCCTTAAAGCGCGCCTTTGTTTCCAAATTCAAATTTGGAAAATATACGAGACTCATATACACGATTTTACAACCACCACGCCATAAGAAATACTAATTTCATTAAAATTTACTTATACTTCTATCACTACAATAAATCAGTTATAATTAATCAATTTACCATTATTGTGATTGAAATATATACTACATTAATTTATCACAAAATATAAGGAATGTTATTTTCCCAGAAAATTAATTATTAAATTATATAAATAATATTAATAAAACTAAAAATTGATATTATTAATTTATTCCTAGGATAATGAAATATAAATATTTAATGGATTATTGAAAAACTGAATCAGGCCACTACTTGGTGTCATAGGAGGAACTGACGTCCATTATGGTGTGTAGTGGATAAATTCAGTTTATCAATCCACCCTCCCTATAAATAACAGATATTCCACACGCTCTTTTCACCAGCTACTACAGTATTCCTCTTTACACATCAAACTCTGAAAATTTTACACTATCAATAAGAAACATGGCTCCATTTTTCAGCTTGGTAAAGGAACTATGCCCGTCTACCACGCTTTGGGCCATGAAGGTTTGTCTTGTGCGCTCTTATGAAGTACCTGTGTTTGGCAACATAAGTGAGATTGCTAGCTTCGAATACATCTTCAAAGACAGAGAGGTAAAAACCAATAACTTACACAACGTTGTTTGATTTCCATTTATATATTTCTACTTCATGTTAATTTTGTGGTTGCTTTGTTGAAGGGTGATCATGTGCATGCATCAGTAAGGGGACAAACTACAATGTTTTTCCAGTGAAAAGCGAAGGAAGGCCATTTGTATGTGGTGAAGGATTTCATAGTTACTGAGAACAGGATGAAATTCCGAACAACAAGCCATGCTATGAAAATAATTTTTCTGAGGAAGACAAAAATGGAGGAGATTTTCGACGAAAAGTTTCCTACAAAGGCCTACCACCTTAAATCGTTTGGTGAAATCGAGAACGACAATGAAATTTCACAATTTGTCCTATTTGGTAAGAGTGCAATTTAAAGCAAATATTATATTCAATGTTCATATATATTTACCTACTGATGCTATAATAATTTTTTTTGTTCGTACATAATAGATGTCATTGGAAGAGTTGCTTCCTGCAACTTACCACCAGTTATGACGGCTCGGGGCAAAGGAATGGAGTTCACTTTGGAAAACTGTGATAAGCAGATGGTGAAGTGCACACTATGGGAGGAATACATAAACAAGTTGCTGCCATTCGTTGAAACAGATTCTGAGGACATCATAGTTGTCCTCATTGAGTTTGGTCGTGTGAAAAAGTTTGGAGGTATAGTAAATATATATTTTGTTTCATGTCTTCATTGAATAATGGATTTTCATAATAACTTTATAAATAATGCAGATCAAATCAGGTTTTGTAATACATACAATGTCACAAAGATAACAGTAAATGGAAAGATGGATCCATTTCAGATTTTCAACAAGTGGTAAATTCATCATTATTTATCTGATATTTTTTCGATTGAACATTACATTTTCAAAAAAATTAAAATTGTTTAAATTGCAATTGTAGTCTGTTAGAATCAGGAAATAGGAGGCATTGCACTTACAACTGTATCCAGTTGCTCGGCGCCATCTATAGCTGATGCATTTATTTCTGGAGAAGCTGAAGTTAAGAATTTAGCAGAAATAGTTAGTAAATGCGGGTTATTTTCGGGTTGCAGCCACAATCATACAAGTGGAGACTCTGCGTGAGTGGTGCTACCTAGCATGCAATAAGTGTTCAAAGAAACTCACTAAGGATGGAGGAAGTTTTTTATGCGTCAAGTGTGGAATTAAGGACACCCGTGGTGTGTACAGGTATAAAAAGATTCCCATTTTTTTTTTCATAAAACATTTTAAAAAATTATTAACATGTTAGATTAATAAGTTTGTTATAAGAGACAGGTACAAAATTGAGGTATTATTGAATGACGAGAGTGGGGTTGCCAAGGGTTTTTGTGGGATAATGAATGCACGGAACTTATACAGAAGAGTGCAACAAATATGATGAAAGATAATGTAATCTTAACTCTTTTTAACAGATTTATGTAAATATGTTTTTAACAAATTTTCTATGAAACTGACACTAACTACATTTAGCCTGAGGCATTTGATTTTCTACTGAAGCAGATCGAGGAATCCTTGAATAACCGAGTAGGCATATTCAAGGTTCAAGTTAAAGAGAATGACCATACTCGATACTTGGTGACATATAATGTCACAAATGTAACTGCTGATGCAAAAAAATTATCTATCTTCTATGATCGATATGGTGAAAACAAAGTAAGTTGAATTTTCATTCATTTCACAGAGACAAATAAGTAATATTTTACTACTTCAATTCTTTTTAACTTAATTTCTTATTTCTACAACCAGCAAAATCCACTCTTCTGCTACAGGAAGCAGATTCTTCTGAAGCAAAACAGAATGATAATGAATTGGAGAAATGGTACGAGGCAGATATTGATGAAGAAGACGATGATGATGACATTCTTCTAAACAAATTGGTGAAAGAAGATGTTGGAGATTGTGGAGAGGCAAAAAAACAAAAGAACAAGGCAATGTAGGGGATATGAAGCACATTACCAGTTTATTAAGTTTCTATGAGTCTTAGTATGACAGACTTAAGTTTATTTCCATTTTTAGTTCAATGTTGTGTCTAAAGTTAGGTTTCAAGTGTCGCTCATTTTAGTTCGCTGTTATGTTTGGGTCAGACTATCTATTTACATTCATAGGTCTTTTTTAGTCAGTTTATGTCAGTGTCTACCCATTATATAAATGAATTTGCAGTTTATGTTTCTAAAATCCTGTTTCACTTTACCAAGTCTATTTCCACATTACATGCATTTTAGGCAATGTTATATGTACTCTGAGGGTATAATCATATGATACTGATAAGAATATATGAATATATTATTATATCAAACTTATCTGGGTTAGATCTTGATTCTCTATGCCTCTCAATAATTTAACATTCTGATCTTCATTATATTCAAGCGGGCCTGCATATAATATCATAGATGAATAAATCAAATAAAAAAACATAAAAGATATAGAATAATTCAATAATCAATTATTAATAAATTAAAAAAAAACAAACCTTCCATAGTCAATTAAAATCAATGTACAATTACACGATTTTATTGCTACTTCTATTACTTCTACGATTTCAGTAACCATGTCTACTAAAAACTATCAAATTATTTTTGATATCACAGCAAACATAACACAACAATTTCTCCTATATAAATACAATCACAAACATAAATTATTTTCAATATATGTAATGTGTTTTTTCAAAATAATTATTTTAGATTTTGAGTTAATTGTTTAGGCTATAAATAGCTTCAGCATCTCAGACATGGATTCTTCTAAAACCATAGATAACAAATAATTATAAACACATATCAGATTGAAAAAATATTAATAGTTCACTATATGTTCAAATACATCAGTTTTGTTAATTTTTTTATGTGATTACTATTCCAAATGTAAAAAACTAATAAAGAAAACAAAAACTAAATTTTACTTACATATTGTTTCGCACTTTTTTAAATATATTTATCAACATTTTACACAATACTGAATATACACTATATGCTAATATGATATGTATGTCACACAATATTACTTCAATTAAAATGATTTTTAATATCCAAAAAAGTTATATCAGTTGAACGTGCACAAATTTAAAATGATTTTTATGTCAAGTTCTTAATCAGAATTTATAATTTATAATGTATCAAACCAAATTCGCTCAAACTAAACCAATTACGAAATTTATGGCCTACAATTAATTTTTTCGAAATAAAGCATTTGTATTAAGAAACACATTCATATTTATATTACATGCATTTTTGGTTTCACCACATAAATTACCTTGGTTCTGTTTCTTCAGGGGAACATATACAATGACAATCCTGTATAAGAGAAAAAAAAATACATGAATAAATTAATACATATAAATATAAACCTCCTAATACTATAAAACGAAAAAAATTGCCAAAATAAATAAGGATTCATAAATAATAAATAATTAAACATCTTTGGCAGTAATTAACTCCACACACTCCACTAACCCAACTAACCCACATTTACATGTACGCAACTACTTAAACAGTTTAATAAACCTTTAAATTTTCTATATATATGTGTTCAACATCTGCATTATTTACAAACATAGAAAATAAACAAATTCGTTCTACAAACCATGAAGCCCTCATTTTCCCTAATCCGAGACTTAACCCCTCTCAAGACAGATTGGTTAATCTACGCAAGACTGGTACACTGCTACCACATGCCTGTTAGGAGAAATCCTAATCTTATCTTAACAATAGAGTGCATGTTTGAAGACACTGAGGTAATTTACACATTATCTTTAATTTACTTAATTTTACTTTAGTCATCTAACTACTGAAAACGAAAACTTACTTAGGGCGACATAATTCACTGCACAATTGAAGCTGCACCTCTGCTTAAATTCAGATGCTCACCAGTTGAAGGTTACTTCTATGCTATTAGAAATTTTTTGGTTGTGCAAGACACAAGTCCATACAAAACGACAACCAACAGAAACAAGATTATGTTTAAGGCAGATACAAAAATGGTTGAAATTATGAGTGTGCAACCAATTTTGTGCGTGCTACAGGTTGTTACTACAGAAGTTGTAGAATAATTAGATTTTTTAGTATTTTATTATTATCAATTAACTTAACAATTTTTTTTTTTTTTTTGTAGGATAAAAGGTTCACTAGGCCAGCAATGGTTAAGACAGTTGATGGTTTGAAAAAATAGTTGGATGTTGCATGCCCACGGTGCATGCAATGGTTCGACTAATTTGAGGGATTCATTGCTTGCAATAAATGTGGAGTTAGAAATCCTAATTTCGCATTCAGGTATTCATAAATTTCTTGATTTACAATATTATATAACAACCTAATATTCAATTACAATATTTCACAATTTGTTTTTTAGGCCAAAACTAGGAGTAATCTTAACAGATGATTCAGGGATCAAGAGATTGACATTCTGGGAACAAGAATGTGTCCAACTAATTGGTTATTGAAGACGCATTTAGTTGACAAATCATAGATTTATTTATAGTATCTAAAGCTATTTCCATTAATGTTGCTTTTTGTTTTCCCTTCGGTTTATTACCTTTATGTAGGTGAACATTGTAAATATTATTGAATTTTATTTCTGAATTTTAAGACATGGTATGTTTATTATGTTATATGATTCCTAAAATTCGAATTATATGCATTTCAGTAAACAAATTTAATAAAACAAGTGTCTATACGTAACATTGTAAATATTATTGAATTTTATTTCTGAATTTTAAGACATGGTATGTTTATTATGTTATATGATTCCTAAAATTCGAATTATATGCATTTCAGTAAACAAATTTAATAAAACAAGTGTCTATACGTAAATTTTAAGATATAAAAAGCAAATAAATTACCTTATATTAATTCCATCTCCTCTATCAAGGCTTCAAATTATCTGCTTTATTCAGTTTTGAATTGCAAAAAAATATGAATAACTCAATAATAAACGCGTCAACTATATATAACCAAAAAATAATAATACATATATTCATAAAATACAAATATTGTATATATAATTAATAATTTCGCATACAAGGATAGTTCAATTATAAATGTGAAGCACCCTAATTAAATACTAATTGGTAAAGGTATGTTTATAACTATAGAGATTAACAATGATAATTTAACATGGCATCATATTTAACGTTTGAAATAACATCACATTTACAACCAAAAGTACACAAGTTTGAAGTAACATCAGCTTAACATTTTGTATATTGATTAACTGCAAAAATAAACACACAAAATTGTTATTAAAAAAAAATACAATGTTATGGAAAGTAATTATTACAAATATTATAGTATGCGGTATAATATTATAATAATAACATTATATTATTTGTCATATAAACATAATAAATTCATTACATAGTTAATATATATTTTAGTTACATCTGTAAATCAATATAAGGTCTATCATCACTAATATACATATATACATGAAACAGATTGGATTACACATTCACCATGTCAAAACAACACAATTTTATTCAAAGTAAGTAAGTGAAATTAGTAAACTTATCTGAAATCGTATTAGTGAGATAATATAAGTCCTTTTCTTCTTTGGTTTCACTTTAGTTGATCTAATGCAATTGTGGGCAATTAGAATCATTATTACCTGCACAGTAAAAGAAAATCAATGAAATAGAAGTTATTTTTACAAACATGTTCATATATTTACATAAATCTAACATCATAAAAATAACATATATATTATAATATTGTAATATTTATTAAATTTTAAAAATGATGTTATGCAAAATTTTTTATAAATAATGGATACTTTAATGTTCAGATTATTGTTCAGATGTTATTTTGCAAGTTCATAACTGCTATAACATTATTTCAAAAACCATCCAAAATAGATCAAATGCACGATTTAAAAACTTCTTATTTTGAAAAACAGATCCTTTTTTCTTCCTACTCAAATATCTAACATCGGGTAGAACACAGGAGCTACGAAAGACCAATTTTCATAAATTGGTATAGTTCTTGCATCAAACTAAACTAAAAAAAAAAAAACTAAGGTTTATTCAACATTTTTATACATTTTTCATTTTTTTCCACTATTTATTTATTAAATCTCATTTTATGATGTGCGTCTGTTTACAAACTGGTTTCATGCTTAGATTATAAAAACTTAAACAACCAACAACTATGAAATGTAAACACGTTTAACTTTGTTTAAATTTATAGAGATCCAATGACTGCTTTTAAGCGCTTCAGATCTACTGTTGTTTATGTTACAATTGCATATCTAATGTTCAGGATGTAGTGATAGCCATATTTATGTTCATGTAAGCAATGACTGTATATGAAAAAAATTATATTCGTCCATGATTCCAGATTTAAAGTTTTTATTGTAAAACTAAATAATCGGTTCAGCTATTCGGACACCAAGATTTAGGACAATATAAGAGCAGATAACAAATTACCTATCATTTGTTGATATTTTCGAAGTTTTTATAAATCAAAGTTTGAAGCCATTATTTGGCCAAAAACTATGGGTTTTCTTCGGAAATTCCCCATCGACACAATAAGATCACATCAATTCATTTCAACTGGTGACCAATAAACATAAACATAAGGAAAAAATCAGATATAAACAAGATTACGCACATGCATGACTCCGAATACAGATCCATAAACAGTGAACAAATGAATTTATAATAATCTGTAAAAAAATGTGAAAAAAGGGGGACACACATATGTATTGTTCTCAGAAGCTGCTCTTGACTAAAAACTAATGAATAAAATCGTTAAAATAAAACCGGATTAACATTTTTCCAAGATTTAAGCCAAAATAAGATCGGATACAACAATTATTTCCCATTTGTTGATATTTTCGAAGTTTTTATACACCAAAGTTTTAAGCCATTACTTGGCTAAAAACTCAAAGTTCTCTTCGAATTTTTTAACCAGTGACACATTAAGACCACAACAGCTTATTTGAACTGGTGATCAATAAACAAAATACCATAAGCAAAACATCAGATCTAAACAAGAATACACACATGCATGACTCCGAATGCAGATCAATCAACAGTCAACAGATCAATAAACATTAATCTGTGAAATAGATCTGAAATAAATAGGGAGACACGAATGTATGATTTACTGTGTTGTTGAAACCAGATCCATACTAAAATATACCCAACAAAATCATTAAAAAATATGTTAGCAGATTCATTTTAGCACTGATTTTTTGCAAAAAAAAAAAAAAAAAAAAATGTATCACTGGAATAAAATCTGCCATAATAGAGACGGGAAAATCCATAATTGAAGATGAAATTAGAAAGAGACAGATCTTTGAAGAAGTAGGTAGAGAAACGGATGCATATTGTATACGACTGGAGATAGAGATAGAACTTTGAAAAATTATCTAGAGACTGACATTAATCTTAGAGAGAGAGAGAGAGAGAGAGAGAGAGAGACGTTAGCTACGAAGTCCACAAGTGGACGATCTCTATTTATAGGAGACAAAGAATCCGAAAGTTTAGGGTTTTGGTGTGAGATAGTGAGGCGCCGCCTTCATCTTGAGTTGGATGTAATGGGCCACCCATGGGCTCATTTAATGGAATTCTGAAAATGTACTCCTATGTGTTGAATATGGGCTAATTTTAGAAAATAGTTAGTAGTTAAAAATAGACTATAATTTCAGTCCAATTATATCTTTATTAATAAAACATAAAGTATTATTTTGATTACTGAAAATCAGAAGTAACAACATATTAACGCTTAATTATTTAATCTCACACATGTTAATAATATTAATAACATATTAATTTAGTTTGCTCACTTATGAATTATTTGCATTATTATTATTTTTTTAAGTTATTAATTACTGCTTTTTTTTAGACGTTGTTTTAGCTTTTTCGTTTTATTTATAATTAGATTAGGTGTTCATTTACCTTTTCTCCACAATATGTTTTAAAAATACCTCTTTCACTATTCATAAAAAGTCTCATATAATAGAACCTACCATATAATTACATAACAATGGTAAGAAAGTGTGGAGAAAAAAATGTGATTTAATAGGATAGATTAATAAAAAAAGGGGCTTATTTGTCCATTTTTCTTATCCCTTAATATTTTTATCCAACTCTTAAAGAACATCTAAAAAACAGTTATGTTGTTATCATTTTTCATAATTATTAATTACATATATTTATGCTTTTTGTAATTACTACATAATTTTTAATTTTACTTTGTATTTTACTGTTAAACTAATATATAATATAAAAATATGTTAAATTTCAAATTTTATATAAACATCTAACATACATTTGGCCTTCACATATTAAACATATTCTAATTTTAAATTGTGCCATTATGAAAAATCAAAACAAAAATCTTATCAATCTAAATTACTTATTTAATTATGTCAAAATTCACTTTATATTTTATTAATGTAATTGTTATATGAGCATGTGTTTTTAGGAATAAGGTTTTATTAATTAACTATATATATGTATGTATGTATGTATGAAAAATCAAAACAAAAATCTTATCAATCTAAATTACTTATTTATGTCAAAATTCACTTTATATTTTATTAATGTAATTGTTATATGAGCATGTGTTTTTAGGAATAAGGTTTTATTAATTAACTATATGTATGTATGTATGTATGTATGTATGTATGTATGTATGTATGTATGTATTCATTTAATTGAACTCTACGTAACCATATTTGTTTCTTACTTTTATCATATATATAAAGGATCATGGATGAATCTCATTCAAGAGAAGCACGAAATATACGCAAGAATCGGATGAATAATAAACGCCAAGCAAGTTCAGTAGGTAACATATTTAATATCAATAATTTTTTTTCCAACATATTACCGTAGGCTCCAAATTAATTATTATTAATATTTTTTTTTTTTGAGTTAGATTCTTCGATATCGAAAATTGCACGATTGTCTTCAAGTGTTGTAGATACTCAATCATTGCCTTATGCACCGACGAAAGTTGATACCAGTAAGTTCTTTTAACTTTGTGTGAAATCCTAACTTTTGTAGTCTTATTTATATTTTTTATTAAATTTGTTAACCAGTTTCGACCTTTTTAAGGTAAACTTCATGCTGCACGATTGCAAAAAAACCAATGAGGGAATCTCAACATATCTACTGCAAACTTATCATCTTCAATAAACGAGCAAGGTAATTCATGTTAATTTAATTTACTTTTTGTGTTTATTCGAACATATTAATTTTAAATAGTCGTTATACTTATTTACAAACCTTAGTACATTTTATTGTTATTATTATGAGTATTTAAAATTAAAATATGTTATATTATTATCCAGTTAACTTCAAAAGGCCAATATCCGACCGATGCACTTTATTACCATTACCGTTGCCAAGTGGTACGTCATTTACTCCAACTGATATATTACATATATTCTTTCTAATATATTTTGTCATGTGACGAAATATCTATCTATTTATTACACAGTTAATGTTAATAGTGTGCTTGAACCATTACCAAATTAAATTTCAACTACATATTTGCCATCAACTTCTACTACTAAAGATACATCAATATATTTTTTTTCCCACTTTTCCTACTCCTAATATTTATTAGGAATTTTTTATATTTTTTCATCGTGTATGATTTTATACATAATTTTCAAAATATTTCACCAGGTGATCCAACATTTCATCGGTCCGGTCGGAAAAAAAAAAAAAAAAAAGGTATTGTTAATTTTTTTCCCTAATACTAATACACATACGTAATACATACATAATACTAATAATAATACAGAATACCAATTTTTTTTTTTCTTTTGGTAACCTACATATTGCTCATGAAATTTAACGCCCATTGAATTCTACTGCGGATACTCATAATGACAACATAGTCGATCGTATTAACTCAACAGGTTATCATCTCTTAAACTTTATATATAATATATAATATCTCTAAATTATAGTATATAGTCATAAATAATTTTTTAATTTATAGTTTTTACTTTGTTTCAGAATATTGGATCTAGGTGATGCCGAATTTAAGTGTGAGTATTGTGGTGCTTTTTTTTGGTACAAGGAAAGGCTGAGGTCTACCTATGGGGCAAAAGGACCGGAATATTCAACATGTTGTTTACAAGGAAAAGTAGAACTTCCAAAGATGAAAAAACCTCTGCAATTGTTGTTGGATCTTCTAAGTGGCAACACTCCAAAAAGCAACCACTTCATAAAAAACATTCGTTCTTATAACAACATGTTTTCTTTCACATCAAGGGGAGGAAAGATTGATAATACCTAAAACACAGGAACTTCTCCACCTATATTCAAATTGCACGGTTAGAATTACAATTTGATTGGTAGCTTGATGCCACCTGAAGATCAAGCTCCAAAATTTGCCCAATTGTACATATACGACACTGAAAATGAGGTTGCAAATAGAATCAGCTCTGTGAGGTATGAATAATTTTTTTAATAGTTGCACCATATCGTATCAAACATTCTACACGTTTCTATGATATTAAGGTTTTATTCTAATGTTATAGGTCATGAAGTAATTCAGATGGACTTGACACGGATATTGTTCAAGAATTGAAGGAAATGTTTGATAATAACAATGCCTTAGTCCAAAGTTTTAGAATGGCACGAGACAAAATTCAACAGTGCAGTGATGCCAATGTGAAGCTAAAACTCATTGGAAGAAGAGATAAAGATGGTAGAATGTATGATCTTCCAACAGCTTTTGAAGTAGTAGCATTGATTGTAGGAGACTTCGATGAAGCATTAGGTAATCGGGATGTTATTGTCGAAACACAAACTGGGTATCTAAATGAGCTCCGTGGGTCTTACCTTGGTTTGCAGTACCCTCTTATCTTTCCTTATGGAGAAGATGGGTATAGGGAAGACATCTCACTGTCAAACACGACAATTCTTTGTGTATAGATTTCACGATAGAGATAGAGAAGTGTGTGTCATTTTATCTTGACGAAGATTGGCTCAACAATTAGTGGTTGATTCGTGTACCATTATAGAGTCAGGAAGATAAACATGGGTTAAGCTGAATAAAAAAACTCTTCGATGTGAATTGTATAAGGGACTTGCTAATGCTTTGTTCAGAGGCGAGACAATTCTAGAAAATCAAGGATTGCCAATGGTTTTGCCATCATCATACACTGGAGGTCCTAGATACATGATTCAAAATTTTCACGATGCTATGACGATTTGTGGATAGGCTGAATATCCTGATTTGTTTATAACTTTAACATGCAATGCTAAATGGCCTGAAATAAGTCGGTACCTAGAAAAAAGGGTTTGAACCCTAAAGATCGCCCAGATACTGTTTGTAAGGTCTTCAAAATGAAACTGGACGGATTGATCAAAGATTTGAACAAGAATAGAGTGTTTACCGTGTCAAAGCAGGTACGCTAGAGATGTTTATTAATATGATTTTAACATAAATTTGCATATTTTAACATAATATAGATTCTGGTGTGCACTCTTTTAGATGCTTTAACTTATTCGATTTCTAAACTACAATATTTTATCAAATATTCATGCAGTGGTATACACAGTAGAATTTCAGAAGCGAGTGGTACATGTGTTCTGTGCACGTACTTTAGGGCACTTTTAGTGTCATTTAAGTGTCAATAATGTGCATAATTATGTGTATTTAGTGCTTTTATATTCTAATGGGCAAAATAATGCGTTTGTGCTATTTTTGTATTAAGACAGGTGAAAAAAGGGTTGAAAACTAACATCAAACGACCGCGGAGTCGAGGGATCGATCGAGGCAGCAAAAGGAAGGGCCAACTGAAGATCTCGGCCGAGACATGATGAAAATCTCGGCCGAGATGAGTCTCCAGGGGATTTCTTGAAGAATTGCAAAATCGAAGATCTCGGCTGAGATGAGTCTCCAGGGAATTCTTGAAGAATCGCAAAATCGAAGATCTCGGCCGAGATACAATCCAATCTCGGCCGAGATGAGTCTCCAGGGAATTCTTGAAGAATCTCAACGATGAAGATCTCGGCCGAGATGCAATCCAATCTCGGCCGAGATGAGTCAAATCCCAAAAAGCCTTAATTTCCTCTTTTTACGTCTCGGCCGAGATGCAACCCAATCTCGGCCGAGATCAGCTTTCGACCCAAAATTCCTGAAAACTCTTTTTCACGTCTCAGCCGAGACACACTTCCATCTCAGCCGAGATTTACTACCCTGTTTTGAAATCCTGAATACGTTTTTGCCTATTTCTGATTAGCACTTTCTCTCCTTATATATATATCATCCCATTCGAATTTAACCTAACTTTTAGATAACTTTTGATACTTTTTGATACTTGGAGAGCACTATTCAGCCACCAAGGAAGGAGATTGGACTAGAGATTGAAGGATCATCTTCTCGAATTGACATCTTTGGATTCATCCATATCAGTATCATGTTTCTTTATTTTTCCATTTATTTCCTGATTGTATTAGTTAATATGGGTGGCTAGCACCCTTAGTTCATCCTTGATCATTGTGGAACCTTGAGTCAAGACATTGATGTGATTATTACGGTTAATGTTACCGAGATTATTGTGTATTTAAGTGTTTTGTGTTATTTGCTCTTATTGAATCACATTTATGAATTGATTATTGGTTTGATCACCCTTTAAGGGATTTGTGAATGTGTTGCTAGAATAGGAGATTACTATCTGTAATTGTAGGATTTTCGATTCCCGTGTAGCAAACAATAGTTATTTATTAGGGATAACACAAAGTTCAACCACTAAAACCGAGTTTTCGAGTTTTATGTTGAATTTATCTCGTTGTCCTAGTGTTCAATGCTTTTGGTGATTGAATCTAAGAGAGCTTGTTCGAGGATTCGGTTAAACTGAATAGGGTTAGTCGAAGAGCTTATTTTGATTAACTAAGATTAAGGGACAACAAGACTATTAGAGCTTGTTAATAGTCTTGAGATAAGGGCTTAAATCACAATTTAATCGGGCATTAACAATAGTTGCATCAATTGTTCAAGACGAAGGGGAAGCATGATCAAGGGTGACTTGTTTTACTATTTGAAAACTAAAACCGAAAAAGATCTCTTCTATTGTTTTTTGAGTACTTGTTTCTTTTAATTGTGTTTAGTTGCTTTTAATTGTCACTAGTAGATTGTTAGTTCCTTATCAATCCCCCCTCGTTATTGCTTTCTTAAATATTTATTTCTTGCGTACTTGATCATAAACTGCTCGACATCAAAATCAAAACTGTTCGGCCATTCCCTGTGGGATCGACCCTTATTTACTATTCTACTCAGTAGGATAGTTATTAAGGTTTAAGTGTATTCTTCATACACATTTAATTTGGTAGTTTGAAACGACGCTACCAGCGAGGTTTACCTCATGCACATATATTGTTGTTCCTAGCTGCTGAGGATAGATATCCTATTAGGGTTGATATAGATAGAATCATATCAGCTGAAATTCCAGATCTGAATATTTATCCTGCCCTACTACGCTGCAGTTGAGACGTTTATGATATATGGCCCCTGCGGAGATGCTAACAAAAATTATCCATGTATGTCTGAAAAGGGTTGTACTAAGTTTTTCCCAAAGGATTTTGTAGATAACACTACTTTTAGTGATGACGGTTATCCAATTTACAGGCGAGGGGATAATGGAAGGAATATCATGAAAAATGGAGTGCCTGTTGATAATCAATTCGTAGTTCCCCACAACCCTTAAGTATCTATGGAGGTCACATGAATATGGAGTGCTGTAACCAATCACGCTCCATTAAGTATCTATTCAAATACATAAACAAAGGATGTGATCGGGCAATTGCACAGTTCCTAAAGAGCAAGAAGGATGCACCGAATGGCAAAGTAATTGATGAGGTGCAAATGTACTACGATTGTAGATATGTTTCACCATGTGAGTCTATGTGGAGAATTTTTGGGTTCGATATAGTATACAGAGAACCTCCTGTAGAAAGGTTGAGTTTCCATCTTCCCGGCGAGCAAAGTGTTGTTTTTTTCAGAAACCCAAGATATTGAACATGTTATTGATAGTCAGCCTTTCAACACAAGCAAGTTTGAAGCTTGGCTCAAGGCAAACATTAAATATCCAGAAGTAAATAACCTGACATATGCAGAATTTCCTTAGCACTTTGTTTGGAGGCAAGACGGTAAAAAATGGATTCCTAGGAGTCAAGGAATTTCTTTGGGAAGACCATACTATGTGCCACCAGGAGTAGGTGATTCTTATTACCTTAGATGCTTAATAAATGTTGTTCGTGGAGCCAAATGTTACAATGACATGAAAGTAGCACATCATGTACAGTATGATTCATATTGAGATGCGTGCTATGCGTTTGGTCTTTTGGAAGATGACAGTGAGTATATTGTTTTTGGGCATCTGCACAGTCTCTACACACTATGTTCTCCACTTTATTAACAGAGAACTATATGGGGAGGCCTGGAATTGTTTGGGAAAAATGTTGGGAGTATTTGTCAGACGACATCTTATACAAACAACGATAATTTTATCACAACCAAGGTATGTATATGAATTACTTGATTTTTTAAATTGTTTTTAATCTGTATCTTATTATAACACTTAAATAATTTGAAATCATTCACTAACTTTATAGATCTAAAGCTAATGGAGGCTCAGATTAAGAACCTTGTTCTCATTGAAATTGAGCATGTGCTACGTTGGTTCGGAAGTAGCCTAAGAAATTTTGAGACAATGCCACTGCCGGACTTCGATGATATTACAACATGCCAGAACAGGTTGTTGCATGAAGAGTTGCAATATGATAGATCTTTGTTGTCAAAGGATCTTGAAGAGCTACTTCCAAAGCTTACTGACGAGCAACGTGTTGTATTTGATAAAATAATAGAGTCAACACAAGGAGACATGGGTAAGACTTTCTTTCTTTATGGTTATGGAGGCACTGGATAAATATTTTTGTGGAAAACATTGTCTGCAGCAATCAGATGTAAGGGACAGTTGGTTCTGAATGTTGCTTCATGTGGAATAGCATCTTTGCTTCTTCCAAGAGGTCGAACCGCGCACTCACGCTTCAAGATACCTTTGATTTCGCATGAAAAGTCAATTTGTAGTATCAAGCTGGGTAGTGAGTTGGCTAAACTTATTGTGAAAGCTAAACTCATTATATGGGATGAGGCTCCCATGATGCACAAATTTTGCTTTCAAGTTTTAGACAAAAGTCGATGTTATGAAGTGCGTTGACATAGAGAACGCAAAAAAGCCATTTGGTGGTAAGACAGTTGTTTTT
Organism: Ajuga chamaepitys; assembly: GCA_958295605.1. Classification (NCBI taxonomy): domain Eukaryota; kingdom Viridiplantae; phylum Streptophyta; class Magnoliopsida; order Lamiales; family Lamiaceae; genus Ajuga; species Ajuga chamaepitys. The sequence goes on along the minus strand of OY282496.1, from coordinate 26,916,515 downwards.
GGTGGTGATTTTCGTCAAATACTACAAGTTATTCCAAAAGGTAGAAGACAAGATATTGTCAATGCAACGATTAACGCATCTTACAAATGGAATTCTTGCGAAGTTCTTCGGTTGACGAAGAATATGAGGCTGCAAACTGTGGGTTCTGAAACTGAGGCTTCAGCTTTAGCTGAATTTTCCCAATGGTTATAAAATATTGGAAATGGGACTATTGGGGAAGGAAATGATGGTTTGTCGGTCATACAAATACCTGATGATATACTGCTACAGAATGGTCTTGATCCGATAGCAACAATTGTAGAAAGTACTTATCCTAACCTCTCTGAAAGAATTCGTGACCCTAAATATTTACAAGAACGTGCTATACTTGCGCCGACTTTAGATGTTGTTGACTCTATCAACCAGTATATGATTGAGAAAAATACTGGCGATAGTCGTCCGTATTTCAGTTCCGATAGCGCAAGCAAGTCAGACATGACAGGAGATGTTGCTATGAATGTCCATACTCCCGAATTTCTAAACAAGGTCAAGTGTTCGGGAATTCCGAATCATGAGCTACATTTGAAGGTAGGGGCGCCGGTGATGCTGTTAAGGAACATTGACCCAAGCCGAGGTTTGTGCAATGGTACAAGATTGCTTCTTACCAGATTGGGAGATCATGTGCTTGAAGTGAAGATAATGACTGGATCAAATGCAGGTGAACTGGTATTGATCCCTCGATTATCCATGACTCCTTCTGATTCAAAAGTACCTTTCAAATTTCAGCGACGCCATTTTCCTATTACAATATCCTATGCCATGACAATAAACAAAAGTCAAGGGCAATCATTAACTAACATTGGCATTTACTTGTGTAGGCCCGTTTTTAGTCATGGTCAGTTATACGTTGCTTTCTCATGAGTCACAAATAGGGAAGGTTTGAAAGTTTTAATTTGTGATGATGAAAAAAAACATATCAACACCAGTGTTAATGTTGTGTATAGGGAAATTTTTAGAAATTTATAATTTGTTACTTTTTTCTATTGGACAAAATTGTATATGTATTACATACAATTTACGTTTTCCATAATTCCTAGTAAATCTTATACCATTTCATCTTTTTTATGCGTATAATATTAATGTTATGCACATTGTATATATTTTTTTATTTCATCTTTTTTATTCATATAATATTAATGTTATGCACATTGTACATATTTTCTTTGCCATTTTGCAATAGTTCTCATATATTTAGAATTTTTATTCACGAAAAAAATGTTAATGCACGGGTGGACATCTAGTATGGTAAAGAATAAAGTTGACCAAAGACATTTGAGAATTGTTATAATTGGACCGGTGGTCAAACTACTCTCACCGCCAGTTGGCGGTTCGATCGGTTGGATCGGTTGAATCGACGGATTAGCCGAAAAAGTAGTAGTCAACATTTAATAATTTTTCTGATATAATTATATACATTAACATCCACACAAAAACTTATCAATTAAACTTCAAATTTCAAATAAAGATAATTATAATTTAATAAACTACTAAGAATATGGATGTCTTTAATAAAATTTAAAAATTGATAGTCCATAAACTTCTTTTAACTCCAAAATCTATTTTCAAACATGACAAATATGGTAAATAATGAGTAACTTGTTAAAATTCTATAAACCCATAAACAAAAGGAAATATATAAGTGGAATAAACACAAAATAATAATAAATAAAAAAACTAAAAAAAACTAAAAAAGCAAAAAATACAAACAAATAGAAATAATTGATTTTTTCCGGGTTCTTTGGTTCACCGATTTTTTGGTTTTTCCTGGTTCAATCCGGATTTTTCCAGTTGAATACTTGAACTTGTGTAAAAAACCCTCTCAAAGAAAAGAACCCTAATCGAGCCCCCATCTCCCTCATTTTTCTCACTTCACTGAAGGAGGCACAGACTGAAAATCTACTGCGTCGAAAAATTGGATCCGTCCATAAACCCACAAATCTCTTCAACTCTGTTGTCATTAGACGTCAACAAACTGAGACTGAGGTGGAGGTACACCGTCAAGAAACTGTGGTGGGATGGTTTTTGTTAGAAAGAAGGGCGCGATGGATTGGCACCCTCCCAACTACGGTAACTCACTAATCTTTTGATTTTCCCTACGACCAATGTTATCTTCTTTCCAAGAAGTTTTGACGGCGACAATCAAACCACAATTGCAAACGATGGCATTTTGCGAGTTGCTGCTACCTTGGACATATTTTAGATCGCGGATTTTAGGGGGAACGGTTAGGGTTCTTCAGCCTCCAAATGAGTAGGGCGAATAAATGTCGAGATGTGCGAATTTGGGAAGAGTTTGGGAATTAGTTGAATTAGCGTTCCTCTTCTGCAATTTTGGGCTTGAAGAACGCGAATGTGAAGAAGAAGGAGATGAAATATAATGCCTTTATTAAAGATTTATTCTATTTAGAAAATCAGAGTTGTCAATTAAAATAAAAAAATTCTAGATCACATAATCTGATACACGTGGACACTCGACGCCGACACGTGGGTGTCACGTGCTTTTTTCCGGCGACTTGGTCAAAATTAGGTCAAAATTATCCTTAAGTTGAGCAATTACTAGAGTTATGGGACTAAATCGAAAAAGCAAATGATTATGGGACTAAATTAGAAAAGTTAAAAAGTTATGGGACCAAATCAACTTTTTTCTCTCATCCTTAAACTTAGCAGCTGCCTTCTTCCCTCATCTTCCCTCATGGGAGGATGTCGAATGTTTCAACTTTAGTTTTTATTTTGTTTTTCTCTCTCGTTTGTTTTTATGGGAGGTTTTCAGTCTCCCTTCATGAGAGTTTTTGTCTCTCCTCAATAAGTAGGAGTATCAGTCCCCGAAATAATGGAAGATCCATTACTCGTGGTGAAGATTCAGCCATCATTGAATATTTCGTCCTTGAGATGCTCAAGTTTTGAGGCTTTCACTAGAAGATTGGTGATAAATCCGAGATTAATTCCTTTTGGTACGCGATTTGTCCAGCGTGATAACAATTTATCTGATTTACTGGATTTAGATTTGCATAGGTTGAGATCTAATTATTTTGTGCTTTATACGTTTCATATATCTTTATATTGTGTTGGTTGTTTTTTGTCAATGGCTGGTTCTAGTGATTTTTAATTATTATTATTGTTTTTTTACCAAAAAAAGTTAAACTTGAACTAACGTTAATAGGCACGAAAGCATGAATCAAACTTGAGGTGTTTGATAATATTTATATAGTTTGTTTCATCTTTAGCGCAACTGATTGAGGTTATGTAACACCCGCTATTTTAATATTATAATATTATTTAAGTCTATTGGTATTTAGTTGGGTTTAACTAATTAATTTGGGTCAAGTACGTATATAAATCCAAGAATTGGCCTTAAGCCCAGTTTCAAGTCACGATAGCCCGATTAATTATTTTAAGTCCAATTAAATGTTTTCAAATTATTTTATATGGATTTAAGTTTAAGCCGAAAGTCTCACCAGGACAAGTTCATGTCACGCATCATTGTTAAAAATTTTGCACTTTAATTTACAAGTCCAAGCCTAGTTTATGAAAATATGAAAATGGCCCGATAGTTGGCCCATTTATTTGCAATTTATTTATTAGTCCAATGTCTTATAGAAAATCATTCATCATATTTTAGGCCAGTGCATTCATATTTCATTCCATTATTAAGACCAAGCTTTCGAGTTCAAGACTCAAGCTCAATGTATTAATTTATAAAAGGTCCATGTCTTGAGTACAAAGAAATCCAAGATTCCAACAATTTTAAATCACGTAACATAAAATGGATGATTTTAAAATCTGCTTAATCCCTATCTATAAGACATCTAAATTCTGTTACAATACCACTAACCCTAATAATATATATATATATATATACACGCTTAACCAACCTGTAGTTTCAATTCCCTTTCTTCTTCTTCTTCCGTCAACACAAAGAAGGTACAAATTCTGATCTACCTATGTTTAATTTATTCTTTACTGCTCTCAGTATTTCAGTCCATTTTCAATACTGTAGCAAATCATCATCCAATTTTCATCCTAAATTCATTAGAAATACTAACCCAAATATTCAAATCCAATTAGTATATAATTTCTTAATCAATTGTAGAATAATTGGGGGTGTGTGGTTGAATCTGTTCTGATGTGTGTGTGTTTTCGCATGAGTTAATGTGTGCGTTTGTGAATAATTCGTGTGTGTAGGCGCTGATATGTATGTGTGTAAATATATGCCATTAATGGATGCTTGCATGTATATACACATTCGTGTGTTTATAGAAAGGGGTAAAGAGAGGTATATGAGTGTTAAAGCATACTACAAACAAAGAAGGGGAAGTGGTGGGGACCACCTGGAGGTAAGGGGTGACCAGATTGATTCAATTCTCGAGTTTTCAAATGTTCTATTTTTTTTTCCAATCTAAACCCATTAGTCCTAGAAAATATTATCTCACTCATAATATATCCCAAAAAAGAAAAAGAAAAAAGAGGTTCCATATAATCAACTTAGCCCCAGGCTCTCTAAATGCCACAAATCAGCCTATATTTATTTTATTAATATCAATAATAATTTCATTACTTTCAATAATTAAGTCCTAATCATAATAATATTGGAACAACGCGGGCTTAACATTTGCATGTCATTCCATCGATTTCATTCAAGACAATTCAGGTGGGGGTTTAGTGTTTATGATGATTATATGTTTGATTAATTATGTGAATATAACTATTATATTTTCAAGTTACAAGTGTATATTGAAATTTATTTGATATACAAATTCAATTTCCGTTAGTACATGGATTACAAGTTACAAGTTTATATTCAATTTATTGAATACAATATTCAAGTTGCAAGTTATAAGTTACAAGCGATGACTATTTATATTTTATGCTCTTAGTTTTGTATATAATTGTTATGAATTGTATCCTCCAGGAGCTGAAGGAAGCTCACCCCAACTAATATTGATCCTTTCAGGTTAGCTTTGACATGAGACGGAGGAGTTGAGGTGGAGCCGGGGCATATGAAAGAAAATTTTATTAAACTATTATATTTCTATTATTTGAATTTATTTTTGCATATGACTCAAGTAGTTAGGATTTTAAATTTCAAATTTGCTAGAATTATTCGAATATTATTTTCTTGGATTTTGTAACTTAGGTATTTATGTTAATTTTCTTCCTTTTTAAACTTAATTGTTGGAGTCATGTAGTATTATTTATATTTTTTTTCTTATAAGTGGCATGTTAGGTTGTGATTACTTAAATTGGAATTAGGGGCATGACTAGAGGTAAGTTTTACTTATTTGATATAGTTAAAATTAATTTCTCTTGATAATGCATTAGCTAATTAATGTTTTAATGTGATTAGATGTTTGTTAATTTAGTCCGCTGCTACATATGACTGATAATTTTAGATTTGCATTATTTAGGGAGTATTAGTTCTTTTAACGGCCTGACTTAAGAATTGTGTTATTTCTTTAAGGAAAAAAAATATAGTGTTGTTTATTTAGGATAAATTGTTTTATGAATATCAGGTCGTTACAGAGTGGTATCTGAACGAGGTTTACGTTTCTGTAGATTCGTTCATATATGAAAAATTGTTAATTAAATTATGTTACAATACATATGCTTCTCGGCCTCCTCCACTTCGACGTTTCCGCGCCAAGGTACATTTTTTATCATTTTAAATCAAACATATGCACGTATTCCCACATATGAGCATTTTTTCGCAAGATTGTCACTACATTTGTTTGCATGCATAATAGTTCATGACATGAGATTGTTTAGCTTAGGACCCATTGTTTTAGAGAGAGTTTTATGATATACTTACGCATTTGGATTCCTTTTGAGTAGTTCTTCTATTTCTATTATTAGACGTAGAGCACGACATTACTTTTCGCAGTGTGATGAATAATAAGTTATGATTTCAGTTACGACAATAGCTATGATTATAGAAATAATTATGATTATGGCTGGTGTTATAATTATGATTGTTGATATAATTATGATTATTTTGTGATTGCAATTGTGTTTATGATTTTTCATACTATTCTCCCTTAATTATTTCTCACACTACGACGTCTCATGGAAGAAACGTGTTGATGATAGAAACATGGCTCCTAATAGAAATGGCGGAAATAACAGTTCGAGAAACACTGCTCAGGAGTTTTCAGCTGGACCTGATCCGCAACAACTACTCACCGGATTGGTTACACTCATACAAAATGCTACGAATGCACAACCTGCGGCACAAGAACAGACACAGGTCAATGTTATCAATCAATTCACTCGGTTCAAATCACCTACCTTTCATGTCCTTGAGGGTCCGTAAGCTATTGAGGAGTGGATCTCTTTGCTTGAGGACATTTTCGACTATATTGGTTGCTCAGATGAACTAAGAATTTCATGTGATGTGTTTTAACTAAAAGAAGATGCTCGACTTGGTGGAGCACCTACTGGAGGTTGAAGGACCCTACTGAGCGAGCAGCACTCACGTGGGAGAACTTCAGGACCCTTATCATGGAAAAGTATTTTCCCTGGAGCTACAAAAGGCGGATGGAGAGGGAGTTCCATGACTTAGTACAGGGGTCTATGATTGTAACAAAGTATGAGCGGAAGTTCAACCGCATAAGCTGTTTTGCCCCAAGTGAAGTGGATACCGAAGTGAAGAAGGCTCAGCGTTTTCGAGAGGGTCTGCGAGCCCACATACCCCATTCATTGGCAACTCACGGGCCTATGACATATGCTGATGCAGTGGTACGTGCGGAAGATGTAGCCGCTAGTTTCGAATTGGAGAAGTGACGAGTTCAAGCTATCGAAGGATCGAACAAAAGGAAAAGGTATGTGCCGCCTGTCGAAAACAACAATGGGGGAGACGAAGATGCTGACGCAGGAAGACCTCAAAGAAATAATCCGGTATGTCCTAATTGCTAGAAGAGGCAGACAGGAGAATGTCTGTGCGGCTAGAATCGATCCTATAAATGCCACGAGGTTGGGCACATGATTGGACAGTGCCCAAGAACCAACAATGCACCCAATAATAGAGCCCCAAATCAGGGAGGAGTGGGAAGATACCCAAAGCCAATAATGCACCTAACCGTGGAGCTCCGAATCACGGAGGAGGAGGAAGAGCTAGGATATTTGGTATAATCGATCAAGACAAACTGGAAGAAGAGGGTCCGAACGCTAGATCAGGTATGTAATCGACTTTGTTACATCTAATATTTCTGCAATTTTCAAGGAAAAAATCTTTTCCAAGGGGGTAGAATGTAACACCCGTTATTTTAGTATTATAATATTATTTAAGTTTATTGATATTTAGTTGGATTTAACTAATTAATTTGGGCCAAGTACGTATATAAATCAAAGAATTGCCCTTAGGCCCAGTTTCAAGTCACGATAGCCCTATTAATTATTTTAAGTCCAATTAAATGTCAACAAATTATTTTATATGGATTTAAGTTTAAGTCGAAAGTCTCATTAGGACAAGTTCATGTCATGCATCATTGTCAATCATTTTGCCCTGTAATTTAGAAGTCCAAGCTAAGTTTATGAACATGGCCCGATAGTTGGCCAATTTATTTATTAGTCCAATGTCTTATAGAAAATCATTCATCATATTTTAGGCCAGTGCATTCATTTTTCATTCCATTACTAAGCCAAAGCTTTTGAGTTCAAGACTCAAGCCCAATGTATTAATTTATAAAAGGTCCATGTCTTGAGTTTAAGGAAATCCAAGATTCCAACAATTTTAAATCACGTAATATACAATGGATGATTTTAAAATCTACTTAATCCATATCTATAAGAGATCTAAATTCTGCTACAATACCACTAACCCTAATAATATATATATATATATATATATATATATACATATATATATATATATATACACACACTCGCTTAACCAGCCTGTAGTTTCAATTCCCTTTCTTCTTCTTCTTCTTCTTCTTCTTTTTCTTCTTCTTCTTCTTCTTCCGTCAACACAAAGAAGGTGCAAATTACGATCTACCAATGTTTAATATATTCTTTATTGCTCTCAATATTTCAATCCATTTTCAATACTGTAGCAAACCATCAACCAATTATCATCCTAGATTCATCAGAAATGCCAACCCAAAGATTCAAATCCAACTAGCATATAATTTCTTAATCAATTGTAGAATAATTGGGGACATGTGGTTAAATATGTTCTGATGTGTGTGTGTGTTTCTGCATGAGTTAATGTGTGCATTTGTGTATAATTCGTGTGTGTAGGTGCTGATATGTGTGTGTGTAAATATATGCCATTAATGGATGCTTGCATGTATATATACATTCTTGTGTTTGTAGAAAGGAAGAGAGGATATGAGTGTTAAAGCATACTCCAAACAAAGAAGGGGAAGTGGTGAGGACCACCTGGAGGTAAGGGGTGGCCAGATTGATTCAATTGTCATGTTTTTAAAGGTTCTATTTAATTAAAATTCATAAATTGTTTCTTTTGTTTTCCACTCCTCCAATCTAAACTCATTAGTCCTAGAAAATGTTATCTCACTCATAATATATTTCCCCCCCCCCCCTCCCAAAAAAAAAAGAAAAGAAAAAAGAGGTTCCATAGTATCAACTTAGCCCCATGCTCTCTAAATGCCACAAATCAACATATCTTTATTTTATTAATATCAATAATAATTTCATTACTTTCAAATAATTAAGTCCTAATCACAATAATATTGGAACACGTGTTTTGCACGTATAGGCTGCACGGAATAAGGATCGCGGGCTTAACATTTGCATGTCAACATCGATTTCATTCAAGGCAATTTAGGTGGGAGTTTACTGTTTATGATGATTATATGCTTGATTAATTGTGTGAATATAACTATTATATTTTCAAGTTACAAGTATATATTGAAATTTATTTGATATACAAATTCAAGTTCCGTGAGTACATGGATTACAAGTTACAAGTTTATATTCAAGTTGCAAGTTACAAGTTACAAGTGATGATTGTTTATATTTTATGCTCTTAGTTTTGTATATAATTGTTATGAATTGTATCCTCCACGAGCTGAAGGAAGCTCACCCCAACCAATATTGATCCTTTCAGGTCAGCTTTAGCGTGAGACAGAGGAGTTGAGGCGGAGTCGGGGCATATGAAAGAAAATTTTAAGTTGAACTATTATATTTCTATTTATTTGAATTTATCTTCGCATATGACTCAAGTAGTTAGGATTTTAAATTTCAAATTTGCTAGAATTATTCGAATATTATTTTCTTGAATTTTGCAACTTAGGTATTTATGTTAATTTCTTCCTTTTTAAACTTAATTGTTGGAGTCATGTAGTTTATAAGGAAAATTGGTATAAATGCCCAGTATGTTTTATTTATTTAGAAACTAGGACACTAAGTACACCACTTTTTAAAAATGTCTTCTAACTTACGAAAAATTTATGAAAATGTGCTGTGATCGGCTATAGGCTGTTAACAAGCCGGTCACCTGTGAGCTGTCTTTTTACTTTCGGGAAAATTGGTATAAATGGCCAATATATTTCCCTTATTAAAAAACTAGGACACTAAATATATCTTCTAACTTACCAAAAAATGGTGAAATTGCCCCGCGACTGTCTATAGATGTGACACAACCGATCATTAATGAGGTGAAGCTCTTTTTCTGATGTGACATTAATTTTTCGTTTTTTTTACTTTTTCTGTTGACTCATTTGTTAGGGTGGAAAAATAAAATAAAATATTAGTTTGAATTTATAAAAAAATATAATCGCCAAAAATTGTTTAAAATTTAGGAAAATAAAAATTTCATTTGTGAAATTTATTTTAAAAATTATAAAATTCAAAGATTTAAAAATTTATTTCTGATATTTATTTAAAAAATTATAAAATTCATTTTAAATTCAAAATTAAAAAATTTATTGCAAAAATTTATTTTAAAAATTATAAAATTCATTTAAAATTCAAAAATTAAAAAAATTACTTCTAATATTTTTTAAAAATTCTAAATTTATTTAAAATCAGAAAAATAAAAAAAGTATGACTTTCTCTTTTTAATTTCTAACATTCATTAATATTTTCAAATTTCTGTTTTACTTTTCTCATGTTATTATTATTTTATTTTAAACTATGAATTACGATAATTATATGAAATATTAATAAATAAATTTTAAAAAATTAAAAACTAAATTGTTCCATTCTTCTTCTCTAATTCCAACATATTAAACCATAATATTTATGGATGTCATGCAATCTTACAAAGACACTAACATAGAAGACGAAGAAGAAGCCAACAATGAATCGCCCAACCCACCCATCCACTAATTGATCGGAACCTAACTAATCACTCGATTTTTCGCCTATTCGCCTCCTCCCTGTCAAATCCGCCACCGCGAATGTCGGCGGCATATTTTTTTCCGCGCTAACAAATGAGTCAATAGAAAAACAAAAAAATAAACGAAAAATTAATGTCACATCAGAAAAAGAGCTTCACCTTATTAGTGACCGGTTGTGTCACAGTCTATAGACGGTCACGTGACATTTTCACAATTTTTTGGTAAATTAGAAAGGTATTTTTAAAAAGTGGTATATTTAGTGTCCTAGTTTTTAAATAAGGGAAATATACTGTCCATTTATACCAATGTTCTCGAAAGTAAAAAGACAGCTCACAGGTGACCGGCTGGTTAACAGCCTATAGCTGGTCACATGACATTTTCACCAATTTTTCGTAAGTTAGAAGATATTTTTAAAAAATGGAATACTTAGTGTCGTAGTTTCTAAATAGAGAAAACATACTGGACATTTATTTTAATTTTCCCTTATTTATATTTTTTTCTTATAAGTGGCATGTTAGGTTGTGATTACTTAAATTGGATTAAATTATTTTATGAAAATCAGGTCGTTACAGATTAGGTTGACCTTATATCTTGCAAAAAAATTAAAAAATTGGATGTCGCACACGACGTGAAAAGTGTACAAAAAGAGGGAAAAATCTCAAAAAGATAATCGAAAGAAAAAAACAATACGAAGACCAAATAAAATAAAATTAAAATAAATAATAAACAACATGTTAGAAGTATTCTTCTATTCGGAAGATGTCTAAAAGATGGAGAGGATAGAGGAATAATTGTAAGCAATATAGGTTAGGTTCCCATGATTGTTGTAAGATGTGGATGAAATCGAAGTTGAGAAATGGGCGGTTTGAACATCCAATTAAAGTGTTTAATAATGGCATTTGTAGAAGTCAAAAGTATAACAATCGTAAATCTTGAAAATTTGGGAATGCAATCAAAAGGGAAAAGCATATGCGGCCCGCGCACAATCCACTTTCACAAAAACCGAATTAAAGGTCATTATATTTTTTTCTGTTTTTTCCTTTTTTCACAAAAACCAAATCAATTCTTCACTGGGGGCATATATTTACAATTGGCATATTCAAAAACTTATCACGATAGGTACATCTGGAATAAATAAGCACAATAAGGTGTTTATGGGTTGCAAAATTCATATTACACATATAAATGTTTTTGCTAACCGTGACCCTGTAATCATATTTCCAGACGCTAAATAATTAATTATTAACTTTTCTAAAAAAATTATGCTTTAATTAGCTTAATTCTTAGTGAAAGCTTCTTTGGCATGGTATGTGGGAGGTGATCCCCGTATGAATTAAGTTTCCACTGTCTCAATGTTAGGAATTCTCGATTCCATCTAATGTTACGTAACGGAATATAATCAAGAATACGATCTAACGTTGATCATTAATTACGCGAAAGATCAAATATTTGCTTGTTGCGTAGTTAACACGAAACGATTTTGCGATTGAATCCACCACTGCAGGTATCCACGCGTATGCAGTCCGATGCATGAACAATTCCCATTACACCTATTCAAGAAGAGATTGCTAGGAAATCCCTTATTGAATTCTACATGCTTCTATATTTTTATCTGATAAAAACTCTTAATTCTTTATTATAGAGAATATGTATATATAGTACTATATAACCTTAGGCATATGGGGAAAATATTCATGTCCGCTTAATTAATTAATTAGTCTAACTTATTAATTAATAAAGCTCATATATCTTAATCTAGTCCATATCTTCAATCTTCCACTTGTACTAGCATTAGATATAATTCGAAGCACTAACCTTGTACTCTTGAGCGGAACATCAATACACATAAAGTGTGACCTTAGGTCCTCATTATCAACGATAATCTTATTAAAGTCTACACAAAACTCCTACCTGCGTTGTGCAACGAACTCGATATATGAAGGATGTTTACGTGAATTCGGTAAACCAATCTTTATATGAAGTTTATGTAATATCCCTTCATTCACGAACCACCCGATTGAACCTAGAATCTGCCATGTGTCTATCCAAATAACTCAATCACTTTTCTCATCTTTATTATATGATACATTCGATCATATTCAATTACTTTAATTGAATATATTTTTTACATTGGCTACTAACTTTATTATCAAATAATATAGAGAAATATGAGTGCTCTCTCGAACTTTCAATCAAGAAATTAATCCAAATCTTGGCTCAACTACCATTTCAATTTGCCTCATAATGGACCCAACACAAGAGGTGTCTTATCCTCTTTCGGGAGGCAATCATTGTACTTGGTCAAAGTTCTTCTTTAACAAACAAAATGTGTATTGACCTTAGGTCAAAGAATCATTACATACTCCACACACTAATAAACCGTAGACACTGAAACAAACTGTTTAATAATAGGGTATATCAATACTCTCCAAAGTATCCATGTGTCCATCACGAATATCTAATATCTCGTAATTGTGAGACCCACTACATTCTTTAAGAATGTGATGCAGACCACATGTTAACCTATCGCATGTCATCAATATCCCATTCTTGATGACCATCGGTTATGACAATTTTAGAACCATACTATATCATTGATGTCTCACACGATAAATGACAGTTATGATTCAAGGGAACATATAAAAGAATAATGACAAACCATCAAAATAATTATTCTAATAAATGCATAAAACCTTAAAGGAAATCAAATTATCATAGAATGTTATCAAGTAATGGATGTCTCAACGAAAAGGTTTCTACGACATAAAAACTATAAACTCCTACTGAATCAAAGTCAACTACCAACATGTTTAACACCCAAGCTCTCAAAGTGCTTGTCGTGCTTTGCTATACACAACTGCTAAATTAAAGGATCAGTCAAGTTATCATTAGTGGGTACTCTATCTAACTTCACATCTCCCCTATTTATTATTTCTTTTATCAGATTATATCTCTGACAATATGCTTGTTCCTGTTCGTGGCTCCCGGTTCCTTTGCTTGCGCAACTGCACCAGTGTTGTCACAATACATTGGTATTGCACTGCTGGCACTTGGAACGACACCTAGTTCTTTTACGAACACCAACAAAGCAATAATCTCTTTGGCATCTTCAGATGCAGAAATATACTCGACTTCAGTGGTGGAATCGGCAGTTGTACTCTATTTCGAATTATTCCAACTTACTGCACCACTATTGAGAACGAAAACATATCCTGACTGAGACTTGAAGTCATCATGATTTGTTTGAAAGCTAGCATCAGTATACCCAGTAACTGATGGCTCTGGCTACCCACTATAGACTTTAAGAAATATTCTTTAGACTTCCTAAGGCACTTTTATAATGGTCTTGACAGTTCTCCAATGTTCCTCATCGAGATTTTGCTGAAATCTACTTTTTCACGGATTGTAACATGAAATGATTGCTCCCATTATCAACATATCGTTGACATATATGATAAGGAAGACAACATTTGAATTCTTACGTTTACTATAAATGCATGGGCCCTTTTTGCTTCTGACAAAATCAAACAATTTGATAGCTCCATCAAAGTAAATATTCCAACTCCTAGATGTTTGCCTGATTATATAAATGAACTTCTTTAACTCGCATACTCCATTCACCTTTTCTTTGGATACAAAACCTTCAGGTTGTGACATATACATAGTACCTTCGAGTTCTCCATTGAGAAATGCGGTTTTGACATCCATTTGCCAGATGTCAAAGTCATAGTATGAAACTATTGTAAGTAATATCCTAATGGACTTTGTATTAGCGACTGGCGAAAAGGTTTCATCGTAGTCAATGCCCTCGTGCTGACTATAACCATTTTCTACCAACCTAGCCTTGTAGGTTTGTACCTTGCCATCTGCATCTTTCTTCTTCTTGAAGATCCATTTGTAGCATCTGGAACGTGTCCCATCTGGCAAATCAACTAGTTTCCAGACTAAATTGAGGTACATCGAGTCCATTTCAGATGTTAAGGCAGCCAACCACTGTAGCATCCCATTTTTGGAAAGAAGCAACTTCGGGGAAAGGGCGCTACAAACTTTATTTGAGGATATATTTTCATTTATCTTTTGTAAATAATAAAAGTTGAATAGAGATTCGAGTTATAAAAAATAACTTCATACCATTAGATAAATATCAACAACAAAATATACTTTGATGCGGAAGCTCTTTTCTTAAGAAACATAAGTTCACTTTCAAACTTTAGAGGAAAAATCCTCAAGTACTTTTACATCAACTAAATATATCTCTGTTCAAATAAATAAATAGTTGAAATATCAACTTTGAGAAACTACTATGATTGAAAATAAACTTTTACTTCAAAATTCTGTGAGTTGGAGTGGTGCAGGGCCATGCTATCCGTGTCAGTCCTCCACATCGACCTTGGTACCTGAAATGTTATGGGGTGAGTGTTTGGAAAACACCCTGTGGGTTCACTCGGTTGCCAACTTAGATGTCATACAAAAAAATTGCAATAACGGGCAGCTACATAAATAATGAATATACCATCACGCATAAAACACATCTGAAAACATATTGGACTCTAAATTAAAATAAATATACACATATATACATACTATATAGATACACATAGGAGCACATAGGTGGGGCACGTGTTGCCCCGCTCGAGCAGCATAGCATATTCGGGAGCGACCTGAGGGTGATCTTTCGATCCATAATATGTACGGTGTTACCCGTAGAGCATAATGATATACGATTTTACCCGTAAACATAATCATATACGATTTTACCCGTAAGCATAATCATGTACGATTTTACCCGTAAAACATAGCATATACGGTTTTACCCGTAAGATTTTTGAAAAACATAGCATGTACAGTTTTACCCGTAAGATTTTTGAAAAGCATAACATTACGATTTTACCCGTAAAGGTTTTGAAAAGCATAGCATATTCGGTTTTACCCGTAAGATTTTTGAAAAGCATAGCATGTTTGAAAAGCGTAGGATATACAGTTTTATCCGTATAATTTTTGAAAAGCATAGCATATACAGTTTTACTCGTAAAGTTTTTGAAAAGCATAGCATGTACGGTTTTACCCATACGGTTTTTGAAAAGCGTAGCATGTACGGTTTTACCCGTACGATTTTTTAAAAGAATATCATGTACGGTTTTACCCGTAAAATTTTTGAAAAGCATAGCATGTACGGTTTTACCCATAAGGTTTTTGAAGCGTAGCATGTACGGTTTTACCCGTACGATTTTTGAAAAGCATAGCATATACGGTTTTACCCGTAATTTTTTTAAAAAGCATAGCATGTACGGTTTTACCCGTAAGGTTTTTGAAAAGCGTAGCATGTATTGATTTTACCCGTACGATTTTTGAAAGCATAGCATATACGGTTTTAATTGTAAAGTTTTTGAAAAGCATAACATGTACGGTTTTTACCCGTAAGGTTTTTTCGAAAAGCATAGCATGTACGATTTTACCCGTAAGGTTTTTGAAAAACGTAGCATGTGCGGTTGTATCCGTAAGGTTTTTGAAAAGCATAGCATATTCGGGAGCGACCCAAGGATTTGTACGGTGTTACCCGCAATCCTAACATAGCTAGTACGGTATTACCCGTATACAATACACATAATATGGTTTTACACATAACTTCACATAAATTCCATATGATTTTCACATAAATTTCACACACTCGTCACATAAACATAGGCGTAAGAAACATTCATGTAAAAATCATTATAACAATAATTTGTTTGAAAAATAAGTAGACAACATAAAATAGCCACATAGAGTTACCCCACCTAAAAGTGTGTACGGCTAGTTGGTCGTATAGTCATTTTCTAGACATGATTCCTCTTCTACTTCAACTTCTCCTAGTCCTACAATATAGAATATTTGTCTTAGCATAGGTAGGTACTAGACTTACATAAATTGAAGATTTGGGGCAAGATCGTGATTTTATAAAAGTTGAGGGACCATTTTATAATTTCATAAAATATTTTAGATTCATATTCTTTATGTTAAACTATAGATTTGGAATTTGGGTTCTTTGGAAATTGGTTTGAGCCGAATCGGATTAAAAACGAGCATTTTATGACACTTTGAAAGTCTAGTGGCATCGTTGTAATTTCTAGAAAAAGAGTGGCAATTTTGTAAAGAGAATTTTCATAAAAATATGGATTGCTTGACTTTCAAAAAGTCTGACTTTGAATAGGGGCATAATCGAAAACTCGAAAATTACATTTAGCCCCTAAAGAATATCTAATTTTCAAAAGATGGTACATGAACTTCTGTAGCAACTTTGACCAAACTTTTCCGGCGACTCAGTCATCAGAGTTTCAATTGGGACATGAATATGGAAAGCTCTCGTCAAGAGCTTTCTATAATGACCAGCCACAATTGAATCGGACTTCGGAACAGAAAGTTATGGCTTCTTGAAGATGGTTCAGTCATATAAAACAAGTAAAAATGCACACAAAAAATAATGCAACTCATATAGTTTCGCATAAATAAAATAAGATGATGCAACTAGGAATTCGGGTCGTTACAGCCACATCTTCGAATCGGTGCCCGACATCGCTTCGATATTGGTCTTAGGTTCATCACTTTTGAATCAACCTCATCATCTTGGCTCTCAACCAATAGATTTAGTCTTTTAGGTGCACAACGATTCCTTTAAGGCCTATTGAGTTAGTTTTGCGTTGATTCAAGAGGTTTATTCTAATTGTGAGGAGGTTCCTGCGTGTTGATGTTGGATTTATATGCTGAAAGTAAGACCTTTTATATACAATGTTTCCACTTATTCACTATTAATCTTCTATCTGATTCTGTTTACACTAATCACTATATATGTCCCTATATCTCTCTCTGATAAGTAGATCATATGGTGTGTTTTAAATCATAGAAGATCATATGATTGGTTAAACTTAATGAGATATAAAATATATATCACAGTTGAGACAACTTGAGGACCTGTTGGTATAGGTTGCAGTATCATGTAGGAATAGTTTATCTTGACTATTTACTTATACTGGTACGTCTTTACGTATTGATAGGATCACGATGAGATAAGTTCTTCTACCTGACCTTAGTGAAGAACAAGAGAACTCGGTGACTTATTGTAATCTAAACCCTAAATAACATTACAGTTATGTGTGCATGTCTGTGTGTCACTTTGATTTTCTATGGGTGAGAGTTAAGTGCTAACTCTTTATACTCTGTATCTTGAGTGACAGCAGCTTGCATATGATAACTGGTAATTTGTGTCTAGGTAACCGTATCCGTTAGGATGACGATACCCCTTAAGGAGCTCAAAAGGTTTATTGTACTAAACCATGTAGGTTGATTAAGTTCAGGTACAATAATGAAGTTGAGTGGTACTACTTAAGGAATTAATAAGCAATTAATTAATTTAAGCTGTCCGATGCTTTAATTAGTTAATGGATATTTGATATCTTAAATACGGAGATTAATTAAGTCTAATTCAAGCCCCGACTCCGTTCGGGAATAAAGCGGTAAGTCAGTATTTATTCTTTAGTGGAATTAATTAATATTTATGAATTAATTATGTTCTAGGCTGAACATAAAAGAATTAATTCATAGTTAGACGCATCTTTATTTCTTGTATTTGATCCCTGAACTGGCTCATCAAGCTCCTAGCCCAGTAAGGAATTAAACTACCAGGTCAGGCCCATACTTAGTTATTATGTATTAAATACATAACTCTCAGTCTGTAAAATATAACAGACACACGTAAAAAATCACAGAGCAGAAAAGAGAAAGTGAGAGGGCGGTAGCGGCAATGTTGGTTCCCACACTTGGGATTTCTCAAAGTTTATCGTCCATCCGGCGTTGAGGACCGAGCAGGAATATAGTCCAGAAGGTCAATCCTAGAGTCTAACATCGAATCGTTGTGCACACGATTCTCAGGTCAACTCTAAAACACCTATGTGTTGTATTTAAATTAATAGATGCATGTTTAGGATTAATCAATGTGTATATTGAATTATGACAACCAAGAAGGTCCTAGGAAATTCGAAAATTCCTACAGTTGAGATTTTCAACATTTTGGATATTCTCAAGAATTTCACTATAATCTTCTTGAGGTGAGGTTTGATACAATATCTTGTCTTTGATGCATCTCATTGTCTTGAGGTGACCCTTCAAGACTCATTTCCCTTGCCAATAGACATCAAAACTCCCACTAAGTTCTTGTCCACTCTATTAGCACATCGGGACTCCAAGTCCATCGCTAAAGTTTGGTTGACGCGAATGAGTTGAACTTGTTTGACTATGTGTCTTCTCCTTCCTAGCTAAGTGGTAAGCAAATTTGTTGTTATATGAGTTGTTGTTTGAGAAATGCCAAATAAGTCGGTCGACTCCTATTCCTGTATGAATTGGAATGGTTTTAATCTTTATTGCCCCATCCTCGTCAAACAATTGTTGCACCAACATTTCATTCGATCCATGCAGATTTGTCTAGAAGAAATAAATCTCTTAGAAATCGCACCGGACTCCGACTTGCCTTACCCCTCTGACTCAAAACCCCAGATCCTCAGGAACTCATAGATCACCCCTGATTTCGGTCCTTCAATAAAGTGGGAGTTGGGGACAGAACAAATTGGTTACCAGCTTTGCTTTTATGTATCGGATCATATTGTAAATGAAGCAAATTTTCTTAAGGGATCTATTAAGGACTTACATGCATTAGGTGCCGCATTTGCATTGCTCAAGAATTGAGGAATCATGTGTATGGTCCAAGGCCTCTTTACTTTCCCAAATTCAAAGGGATTGAGACTATTTGTTGTACCTAAAACCTTCTTTAGTTTTTCGATTCCTCAAAATGGTTAATCATTCTAACTCGAAAAAATATTCACTATTTGAATGACTACTGATCTCATCCCTCCCTGAGACTAAATTAGTCTCAAAGGTTAATATTTTTGTTTTTATATTGGAACCCCTTTCTTATAGCGTCTTTCTTAAATAATCACAATTTATCTTCACTTCCACTCTTACGCTCGAGAGGCTATCGCGAAGTTCACTTCTCCAGCAAGGCAATATTTTTTTTTATCTTTGTACGTTTTTGTTTCAAATTTTGATTTACAATCGGGCCTGTACACTTCTTTCTTGGAATTAGGCTTTAACAATTTCCTGCTAGTTTTGCTTCTGCTTAATATTTTTGTTGTAAATTGGAATCAACGACTTTGTAATTGAGCCGATTAACTGCAAGGTTGTACGAATTTCCAACTATATCTACAGTGTGTGATTAGGGGTGTGCGCGGTACGGTGTGAATTGAATATTTGAAAATATCCAGGCTCATACCAAACTTTATTTAAAAAAGACAGTACAATACGTTTTATTTGGGACACTTCTGTTCATAATTTCAGATTTAATGGAAAGATTCAATTTGGTTTGATTCAGTTCGAATAACTGAATTTTTAAACTTTTGAATAACATATTTAATTTGAATAAAATATATTGACGTCTAACTAATATAAATAATTTTGTTACATCAAATTAGTTTCCAATTCACCAACTTGTGTTTTAAAAATTATACAATAATTAAATTGAAGGTTCTTTAATTATTTATATTAAATATAACTAACTACAATTATGAATAATTTATTTTCAATTCTTATTTAATTAATCTTTTATGGATGAAATAGTTTTATGATTATAATTTTTATTTTATTCGGTTCAATACCGTTTGATATAATTAGTAACGGTTCAATAACATTTTCAGTTTGAAAAATTGAAAAATATTAAAATTCGTACAAAATAATTGATTCAGTTCGGTACAGAAAAAATTAAATGAAATTAATCATTAAAGATAAATATGAATTTGACTGTAATTAATTAATCATGTCCCACTATAAATCAGTTTAAGAGGAATATGTAAGGAAATTAAAATATTCAAAGTAAACGTGCCCTTAATGAGTTGACCAAGCAATTTCGCTCGAACATAGGATATTTTGGGTGTAAGCCATACATGTGTAACACTTCTTTTTAATGGAAAAAAGAAAAAAGAAATACAATTTCCAAGTGCTATTAACCGATTTGATATGTTGGAGGAGCATGATGGCGGGCGATAGTGGTGGGAATAAAATTTATTTAATTTTTATGTTTAAGATTATGGTTAATTGTTTCTTCTTTATTGATGCTTTGATGAGTGAATGATGTATTTTCCGAAGTTAATACATTATATTGTTTTTACATGCTATTTCATATGTGACAATCAACAAGAGCTAAAGTCCATTACCATTTGAATGGACTTCTTCTTATGGAAATTAGATTATAGTCACAAAAGTTTATATGTTGTTTTCCTGAGAGGACGTAATGTCATGATTGTATAACAAATTTGCTTTTTATCCTCACATCAAATACTCACACATAAGATTATGTAGTTATTTAGCCACACATAATATGCATATATGTGAATAATCAAATAAGCCAAAATGATTTATTTCGTGACATTTATAAAGTGTGAGTACAAAAAATAATAAATAAAATAAAAAATAATAAAAAAAATACAGATTTTTAGTGATACTTATAATTTTATCGAGAGATTCTTCTATTTAGGCGTTTGATACGGGTTGAGGTAGCAAAATAAGTCCAATTCGATGGGCAGGTCCAGTTGACTCGATATTTTAGATGTGTGGGGCATAGAAATCTTGGCCTGAAGCACTATTTGGCTCGACAGGTAGAACTCGATGGGCCAAAAGTCCGACGGGCCGCGGGCCGGCCATATAATCATAGTTTATTATAAGGGAATAGGTTGGTCCAGCTGACTAATTTTAGGCCCAATCAAATTTTGACTCGACGCGCTACGTCCGATTAGGTTGAGCCGCCCCGAATTTCCATCTCTAGGTACAGGGTTGTGTTTTATTTTATTTTATTTTTTTATTTATTTTTTTAATGTGAAGTGTTAACTCGGTATTACCCACACTATGGTTGTGTTTACTTGAGGTTTGAGGAGGTTGGAATACTGTAGGCTGGGGGAAAAAATGTTAAAAATGAAGGTTGAGTTAAATAAAGGGTTAATTTCAAAATGCAACCTGAACTATTGGCACTTTTTCCATTTCTAGTCCAAACTAAAATGTTTTTCCGATTGCTACCTGTATTACGTTTTTTTGTTGCAGAATGCAACTCCGACCATATTTCAGGCTATATAGGTCATGTGCGAAAATTGACCAATTACACACTGACACGTGTCATTTAAAAAAAAAAATAAACGAAAATTCTTATAAATTCAGGAAATTTCAGAAAAATTGGAATTTTAAATAAGAAAAATTTTAAAATTAATTTATACTGTTTAATAACTAAAAATTATACCCATTTTTAATTATTATCTCAAAATTATTATTTTTTTCCAAAACAATAAACATAAATGAAAAGATGTCCATAGCCCTAATTATGCTACAATCTGTTGCGAAATAATAAAAAGAAAAAAGGGAAAACTAAATTGTTTATCTTCAATTACGAGTACACCAAAGGTCAGAATAACCCTCATCTCTCAAACCTCACGAAGAACCCTAGAAACAAAATACTCATTTGCTCGCGAAGAATCCATCCCAGGTCGTTGTTATCTTCCAAGAATTCTCCACCCGCTTCCGAAGAACCCGTTCCAGATCGCAGTTTGTTGCAGTTATGCCCTGGCGAATTCGCGACCAGGCGAGATGCAAAATGCGCGAGGATTCGGAAAGCCCAGACTACGGTACCTTCGACATCTAATTTTTACGATTTTCTTTCCTATTTTGAGTAACGGTGGGTATTAGGCTTTTTCTGTTCGAGTTTTTGTGTGTGAGGTTTGTATGTGGGGTTCGTATGTTGGGTTTTTATGTGGGGTTTGGGTATGGAGGGGACCACCCATATTATTATATTTCTGTATGCTTTTCTATTGGCAGTGGGTGTTGGGTTTGTCGGGAGCATCCGTTTTTTTTTGGGAGTTTTTTTAGGCTAATGGGTTTGGCTTTTTGTACTCTAATTATAGAAAAACAATAATATAATTCACTAATTATTGTTTTTTAGGTTTAATCCACTTACTGAATTTCTGAAAAATTTAAGATTACTTCTATTTTATGGACTTAAATCTGTCGATTTAGTTCAGTAGATTATGTTTTTCAGTTTTTCTCCAAGAATTTATTGATTTTCGTTGGGTGAAACTTGACCCTTGTGGCTCTGTTCTGTTTATGTAGGTGATAATCCCGATTTATTCACCATAAAACTGTATCACTCTGGGTCTTTCAAGGATAGTGAGTTGTTATGCTACGTTGGGGGAGTGGTATCTTACGTAGACTATTGCGATGTTGATGAGATGTCATTGTTGGAACTGTACATGATGTTAAAGGATTTGGGTCTAGTTGGAGTGGATAAGATATATTATAACAGACTTGGAGTGAATAATTCTATCTCTGTATGGCCCCTAGAAAGTGATACAGATGCACTATGTCTTGGACAGTACAAGGACACAATAGTATGGTAGCAGTTTTTGTGACTCATGTAGGTGGGAACATTGATAGAGAGACTGATGTTGAGAGTAAGGAGACGCAGCCACCTGATTTGATGCAAAACCAGATTGTTTTATATGTTGGCAAGGGTGATAGCCCACAGACTCCACCTACAGACTTCACCAGAAATGAGTTTGCTGACATTGAGGTTAGTGATGATAGTGATGACCAAAATTCAGTTGGGGAAGATTCAGATTGTTCAGAAAAATTTGTTGATTCCGAATCTGAGTTGTCTGACGAAGACGACCTAATTTTTGAAGAAAATGTAGACGATGGGGTTGAATTCGGGGGTCTTGCTGCTGGGACAAACATTAATATCGAAGAGACTGGACCCCGTTCGGCTTCTAGTTCAAGCCACACTCATAAGGGCAACCCTGTTTTCAAACATCCAAGAAAGGGCATTGCGCTCCCACATTTCTTCGTTGGCCAATGTTTTGAAACCCTTGAGTCTTTCAGAAAGGCTGTCAGAATCCACTCTATTGTTAATGGAAGGGATGTGGTCTTCACGATAAATAATGTAGACAAGGTTCAAGCAAAGTGTAAGAAGACTCACTGCACTTGGGTGATTTTTGCTTCTAGAATGAGAGGAGAGAACACTATTCAAGTGAAGAAATATTGTGACAAACATAAGTGTGCTAGGGTACAGAAAGTGAAACACGCAAATGCGAAGCTCATCGCTGAAATATATAGGGATAAGATTTATACGGATCCCTCATGGCCGGTGGACTCCATGGTTTCATGGATTAACAACGACTTGAAAGTGACTGTTAGTCGAATGGCGTGTTATAGAGCTAAGTACCTAGTCTTGGGTCAAGGGACGATGTGTGAGAGCGATGAGTACGCTATGTTGTGGTCGTACGCAGCAGAGATTGTGCAGACTAATCCGAACACAATAGTCAAGATTAAGTGTAAGAGGACTACTGAGGGGACCAGATTCAAGAGGTTTTACATTTGTTGGGGTGCCTTGAAGAAAGGTTTTTTAGAGGGGTGTAGGCCGGTAATATTTCTTGATGGGTGTCATTTGAAAACACCCGCCGGTGGAATAGTGTTGTCTGCTGTAGGGATTGATGAGAACAATGGTGTGTTCCCATTTGCTTATGCAGTGGTCGAAAAGGAAAAGACAAAGACGTGGACCTGGTTTTTGAAGCTAATGTTAGCTGATCTTGGTGGGAAAAATCATGGTCGGTGGACGGTTATGTCCGATAAGCAAAAAGAACTAATTGAGGCAGTAGACACACTCATGGTGGGTTGTGAACATCGTTTCTGCGTGACTCATCTGTACCAAAATTTCAAACAACAATTTAAAGGTTTACATCTGAAAAATTTGCTTTGGAAGGCAGCGAGGGCAGGTAGGGTTGTTGATTTTCAGAATGCTATGGGGGAAATTAAGAGGGCGATAAGGATGCATTTCAGTGGTTGGTTGCAAGGCCAGCCCATAATTGGAGTCGTTCACATTTTAGATGTTTCTCGTGTTGTGATAAGCTGGAGAATAACATGAGCGAAAGCTTTAACGCGATGATTTTGAAGGCCCGGTCGAAACCAATAATCTCAATGCTTGAGACCATTCGAGTGGCATTAATGAAGAGGGTGCATATAAGGCGGGATAAGATAAGGGCTTATCATGGAGAACATTGTTCGATTATCGAGCAGATGATGGAGGAGCTAAAAAAAAAAGGCATTGGAGTATCACGCGATATGGAATGGTGAAAACCAATTTGAGGTTGAAAGCCCATGGGGTTCCAAATGTAAAGTTCACTTGGGTGAAGGCACTTATAGCTGTAGGAGGTGGGAATTAACGGGGCTGCCTTGTTGCCACACCATTTCGGCCATTTATTACCTACAGCTGAACCCTGACGCCTACATAAGTAAGTGGTACCGAAAGGAGACCTTTCTGAAATCTTATTCCCATTTTCTTGGGGCGATGGAAGGTTCCGATTCTTGGCCTCAAACTGAGTGGCCTCCCCTGCTCCCTCCACTAGCGCAGAAAATGCCAGGCAGACCCAAATTATTCAAGAGGAGGCCACAAGTTGGAGAATGCTCAAAACAATCTGCCGGGCAGTGTCAATCGAAAAAGAAAAAAGGGAAACGAGCAGCGGAAAAACCTGTGAAACTCAGCAGAAAGGGCACGATTATGTCGTGCTCAATTTGTAAGGAGACGAGTCACAATGCTAGATGTTGTCCTAGGATGCCACCACACATACCTAAGGACAAGGCACCTGCCCCTAGAAGAGGGAAGGACATCCCCGCTGCCAAACACGTCAATGCGGATGACCCGTAGTCGAGCCACTTCTATTGTCGAGGAATGCCTAGGACGTGATAAAGAGGCAGCATCTGAAACCCCTACAAAAATCAACAAGAGTGTCACTGGATCGGAGCTGCTTGGCCGGAGGGTCACTCCTAAGAGGGCTGCGAAGGAGAAAACTATACACAATGCACCTGAAAAATGTACTCAAGAATCTACAAATATTCCGGTTGTGAAGCCTCCGAAAGCAAGAAGGAAATTGGAGGTAATTTTATAACTAAATCATCGGATTGATAATATGACCGAATCAACGCACATTGAACTTATGCGTATGCAAAATGCTTGATAACTAATGGGGCATTTACGAGTGGTGTATATAGGTAAAGAGGAATGCGGCTTCTCAAGGTTCATTGATTGCCCCGTCTGTGATGATTGACAATCCCGACCCGAAACATTTTGACAAGCCTCCTAACCCTCAAGGAAGCAACAGCCAATCCGACCAAATTAGGTTATCCGCGACACTTCAAGAAGCTGCGAGCCCAAAAATATTTGTCCCGTCGGGTGGAATTCCGCAGTGTAAACAGATGTAGTGATTAGGCAGCATTGTTAGTTTGGGGCATTTGACTACTTTTTGGAATTGGGTTTGTTTTGTGGGGTTTTTGTTGAATTTGATGTAATTAGTCTATTGTTAATATAGTTGACAATTATGATTGTCAAACTCTAGAAGTGGTTCTGAGGCAATATGTCCTCTTTTTTGCAAATTTCGGTTGGAGTTGTCAATAGCCAAACTAATTGCCCCCTTTTGATCACGTACACTTATAAAGTGTCTTATATCAGAAAAATGATTAATGTTACTTTTGTATTGCCTTAGATTTTGCAATGGTGTTGTTAGTAGAGTGCTTATCTCATCAGGTGGAATAGTTTGAACTAATATGTTCCTTTTTGAATTGACTGGCACTAACTTTTTCTGGTAGGGTTGGTAATCATGCATATTATGTTTCAGTTTGTCCAATTATATGCACATTACATATGCATAATAGTACAAAAATCTGAGTTTACATCTGAAAAAACAGAATCCATTCATTGATTCATACAGTTCGAACTTGATTTGATCATGCACCTAAACACTTATTTATTTATAAAGTTCCAAATTCACTTGATTCATAAAGCTCCAAAATGACTTGATCATGAAAAACCAGATCTTGTATAGTTGCCTACTGTGTTTTTCGGAGACCAAATAAAAGGCGCAAGTAATGTGCAGTAAAGAACACAAATCTGAATTCAAATGTGCATAACAGCTTATGTTCATTGATTCACAAAGCATCTATTAGCCTATTCACATATGAAAAAACAGATTATGTTCATTGATGAACAAAGGCATCCATTAGGCTATTGAAAACATGAACACAAAACACAACCTTCTGCATCAGATTCCCCAAAATTACATCAAACTAACCCAATTTTTTTAGTCAAAAAAGTACATAGCTACTACATCCATATACGAATGACATTAACCCTTCAGGAAATAAAATACCAAAAACATCACAACTACAACCCAGATCCACTTCTCTCTCTTCTTCACACGACCAAGTTCTTCTTCAAGCAGAGTAAGTCTGATATTTTCATCCTCGTGATTGTCCCTTTGTCTGATATTTTCGTCCTCGTTGTTATCCCTGCGACACAAATCCGCTTGAAGATTGTTAACCCATCTCAAAAGACCGGGTATTATCCGTTGTGCCCTCTCGCCAGCCGGAGGGTCGATCCAGTACCAAAAATCACACCCATTAGCGAGCTGGAATAAAAAATCACGATTTTAGGGTAAACATTTTTAAGCTGGGGTGCAATTAAATTGGTAATTTTAACCGGACCCAAAAATCTCCATTAATGGAGTAAGGAAGATGAGAGCATTGAGTACTAAGTAACAACAGATAAGAGAACCAATCCTTACCCGGTAATGTTCGCACACCGCGTATCGACGACCGGGATTGCGCTCCGTCCACGAAGTTCGCAGCACGGCGGCAACACCACAGCGGCATTCCATCTCCATCTCGCTCCGACAGACCTCGAGCTCTAGCCGTTGGCAACCTTCGTATTCAAGAGGGGGAAGATATATGAACGAGGGTTTGAGAAATAAAGGTTGAATCGCGTTTTTGGATTTAATATGAGAGAGAGAGAGAGATTAAATAATTAAAAATGGGTATAATTTTTAGTTATTAAACAGTATAAATTAATTTTAAAATTTTTCTTATTTAAAAATCCAATTTTTCTGAAATTTCCTGAATTTATAAGAATTTTCGTTTATTTATTTTTTATTTTTTTAAATGACACATGTCAGTGTGTAATTGGTCAATTAGGTCATGTGCGAAGCACATGGCCTATATAGCCTGAAATATGGTCGGAGTTGCATTCTGCAACAAAAAAACGTAATACAGGTAGCAATCGGAAAAACATTTTAGTTTGGACTAGAAATGGAAAAAGTGCCAATAGTTCAGGTTGCATTTTGAAATTAACCCTTAAATAAATGAATGTTTGATTTTGTTGGTTGGCGATTGAGTTGGGATTTATTTTTAGTATAAAAAGGTGATGTGATGTGTACAAATATATTGTCAACAACCTCAAAAAAAAAAAAAAAAAAAAAAAAAGCGACCCGATTGATCAAATCAATAAATTGAGCCAAGTGATAAGTAACACACCCTATGAAAATGTTGTGAATGTATGACTATATATGCAGCTACCTATTATTAAACATATAATAACAATAATAATAACAATAAATGTGTGGCTAATACTACCACTAGAATGATGTGGAAATTACTTGAGAAAATGGCTCCTTGCAAAACTAAATGAACAAGATAAAAAATGTCATCTCCCCCAAGATTATTCTTCGAGGGGGAGGTCTCTTGTGCACCAGTTGATTCGTGTAATTTGGATCATGAGTCAAAAAATATTACTAATTATGTCTAATGGTATTACATGTCATGGGTAAAGATATCATGTGAAAATGTATTATCATTTATGTTTAATGGTATTACATGTTCTTAGTAAGACTATTATAGTACTTTTATCAAGAACATGTAATATATTTAAGCATAAATAATAATACTCAATCAAATTACACCATAAACCTGGTGCACATGAGACTTTGTCATAACTAACCATGATTGTTGTGTATTTCAGAACCTGCCTTAGTAGTGAATTATATTTTTAACAACTTTATATTTTCTTAGCTACTTTGCACCTGATAATGCGTAAACCCACTTTGTCAATATGCGTAAACCCGCTTTGCCAATACAACACCGTATCCAACATAATGGAACCACCCAAATTACAAAGAAGTAAAGAACACACAGATGTACGTGGTTCGATCCAGAGATCTACGTCCACTGATGAAGGCAATAACCCTCATAGAGCTTTCACTATGTCCCCTCTGGGACTTTTTATTCAATATTACAAGTAATTGTTCTGGAATAAAGAATTCGAACCCAAATCTCAACAATATTTCTCCTATTTATACTATACAATAACAACCCTAACGGAATCCCTAAAAAATCGGCAATCATATCTGCATGGCCGTTGGAAAAGATCATGGGGATCTTTTCTTAACTTCCCACAAACGCCGCGCATGGGCTTCGTTAAGTTGGGCCCACGCTCTTGGGTCCAATTAACCTGGTAAGCGGGCTGGATCGACCCAGGAAGATTGGCCATACCTATCAGATGCACCCCCACCAGCCGCAGCGAGGTAGGAGCTTCGGTTTGTAGGAAGTAGTTGCTGGCCGAGGGGTAACTATTAAGGCCGAAGTCATACCCGAAACCGGAGTTCCGTATAGTTGAAAACTGGCATCATTCTTGAGTGAGAAGGAATATCTGTTATTGTGAGAGAGTCGACGGAAATACCCCGGGGTGAGAGAATCACACGGAGCCAAACTGAATACCCCCGAGGTGAGATAGTCAACCGGAGCTGAAACAATGTTCCCCCGAGGTGAGGTAGTCAACCGGGGTTGAGATAATGTTGTCCCGAGGTGAGGTAGTAAATCGGAGTTGAAATAATGTTCTCCCGAAGTGAGGTAGTCAACCGGAGTTGAAATAATATTCTCCCGAGGTGAGGTAGTCAATCGGGGTTGAGATAATATTGTCCCGAGGTGAGGTAGTCAACCGGAGTTGAAATAATTTTCTCCCGAGGTGAGGTAGTTAACCGGAGTTGAAATAATGTTCTCTTGAGGTGAGGTAGTCAACCGGGGTTGAGATAATGTTGTCCCGAGGTGAGGTAGTCAACCGGAGTTGAAATAATGTTGACCCAAATCCCAAGGCACGTCTCCCACGTGCCTAGGTAACTGTGAAGCGCGTGACAAACACGCACGCATCATATGCGTTGAATGCGAAAGGTCGCAATCTGGGCCGTTACTTTTTGAATATATATATATATAAAGCTTGTACAGGAAGCTTCACTTTACTTTCATTTGCAATTTGCGACAGAAAAGAGCGAGAGAAAAAGAGAATCACCTTGCAAATTTCTGATCCACATTTTATTCGAAACAAGTAAGTATGTCTTCTTCTTCGTCTTCGTCCTCTATTAGGGAAGTGGGAACGTTGGAACGGCCGCTTGACGCAGAGCCGTTGCGTAGTGTATTCCCGGAGAAAAGGGAAATTAGGACGGTGTACCGAGCGGATGGTAGGGAAATTGTAACCCGAGCAGTAGACTTTAGTGACTGCCGTGAGGAGGACTTCGAGGTGGCTTCGGAGGCGCCTCGAATGACTCTGGTGCATGTATAAACACTGATACCTTCGTTTTATTTTCTATTTAATTTAGAATATATATTGCCGGAGCCCAGCGACCGAGCCTGTTGCCCACCGAAGGGGTTTGTAGGGGTGTATATAGACCAGTTGAAGGTGGGCCTAAGGTTTCCCCTGTGGGAGTTCGTGGTGCGGCTGCTGAGGTATTATGGAATTGCATTGTGCCAGTTAGCGCCCAATGCTGTGAGGCAAGTAGTAGGGTTTTTGGTAGTGTGTAAGAGGGTCGGGGTAGAGCCCGATATAGGTATGTTTAGGTTTTTCTTCTAGCTTAAAGCCTTTGGGAAAGCTAAGGGGTGGTACTCGTTTAGTCCGAGGCCCCGGGGTGGCTTTAAAGTAAAGAACCCTAGTAAGGTGGAGGGTTGGAAGGAAATTTTTTTGTTTGTAAAGGTGAGTGTGACCCTCCCGAGGTGGAGACGAGAGGAGATTGTGGAAAGTGCCCCGGTGGCGGAGCCGGAGTCGGTAGAGGACTTCCGCACCGTGGGTGTTTTTAAACAAGTCTATTCGGAGGAGGAGCTAGAGGAGGCGGGTTAAGCCTCTACTACTCAGGAGGACCGGAGGATAACCCGATCCGGGGTCAGGGCTCGCCTGCTGGGGCGTTTGAGGAGGGTAGGGCCATTTACTGTGTTATGTGAGTTGTTATAGATGGTAAGAGTTCTAACTGTTTATTGTGTTTGTAGTGGGACGCTTCGGAAAAGACGTTGCTGGGAGCCCTTCAATGCCATCGGCATTAAAAAAGAAGGGGACTGCTGGCGAGGTGGCACCGCGAGGAGGGGTGTCGCCGGTTCAAGGTCTGTCTCAAGGGACCGAAGAGGATGTGGTGGTGACCGGCCTGACACCGAGGTCGAGGAAGAGGCCGGAGCCATCATCGACGCCTCTAGCGGAAGCAAAGAGGATGCGTGCGGACGCTGCCCCCGAGGTACATGTAATTAGTATTTTCCCAGCTACACTGTAAAAGGCTAACAAAGTGTAGTATCACAGGGACAAACAAGCATTCTGGGCCTGCAAGGACCAGAGACCGAGGAGCTGCTGCGGCTGGCCCGGGGCATTATGGAGCTCGGGAGGAGGAGCGAAAGGGAGGAGAAGAAAGAACTGGCTGAGGCGTTGCGGGAACTCCGTGCCCGCAATGACAAACTCTCCCACGATCTTTCCGAGGCCTGTAAAAAAGCCTTCGAGGTGGAGAAGGAGGTGGCTCGGCTCCGGGGAGTGGAGGCAGAGGCGGGCCTGCTTCGAGGTGAAGTGCTGGAGCTTCGCGCTGAGCTCAAGGACAAAGATGTTGCGCTGATTGAGGGCCAAATGGCCTTACTAAAGACGTTCGCCGAAAAGCTCCTCCAGGCGGGCACATTCCTCGACTACCAAACGAGGTTTGTGGTCGTCGACGACACTGCTACCCGCTCCGCGCTCCTGGAGAAGGCGAAAGACATCTATCCGGACGTGGACGTTTATCGTCCGGAGTTCGGATATGACTATAACTCAGTAGGTGCCGTGGAGGAGGCCTACTACGAGGCGCTGGCTCAGGTTCCGGATTGGCCCCTAGTGGAGGCGTTGGCGGAGAAAGGCAAAGTGCTGACTGCCGAAGAGGTCGCCATCTGCAACGCCGACCAGGACGAGGAGTTCCTGGCCTATAGAAAGGGGGAGTTCGCGCCGGAGCCAAGAACACGGGCCCCGCCTCCAAGGATGGAGCCTCCAGCAGAGGCGTCAGAGCAAAGCGCCGGGGACAGCCAGGCTTTGCCTGAGGAGGGAGAGCAGCCAGCGGCAGCCGAGGGGACCGAACCGGGGGAGGTCAGTTACCCCCAATTTTGAATAAACTGTAATTGTTTTAGATAGCAAACTGGATGTATTTGATTTTGTGTTGACGTATGCCAACTTCAAATGATCTTGTACATGATTGAATTCTGAAGTAAAATTTTGAACGAATTCGTGAACAATTTATTTGAGTTTATACTTATATGGGCATGATGTAGATGTATATAGTACTGAATGTGTAGCTGCGAACAGGAGAGCACCGAGGAGCTGCATAATGTAATAAAGCAGCTAATGCGGTCCTTGGACTGGTTCCGGGGTGAAAGAGACAACCTGCAGAAGCATGTTGTACCCCAACTGGAGAGAAAACTAGCCGCTGCCGAGAAGAGTTTGGCCGAGGCAGAGAAGGCTCGCACCGAGGCCAAAGAGAGTGCGCTGCACTTCAAGCTCAACGCCTTATCAAAAGACGCCGAGGTGGAGCGGATATATGTGCACCACCGAGAATACGAGCGAATGTTGACGGAATTTGGTCTGTTAACATTCGAGGACCTCGAGGCCCGGACTGTTGAAGTACAAGTTGAAATAAAAGAATTGATGGACCTCGGGAATCCAAACTCGGCGGAGTTGTATAGAAAGTGGCTTGTGCTGGAACTTCTCCTCGGCATGTACCAAAATATGGAAGGCCGAAAGAAATGGCAGCGCACACCTGAAGAGAACATCGCAAGCTGTAGTCGGGCCAAGACCTCCAAAACACGCAGAAGAAGGCCAACTCACACAGCGCGGGCTGGAGGAATCATAATTGAAGAACCGAGCACCGCTGTGGTGAGTAGGGCCAGCAAGGAGGGGTCAAGGCCTGAAAGAAGGCCGGCAGGTCGGCAAGAGGCGGAGCCGGAGCGAAGCCTTGAGTCGACGGAACAAGTTCGGGAATTCGCCCAGGAAGTCGAAGAGATGGCCCCAGCTGAGTGGGATCCAGTAGAATGGGCACAGAAATTGGGGCCAGCCAAGAGGGCGAACCAGCCGAATCGCGGAGGGCAAAGCCGCCAAAGGGGCCCAAGGAGCAGAGGAGTCCCCCGGAGTGCTGCTAGATCCCGGAGGAGTCCCGACACAGGGCAAGGCTTGCCAAAGCGCCGGAGTGCCGAATTTTGGTTAGGAGGCAAGAAAAGATAGCATGTTGTAATATAGAATAAAGATGTAAAAGACAAGATTGTTTGTATGAAATATATATGTTTAAAGGAAAAAATTTGATATATTGTTTGAATGAAAATATATGCTTATGAAAAAATGTCACTTTAAATGATGTAATGCAATGTAATTGTTCCAGTCCTCGGGAGGACGTAGTATATTGGAACGCGTCCGGAGACAATTTGAAAAACCTCCCCGGACGAATCGGGCTGGGGGTAGGACTTGTCCGTAAACAAGGTTTGAGACCTCCCCGGATGGATCGGGCGAGAGATCATGTTAGTCCGGAGACGAGGTTTGAGACCTCCCCGGACGGACCGGGCGAGAGGTCACTCTAGTCCGGAGACAAGTGATAAAGTAATACCACTAAGTGTATAATAGTGTGGGCCATCGGTGTCCCCACGGCGCATAAAGCGAATAACATATGTGTAAAAATCATTGCATTAAAATCCAATGTCGGGACCAATAGGAATACAATGCAATCTAAAACTAAAAGACAACAAAATTAATATGCTGCGCCAAGGAAGAGAATACTGCAGAAAATAAAGAAATAGAAAAACATCTGTCTAACCAAGCAGGTTAGTGGAAAAAACGTGGCAAGTTGCTGATGTGCCACGTGCGGGGTACCGGAGTACCATTCGGATGTGCTAGCTGATAGCTCCCGGAGGCGTAGGCAGCAGTGACGCGATAAGGTCCTTCCCAGGTGGCATGTAGCTTGCCCTCGGGTGCGGCTTTACTAGCAGAATTTAGCCGGAGCACTAAGTCTCCGACTTGAAACTGTGTTCCTCGGACCCGGTTGTTGTGATACCGAGCCATTTGTTGTTTGCACTTAGCTTGACGGATGAAAGATTGTTCGCAGCGATGTTCAAGATGGTCGAGGTTGGCTCAGAGTGCTTCTTCATTAGCTTCCGGATCGAGGTTTAAGAGTCGGGGGCTAGGAACCCCAATCTCGGCAGGAATGATAGCCTCGGAGCCGTAGGTGAGGCTATAAGGCGTTTCCCCGGTTGAAGAATGTGGTGTTGTGCGATAAGCCCAGAGAACCTGCAGAGGCCCAGAGGCCCTTGGCCTGATCTAATCATTTCTTGAGGCCGTTGACGAGAGTGCGTTCGTCACTTCGACCTGGCCATTGGCTTGAAGGTGAGCTACCGAGGTGAAAGCCTATTTGATGTGCAACTCTTCGCACCATGACCGGAAGGGATCATTGGCAAATTTTAGATATAATCATACTAGGAATGCCGAAACGGAAGACAATGTTACGCCAGATAAATTTTAGAATGTTCTAGCCAGTGATGGCAGTGAGTGGCTCGGGTTCGACCCACTTTGTGAAATAGTCAACAGCGACCACAAGGAACTTAAGTCCTCTCGGGGCAACCGGGAAGGGGCCCACGATATCAATGCCCCACTGGATGAACGTCCAGATGCTCTGTATTCCAATGAGTTCGGTCTGTGGTAGGTGCTTCACTCGGGAGTGCCGCTGACATTTGTCGTACTGTGACACAAGATTATGCGCGTCATTGAATAAGGTGGGTCAGTAGTACCCCTGCCGGAGTGCTTTCTTGGCTAAAGTACATGACCCGATGTGAGTTGCACATGATCCTTCATGAAGTTCCCGGAGGACATAGTCGGCTTGGGCTGGACCTAGACAACGGAGGCTCGGCTGCAAGTATAACTGGCGGTATAGGACTCCATTGTAAAGTGTGTACCTCGGTGCTTTCAGTTTTATATGCCGAGCAAGTACTTTATCTTCTGGTAGGGTGCCATCCCGGAGATACCTGATGAGCGGAGTCATCCAATTAGGATCTACCTCAGTCACCATAGAGACAACCTATTCCTTTATAGAAGGATGGGTAGCCTCTTCGACCAGTATGTCCGGAGACACATTCGACGGGACGGCGGAGGCCAATTTACTAAGAGTATCAGCCTTTGCATTTTCTCCTCGGGGTATCTGCTGAACATCTGTGGAGGTGAAAGTTAGCAAACGTTTTTGAGTTAAAGCCAAATATCTTTTCATCGTATCATCCTTCGCCGCATATGCGCCCTTAATTTGGCTGGAGACTACTTCAGAATCGGTATACAACTGTATATGCGAAGCCCCAAAAGTTTGAGCGAGCCGGAGCCCAGCAATGATCGCTTCATACTCGGCTTCGTTGTTCGTCACTTTAAACTTGAAGCGCAAGACATATTTAACTTCCATACCATTGGGCCCAGTGACAAGGACCCCAGCACCACTGCCTCGGGTGGCGGAGGCACGGTCTACGTAGACCTGCCACCTGTATGTTTCGACCTCAGGGTCGGTCTGGGCTGCGGTCCCGGGAGACGCACTTGTCTCAGGGTCATTGAACGGGACCTCGACGAGAAAATCTGCGAGAGCTTGCCCTTTGACAGCTCGGCGAGGTAGGAACTGTATGTCATGTTCTCCCAGCTCAATTGCCTATTTAGCCAAATGTCCCGACACATCAGGTTTGATAAGGACGTAGGCGGCGGGCCGTCATAACTAGGGCCAAAACTGTCTTTTCTGCCACAGAGTAGCGAGTTTCAGCCCCCTGGAGGGCTCGACTAACAAAGTATACAGGTCGTTGCGTGCCATGATCTTCGCGGACGAGGGCCGCACTGATTGCTTCGTCGGCAGAGGCTAAGTATATATAGAGAGGCTCTCCGGGAGAGGTGCTGACATTGTGGGCAACTGGCTGAGATGCTGTTTCAGATCCGTGAAGGCTTTGTCGCACTGCTAGGTCCACTCAAACTTCTTTGCTTGCCGCAAGATTTTGAAAAAGGGAAGCTGGTGCTCCGCGGCCTTCGATAAAAAGCGATTTAGAGCGGCGAGGCCACCTGTTAGTCGTTGGACGTCTTTCATGGTCTTCGGTGTCTGAAGATCCACGAGATCCCTGATTTTCGCCGGGTTGGCTTAAAGACCGTGTTGGGATACCATGTATCCAAGGAATTTTCCCGACCCAACACCGAATGTGCATTTAGCTGGATTGAGCCGAAGATTATGGTTCCGCAGAGTGCTAAGTTTCTCGGTAATGTCCTGCACACATGACTCCAAAGAATAACTTTTAATAACGAGGTCGTCAACATATACCTTAACATCGCGGCCTATCTGATCTCGGAAGACGTGGTCCATGAGGCGCTGATACGTGGCCCTGGCATTCTTGAGTCCGAAGGGCATCTTCTTTGTAGATATCAGTTCAATTTCATCAAGTGGTCATAGTTTGTAGTAGAGGTTGGGAGGAATCAGGAACCGGGTTCAGGTTGGGGAGAACCAGGCTGGAGAATCGGTTTTATGGCAGTTCAGTTTTGAAGGTTAATAAAGAACCGGAGTCAAAGCGGTTATAACAGAATTATGCAACGGTTTGGAACCGTTGCATGTAAAACCGTTGTGAAAGGCCCGTCTACCAGTTTTGAGCAGTTGAAACAAAATTGGTTACAAATTCTGGTGCTTCTTGATTCGAGCTTAGACCTTTATATATTTTTTATCCACTAGTAGAGACGAGTTGATACACGTTGTTTTCCCTCTGTAAACACTTCTCAATCATTAGAATTAGAAAGCTAGGGTTCTTAAGCTTAATTCGGCTTGTGAATTGGGGTTTCTGGTTTTCTGGATTGTTTCTTGTAATTGATTGTTTAGTGGAGTGAATTGAGGTGTATAGAGCCTCCGTAGATGTAGATCACATTGATCGAACCACGTAAAAACCTTGTGTCTGTTTCTGCGTTCGGTTCCTGTTTGGCCGAATTCCAGTTTATTTTTCATTCTTCTTTGGTTTGAGTTTGTTTGTGTGTGTTGTAAGTGTTTGATTACTTAACATTCTTGAAAGCGAAGATGGCGAAATCAGTGATGAAGGCAGTCTTAACAGCGTCCCGCCGATCCATGTGGACTTGGCAGTATCCCTTGTACAGATCCAAAAAGCAGAGTACCTTATACCCTGTGATGGCTTCGGCATTCTGATCAATAGGTGGTAACGGGTAGCAGTCCTTCGGACAATGTTTGTTGAGATCGGAGAAATCAACACACATTCTCCAAGCCCCATTGATTTTCTTTACCATTACTGGATTAGAAAGCCAAGATGGATAGTGGACTTCGAACAGGATGTCTGCATCCACGAGCTATTGGACCTCTGTTCGAATAGCTGCATTTCTTTCCGGAGCAAATTGTCGCCGCTTCTGCTGTATTGGCTTCACAGCAGGGTTGACGTTTAGTTTGTGAGTAATGAGATCTGGAGAGACTCCCGCCATGTCTAGGGGAGACCAAGCAAAGACCTTGGGGTACTCCCTTAAAGTTCTGAATAATTGCGGTGTGCAACAGGGGTACGCTGACTGCACCTATTCTAACAGTTTGATTCGGTTTAGAAGGATCCAGTGGCACGTCGGCAGTGTCATCTCCGAGGGACTCGGAGACGCCCGGAACGAATTCCGGGGTGGCTATTTGAAATTGAGGCTTCGGAGTAACCTTGACTGTCTTCTTGAGTGCGACATGCATGCACTCCTTAGAAACTTACTGGTTGCCACGGATGGAAACTTCTCCTTGGGGTGTAGGAAACTTCAGTGTTAAGTGATACGTAAAGCAAATAGCTTTGGCTGGGGTGAGCCAGTCCCGACCAAGGATCATGTTGTATGGCGATGAGGAGGAGACCACTTAGAAATCGACAAAAATAGTTTTTATGGCGGGATATGTACCAAGCGAAGCGGAGAGGTTGATGACTCCCTCAAGGCCTAACACCTTGTTGAGCT
Organism: Ajuga chamaepitys; assembly: GCA_958295605.1. Taxonomy (NCBI): domain Eukaryota; kingdom Viridiplantae; phylum Streptophyta; class Magnoliopsida; order Lamiales; family Lamiaceae; genus Ajuga; species Ajuga chamaepitys. The sequence continues at coordinate 26,879,018 of OY282496.1, read as the reverse complement.
CGGCATCAAATTGAGCCTGCTCCTATTCTATGGGATCCAGTAAACGGGGTTTCTCCAAGCGAACCCGCTTCGCCACGTCGACAGGTCGACGTCAGTCAGCATCGGCGTGGTTAGTATAACGTGGCCTTGAGCCATTAGAACTTCGGTTTTCCCCGGGTGACACTGACCGGTGACGGCGATGATCTTGTCTGGCTCTGTGGGGGGGAGGGGGGGAGGGGATCTTCGTTGAGTGTGCGAGATTGATCTTGGCGGGGATGTCGTGCCACCTGATTAGCGCCATTGTCAGCGCGCACAACGGAATCGGTGCGTCGGGGTTCCATTCTTGGAATAGGACAGCGTGCTCCTGAAGGAATGCTTGTTGTGCCTGTAGTAGTTCAGGGGTTGGTTGAGGGTCGACTCACGCCGGTGCATGGGCGGGCGCAGGGTGTTGTATCTGTTTGCCCCGCAGGCGGATCCTGAACTTGCTGACGCTGCAACGGAGGATTTTGATCGACTGGAGGATTCCGACAAGATCGGGTCGGATTGGCTGACTGGTGTGTATTCACCATGTTTGACGCAATACGGCGATGGATGATGCTAGGGTTTGATTGTCGTTCCCACATACGGTGCCAATTGATAATGCGTAAACCCACTTTGTCAATATGCGTAAAACCGCTTTGTCAATACAACACCGTAGCCAACACAATAGAACCACCCAAATTGCAAAGAAGTAAAGAACACACAGATGTACGTGGTTCGATCCAGAGATCTACGTCCACGGATGAAGGCAATAACCCTCGGAGAGCTTTCACTATGTCCCCTCTGGGACTTTTTATTCAATATTACAAGTAATTGTTCTGGAATAAAGAATTCGAACCCTAATCTCAACAATATTTCTCCTATTTATACTATACAATAACAACCATAACAACATCCCTAAAATCCCGGCAATCGTATCTGCATGGCCATTGAAAAAGATAATGGGAATCTTTTCCTAACTTCCCACAAACGCCGCGCATGGGCTTCATTAAGTTGGGCCCGCGCTCTTGGGTCCAATTAACCTGGTAAGCAGGCTAGATCGACTCAGGGAGATCGGGCCATACCTATCAGCATCAACCCCTCATTACCTCTTCCTTTATTATATTATAACTAAGTTTTGAGCTCCTTTTTCTTCTTCCATATATTGTATAATCCTTTAAATGCAATTAAGGAATATCCTAATGATTGTTGATTAATAATCATAAGGGATAATTACATATAACCATACAACCTTTGGCCTTTTTTTCACTTAACTACAAAAAATATTTTTTGTTACAGATTCCCATATAACCTTTGCGGGTTTTATAAGTAACCATATGAACTTTTTCTCCGGCAGCATCTCCGGCCAAGTATGTACGTGGCGCGCACTAAGTCAGCTAAAACAGGGATATTTACGTCATTTTGCACACTCCAACATCTCTATTTCTCCAACCACCTCTATATAATCATTCCCTACCCCAATTTAAGACACCAAAATAGCAGAAGCCATTAAAGAAGGAAGAAGAAGATAGTTTTTCAATTCAAACAAGTTGAACGGAGAAAATGGAAGGCATGGAGATCGGGCTTTGTTTCTTTGGTAGACCGGTTCGACCACCACAATCAAACATAGTAAGCTTCGTAGAACCCTGCGATGGAACAGGGTGAACTTGAACCGTATTCAAATTATTTGTTATATCAAAACAAAGAAAAAATTGGCAAGTTTGTAACCATAAAAACATCATATCCGAATCAAATTTGTTTTCTTTCAATTGTTAGTATTTTATTTTAGATGAAATAAGCTTTACCTTTAGAGCCATACAACACAAAAATTAACAGAAACAGGGGAAGTAAAATAAAATTAAATTAAAGTATAACTTTTCTTTATATGTAGCATAATTATTCAAATAATCAATATAAATATACATGTCTACAATGCCCTATCTAAATACAACATAAATAATAAATATATAAATACGCAAACATATATATACCTTTCCTATACATCCGCCCCACTGCAAAAATATGATCAACACAGATAACACAGTGGAAAAATTTCCTGTAGCTAAGCTGTTTATTTTACCCTATAATTAAGCTAAACCCTACTGCAGTCTCACTATACAAATTCTTGCCACCAACAACAGCAGTGTCAAAATTCTATCCGCTTTAAGTTAACAGTGATAGCACGGTAAATGTTAGCTTGACGAATCTATAGTATTCCTTCTTCGAACTGGTCTACCGGAGAAACAAAGTCCAACCTCCATACCTTCCATTTTCTCCGTTCAACTCGTTTGAATTGAAAAACTAGCTTTTTCTTCCTTCTTTAATGATTTCTGCTATTTTGGTGTCTTAAATTGGGGTAGGGAGTGATTACATAGAGGCGGTTGGAGAAATAGAGCTGTTGGAGTGTGCAAAATGACGTAAATATCCCTGTTTTAGCTGACCTCGTGCGCGCCACGTGCATACATGGCGGAGTTGCTGCCGGAAAAAAAGTTCATATGGTTACTTATAAAACCCGCAAAGGTTATATGAAAATCTATAACAAAAAATACTTTTTGTAGTTATGTGAAAAAAGGACCAAAAATTGTATGGTTATATCTAAGTATCCCTAATAATAATTTATTGATCTCAAATATATTCCACCAAATTATAGTGATGATTAAGAATAATATAATATGATGAATAAATCCAACATTTACCACCTACCGTAATGACATTGAGCATTAAATTAATATATGAAAGCAATTTGAACAAGGTTGGTTAAGATACGATCTGATTAGGTATGAATGTCCAACATGCATGCGACATTCTAAAACTTACAATTTCTTGTATACTTTTTGGAAATTAAGTTAAGATGATCAAAATTAAAAGTAGAAATAGTATAATTGATTTGATGTGGAGAGTTTACCATCACCATGATCTATGTTAATTGAGCAGTTGTAAGTAGATAGTTTCATGGAATCGTTGTAAATTTGTAAATCTTTGTGAATATGGCAGATAAAAATTAAAATATAATAATGAATGTTTTGTACAAGAGCATTTTCCAAATTTGTTAATGAGTGTGTCTCATCGATTATGATGGGGTATCTGACCAACTCATTTTAACAGGAATTGGTTTATTTGGGCTTTCCGGCTAAGGTAGACTCATCTCGGAAACCATTGTATAGTGGTACACAAGAAATTCCAAGTCTAACCCTTTTTCTAATGCATCGTAGAGGACTTGACATTTAATTTTCGTGTCTTGCTAATGGCAGGTCATGTTAAGTTTCCTCTTTTCCTTCTCCAAATTCCAACTTTTTTTATGTTATATATCAACTACTATTTTTAACCAATTCTTTTTTTCTCCCGCCTGATATTTTAATTGGCATAAATTATTTTATTTGGTTACATTCACATAATATAAAAAAAATTAGTGACATTTAATTTAATTTTAATGAGATAAAAAATGTTGAAATTAAAACAATATTTTTCATATTTATGTCTTATAATACAATATAGTATATATCTTAAGAAAAAAGGGGCCTAATATTTTTTTCCACAGGACCCTTTAAAACAATGGACCGCCAACTTACTCAAGGTACTATCTCACAACCAAATTCTATAATTGCTCGATTTTGGTGGGGCAAAAAAAGTGATGAGACGAAGATACATTAGTGTTCGTAGGGTGTTTTTTATTTAACAAACAAATCTCTTATCAATCAGAGTTGGATGCCATCGGCACCTCCCACTCATATAAATCTAATATGATCTACTTGAATCATGTAGTCACAATTCTCATCCCGCATCCCTTCTTTCATACAGAGAATAAGGCATGCGACCAAGCAAGAATAAAATGGAATAAAGTGAGGAGAGTTATATTAAGTTATCACCCAACTAAGGTAACTCATCAGCTCAGGAGACTCGTTGTGTATTCCAAACTATGTGGTCGCACCAGATCAAACATCTTTGACCCCTCTATACATATAGAAAGAGCATGTTTGATCCCTAAGATTTATATCTATGATCATGACTATGTCAAAACCTATTTTGACTTACTGGGCCAGCTTATAATTCAATGTAGGTACATTACCAACTTAGTTGTTCCTTGGCCTCTACTATGAATCTACTTGGACTTGACTGATTTCTTAGTCATGCTCTGATAGACCGTATCAACTATAGCCATTGGACACATACCAAAGTAGCGCCATCAAGCTTACACTTCATGACAAAGTTCAAAGTCTCAAAGGGTACAAATGAACACCATAAGAGCTCACACAGTGACGAAGCAAGGAGCTAGTATGAATCCATGTTATGATGGAGCTTCTGCTCAATTTTGGGCATGTCACACTCTAAACATCATACGTGTCTTAGTCCAGTGCTCGTCTAGCATTTGACATGCGCATCAATAGAAATTTATCTCCAACACAACTTTCAATAATTCGCACACTCAACTATCAATAGGCTTTTATGAAATTATGACATTCTTCACAGTCAATCAAGTATGATCTCATCCTGGCCCATGCCAAGGGGACTATGGGAAACAACCTTCTGTGTTGTTTCATTCACGAAGGTGATCAGTTACAAGTAAGTGTTTGATCTCCTAGGACGATTTCCCGTGTGAGTGGGACAATCCAAGCCTTGTGAAAACCACATACAATAGACAAAGTACTTTTAATTAGAGGTGGCAATTCGGGCGGCCCGGCCTGACCGGCCTAATGTCATATTTTGGGTCGGGCTGGGCCAGGCAAAAATTTTGTTGGGCCTAAAATTAGTCGGTCCGGCCCAGGATATTTCCCTATAATATACTATGATTATCGTGTCGGCCCGAGGCCGACCGGACTTTTGGCCCATCGGGCCGGGTCGGTTGGGCCAAATAGTACTTCGCGCCTATATTTCTCTGGCCCAGACCATCTAAAATATTAGGCCGGAATGATTTTGCCACCTCTACTTCTAACATATATAAAGGCATATTTTATTAATAAAATGTTCATTCATGCCAAAAGAATTTAAATTTTACAAAGTCCCATACTATTAGCATGTCTTTAAAATACGTCTCTACATAAAGGCTTAGTGAAAATATCAACAATCATTTCACTAGTGGGAAAATGCCTGAGAACCACTTGCCCCTGCACAATATTATCTTGGATGAAATGGTATCTGGTGTCAATATGCTTAGTCTTGCCATGATACTTGGGATCTTTAGCATATGCTAGTGCAGTCGTGTTGTCATAATAAACAACTACTAGATAATCAACGTGCATTGTAGTGCGCAGGGTCTGAAGAAATCTTCTCAACCAAATAGCCTCTTGAACACCAAAAGTACAACCGGTGTATTATTCTTCCATTGTGTATAATGATATACACGGTTTCTTCTTGCTACATCAAGTGAAAGTTGTGCTACCCAATATGAATATATATCCCGATGTGGATTTAAGTTCATCACTATCTGTTGATCCATCAACATCGTTATAACCAAGTAGCTTCAGACTGCCACCATGATAACACAAAGCTAAATCACTTGTCCCCTTTAAATACCTAAGTATATCCTCTTGACTGCAGCCTAACGAATACGTCCTTGATTACTTTGATATTTGCTCACCAACCTAACAGCAAAGCACAGGTCCAGTTGAGTACACATCATTGCGTACATCAAATTCCCTACCGTGTTTGCATAAGGAACTTTAGCCATGGTTTCTTTTTCTTCGTCTGTCTTTGAGAATAAATCTTTGCTAAGAACACATATGGAATCGCTCCAGAACTCTCTTAATGTAAGTCTCTTGAGACAAGCTTGAGAGTTTCTTTGAGCGATCTCGGTGTATCTTAACACCATGTATGTATTCTTATTGTCCCTATACCTGATAACCCTTAGATTGGTCCATGTAGATCTTATTACCTAGTTCTCCATTGAGAAATGTGTCTTTACATCCATTTGGAACAATTCCAAATCGAGGTGGGTGACAATCACTAAAATGAGACGGATGAGGCAAAACTCACCACTGGGGAGAATGTTTCTTTGTAGGACACACCTTCTATTTGGGTAAAGCCTTTCGCCACTAGGCGAGCTCCGTACTTGTATATCGAGCCATCTACTTTTTGCTTGACTTTGAGAACCCATTCGTTCCCAATTGTCTTGCGTCCATACGGAAGATCAACTAGCTCCCAGATTTGGTTCTTAGCCATCGTACTCATCTCTTCCTCCATAGAATTGATCCACTTTTTAGCATTTGGAGAAGTTACAATATCTTCATAAGTGGCTAACTCATCAGCATCTATATTTGTGCACATGAAAGATCCCCTTCAATTTCAAAACTTCGTCAGAGGACTTTTCCACTCCCGCAACTCTAGATCTTGAGAGTCTTTGTACACTGGGTCCCATTGACATTAGGATTGCTCTCATTATTCCCATCGATTGCTAGATTAGGTGTTGATACCTCACCCTCCCAGGAATTTTAGCGTTGTCCTCGGGATCTTGTAAGTCGTATAATTCAAGATTCTCTTTACTTTTCCAATTGTTGAAAATTCCTTCGGGAGGAAATTGACATCGCGTGACTCAATTTATGTCATTCCCCCGTCTAGATGTTCATACATCACATAGCCTTTTGAGTTGTCACAATATCTTATAAAGATATATTTGAGTGCTCTAGGATCAAGTTTCCCATACTTATGAACAAACCCAGCTGCCCCCAAGAGCGCAAGCCTTCTAAGTTAGAATTCCTATTATACCACAACTCATATGGCATCGAAGGAACTGACTTTGACGGCACATGATCCAATATATAGACAACAGTTAAAATTACATCTCCCCAAAAGGATATTGCCAAGATTTGCTTGTGCTATCATTGATTTGGTCATATCTAGAAGTGTCTTATTTCTCCTCTCTGCAACACCATTTTACTGCAACGTGTATGGAATTGACAATTGTCTAATGATACATTTTTCCTTGATAATAGTCTAAACTGATCAGACAAGTATTCACGCCCTCTATCAGTGCGTAAAATATTAAGTTTCTTATCTTTGTGGTTCTCAACCTCCGCTAAGAATCTCTTAAAGAAATCAAGCACTTCTGAGCGGTGATATAGGAGAAACACTGAACCATAGCGTGCATAGTCATCATTAAACGTGAGAAAATAGGATGCAACACGTCTTGCCTTCATATTTATAGGTCCGCATATGTCTGAGTGAAGTAACTCTAGAGGTCGAGTAGCCCTCTTTGCGTTTTCAAAAGGCTTCCGGCAGGCTTATTCTTCCAGACATGGTTCACACACATGATGGCTGACTTTAACCTGAGATTACTGGTAGCGTTGTTTCTTACTACCAAATTAATGTATAAAAATATACACTAAATCTTACCAACTATCCTACTTAGTAGAATGGTAAATAAGGGTCGATCCCACAGGGAACGGCCGAACAGTTTTGATTCCAATGTTAAGCAATTTATGATTAAATATGCAATAAGTAAATTCTTAAGAAAACAATAAAGATGGGGGGATTGATAAGTAACTAACAATCTACTAGTGACAAATAAAAGCAACTAAACACAATTAAAAGAGACAAATAATCAAAGACAATAGAAGAGATCTTTTTCGGTTTTTTGGTTTTCAAGTAATAAAACAATCCACCCTTGATCATGTTTCCCCTTGGTCTTGGACGATTGATGCAACTATGTTAATGCCCGATTAAATTGTGATTCTAGCCCTTATCTCAAGGCTATTAACAAGCTCTAATAGCCTTGTTGTCCCTTAATCTTAGTTAATCAAAATAAGCTCTTCGACTCACCCTATTCAATCTAACCGAATCCTCGAACAAGCTCTCTTGGATCCAATAACCAAATGCATTAAACACTAGGACAACGAGATAAATTCAACATAAAACTCGCAAGCTCGGTTTTAGTGGTTGAACTTTGTGTTATCCCAATAAATAAACCTATTGTTTGCTACACGGGAATCGGAAATCCTACAATTACGGATAGTAATTTCATATTCTAGCAACACATTCACAAATCCCTCAAAGGATGATCAATCCAATAATCAATTCATAAATGTGACTCAATAACAACAAATAACACAAAACACTTGAATACACAATAATCTCGGTAACATTAACCGCAATAATCACATCAATGTCTTCAACTCAAGGTTCCACAATGATCAAGGGTGAACTAAAGGGTGCTAGCCACCCATATTAACTAATACAATCAGAAAATAACTAGAAACATAAGAAAACATGATAAATTTGAAGATTAAACCAAGAACTTTGGGGTGAGGATGAATTGGCCTTCAATCTTCTTCCCAATGTGTTCTTGATGAGGATGGAGGCTTCAAAGTGGCTGGAAATGTGTTCCAAGGTAGGTTATTTTCGAATTAGAGGATATATATATAGGGAGAAAGTGTTAGCTTCAAATTAGGCAAAAACGTGCTTGGGTTTTTAAAACAGGGAACCCCGCCGCGGCCGTGGCACAAAGTTGGCCGCGGGCGTGGTGAAAACAAGGGTTTTGGGCCCAATTTGGGGCCGCGGCCGTGGTCTAGCTCCTGTCTCGGCCGTGGTCTTGCTTGGCTGAATTTGCCTTTACTTCTGGAGGACTGGCCACGGCCGCGGCTGATTCAGACCGCGGTCGTGGGGTTTGGATTGCCACGGTCGTGGTGTTTGTTTGCCTCGGTCATGGCAAATGATGCTGAAATGTGGCCTTCTCTGGAGGAATGACCACGGCCGTGGCGTTGGACTGCCTCGGCCGTGGCTTGAGCCACGGGCGTGGCCTCACCAACTCGGGCATGGTCCCCTGTTTTTCCTTGTTTTCTTCTTCCTTTGAGCTCGATTTGTCAATTTGAGATCTTCGAACCTGTTTTTCGGCCTTAATTCACCTGTCTTGACATGGAAATGAACCAGACACGTCAAATTGCCCAATGAGAAATAAACGCACAAAACACACGTGAAAATGCACACAAGAGTCCGTAAAAAGACACTTAAATTAACCTAAAAGTGTGTGCACTACCACGTGTACCAAATCTCCCCAAACTTAGACCTTTGTTCGTCCCGAACAAATAAAGAAAAAGAAGAAAGGACACTTGTTAGGGCAGATTTAAGTGGCAAAATCGATTTCAGAAGAGCTTTTCAAAAGTTAGGCAATCATGATAACATTGAGCATAAGAGATAGAGCCATATCAACTACTTTCAAGACTTGACACTCTCAACTTGAAATCCTTACCGGATGAGTGTATCTCTCGACTCTCAAGTGTATTGAATAGGTAGTATATACGCTCTCATTGAAATGAAAATAGTATCTACCATAGGCTTGCCAATCATCTATACTTCGATGTATACCCGACATGTGTGACAAAGAATCAAAAAGGTCTTTAACGGGTTGTAATGTTGGCTTGGGGTAAGGTGGGAAAATTTATGGTATAAGTGACTATAAAACGGACTAGATGAGTCGTACTAGATGAGTCGTGCACTACCCATCTACCCCTCAAACAATGGTCACTCAACCTCACTCTAAACTTCCTTAGTAAACCAATCTCAAAATGGATTTCTTCTCCTTACCACAAAGTCTACAACTTAAATGTTTTCTCAACTCTCCCTTGGAGTGTATTTTCTTTTGAATTTTTACAACTTTGAGAACATTTATTAAAAGGCATTTTCATTACTAGCCTCTCCAAATCAAAAGCAACAATTGAGTATATACAACTAACTTTTTCTTTTGTTTTTTTCTTTTGTTTTTTTTTTTTTTTTTTGTTTTACACAAATATAAACAAAAATTGGAGAGGACTAGTATTCTCAATTCTTTGCCTATTATTTCAATTCCTTTCACCCTTCAATATTCCCAATAGTTTACCCCATTCAATCCCAAATTTACCCGACTACCTTCCAACCGCTTCCCTCATGCTCAAATAGTCCAATTAAGGTCAAAGGCTAAATCGAAAGGTATTTGGCTTGTAGAGTTGGGTTGTCAAACAAGGGGCTAAAAGCTCAAGGGGGCTAACTAGAGGTAAATTTTCGATCTTTTGGTGAAAAAGGGTATATTATCAAGTTTGAAATAGGCTTAAGTCAAGAATTGCCTAAGATCAATTTCAATGTCACACACCGAATCATCCAAAATAGAGAATCAAGGCAAGTTCTAGAGACAACTAAATACATTCAATGTATTTCACACCTGATAAAGCGCGATCCGTTTACCAAATAATCTTCAAACGCAAATTCCCTGGAAACATAAATCAATGCAAGAAACTTAAAGAACACAGGATGTACGTGGTTCGATCCGGAGATCTACGTCCACGGGCTAAGAATGTCACCTGCCGGGGTGTTTTTCCACTATATTCTTTGAGTTTACACGTAGTAGTTTTAGAGTACAAAAAATGCGAACCCTAATTCCGAGTACAAATCTCCTACTTATACTACTCAACTCCAACCCTAACTAACTCCCTACAATTGCGCCTATTATCTCTGTATGGAAGTTGGGAGAAGATCATGGGGATCTTCCTTCCCAAATACGCCGCGATTGGGCCGCTCTAGGTTGAGTGCGTGCTTCTGGGCTGGTTGCTAGGCTTGCTTTCATGGGCCCAGTAACCTCGGGTCGGGTTGCCCCGGCTCGGAGTGTTGACCCGAACCAGAGTTGCTGGGCCATAACTATCAGATGCCCCCCCACCAGCTGGAGCGAGGAAGGAGCTACGGTTATAAGCAGGGTGAGGTGTGACTGGTGCCGAGTTTGAGCAAGGCAGCGAAGTAGCGAGCAAGATGGATTGTCGTTAGTGGCGAGCCGAAGTGCCCCTAGGGTCTGAGAATTGGCCGGAGCCGAGGTAATCCACCCCCGGAGTGATGGGATCCACGGGGACCAAACGGACCGTACTGAATGATCCGAGGTGACGGATATGACCTGATCTGGAGTGAAGCACCCCAGGAGGAGGAAATCGACTGGAGCCGAACCAGAGTACCCCGAGGGCAATAAAGTGTAGCAAAAGCGAACTGTAATGTGGCCGAGGTGAAGGAAACACCGGAGTGCTTCCCAAAACTTCCTGGCCAAGAATGAGGTTGATGTGATTGGCGGTGCCATCATGAGAGAGAGGGATGTGAAGTGACGAGTTTTGAGATTTCCAAGGGACCTGTTCCCCACGCGCCTTGGGAACTGTAAAGCGCGTGAGCGGCACGTTCGAATCTGAGACGCAAAATTTGAAAAGGGCAGATCTAAGCCGTTGAGTCAAAAATATATATATGACTATATGCACTGTATACTTCATCTTCCTCATTTGCGATTGCAAGTTTCAGAAAGCGGGAAAAAAAAGAAGAATCATCTGTGCACTTTCTATCCATCCCAAACCAAAATCATGTAAGTATGTCTTCTTCATCGTCTTCTTCTTCGATTAGGGAAGTAGGAACTGAAAAAGCCCCATTAAATGTACCCCCGATACGCTTTATTATTCCAGAAAGGCTAGTGAATAGGATGGTATATAGGGCTGATTTTATGGAGGCCGGCACCCGGGCAGTGGGGTTTGGGGAATGTCTGGAGGAAGATTTAGAAGTGTCGGCGGTTGCACTGCGGATGACACGGGTGCAAATAGATGCCTTGATCCCCTCATTTTACTTTCCGTTTAACTTAGAATACATAGTGCCGGAACCCGGCGACAGGGCCTGTTGCCCGCCGAAGGGCTTCATTAGCGTATATATAGATCCTTTGAAGATAGGGTTGAGATTTCCCCTCTGGGACATTGTAATACCTCTGCTGAGATAATATAATATCGCCCTGAGCCAACTAGCGCCCAACGCCGTGAGGCAAGTGGTCGGGTTTACGGTGGTATGCAGGAGTGCCGGGGTAGAACCAACTGTAGAGCTGTTCAGGTATTTTTTCCAACTGAAAGCCTTCGTGAAATCAAAAGGCTGGTACTCCTTCAGTCCCCGGGCCCGAGGTGGTTTCAAGGTGCAGAACCCAAGCAAGGTGGAGGGGTGGAAGGAGAAATTTATCTACGTGAAGACAAACGTGGCCCTCCCGAGGTGGAGGAGGGAGGAAGTGTTAGATAATGTCCCGGTGGAGGAACCGGAGGCCGAGGTTGTGGGACCATTCTGTGCGCTGGGACGTTCAAGACCCTTTGCACCAAGGCGGAGCTAGAGGACGCGGGGTTGAGCCCATATTATTCGGGCAATGCCGAGGGGGTGTCCGCCCGGGGGCAGGAAACGGGAACCGGGGTTGCCGAGGAGGGTAGGAACTCTGCTAACTGTGTAATATTTGTATGTTGTGCAGGACTAACTCCAATTTTTTGTATGCAATAGGTCTCTTTGGAAAGGAGCCAGCGGGAAGCCCCGCGGCGCCAACGGCAGCAAAGTTGAAGGGGAAAGTTAGTGAAGTATCTCCCAGAGGGGGGGTGTCGCCTAGCCCGAGGCCATCAACGGGATCAGAAGAACGAGTGGTGGCAGCGGGGTCAACCCCCGGGACGAAAAGGAGGTCGGAACCATCCGTAAAACCTCCGAGGACAGCCAAAAGACTCCGCACGGAGCAGAGCACCGAGGTAAAGCGTATATAACCATTTCCAAGGTGTAATTATTGCTCAGATTTATCATATGTGACCAGTATTAACCCCGGTGTTGTGTTGTAAAGGGGAAAGGACCCATAAGTTTGTTGGGATTAGAAGGGGCGGACGCCGAGGAGCTGCTGCGCTTGGCGCGGGGGATAATGGAGCTGGGCCGAAACAGTGAGAGGGAGGCCAAAGAAGAGCTGGCCGAGGTGGCACGAGAGCTGCGCGCGCGCAATGATAGACTGACCCACGATCTAGCCGAAGTGCGCAAGAGCGCGGGCTTGGTAGAGATTGAGATCGCGCGGCTGCGCGAAGTTGAGACGGAGGTCGGGGCTCTCCGTGGTGAAACGCTCAACTGCGGGCAGAGATAAAGGCCTAAGAAGCGGCTGTTGTTGAAGGTCAAGAGGCGATGTTGAAAGCATTTGTCGAGAAGCTGTTCCAGACGAACACCTTTCTCGACTTCCAGACCAACATTGTCACTGTCGGGGATACGGCCACCCGATCGGTACTGCTGGAGCAAATCAAGGAAGTCTACCCGAACGTGGACGTCTATCATCCAGAGTTCAGGTATGACTTCAACGCCGTGGCAGGGGTGGAGGAGGCCTACTATCAAGCCTTGGCGCGCGTCTCGGAGTGACCCTTCGTGAAGGCCCTAGCAGAGAAGAAGAAGATTTTAAGTGCCGAGGAGATCTCAAGCTGCGAGGTGGACCAAGACCAGGAGTTCTTGGCATTCCGTCGGGGTGAGTTCGTCCCAGAGCCCCGAAACAAAGAGCCACCCCCTCGCATGGAGATTGCCGCGGAGGCTGCGGGAAAGGAGGCAGGAATGGTGGGAGATCGGCAAGAGGTGGAGCACGAGGTGGAAAGGGAGGACGATGTGGTGCCCGAGGCCACTAAAGGGACCGAAGAGGGGGAGGTCAGTCGTTTCCCGCAAACTTGATACCCTATCATAATATAGTAGATGATAGGAATAACTGTAACTCCGTTGTACAAAACTATTGACAATGTACACTTGTTTTGTTGAATAGAAGTGTATTTGTTCATATAATTGAATAGCTGTCCAGCGATGTGTTTGAAATTCATCTTTCACACTGACTTTGGTGCCCTATCAGGACATCACGGAGCTGCATAACACGATAAAGAAACTCATGCAGTCTTTAGACTGGTTCCGCAGAGAGAAAGATAACTTGCAAAAGTAAGTAGCGCCGCGGTTGGAGAGACGGGTGGCCGCAGCGGAGAGAAGAACCAAAGATGCCGAGGAGGCAAGAGCTAGGGCCGCGGAGAGGGCTAGAGATCAGGAACTGAAGTACTTGTCGAAGGTGGCCGAACTGGACCGCGTTCTTATCCATCAAAGGGAGTATGACCGGATACTTACAGAGTACGGCCTGCTGACCTTTGAGGAAGTTGAGGAGCGGATCACCGAGATTCAAGGTGAAATTTCGGCACTGATGACGACGGGTTCGGCAGAGTCCTCGGAGCTGATAAAAAAGCGAGAGGTGCTGGAGTTACTGCTAAGTATGTATGAAGGACTGAAAGGCCGCGGCAGGTGGCGGCGCACCGCCGAAGAGTACATCGCAAGCTCCAGCCGGGGCCAAGGTACTGCAAAAGCCCCTCGGAAGGGTAAAAAGAAACCGGCGGGGAAAAGCCAAGGGATAGTAATCCAGGAGCCAGCCTAGGTAACTGCAGTCGAGGAAGTCCCCGTGGTTGTCACGGAGGAGGAAGTCGAGAAGCTGGCTGAGGAGATCGAAGTGATGGACCCCGCGGAGTGGGATCCCGTGAAATGGGCCCAGACGCCGAGGCCAGCGTCGCAGTCGAGTCTTCGGGGCAGGGCGAGAGGCGAAGCCCCAAGGCAAGTACCAAGGGTGAGTCCTCGACGCCGAGGCAGCCGTAGCAGGGAAAGAGCCGGGGCTCAAAGCCGAGAAGCCGCAGGATCCCGGAGGACACGGAGCAGTTCCCGAAATGGGTCCCAACGCCGGAGCGCCGAGTACTGGCTCGGAGGCCAAAAATAGATTGTACTTTTTGTAGCGTTGTAAGTAGTATGTAAAGAACCTTTTGGCATGTAATCAAAAAATGTAAAAAACCTTTTTGGCATGTAAAGATGTGTACTTTGAAAGGAAAGTAATGAGCTGTTAACTAGAATGCATTTATAATTGCTTTAACAGGTACTCGGGAGCACCATATGTACAGAATGCTTGCTAGAAAAACAGGGCATAGAATCTCCCCGGATGGATCGGGCGGGAGTTATGGACCTCTCCAGTTAAACAGGCGAGAGGGAATATTAGTCCGGGGACCAAATGTGAATCTCCCCGGACGGACCGGGAAAGAGATCAAACTGTCCGGAGACGGATAATAATAGTAAGACTACGCTAGGGCGTCCCCGTAACGTAGAAGAAAGTACAGTAAGATTCGCAAGTGAAAAACTTTATTCAAGGTGATAGTCGGAACAATTAAAAAATACAAAGAGAACTCACAATGAAAAAGAAATGTACAATGAATGTAAAGATAGAAACGATACTTGTCTCTTGGTGTTCATAGATAGAAACGCCTTAAGTTGGTAACATGCCAGCTTCGGGGAATCGGAGTTACATCAAGATGCGCTAACTGGTAGCACCCGGAGTCGTGCGCAGCAATGACGCGATAAGGACCTTCCCAGGTAGCATGCAATTTCCCCTCTGGGGCAGCCTTGCTGGCTGAATTGAGCCGGAGTACCAAGTCTCCGGCATTAAACTGAGTACCCCGAACCCGGAGGTGGTGATAAGCTGCACGTTGCTTACACTTGGCTTGCTGGATGAAAGATTGTTCACGACGATGTTCGAGCTCGTCTAAGTTTGCACGGATAGCTTCATTATTATCCTTGGGATTCAAAGTCACGAGGCGGGGGCTAGGTAAGCTGATTTCCGCCGGAGTGACGGCTTCGGAACCATAAGTGAGACTGTAGGGGGTCTCCCCAGTGGAGGTATGCGGCGTGGTGCGATAGGCCCAAAGAACCTGCGGAAGATTCTCGGCCCAAAGACCCTTAGCTTGATCTAAACGTTTCTTTAAACCCATAAGGAGTGTGCGATTAGTGACTTCGACTTGACCATTGGCTTGAGGATGAGCTACCGAGGTGAAAATTTGTTTAATGTGGAGCTCCTCGCACCATGACCGGAAGGGGTCATTGGCGAACTGTTTGCCGTTGTCTGAAATAATGGCGCTCGGGATGCCAAAGCGACATATAATATTACGCCAGACGAACATCAAGATGTTCTGACCAGTGATAGCAGTGAGAGGTTCAACTTCTACCCACTTGGTGAAGTAATCAACAGCGACCACAAGAAATTTGAGTCCCCCCGGAGCGACTGGAAACGGGCCCACAATATCAATTCCCCATTGGATGAATGGCCAGGCACTTTGTATTCCAGTGAGCTCGGTTTGCGGCAGGTGTTTCACGCAAGAGTGTCGCTGACACTTGCCGCACTTGGTCACCAAATCATAGGCGTCGTTAAACAAAGTTGGCCAGTAGTACCCCCACCGAAGAATTTTTTTAGCCAACGTCCTCAAGCTAATATGGCTGGCACAGGCCCCCTCGTGAAACTCCCGGAGAACTTGATCAGCCTGGGCGGGAGCAAGGCACCGAAGATTCGGTTGTAAGTACGACTGGCGGTACAAAATTTCGCCGTGGAGTGTGTATTTAGGTGCCTTGAGAACTATCCGCCGAGCTTGCAATTTGTCAGTCGACAAAGTACCATCCCGGAGATAATGGATGATCGGGGTCATCCAATTGGGACTGCTTTCAGTCAAGACGGAGACCGGTGCCTCATGAATTGTCGGATGAAGGGCATCTTCGACGACGATGTCCGGAGACACATTGGTGAGGACCGCGGAGGCCATTTTCCTGAGAGCATCAGCTTGAACATTCTGTTTACGAGGTACCTGCTGGATATCAACCGAAGCAAAAGTTAACATAAGTTTAAGCGTCAAACCGAGGTACCTGCTCATCGTTTCATCCTTAGCGGCGTAGGTGCCTTTGATCTGATTAGAAACAACCTCGGAGTCCGTGAAGAGCTCGAGATGGGAGACTGCTAAGGATTGAGCGAGCCGGAGCCCAGCGAGGACTACCTCGTACTCTGCTTCATTATTAGTTACCTTGAATTTAAATCGAATGACGTATTTAACTTCAACGCCCTCGGGGCCAATGAAAAGCACCCCAGCACCACTCCCTCGAGCCGTGGAAGCGCCATCCACATATAGTTGCCATTTATGGGGTGGGGCTTCAAGGGCGGCAGGGTGAGGATTATCATTAGTCGCGGAAGATTCGGGGTTGTCCACTGGTGCCTCGGCCAAAAAATCTGCTAGGGCTTGACCCTTGATGGCTCGGCGTGGGAGAATTTGAATATCATACTCTCCTAGCTCTATTGCCCACTTGGCGAGGCGCCCTGACACATCGGGCTTGACAAGAATTAGTAAGAACCCTGATTTCTCGTCCTTGGAAATAAGCCGCAAATGTCGGGCCGCCATGACGAGAGCTAGCACTGTCTTCTCCATCACGGAGTATCGAGTTTCTGCCCCGTGGAGCGCTCGGCTCGCAAAATACACCGGGTGTTGCACACCATTGGCCTCGCGTACAAGAGCCGCGCTGATGGCTTCTTCGGCGGAGGCTAAGTATATATAAAGTTGCTCTCCGGGGAGAGGAACGGACAAGGTGGGCAATTGCTTAATATGGTACTTTAGAGCCTCAAAAGCTTCGGTGCACTGCGGGGTCCACTCAAATAGCTTAGCCTGCCGTAGAATTTTGAAGAATGGGAGTTGACGCTCCGCAGCCTTGGACAAGAAACGATTTAAGGCCGCCAAACTGCCAGTAAGGCGTTGAACCTCTTTTACTGTCTTCGGTGGTTGTAGGTCTAATACATCCCGAATCTTCGCCGGATTGGCCTGGAGGCCGTGTTCTGAAACCATATAACCGAGAAATTTACCGGAGCCAACGCCAAAGGTGCATTTTGCCAGATTGAGACGCAAATTATAACGCCGCAAGGTACTCAACGTTTCAACAATATCTTGCACACATGAAGATTGAGAAGTACTTTTTATGACTAGATCATCAACATATACCTCAACATTACGACCAATTTGACCTCGGAAGACGTGGTCCATAAGGCACTGGTACATGGTTCCCGCATTCTTGAGCCCGAAGGGCATTTTCTTAAAGGCAAAACATCCGAAGTCAGTGATAAATGCCGTTTTGAGGGCATCCTTATGATCCATGTGGATTTGGTGGTATCCCTTGTATAAATCCAAGCAAAGTGCCGCGTGCCCAGTAATGGCTTCGGCTTTTTGGTCGATAGAGGGCAAAGATAACAATCCTTTGGACAGTGTTTATTAAGATCGGAAAAATCGACACACATTCGCCATGCCCGGCTGGACTTCGTTACCATCACCGGATTAGATAGCCAAGAAGGATAATGAACTTCAAACAAGATGTCTGCATCTAGGAGCTGTTGTACTTCAATTCGAATGGCTGCGTTCCGCTCCGGAGCGAATTTCCTTCGCTTTTGTTGTATAGGTTTGACATTGGGGTCGATATTCAACTTGTGAGTTATAACATCCGAAGAGACTCCGGGCATGTCCAAGGGAGACCACGCGAAGACGTCGGAGTATTCCCGCAAGGTCTGAATGATGGCATGGTGTAGCCACGGCACATCCACAGCGCCGACGGTTACAGTTTGCTTGGGCTTGGATGGATCAAGCGGCACCTGAACAGTGGTGTCCCCCAGCAGTGTATATGAATTAGGTATGAGAGCCGAGGTTGTTACCTGAAACTGCGGCTTAGGAGGAACCTTTGCTGCCTTTTTTAGTGCGACGTACATGCACTCCTTAGAAACTCGCTGATTGCCGCGGATAGCCACCTCGCCATGTGATGTAGCAGTGCGAGGTGGTATGTGGAGCATACGGCTCTTGCCGGAGTAAGCCAGTCCCGACCCAAAATCATGTTGTATGGGGACGGAGAGTTAACCACGTAGAAATCCACAAAGATGGTTTTTATCGCCGGATAAGTTCCAAGAGATGCGGGGAGATTAATAACTCCTTCAGGCTGGACTTCACCCAGGGTGAAGGTCTATAGCGGCCCGGGGGCTGGTCGGAGCTGCTCACGAGGAATCCCCATTTTTTTTAAACAGTCAGTGAATATGACACTAACTGCGACTCCATTGTTGACAAAAACCCGCTTTAGTGTAACATTGGCTACGGCCATGTCAATGACGATGGCGTCGGTATGAGGGTTGAGCTCGGGAACAGGATCTTTGTCTGTAAAACTGACGGTCTCAGATTGGTGGAGGCGTTTGTGACGCGGCTCCTCGGGGAGGAGGCCGGCGTGCCTCCGCCTTAATGGCATTCCGGGAAGCCCCGGTGGGGAGGGCTCCGTAAATCACGTTTATGACATGGGTAGGCAGATTGTCTCCGGGTCCTCCCTGAGGAGGCGGTGGCGGCAAAAAGTGGGGTTGCTGACAATTGTCGTGGTCCTGCCGCGCATAGTTGTTTGGCCCCGGTCTGTTATTCTGCGACTGCAGCCTGTTTTGGCGTGAACCACGGTCATTATAGCTTCCACGGTTTTGTTGCGAACCTCCATTCTGGCTTGACCGAGGCCTGTCGTCGGTCCGAGCAACGTACTGTCGCAAGAAACCTTTCTTTAGACAATCTTCAATTTCCTTGCCGAGCTCTCGACACTCCTCTGTTTCATGTCCATGATCATGGTGGTACGCATACCATTTTTCGCGGTTTCACTTTTCAGCCGGAGCAGTCATCCGCGGACACGGTCGCAGATCATTCTTGTAAACAGAAAGGATTTCAGCCCGTGACTTTGTAAGCGGGGTGAGTTGTGGAATATCTCCGCGAGATTCTGGACGTCCCTGGTTCAGACGAGAGAAGGCACTAGGTCGCGTACTGGGCCCGGCTTGTGCCCTATCGGACTGCCGTTTGCTAGCATGCTTCTCACGCTTACGGCGAGTCTGTTCCTCGGCCTTAGCATATCTGCACACTATGTTAAACAAAGCCCAGGTTGTAACTGGAGGGTTCCGGACTAGCTCGGTGTAGAGCGCTCCGGGACGAAGGCCATTCATAAAGGCATTGATAATAACATCATCTGACCGGCTCCCCACTTTAAGACTCTCCGCTGTAAAGCGATCAAGAAACTGGGTAACAGTTTCTCCGTCCCGCTGTTCCATATTCATGAGGTCGGCCAAAGTGGCCATGGGCTTCGCCCGCGTATGGAAACGCGCCCAAAACTGCTCGGCAAGATCGCGAAAAGAAGTAACGCTACCCCGTGGTAGAGAGTCAAACCAAAGTCTATCCTTGTCCTGGAGATACTCAGGAAACACCTTGCACAGATGGTGAGGAGTGCAGTTGCGATTGATCATAGCATATTTAAAGGCGTTCAGGAAATTACTCGGATCCCTAGTGCCGTTGTATACAGCCACTGGGGGGAGTTTGAAACCATCAGGGAGTGGGGCCGCAAGAATCTCGTTCGAAAATGGGGTGATGATTTCCCCGTTAGCATCAAGGCCCAAAACCTTGTCGAGCTCCGCGGCAAATTGGGCCTGCTCTTATTCCGCAGGATCCAGCATACGAGATGGGTCAAGACGAGGACGCTTCGGAATGTCAGCAGGTCGGCGGCGATGTGCACCGTCACAAACGTCTCGGGGCCTCGACCCATTAGAGCTGCGGTTATCCACCGGAGAAACTGTCCTTCGTCTCCGACGTTCAAGTCTCGCTCGATGAGGGGGATCCTCATCCAAGTCACGTGACAAGTCCCGGGGTGGATTTCTTACTCGTTCAGCGCCATTGTTGGCACGCTCACCGGAGTGGGCGCGACGGTTGTTCCATTCTTGGAACAAAGCAGCGTGTTCCTGAAGGAAGGCCTGCTGCACATGCGACAGCTCGGGAGCTGCCGGGGGCTTAACTTGCGCTGGGTCATCAGCAGGAGGGTGATTGGGCATATTAGCATGCTCCGCGGGCGGATTCTGGTTTCGCTGACGGGGCGGCGGAATCTGGTCCACAGGGGATCACGACGGGACCGGGTAGGATTAGTGGACCTACAAGTATTCACCATAGCGACTGTGATGAGAATCTAGGGTTTTCTTTACAGTTCCCACAGACGGCGCCAATTGATAAAGCGCGATCCGTTTACCAAATAATCTTCAAACGCAAATTCCTTGGAAACATAAATCAATGCAAGAAACTTAAAGAACACAGGATGTACGTGGTTCGATCCGGAGATCTACATCCACGGGCTAAGAATGTCACCTGCCGGGGTGTTTTTCCACTATATTCTTTGAGTTTACACGTAGTAGTTTTAGAGTACAAAAAATGTGAACCCTAATTCCGAGGACAAATCTCCTACTTATACTACTCAACTCCAACCCTAACTAACTCCCTACAATTGCGCCTATTATCTCTGCATGGAAGTTGGGAGAAGATCATGGGGATCTTCCTTCCCAAATACGCCGCGATTGGGCCGCTCTAGGTTGAGTGCGCGCTTTTGGGCCGGTTGCTAGGCTTGCTTTCATGGGCCCAGTAACCTCGGGTTGGGTTGCCCCGGCTTGGAGTGTTGACCCGAACCGGAGTTGCTGGGCCATACCTATCAACACCGAAAGAAAGTTTAAATCACTCCAATTGTGGGAGTATCTTTTAAGGCTCAAAAACTCACTGGGCAACAATTTGATTAAAAGTTTTGAATGTAAGCTCAATTTCGTCTCATAGCCTATCATGCTCTATCATTAGCCAAATTTTCAATTTTTATGAAAAAATTTATCATCATTAACCGTTTGCCACATTTTCATTCCAATTTGGTGGTCCAGTCATCTTTTCCAAGCGGCCAAATCCGTACACCTACCACCCCCTCCCCAAACTTGATTGAAAATTAAAGTTTGTGGAAAGAAAGGGTACGGATTGGTGCTTAACTAACTCAACCATTTATTCAAAACATCCATTCCAATCTACTAAAACATACCAACTTATTACGACTATGTATGTAAGTGCCCAAAACTTCATCATATAAATAACAAAACTCAATTTATCTTAACCAAACAGAGATGATAGTAGAAAATGGCACACAGGCCAATCAAGACAAAACATCCTAAAAGAAAATCCGATACATTATTCAATGAAATAGTGCAAGTAAGTTCACAAAGGCAAAAATAACAATCAAACGGCCCACACGCCGTGAATCCCAACTACAGGCAAAACAGAAGGGGCACACAGGCCTAAATAGTCAACAAGCTGTAAGATATGGAAATGAAATGAGAGATTGCAACACTGGGGTGGCCAAGAACATCCTACTTCTTACTTTTCTCCCCCAAACTTAGTTGAAAACTAAGCTTTTGAAAAAGAAGAAGGATATTCTTGGTACTCCTACTCACAAAGATTTGGACGGTCGTGAAGATCGGGAGCTTTGGCCACCAAAACATGCTCGAAGGCTGTTGAGTGCCTCGAGGATCTTGCTCTGGTTCCCCTTGATCTCCCTAATGTCCAACTTCATCTCTCTGATGCCCCCTCCATTGTGCTTAATCTCTCATCCACTTGTTGTTGAAACTCGGTCTAGGACTGAACAGCGGATACGGGTCTCTTTTGTGAATGACGGCTGCTCGCACCCTCGCCTGTGAGGTCTATCCCTTCTGCAGCAGGTTCCGACACTTGGCCTCTCTGATATTTCCGGAACTCGAGGTCACTGGGTTCCCTTGAGGCTGCCCGGTGTGCAGCTGAGCTCAAGGCCAAGTTGGCTGTGGATTTGAGGTCTCGGATGCGGGTGAGGTCTGGGTTGGGAAGGCGTAGCATTGGCCCTACATTTTGGATCACGTAGGGGACGGAGACTCCATCTTCTAGTCCCAAAGCAACAATCCTCATGTTAGCTAAATCTTCCCAACCTAGAAGGAACGAATCTGAAACAGCCTTGAAGTCGATCAACGGAACTCCACAATGCTCTAGAATTGGTGTGATAAGAGCTCCGCTGAATATTGGATCATATTGCTTAGGCTCTTTCTTTCTGGTCGCCGTCAGTTCCTTCACCGTCCTCTCAAACGACTCAATCAGCACCTCTTCATATCTCCTATCGGTCCTTTTGAGAATGGACCATAGGATACTGAGCTTAGCCATCCTTGCTGCCCCCGTCTCCTTCCTCCCAAAAAGTGTCAACGCCAGAAGCCTTTGTAAAACCTTTACGACTGGACTTCTGATCCAACTCATTTTGGGGCTCTTAGAATCGAAGGCTTGCGGTTCAACCAAGCCGGGAGCAACAGTTATTTGCCCCAAGAACCGCCCGACATTGAACTCATCGATGCTTTCCAAGTCCGTGGTGGAGGGGTTTTCTTTGAAACCGTAAATCTTCCTCAACTCCGCTGCTGTGAGTGTCATCTTTTTGTTCAGCAGGTGGAATGAAATGCTATGGATTCTGTTTCCACATTTTTCAGAGTTGGATCGGACAGTTAGTGTGCTGAAGAACTCAAGGACGAATCGTTAGTAGGTGGGCCTTGGAGTGAACAGTCCAATGAGGCCCGATGCTCTCAGAAACATCTTCGATATTATCCTTGATTCCCATATCAGTCAAACACTCGGTTCTGAAATAACGGGTGGCAACAATCTGACGCTTCATTAATCGGGCAAATCTTTGTTGGTGAACCGGGTCGTCCAATATGATGTCGAAAAGCCTGCTGTCTGGCCCTGTGGACGTTGGGACCTCCGGGATTTCGATCTCCGGTTCCTCCGGGAGGGGGTCCCCGATCACCAACTTGCCCTTCCCCTTTCCTATACTTGGTGTGCCCTTGCTTGTGCCAGCACTTTTCTTTGATGTCCTTTTCTATGGTCCCATTTGGCCTACAAGACAAACACACACACACTTAAATTCCGAGTTTTAACACTTATCACCAATTGAAACATTAACTCTAATCAAATAGAAGACCAATCACTCATGTTCAACTAATCACAGAAAATCACAAGTGAATTCGCAATCTAGATGACTCAGTTGACATGATTAAATGTGCATAAATGGCAAACACGCCCAATTATTATCCTATTGCAAGAAAATTCTACCAATGCTCAACAAAAATAGGTTAATTTCGTTTCATTATTATCAAGAGTCGAAAAATGTCTACTCTTCACACAAATTTATCAATCAACCTAATAATCAAACATAATAATAGAATCAAACAGCAAAAAGGGTAACAAAAAGGAATGCATGTCAAGTGGTTGGTGATATAGAGAAAATCAACTTCAATCCTCAATTTTCAATGATTCTCAAACTAATCCTCATCCATCATCAACAAATCATGCAAAAACAAAGGCTATCACTACAAATTTAGTGTTAGATTACTTAAAAACATTCAACATTGGCAAAAATTCACAAAATACGTGTGCACAACCAATATCAATATATCAACTAGTCCAACAAAAAATTTGCCCCAAATCTTAACAACAAAGTTCATAATAAACAAATAAAGATTGAGGGGAAAAGATAGCCGTACTTACCAGTCGAGTTTAATCGAAAAAAAATGAAGTTTGATTTTTCGCGCCCTTTTCGACCCGACTCCAACTTTGCTCCAAATTCGAAATTTTTCGGATAGAAATGTTTATGATGATATGGGTGAGGTGTGGTGTGAATTTGAGAGAAAGAAATTGAGTAAAAATCGCGAATTTTGTGTGTGTGTGAGTGTGTGTTTCGCCAATTTCGCGAGGAGGAGGGTGAAATGCCCTACCTCGCCCGCGTCTGGCCTTTTATACCTGGGAACTGGCCACGGCTGAGGCCAAAAGTGTGCCGCGGCCGTGGCGGATGATAAGGCTCACCGCGGACGTGGCAAAGATATACCGCGGCCGTGGCAATCCTTCCAGTGTGATTCAGGATTTTTGTGCATGAATGACCTCGGGCGAGGTCTAGGAACACCACGGCCGAGGCGCGTCTTCGCCGTGGGCGTGGCACTTAATTACCTCGGCCGTGGCCTTTTGTCCAGAATGGATTCAAATTTTTCACGTGCTTGACCTCGAGCGCGGCAATATTTAACCTCGGTCGAGGCATTACTTGGCCACGGTCGTGGCATTTAAGGGCCACAGCCGAGGTGAGTTGTCCAGAATGACTTGACATTTTTCCCCGTTGGAGGCCACGGCCGTGGTAAGTTTTCCTGGGTAATTCCTCCATTTTGGGCTCCTTCACCCCCATTTCACACTATCTCTTTGAATGGATTGTTGGGAACCAACACACATTCAAACAAAACCTATTTAAAACACTAAAATATTAGTAAAGCTACTAAACTATGAATTTAAAATGCGAGAAAACGAGTAACCGCCGGGTTGCCTCCCGACAAGCGCCTTTGTTTAACGTCGTTGGCTCGACGGATGCTCTTTTAGCTCAGTGGTGGGTCTTCTACTCGTTCTTTTTCACCGGAACTTTCTTGACAATGCTCTAGATAAGGCTTGAGAAGATGCCCGTTGACTTTGAAGATTTTACTGGTTTTTCCACTTTCAATCTCGATGGCAACATGATCGAACACCTTAGTAACAACGAAGGGTCCTATCCACCTCAAACGGAGCTTGCCCCGAAATAACTTCAACCGGGAGTGATATAATAGCACTTTCTCCCCAACCACAAATGTTTTCCGGGTAATTCTTGAGTCATGAAAAGCCTTCGTTTTCTCCTTGTAAATCATGGTATTTTCAAAGGCTTCATTTCGAATTTCTTCAAGCTCTTGCAATTAGAGCTTTCGGTGTACACCGGCTTCATCGAGGTTCATGTTGCATCTCCGAATAGCCCAATAGGCTTTGTGTTCAAGTTCAACCGGGAGATGACATTGCTTTCCATAAACAAGTCGAAATGGGGACATACCAATTGGAGTTTTATAGGCGGTCCTATATGCCCATAATGCATCATTGAGCCTCAAACTCCAATCCTTCCGATTCGGTTGATCAGTTTTCTCCAATATCGACTTGATTTCCCGATCGAAGTTTCAGCTAGCCCATTCGTTTGTGGATGATATGGAGTAGACACTTTATGCAAAACTGAATATTTCTTGAAGAGTGCTTCGATGGTCCGGTTGCAAAAGTGCGTGCCCCTATCACTTATGATGGCTTTTGGTAGCCCAAATCGAGCAAAAATGTTGGATTGAACGAACTCGGCCAAAACTTTAGAATCATTGGTTCGGGTTGCTTTCGCCTCCACCCACTTGGACACATAGTCAACGGCAAGCAAAATGTACAAATTCCCATAAGCCAAAGGGAATGGTCCTATGAAGTCCATACCCCAAACATAAAAAAATTCACAAACTACAATCAGGTTTTGGGGCATTTGATTTCTTTGAGAGACATTGCCCGTCTTTTGGCAGTTATCACATGACTTGCAAAAAGTATAGGCATCCTTGAATAAGGTCGGCCAAAAGAACCCGCTCTCGAGAACTTTGTGCGCTGTCCTTTTTGGGCTAAAGTGTCCCCCACATGCATAGGAGTGACAGAAAGCAAGTATCGATTGAGCCTCTGTTTCCGGAATGCACCTTCGTATCACTTGATCTGAACCATGTTTCCATAAATATGGATCATCCCAAAAGTAGTGTTTCGCCTCGCTTTTTAATCTATCTCTTTGGGCCCTGTTCATGCTATCGGGGTATACTCCTCTCACCAAGTAATTTGCCAAGTTGGCATACCATGGGACACTCGAACCTGATGCCATGAATAATTGCTCATCTAGAAAACTCTCCTTCAGGGGCACTTCATCCTCCTCTTGTATCAAACGGCTTAAATGATCTGCCACCCAATTTTCCTTTCCCTTCTTGTCTTTGATTTCCAAATCAAATTCCTGAAGTAGCAAAATCCATCTGATGAGTCTTGGTTTAGCTTCCTTCTTTGATAATAGAAACCGAAGAGCTGCATGATCAGAAAAAACGATAATCTTAGTACCAAGCAGATATGACCTAAACTTTTCTAAAGCAAAAACTATGGCCAAGAGTTCTTTTTCTGTGGTGGTGTAGTTTGCTTGTGCCGGATTTAGGGTCCTTGAGGCATAGTAGATCACATGGGCTGCTTTTTCCACCCGTTGCCCCAATACAGCTCCCACTGCATAGTCGCTTGCATCGCACATTATTTTTAAACGGCAGTGTCCAATCCGGAGGTTGGATGATGGGGGGCGATGTAAGGGCCTCCTTGAGCTGATTAAAGGCCATCTTGCAATCGGTTGACATCGAGATCTTTGAAAAATCCTTAATGAAACGCCTATAGAAACCTGCATGGCCAAGAAACGATCGAACTTCCAGCACAGTTGCGGGGTAAGGCAAGGCAACAATAAGATCAACTTTAGACTTATCAACTTCAATCCCTTTTGATGAAATTATATGCCCAAGAACGATGCCTTGCTCAACCATAAAATGACATTTCTCCCAATTCAAAATAAGATTTGTTTCTATGCACCTTTTCAGAATTTTAGCAAGATTATCAAGGCACTTTTCGAAAGACTCGCCATACACGCTAAAATCATCCATGAAAACTTCAATAATATGCCTGACATATTCAGAAAAAATACTTACCATGCACCTTTGAAAGGTGGCCGGGGCATTGCATAGCCCAAATGGCATTCTCCTCCATGCAAAGGTACCGAAGGGACATTTAAAAGTGGTCTTCTCTTGATCTTCTGGAGAGATGGCTATTTGAAAATACCCGGAGTATCCATCCAAGAAGCAATAGAAGGAATGCCCGGCCAACCTCTCAAGCATTTGGTCAATGAATGGCAAGGGGAAGTGATCCTTGCGGGTCATGGCGTTCAGCTTGCGGTAATCTATGCACACCCTCCATCCGGTTTGCAAACGGGTGAGAACTAATTCCCCGTCTTTATTCTCCACTACCGCCACTCCCGACTTTTTAGGCACAACTTGTGTTGGACTCACATATTTGCTATCCGATATAGGGTAGATAATCCCAACATCGAGTAGTTTGATGATTTCCGTCTTTACCACCTTCATCATAGGTGGGTTAAGTCGCCTTTGGGGTTCCCGACTTGGTTTTGAGTCCTCCTCAAGTAAAATGCGGTGCATACAAAGAGATGGACTAATGCCCTTGATGTCGGCAATAGTCCAACCAATCGCTCCTTTGTGTTCTCCAAGGACCTCTATCAAGGATGCTTCTTGGCTTGGAGACAACTTGGATGAGATGATCACCGGTAATGTCTCATTCGCTCCTAAGTAAGCATACTTCAAGTGGTCGGGAAGAGACTTTAGTTCAAGAGTCGGGGCCTCCACCGCAGAAGGTAACATCTTCTTGTGTGTATCCAGAATTGGGATGAACTTTTGCGGATATTTTGGGTGAGATGACTTAGGTGCATGCATTTGTGCCACTATTTCCACCAATGCCTCATTAGTTTGCCAAACCTCTTCTTTTCCCTCCTCTAGATGAGTGGTAAGTGCAACTTCCATTGGATCCCTACATGACAACCCAAAAACCTCTTCCACAAGCGGATCAAGAACATCAATGGAAAATACAGAATGAACATCTTCCGGAAACCGCATAGCATCAAAGATATTGAAATTGACAATTTGACCATCAAATTCCATCGTGAGGGTGCCCGCACGAACATCGATCTTGGTTTGGGAAGCATTTAGAAATGGTCTTCCCAACAAGATCGGTGTGGGATTTGATGGATCGCTTTGCATATCCAAAACATAGAAATCAGCGGGAAACACGAGTTCGTTAACTTCAACTAGCACGTCCTCGATCACCCCATCGGGATACGAAGTGCTTCGGTCGGCTAGTTGAATAACGACCCTTGTTTCCTTGAGTGGCCCCACATTTAAAGAGTGAAAAATTGAACGAGGCATAACATTGATTGATGCTCCTAAGTCTAGCATAGCATGTTCAACTCGTTGGTTATTTATTTTGCAAGGAATAGCAAACATACCGGGGTCTTTGCATTTCTGTGGGAGTTTTTTCTGAAAAACCGCGGAGACATTTTCCCCCATGATTACTCTTTCATTCCCCTTGAGCTTCCTCTTGTTAGTACACAAGCCCTTGAGGAACTTGGCATATCTCGGAATTTGCTTCACCGCATCAATCAATGGAATGTTCACTTCCACCTTCCGAAACAATTCTAGAATATCCGGATCCTTGTTTCGATCCATTGCCCTCTTGATTTGACTTGGGGAAGGGAAGTGGTGGGGTAGGAATAGGCTGTGCAGGGGCCACGGCCGAGGCATTAGTGGCCGCGGCCGTGGTGCTTCTTCCAGAATGATGCCCTGTTTGTTGCTGAAGAAGGCCGCGGTCGTGGCAGTCAGAGGCCGCGGCCGAGGTGTGTGCCACGGGCGAGTTATTTGTCACCTCGGGCGTGGTAATCCGTCCAGTGGAGTTTCCCTCAAATTGCTCAATTTGACCACGGCCGAGGTCTTTTTGTGCCTCGGGCGTGGCATGTTCTGCAGTGAAATTTCCCTCTTTTTCATCTTCCTCTTCACCCCTAAAGTGATGCCCGGGCTTGTTAGGCTCTCCAAGCACCACCCCGCTCCTCAGGGTGATTGCACTGATGTTTTTGGGATTTATTTCTGGTTGAGCTGGAAGTTTGCCACTATTTGCACTTTCGAGTCTCGATACCGCCGAAGCTATCTGACTAACTTGATTCTCTATGCTCTGAAATCTCGAACTCGATTCTTTTTGCAATTGAAGCGTGCCAGTAGCTAAGCTCTTAACAAGGTCCGAAAGGGATGGATCACAGGGTACCTGCTCGGGTTGCTGTCTTTGCTGGAACATTCCCCTAGGAAAAGGGGGTCGGTTTTGCCCACTGTGGTCACCTTGTTGATTCACGCTCGGATTCTGATTGCTATATTTGAAATTCGGATGGTCCCTCCAACCCGGGTTGTATGATTGTGAATACGGATCATACTTCCTCCCGGATGAGTTGGGATTAAAGTTGTGAACCGCATTGGCATGGGCCTCCATCTCTTCTCCGAGAATAGGGCAAGTGTCAGTGGAGTGCTCGGTTACTTGACAAATTCTGCAAGGCTTTGGAGTAGGAGTGCCACCCGAGATCACTTTCTTCACCAAGTCGGTGAGTTGGTCCAAACTCTCTTCCACACTCGAGTCTATCACATCCTTGACCCGTCTCACCGGCTCTCTGCATCCAAACTGTTGAGTATTAGCAGCTATTTTGGATATCAGTGCTCGAGCCTCGGTAGTTGTCTTATCAGATAGAACCCCTCCACTCGCCGAATCAATCATATTTCGATCTGCTAAACACAGTCCTTCGTACCAGTACTGGATTAGCAGTTGTGGAGTGATTTGATGTGGAGGGCAACTTCCGACAAGTCTCTTAAAATGTTCCCAGTACTCATATAGTGTTTCCCCTTGCATCTGCCTCACTCCACTGATCTCCTTTCGAATGGTGGTGGCTCAAGAAGCTGGGAAGAATTTTTCAAGGAATTGGGTTTCCATCTCCTCCCAGGTGGTGATTGATCCGGATGGAAGGTAGTATAGCCAATCCCGAGCAAGATCTTTCAGGGAAAACGGGAATGCTCGAAGTTTGATCTGTTCTTCCGTCACCCTCGATGGCTTCATACTTGAACAAACCACATGAAACTCTTTGAGGTGCTTATGAGGGTCTTCTCCGGACAGCCCATGAAAGGATGGTAGTAGGTGGATGAGTCATGATTTCAACTCGAAAGCAGTGTCGTTTCCTATAGCTGGGAAGGTGATGCACAAGGGCTCTTGAGCGACCCTTGTGTTAGCCAACTCTTTCATTGTTCTTTCTTGACCTTGATCCTCAGCCATTTCTTCCAAGTTAATGATCTCGTCACCCCCCAAATCCAACACTTCGATTCTTTCTCGGACTTGCTCCAAATCTCGAGCTCTCCTTCTCAATTCACGTTCACGTTCCTTAATATCCGGTTCAAATAGCAATCCTTTTTCTCCTTGCGAACGCAAGAACATTCACTACAAGTAAACAAAATAAAGAAACAAAGTAAGATTATGAAATTACTAATCTAAACAAAAAGATAACTATAGGTGTAATTAATCATAATGCTCGATCAACAAATCAACTCTATTCTAATCACCGTTCCCCGGCAACGGCGCCAAAATTTTGTAGCGTCGTTTCTTACTACCAAATTAATGTATAAAAATATACACTAAACCTTACCAACTATCCTACTTAGTAGAATGTTAAATAAGGGTCGATCCCACAAGGAACGGCCGAACAGTTTTGATTCAAATGTTAAGCAATTTATGATTAAATATGCAATAAGTAAATACTTAAGAAAACAATAAAGATGGGGGGATTGATAAGTAACTAACAATCTACTAGTGACAAATAAAAGCAACTAAACACAATTAAAACAGACAAATAATCAAAGACAATAGAAGAGATCTTTTTCGGTTTTTTGGTTTTCAAGTAAAAAACAATCCACCCTTGATCATGTTTCCCCATGGTCTTGGAGGATTAATGCAACTATGTTAATGCCCGATTAAATTGTGATTCTAGCCCTTATCTCAAGGCTATTAACAAGCTCTAATAGCCTTGTTGTCCCTTAATCTTAGTTAATCAAAATAAGCTCTTCGACTAACCCTATTCAATCTAACCGAATCCTCGAACAAGCTCTCTTGGATCCAATAACCAAATGCATTAAACACTAGGACAACGAGATAAATTCAACATAAAACTCGCAAGCTCGGTTTTAGTGGTTGCACTTTGTGTTATCCCAATAAATAAATCTATTGTTTGCTACATGGGAATCGGAAATCCTACAATTACGGATAGTAATTTCCTATTCTAGCAACACATTCACAAATCCCTTAAAGGGTGATCAATCCAATAATCAATTCATAAATGTGACTCAATAACAGCAAATAACACAAAACACTTGAATACACAATAATCTCGGTAACATTAACCGCAATAATCACATCAATGTCTTCAACTCAAGGTTCCACAATGATCAAGGGTGAACTAAAGGGTGCTAGCCACCCATATTAACTAATACAATCAGAAAATAACTAGAAACATAAGAAAACATGATAAATTTGAAGATTAAACCAAGAACTTTGGGTTGAGGATGAATTGGCCTTCAATATTCTTCCCAATGTGTTCTTGATGAGGATTGAGGCTTCAAAGTGGCTGGAAATGTGTTCCAAGGTAGGTTATTTTCGAATTGGAGGATATATATATAGGGGAGAAAGTGTTAGCTCCAAATTAGGCAAAAACGTGCTTGGGTTTTTAAAACAGGGAACCCCGCCGCCGCCGTGGCACAAAGTTGGCCGCGGGCGTGGTGAAAACAAGGGTTTTGGGCCCAATTTGGGGCCGCGGCCGTGGTCTAGCTACTGCCTCGGCCGTGGTCTTGCTTGGCTGAATTTGCCTTTACTTCTGGAGGACTGGCCACGGCCGCGGCTGATTAAGACCGCGGTCGTGGGGTTTGGATTGCCACGGTCGTGGTGTTTGTTTGCCTCGGTCGTGGAAAATGATGCTGAAATGTGGCCTTCTCTGGAGGAATGACCATGGCCGTGGCATTGGACTGCCTCGGCCGTGGCTTGAGCCACGGGTGTGGCCTCACCACCTCGGGCATGGTCCCCTGTTTTTCCTTATTTTCTTCTTCCTTTGAGCTCGATTTGTCAATTTGAGATCTTCGAACCTGTTTTTCGGCCTTAATTCACCTGTCTTTACATGGAAATGAACCAAACACGTGAAATTGCCCAATGAGAAATAAACGCACAAAACACACGTGAAAATGCACACAAAAGTCCGTAAAAAGACACTTAAATTGACCTAAAAGTGTGTGCACTACCACGTGTACCAATTACCTAAAAGACCTTCTCGAGCTAACCTAGTCATCCTTTCTTGTCCTATGTGTCCTAACCTCGAATGCCATTTAAAAGAATCATAAACGACATCAAAGGATGAAGACACAAAAGAAGTGCATCCATTAAATAATTCCAACATGAAAAATCCATTGTTCATATCGCCCATGCCATAAAGGTTATTGCCAAGAAAGATAGACAACATAGTCTGATCAAACAGGAAAGAAAAACCATGACCCAAAAGTGCTAAAACTAAAAGTAAATTACATCGAAAACTAGGCGCATAAAGCATAGAAGGAGTAGCTCACGCCCAATGCTAAGCCTGACTGGTATAATCCAACTCCTACAACTTCTTCTTGCGTGCTATTTCCCATTGTAATATAGTGGTTGCCCATTGGCACTCGATGATAATATGTAAATCCTGCTCTATCTCTTGTCACATGGTTGGTTGCTCTTGTATCTACAATCTAACCATGGAGAGAATTACAACGAACATATGTGAGCAAACAAATGGATCAGAAGAGCTAGGAGCTGGTCTAACCTTTTTTGACTCAATACAAGTACGATCAAAATGACCCGGCTTGCCACAATTATAGTAATTATTTTCTTCTTTCCGCTCATTTTTCCACGATGACGCTTTGTAGCTTTCTGTATCGTGAGTGCCAGGTTCTTGATAAGCTATTGAATCCCGTTGAATTCTCCCGAGTTTTGGTTGCATCATTCTTCATTGTTCTGCCAAAGATCCGTATCAATCACGACCCCGTCATCGGTTAGACCCACTCTTGTCATTGCGGTGCAGGACAAATATAATGGGTTTCTATCTGTAATTAATTGATGTGGGAAATCCATATGATATATGTCCAATAAATAATTGAAATGAATCATGTGGTTAATCAATGATAGGTTTCAATATAAAAGAAAAAGGAAAATTAGGAAAAGAAAGAAAGTAAAAGTAAAATACGGAGACCACATACCGGTCACTCACAAATAAATCATTGAAGACCAAATAAAAACCTTTCTAGGGGAAAGGGATGCGAAATAGGAAATTGATACACGTTGTGTATGCATGGATTTATGTCGATTTAAGTGTTTTTTTTGTATATGCATATTTGGTCGGAATTCATTTATATGTGTTATATTGGGTCATTTCATGTGTTTTGACTTGTTTTGGAGTTAATTAGGAGAATTCATTCCATTTGGACGAAGTTCGGAGAAGAAACAAGTCAAATATGGTAAAAAAACAGACGAAAAGGGAGTTAAAAGAGCAAAAGGTCAACCACGGATGCAGTCGCATCAAAAGTGGCCTAGAACATGGAGAACATGCTGCCTAACCAACACGGTCACGTCAATATATGGCACGGAAAGTGAATTTTTTGTCAGCTTGACACACCTCTAGTATTTTGGCCATATCTTGAGATCTAGAACTCCGATTGAGGTGTAAATTATAGCTTGGAAAGCTAATTCAAAAGGCTATAACTTTTCTAGAAAGAGATAGAATCCAAAAATGAACAGAAGACCCTAAAAATGGCTTGGAAGTCAAACCTGAAAACTCACCTAGGCATTCAGTGTGCGGTCGCGCTAAAATCACTCGTTTTAAGCAATTTTTTTGTTAGGTTCAACGCGACCGCACCATGTATGCATGTGGCCACATTTTCTTGTCGATTTAGATGAGCAAATCCTAACCTAAAGAGGATTTTAGCCCGATATCTCCCATGATTCGTCCCCAACTTATAAAAGGAGGCTCAAGCTCGTGATTTTGAAGAAGAACTCATAATTTTACATACTATCAAGTACGAGGCTTGGGAGCAAGGATCAACGAGCAAGACACGATGAAGATCGGCGACTCAAGATTTGGGTTTTATTCTTTCTTTGTTTATTTTATCGTTGAACAATGTTTGTCTATGAATTATTGTTTCTTTCGATTATAAACATGAGTAGCTAAACACCGTTGTGTTCTAGGGATAGAAAGTAGGATTTTACAATGATGTTTTGATTGTCACTTTTGAATTATAGACTCCAGTTAAGATATCTATGTGTTTGGTTTCATCCTTATAATTGAATTTAATCTGACAAGTTAGGTTTTATTTACTTGTTTAGCAACTCCGCTTCGAGAGAAGAGAATTGTTAATAGACGATAACACATTGCCCGATTGTCTATGATCGTGTGGGCAAAGGTTAAGGGGCTGTTAGGAGTTGTTATGATTAATTGACTCGAGAGAGTATTTATTCTAATCAATCTACGATTTCGTTGCTTTGAGAGAATGATTAGGTTAAAATAGTACCATTCAATAAATATAAAATTGGTTTAAAAGTCTATAGTTTTTAGTTTAATCATTCATCAAAGTAATATCTAAAATCGACACACTAGAATACATTTTGGTTGATTGGAATCACTTTTATTACTTAGTTCAGTTTAATACTTTATATGCAATATACTTTAGTAATTAATTAATCTTTCCAAACTTTCAGTGTGTAGTTAGGATAATCCAATATAATTAGGGTATCAAACTACCTAACCTCATTCCCTATGGATCGACCTTGACTTCCACTATATACATTTGAATATGTTCCGCAGATTGGCAGAAACGATCAAGATGAATCACGTGCCACACTGATGAACGCGAAAATTATCGTTTTTCTTGCACTTTTTCACGTTCATATTTTGTGGAGAATTACGTGTAATTGTTGTGTTTATGTGCAATTTTATGTTTTATTGTGTTTCCGGGTTGATTTTAGTCGTATTTTGAAGGTTAGGAAACTCCGAAGAATTTAGAAGATCGTTCGCATCCATTTTCATACTCCGGCCCGCATTCCAAGGCCCAAACCGGCCCAAAAAGTGACTGGGTAAGGCCCAAATTGAGGATCATCAAGTCACGAGTAAAAGTCGTGAAGGAGTCGGGCAGAGAAAACAGATGAAAACGTCTCAAATTAGAGAAAGAAAGAAGAAGAGGTCGATCGCACATATGCCACGTTCCAGCCTGCAAATCGAGGTCCAAACAAACCCGAATCGGACCTAACAAGAGCTCAAATTGAATTTCGTCGAGTCACAAACAAAAGTCATGAAGGGGCCGAGTCGAGAAGACGAGAGGAAGAGGTCCGAAATGGCGACGGAAGACGAAGGTGTAAAACAGAAGAAAAGGGGACTACCAGGGTTAATAGTGGGACCGGCTGCCGGACCGGCAGGACCACCGGTAGTTAGCGGTCGGTTCGCGAGCCGGTCCCCTATTTCGTGTTGTGTTCATTTTTCGGCTGTAACATCTTCGTCCGAGCTCTAATTTGAGTGATTCATGTTGCCACGTGTAGCCGAGATGAAGATCTACAACTTTGTAGTTGAAGTTGAAGGCTGATTCTGGATGAGTATTTCCCAAAAATCACGAGAAGGACGAGTCAAGCGCGCACAGGGGGCTCGACTCAACAACTTAAAGGACCTAGCACTCTCTTATGTATTTTTACACTTTTGCCGTTACTAGGGCTTATTTTTTGCATATTTTAAGGGTAGGGGACCTATATATACCCCTTCCCCTCTCATTTGTACAATCCAACTTTGTCTTGCCTCTTTTTTTTTTTATAAGAAAATTCTTCTCCTACACTCTTTTTTTTTCTTCTCTTTCAATTTTCAGTTTTTAGCTTAGAAAATCAAGGTTTTTCTTCCTCTTCTTCAAGGAGGAAGCCATCTTTGGTGAAGAACTCGGGGATTACTTGCGGGCTTGTGACACCCGACTATTTCATCAAAGGATTTCAAGGGTTTCTTCAACACATTGAGCAATCTCTATCCCTTCTCTTTATTTTCAGTTTTTATTGCTTTTATTGCTTGATGTTGATGATGGCTTTTATTGATTTGATAATTTGTGAGGGATCTCCATGTTTCCTGAAGCCCGGGAGTAGCCCAAGCTTCGGGATTGATGATTAGTTGATTTATTATTGGATTGTTGTGGGTTGTGGTAACAAAGGTTAGGATTTGGTTGATTTATTATGATTTTCATATGAAATTAGGGCTTGATTATAGCCTTGCTTTGGTAGCTCGGGCTTTCGATAATTTAGTCCTATTTTGTATGATTGTGCATTTGAGACGGGATAATCGAAACCTAGGCTAGGGTTTGCCATCCTTTCGAGGAGATTCGATTTGATCTTAAATGAGTTTAGGATTGAATTTCTATGTCTTAGATTAGTCGGGAAGGAAATTCAATTCGGAATCTAAATCAATCAAAACCCAGTTGGTAGGAGGGAGACCTATGAAGGAGAACCCTACCAAACGGGGAAGTAGAGTCTAGGGGGTCTTGGCTAGGATGGCCGAAATTAGGTTTAGTCGCGTGTGTAGGAACTACACCCCTACGTCGGTCTTTAGCTTAGGAGAAGTCGGGCTATCCTCTTCTAGTCCCCCATAGTTGGTAACCAGGGACCCGGGGTTGAGTTTGTACATCTCATTCGTGTAGGAAGTCTACATCGAACCCCAACTACTCACCTATCCTAGGGGAATACGGCACCTCAACCGTATTCCGAAATTATCACCCAATTAGAATATTGATCGGGTTGATAATTCAATCATATAGAGCTCACACTAGTTTCCTTTAATCGTCTTCGAATTGTTAATTCCATTTTGCTTGTGTGAAACCGACATGGGGAATATCTCCCCATCGATCGGTTCCCTCCTTGCCTTTATTTATTATTTTATGTTGTTTAGTTTAGTCCCCATCTTTCATTTCCATTTGACCTAACTAATTCGAAAGTGATAAAGTCGAGTCTCACGGAAAATCATCCCTGTGGATACGAAATCTTTTATATTACCTCTGTCACAAACCGTACGCTTGGTGTTTGAGAAGGTCGTTCCAATCACATCGATTTGGAGCGATTTTCGCGATAAATTTATGGCGCCGTTGCCGGGGAGGATTTTCTTCCCGTTGATTTAGCCTATGCACGATTAGAATTAGATTAGGTCGTTTTCTTTTTATTATTAAAAAAAATATATCAAAAAAAAATCTAAATAAAAAAAATATGAACCCCGATCACTACTAATATTTTCTTGAGAGTTATGCTCTCAATTCTTCCGAAGGTAGTGCATTACCTTTTATGCTTGATGATGGTTCGTATCTTTCTCCCAATTTTGAAAACATGGAAGTAGTGCATTGTGACGTTTGTGGGGAGGAAGGTCACATATCTTTGGATTGTGACTCTTTTTTCCACTATTTTTCTTCACAAATGCATTATCCTCCCACCCACCCGTCTCAATTCATGGATAATAATTATTTTTCAAACAATTATGAATTGGGATGGGAGGTCAATCAAAATATTTCCTCCTCAAGTCATCACACCTTTGAATCATCCGAGTCTTGCCAAATTTCTTCAATCAATGCATTGAAAGAAGAAAGACAAAGATGAGTTCAATCAAAAGATTGATGAACTTTAAGGTCGTGGAAGCCCTTCTATTCAAACATGTTTTGGAGAGAAATAAAAAGAAAAGTGTGCATTTGAGGGAAGAGGAGAAAGAGGAGAGTGAAAACCTCCTCTCTCATGAGCCAAGATTGGAGAATGGTGACAATTCTTCCAATGAAGAAAATGCATTGCTTTTGGAAGAGCAATCTCGATGTCTCAACAAAGTGTGTGATTATGATCGCATTCTTGTTAATGATCCAATTGTTGAAGCATCCTTTAGTGGTCGGGATGCAAGTTTTGATTTGTCAATCCCTTCATGTTTTGAAAAACTTGCATCGATTATGGACATTAAGCACATCTTCTTGTATAAATCGTATGTCCATAATATTATCTGTGATCCATTGTGCCATGTTTATGTTGGTGGATCAATTCTCATTCTTGAGCAAACAAAAGCATGGCACGATAGACATTTGTTCTTGGATCCTGGATAACACTTTTGAAAGTAGGGCCGTTGACGAAAAACCAAGCGCTTCTTGGGAGGCAACCCAAGCATAAAATTTTAATTGCTTTCTTAGGATTTAATTTTTATTTTCTCTTAGTTTAGTTTTTCTTTTTAAGATTTGATGAATTCTTGAGTTGTGTGATTAGGTACATTTGGGACACGATGAATGAGCCTAAAATTTTGAAGAACCGTCCCCAAGCGATGGTGATACAAGTCAAGATGAGTGATCATTGGAGAAATGCGAAAAGGATATAAAGAGATTTGACACCTCAAATAAGTTTGTCTACTCTATCTCTCTACTTACTCCTTTTGCATGTGCATAATTCGAACCACTTGATTTGTGTCATTTTTGCTTGTCCTTGGTTTCCATGATTAGTTTTTTGTGGATTTGAGTATATGCCTACTTGTCTTTCCATGCACTTGATTCATATGCTTACTTAAATGACATGTTTGCATTTAAGTTTGTGGGGAGGAGAGATATTTGTTTGCATTAATTGAGGTTCTCTCCTCAAATTCGCATGATCAATCATAGAATCTAGCACCTACATGACTCTTAAATCTTTGCATCTTTGTTTAAATAAATGGTTAGTTTGGAAATGTGAAAATTATGAGCTTTTTGATTGATGATCTTTGGGAAATACATGAATTTCACCTCCTTTGCTACTTGGGCTCGAGAATTTTGTCCAAGTTTGTGGGGAGGATGGAAGGATTGTTATTTTTGTGCGCTTGAAGAGGATGTTCCTCATTATTAATTGAATTGTTCGTAGTTATAATCCATGCCATTCTACCATATCTTGTTTCTAGGTTTTTATCTCTTTGATTGAATATTGTTGCTTGGTTGAATAATTGTTGAGTTGGCTTGTTGTGTAAATGATGAGGAAGAAGTATTGGAAAAGTCCTGATTTCTTAAATTTAAAAATTGAAATCTCTAATAACTGAGCATAAAACACTAGAGGATTCCTTGCCTAAAAATCAATGAGGTCAATTGGTTGATGCGATTTAAGGGTAAATGAATATTAGGGCATAGTTTGGAGGATTGAATGTGTAAATGAAATAACTTAGCCCAAAGTTGTGATGCTTGTGAGCATTACTGTAATTCCAAAACACACACGACACGATTAAGGACGAACTTCTGAAAAATAGATTGAATTGGCTTTAGATGGTAAAAAATAAAAATAAAAAAGAGATGTAGGAGGAGTTATAAGGTGGATTAGGTCGCCGGGCAAAGTCATTGTTTTTCATTGATTATAAGAAATTCTAGTAACATTTGTGTACTCTAAGTATTGAAATAAGCATAAAAAGAAAATATGTTGTATGAAACGTAGAAAAAAGAGAGCTCAATAATGAATCGAGTGTGAAATAGTTGAAAATCTTGTGTAACTCGAAAAGAGTATTATGTTGTAAAAGAACAAAAACTAGAATAACAATTTCATTTCTTTCGACTAAGCCTAGTGGAAAAAGGAGTAATTGAAAAGAAAATAAAAAATACATATATTGAAAATCAGTTGGCTCGAGGGAGAAAAGAGCCGCATCATCCACACTGGGTGAGTGCGTGGCATCTTCCTAAAAAAGAACCGAGTCGAACCGCCTAGAGTCAAGGAATTTGAAAAATAATGAGTCGTCCAAGGTCAATTCACATATGCACGTTTTGGGGTTGGAGTGAGAGCTCTTAGCTCGTGGCCTAGGGTACTAAGTGAAATAAAAATACTACGTGCCTTTCCGAATTCCTATGCCTTTATATTCCTCTACTCGTCTATCAAATTCCTTGAAAGAAAATGATTAAGGCAAGTGTGGTGAATCGAAAAGTGGAAAATGCTCAATAAAAAGAGAAATTCATGTCTAACGGGCTTCCAATAACTTTTCAACCTCATTTTCTTATGTGCTTAAATGTTTAATTTGCTTGGGGACGAGTAAAGCTTAAGTTTGTGGGGATGATGAACGCGAAAATTACCGTTTCTCTTGCACTTTTCACGTTCATATTTTGTGGAGAATTACGTGTAATTGTTGTCTTTATGTGCGATTTTGTGTTTTATTGTGTTTCTGTGTTGATTTTTCTTTTTAATATGATTTGATTCGCTTTTGGGTGTTTTTGAGTCGTATTTTGAAGGTTCGGAAACTCGGAAGAATTTAGAAGATCGTTCGCATCCATTTTCATACTCTGGCCTGCATCCTAAGGCCCAAACAGGCCCAAAAAGATTTTGGGTCAGGCCTGAATTGAAGATCATCAAGTCACGAGTAAAATTCGTGAAGGAGTCGGGCCGAGAAAACGGATGAAAAGGCCTCAAATTAGAGAAAGAAAGAAGAAGAGGTCGATCACACATATGCCACGTTCCAGCCAGCAAATCAAGGTCCAAACGAACCTAAATTAGGCCCAACAAGAGCTCAAATCGAAGTTCTTCGAGTCATGAACAAAAGTCATGAAGGGGCTGAGTCAAGAAGACGAGATAAAGAGGTCCGAAACAGCGACGGAAGACGAAGGTGTAAAACAGGAGAAAAGGGGACTACTGGGGTTAATAGTGGGACCGGCTGCCGGACTGGCAGGACCACCGGTAGTCGGTCCAGAACTGACCCAGGACTACCTGCCGGACCTCCGACTAGCCCGACTGCCGGACCGGCAGTTGGACCGGTAGTTCGCGGTCGGTTCGCGAGCCGGTCCCCTATTTTATTGGTGTGTTCGTTTTTCGGCCATAACATCTTTGTCCAAGCTCTGATTTGAGTGATTCAAGTTGTCACATGTATACAAGACGAAGATCTACAACTTTTTAGTTGAAGTCGAAGGCTAATTCCGGATGGATATTTCCCAAAAATCACGAGAAGGATGAGTCGATCGCGCACAAGGGGCTCGACTCAACAAATTGAAGGACCAAGAACTCTCTTATGTATTTTTACACTTTTGCCCTCTCTAGGGCTTATTTTCTGCAGATTTTAAGGGTTGGGGGACCTATATATACCCCTTCCCCTCTCATTTGTAGAATCCAACTTTGCCTTGCCTCTTTTTTTTATAAGAAAATTCTTCTCCTACACTCTTCTTTTCTCTTCTCTTTCAATTTTCAGTTTCGGCATAGAAAACTAGGGTTTTTCTTCCTCCTCTTCAAGGAGGAAGCCATCTTTGGTGGAGAACTCGGGGATTACTCGAGGGCTTGTGACACCCGACTATTTCATCAAAGGATTTCAAGGGTTTCTTCAACACATTGAGCAATCTCTATCCCTTCTCTTTATTTTCAGTTTTTATTGCTTTTATTGCTTGATGTTGATGAGGCCTTTTATTGATTTAATGATTTGTGAGTGAATTCCGTGTTTCCCGAAGCCCGAGAGTAGCCCAAGCTTCGGGATTGATGATTAGTTGATTGATTATTGGATTGTTGTGGGTTGTGGTAACCTAGGTTAAGATTTGGTAGATTTTCAGATGAAATTAGGGCTTGATTATAGGCTTGCTTTGGTAGCTCGGGCTTTCGATAATTTAGTCCTATTTTGTATGATTGTGCATTTGAGACGGGATAATCAAAACCTAGGCTAGGGTTTGCCACCCTTTTGAGGAGATTCAATTTGATCTTAAATGAGTTTAGGAATGAATTTCTATGTCTTAGATTAGTCGGGAAGGAAATTCAATCCGGAATCTAAATCAATCAAAACCCAATTGGTAGGAGGAAGACCTATGAAGGAGAACCCTACCAAACGGGGAAGTAGAGTCTAGGGGGTATTGGCTAGGATGGATGAAATTAGGTTTAGTCGCGTGTGTAGGAACTACACCCCTACGCTGGTCTTTAGCTTAGGAGAAGTCGGGCTATCCTCTTCTAGGCCCCCATAGTTGGTAACCTGGGACCCGGGGTTGAATTTGTACATCTCATTCGTGTAGGTAGTCTACATCGAACCCCGATTACTCACCTATCCTAGGGGAATACGGCACCTCAACCGTATTCCGAAATTATCACCCAACTAGGATATCGATTGGGTTGATAATTCAATCATATAGAGCTCACACTAGTTTCCTTTAATCTTCTTCGAATTGTTAATTCCATTTTGCTTGTGTGAAACCGACTTCGGGAATATCTCCCCATCGATCGGTTCCCTCCTTGCCTTTATTTATTATTTTATGTTGTTTAGTTTAGTCCCCATCTTTCATTTCCATTTGACCTAACTAATTCGAAAGTGCTAAAGCCGAGTCTCACGGAAAATCCTCCCTGTGGATACGATATCTTTTATACTACCTCTGTCACAAACCGTACGCTTGCAGTTTGACAAGGTCATTCCAATCACATCGATTTGGAGCGATTTTTGCGACAAGTTCACACACAAGCAAGTAAAGATGAGGTTGTTCCCATTCTCATTGAACGACAAAGCACTTCAGTAGTTTAACTCGCTAGAGGATGTAATAGAATTGAAAAACTTAAGCACGAGATTTCTATTGAAGTACTTTCCGCCGAACAAAATGTTAGATTTGCAGAATAAGATCAATCAGTTTAGACAAATGGATGAAGAACCATTCAGCGAAGCTTGGGAGCGATTTCGGGATCTTAATCGGAGTTGTCCTCAGCATGGGTTTTCAAAGAAGCCACAAGTGTGTAAGTTCTACAATGGATTACTTGCTTCAGCACTGAACCAGGTAGATGCAGCAGCAGGGGGTAGCCTGATGGAAAAGAATGTCAGGGATGTGTTCTCAGTCTTAGATGCAATGGCCAGAGCCAGCTATCAGTGGCCGAATGAGAGGATGAATAGGTAGTATTATAAATAAAGGAAAAAAGAAAACAAAGGAACGTGTGAATGATGTGGAGACCACAGGACGGTCACTCACAAGAGATAAAATAAAACCTTTTCATGTCACAAGCCGGCAGATAAAGGTATCCAGAATAAATCTAAAATTGGCTACTGAAAATCGAAGCAAATACAAAACAAAGCCAATATATTGCATTGAAAACTGAAACTGGGCATTTCGGCTGTAGAGAATAACCGATTTAGAACTGTCTTCGAACATACTACGGAAGTCGAGCTTCCAATCAAGATGCCCTATGTCACGAAACCCGAGCGTGGGGGATAACCAACGCTCCTCACATCGGCGCGAGTCCAAATATCCCTGGGAAGATTTCAATGCCTAAGCTCATAGCAGACAAAACCATAAATATGTTCCGACGACAAGTTTCAAAACGTGTACAAACTCGACAGAGAATATAACTCAAAATCAGTTTCCAGAAAAGCTGCCATGTACCACTTAGCAACTGAAAGTAAATAAAAATCAGCAGGATCGCAAAGTCACAATAATTCGAGCTC
Source organism: Ajuga chamaepitys (assembly GCA_958295605.1). NCBI lineage: Eukaryota > Viridiplantae > Streptophyta > Magnoliopsida > Lamiales > Lamiaceae > Ajuga > Ajuga chamaepitys. The sequence goes on along the minus strand of OY282496.1, from coordinate 26,835,650 downwards.
AGCTCCAAATCAGGGCTGAAGGAATAAAACTGCAGAAATTAAAGCACATAGCCATGTCCTTCATACTTGTACCAATATCAATATCTGATATGAGTGTAAAGTGCTTGCTCAAAAGCACTTATAAATAATTGCTCTTCTAGAAAGCAAAATGGGAGAAGCTCTAGGCATCAGAAAATCAGAATTGTGAACAAAAAAAGAAAAAAAGAACCCGTAAACAATGGTGTTGAATGTCTCCCAATAGCATAAGGCAGACTCAGTGAGTCGGCTCAGTGTATAGTGAGTCGCAGACTCAGTCGCAGCAGGACTCGTGACTCAGACCGAGCCAAAATAATGCCATGGCGGAGAACCTGTAGCACCAGAAGAAGAATGCCAAAAATGGACTCTCCCATTGATCCGATAGTAGACTTCACTGAGATGGGTATCAGTGAGACAGCAGAGGCGGTGGACTCGGAAGGCTGCCCTGAATTCCGAAATGAAGAAGAGCGCTCAGATCTCCTAGGAAGAAACGCGATCTGCAACTCTGAACAGAATCACGCGCCGCCATCAAAGCATACATCTGAAAACGTGACCGTCCATGGTGGCTCTCCGAAATGACCATCGCGACGGGCGTCAGGATGAATGAGGAAGAAGACTTGCAGCAAAAAGGGGATCCTCGAATATGAGCTTGGCAGAATGGGATACCCAAAAGTTGTTCGATCTTCGAAGGACCATTGGCCGGCGACTGAAATAACTCTCTCCTGGATTGAGACACTGATATGGGCCTCTTCAAATAGAAGGTCGCAAATCGGCGACAACTTCAAATCTTCGACCGACCTTAGAATAGTGAATCGAGATCCAAAAGCCCTAATCCTTATATCTGAGTTGAAATGCTGTAGATCTTAGAATAGTGAATCTATCGCAGCAGTCCACAACCTTCAATGATACCCAGCCGCTGCGTGTTACAAGAGTCTGCAAAAATAACTAGATCCAAATCGCAAACAGATCCGGACAAAAGGACAAGAACAGTTCTTCCTTAATGAAATGACAAATGAAAAAGGAGAACTGGGTAAAAATAAAATAAAACCATACGGGAACAAGCGAAAGAAGATAAGAAAATAAAATAAGAAAATAAAATAAACAGCCAAGAAAAGTGGCTAGTATTGTAGAAACAGAGCCAAACGATACTATTGCTTCTCAGTTGTCTGCCTTAACAAACCAAGTAAGTCTGCTAACTAGTCTAACGTTAGCACAACACACTAATACTTCAGCACAACAGTCATCGGGACGGGAAGATGTTGAAGTGGTTAACTTCGTAAAACCAGAGAAACTTCAATAACTTCCAGAATTACCAACTGAGGTACAATCAGTATCCACCTAACCGGAATCATGAAAACTTCTCCTATGGCAACACGAAAAATTCGCTTAATCCACCGCCAGGTTTTGCTGTCACAAATGGTATGATCCATGATGGCCAAAAGCCGACACAAGAAGAGATAGTACAGTAATAGTTTGCAAAGTATGATAAAAATTAGCTCAACTGGAGAGAAAGATGGATGGAATATTTATTAAGCTAAACAAGCAAGTTACTAGTCAAGGAGCGGAGATCAAACAATTGGGAGAGAATGTGAAAGAAATATCCAGAAACCTAAGTCAATTGATAAAGATTGTTGGGGCTCAACACAAGCAAGGACAATTTCCCAGCGACACCGTCATCAACCCAGGGGAGATGTGTAATGCTATCTACTCAAGGGGCGAGACCAAACAAGAGAGTCAAGAGGTGAAGGAAGCTAAAAAGGGGATTTACAAATCAAGAGAAGATGGTCAAATCTGAGTTTGCACCGCAGAAAAGAAAAGAAGTCCCCAAATATATTCCTCCCATTCCATTCCCTCTAGCACCCACTAAAAAGAGGACTGAGCAACTCCGCATCGAACATGCTAAGCTTTTGGAAGAATGTGAAGCTAAGAAGAAGTTGGAAAAGCAGGAACGAGCAGACAGGAAAAGATTAGCAAGAGAGAAAGCTGAACACCAAAAGAAAGAAAGCAGCGATGACAAAGATAAGAAAATACTACTTTCTTCTTTTAATGATTCGTCTGAATTCGATTTACATGATAATATATCTACTAATTAATTTCCTTTAGAATGTTCTAGTAGATTTTCTGCAGTGCAAGACAAACCCCAGGAAGAAATTGAGAATAAGAGGGTCATGAAAGAGTTCCCGGTTAGAAGTGTCATGGAAGTTGATTGTGTGCTAAAGGACTCAAAGACGATGCACGCTGAGAAAGAGGCAACGAAGAAGGAGGACACGAATTCCCCAAAAAACACAACCACTTGCATAAAAAGGGCAACCAAAAAGAAAGATCCACAGAGAATTTTTCATATCTTGTTCTATTGGTAGTCAAGTGTTCAAAAATGTGTTGTGTGACTTAGGATCAAGTGTCAATCAAATGCCTCCTAAATTGTATGCACAATTAGGATTAGGGGTAGTCAAGCAATCTTCTACTACTGTCCAATTGGCGGATGGATCAGTTCTAACGCCATTGGGGGTAGTCGAGGACGTGCTTATTCAAGTAGAAAATTTTGAATTCCCAAGTGATTTTCTAGCTGTAAACATGCAAGGGAATATGGATGTCCCTTTCATTTTCGGTCGATCATTCTTGGCAACAAGTCAAGCTGTGATAGACATACCTAAAGGGAAGTTGCCGTTTCATATCAAAACGAAGTAGTCACATTCCCCATTTATAATAGGTCGAGCCTAAAAGAAAAGGACAAATAATGTGTCGTTTGTACTGTTGTGGAGAATCCTGAGTTGCTAAATAAAGTCTTAATTAATCCAAGGGCAAATAAAGATAGTTTTTTAGGCTCTGGATAATAAAGAAACCAAGAGGGTCGTTGGGCTGCAGATGTAAAATTTAGCGCTCGTCGGGAGGCAACCCGCTGTTTATTATTTTTCGCAATTTTTGTTGTTTTTATTGTTTTTATTTATTTTATTTTTTACTGGTATTTTTAGTGTTTTTTGTGATTTTAGGGACCAACGTTGACGAACCAAGAGCGAACGAACATGATAGCAAGAAGTATGGGTTGAAAAGATGGAAAAAATAGCCTAGCTCACAAAGGAGGGAAACACGATCGCACCTCAAAGGGACGTGGTCGCATTAAATTCATCCGGGAAAGCAATTCGACACTGATATGGGCAACGTGCTTGCGTCACTACTCGACGTGTTCATGCCATAATACGCCTAGAAAATTTATTCTGAGATTGCTCTACGCGGTCGTGTCAGTTCAAAAACTGAGTTAAATCAGTCTGCTTCAGGTTTACTAAGATGACTTCAAGAAAAGCTTGCACTAGCAGGAGCTTGGAGACAGCAACAAGAGGTTCGTTGGGATGCGTTGGCCCAATTTTGGAGCCAACACGATTTCCAATCACCACCGCCGTAATGATCTGTGAGTTGAGCACCAAGACATAGCACTCTTTTCCCACAAGCATGGCTTTCGACCAAGTTTTGGGGAGGGGGTGAATAGTGGGACGACTTGGCAGCTATTTATATTTTTTGCATGATATGTGCATTTTTCGCTTGTTTATTTCCTTGATTTGTGTTGCATGTTGGTATTTCTATGGTTTATTAATTGGGTCTGTGAGCCCATTTGGTGGTCATGTTGGTTGTAGTAGTTTTATGTTGTATTTGTTTATTTTTGTTATTGGAGTCTAGAAGTAATAAACCCGAGTAGTAGTTGTTTTAGTTGTGAAAAAAGAGAAATTTAGGGAAACGATAGACGATGATGTGTTAATGATGAAGTGATTTTGAGTAAAACATTGATAAATTAGCACATAGTAGAGCATGAGAGGTAATTTGAGACGAAATTGAGCTTGAACTTAGAATATTTGATCAAAATTAACCTTGTGAGAATTTGAGCCTAATTGTACTCTTATTTTTGGAGTAATATGATTTCTTTCGGTGTGGATTTTGATTGGATATGTGTATTGGTCTCTAGAACTTGTCTTGAGTCTTTACTATGAATGTGTCGAGTATGTGTTGGGACTTAGGAAATAATCTTAGGCAGTTCTTGTTTTCAGCCTTGAAAAGTTGCCCTTTGTACCAAAAGTTCATAATTTATCCCTAATTAGTCCATTTGAACTGAATAACCTATTATTTCATAAGCCCGACATTACAAGCCGAAAACTTTTCAATTTAAACCTTTGACCTTAACTGGATTAATCAAGTAAGAGGGGGGATGATTGGAAGGTAGTTGGGAAAAAAATTTGGGAAGAACAAGGAAAACTAGTGGATAGTAAAAAAGATGAAGGGAAGAACGGGATGATAGGTGAAAAGATGAGAAGAATATCCTCTCCTAGTTCGAAAAGAAAAGAAAATGAAAAGGAAAAAGAAAAAAAAAAGAAAAAGAAGAAGGAAAAAATTGGAAAAATAAAAGAAAGAGTTGTGTTTATAATTTGTTCATAATTTTGAGGAAAGGTTAGGAAATAAAGTGCTTAGTTGTTGAATTAAATAAAAAAAATCGGGTAGTCCCAAGATATGGTACCCATATAAATGAAAAGCACTTTAGTTGTAAGGACTTTTGAAGGTGAAGAAGTCACTTTGCAGGGTGATTTACTCAAATTTAAGCATGAGATTGAGTGATGTATTGAGGGGTAGTCGGGTTAGGAGTAACTTGATTAATCCAAAAGTAGTCACTTTTGTCCAAATATATCCCACCTTATCTTAGCCCACAATACAACCCAAAAGAAAGACTTTTTTTTATCCTTTTTCACACATATCGAGTACGAGGTCTAGTTTAGACGATTAGCAAGCATATGGTAGGCTTTGCATATAGCAATTTGAGAGGAAATATGTTTTATCATAAACACTTGAGAGATGTGAGAAAGACTTATCGGGTGATGATTGAATAATTCGAAAGTCCAAAGTCTCGAAAGTAGTTGATTTTTGCATTATCACATATGCTCAATTACACTATGTTGCTTAACTTTTTGAGAAAATCAATCTAAAACTAGATTCATCTTCTAATCGCCTAAATACATGTAGTCTTGTTCTATTTACTTCATTTGTTGTTCGTGACGAATAGCAATTCAAGTTTGGGGGGTTTTGATACACATTGTGTATGCATGCATTTAGGTCGATTTAAGTGTTCATTTTGTAAGATTTGTATGCATATTTGGCCGGAATTCCTTCATATGTGTTATATTGGGTCATTTCACATGTTTTGACTTGTTTTGGAATTAATTAGGAGAATTTATTCCATTTGGATAAAGTTCGGAGAAGAAACAAGTCAAATATGATAAAAAGGGGAGTTAAAAGAGCAAAAAGGTCGACCACGGCCGCGTCCATGGATGCGGCCGCGTCAAAAGTGGCCTAGAACATGGAAAACATGCTGCCTAACCAATGCAGTCGTGTCAATATAGGGCGCGGTCGCGTCGAAAAGTTGCCAGAAAGTAAAGCTTTCTGTCAACTTGATACACCTCTAGTATTTTGGCCATATCTTTAGATCTACAACTCCGATTAAGGTGTAATTGGTGGTATGGAAAGCTAATTCAAAGATCTTCAGCTTTTCCAGAAAGAGACAAAATCCGAAATGAACGGAAGACCCTAAACAATGGCTTGGAATTTAGACTTGAAAACTCGCCTAGGCATTCGGCGCGCAATCGTGTCAAATCCTGCGCGGTCACGCCACAATCACTCATTTTAAGAAGTTTTTGGGTTAGGTTCAATGCGACTGCGCCATTCATGCATGCAACCACTTATCGATTTTGATGTCCAAATCCTAATCTAAAGAGGATTTTAGCCCGATATCTCCCAAGATTCGTCCCCAACATATAAAAGGAGGTCCAAGCTGGAGGTTTTGAAGGAGAACTCATAATTTTACATACTTTCAAATACAAGGCTTGGGAGCGATGATCAACGAGCAAGACACGACGAAGAGCAGCGACTCAAGATTCGAGGTTTATTATTTCTTTGTTTATTTTATCGTTGAACAATGTTTGTCTATGAATTATTATTTCTTTCGATTATAAACATGAGTAGCTAAACACCATTGTGTTCTAGGTATAGAAAGTAGGATATTACAATGATGTTTTGATTGTTACTTTTGAATTATAGACTCTAGTTTAAGATATTTATCTATGTGTTTGGTTTCATCTTTATTAGGTTTTATTTAATTATTTAACAATTTCGCTCCAAGAGAATGTAATTGTTAATAGACAATAATGCATAGCACTCGTCTACGATCGTGTGGGCAAAGGTTAAGGGGTTGTTAGGAGTTGTTAGGATCAATTGACTCGAGAGAGTAATTATTCCAATCAATCTACGATTTAGTCGCTTCGAGAGAAGGATTAGTTTAAATTAGTGGTGTCCAATAAATACAAAACTTGTTAAAAGGCTATAGTTTTTAGGTTAATCATTCTTCAACATAATATCTGAATTCAATATCCTAGAATACATTCGCGTTAATTGGAATCACATTTATTACTTAGTTCAGTTTAATAGGTTATATGCAATATAGTTTAGTAATTAATTTATCGTTCCCAATTTCGAGTGTCTAGTTAGGATAATCCTAGATAATTAGGGTATTAAACTACCTAACCTCATTCCCTGTGGATCCACCTTGACTTCCACTATATATATCTACACCCGTACACTTGCGTAAATTAAGGGTTAGAACTGGAGACTGTTAGAAATTGGAACCTATCACTATACAAATCCAAATAAATAAGACAGTAAAAAATAATAAACTAGGAGTCTAGTGAGAGCCCAGAAGTCCACCAAACAGCTAATGTGGCCGAGCCAAACTTAAGGGGTGTTTGCATTTGCTTTTTCTAAGTGAATTTCAGCTTATAACTTGAGAAAAGCTATTTCGTAGTGTTTGCAAAGCCAACTTCTGCTTTAAAAGAAGTGCTTCCAATATAAAAGATAAAAGTAGAAATTAAATGTTTTTCTTTACTCAATGGCAATTCTATAAATAATATGATATTTTAAAAAGACATTAGTGATTCTATCGCAAGCACTCCAACTTCTACTTTTATTGAAAATCATTTTTTTTGCAAACACTACCTACTTTTACATAAGTGACTTTTATAGAATCTTTAACTTTAATCACTTTTTCAAAAGTTAAAGTAATCGCAAGCACCCCCTTACTACAATGATTCAGACCGTGTAGGATGCCAACGTTGTTCACTGTACGTGAGTCCAAAAATCCCTAGGATGAAATAATCGCATTAGCTTGGGCTCAAACATTTTCGAGGGTCCGTCCGACAAAACAACAGAAGTGATGGCCTCTTCTACCGTGAAAGATAAATGTCATTAGATAAGATATCTGGACGCTTCACATCAGCATAGAGCTAGGCAGAACAAAGAAGGAAAGGACTGTCGTCATGAGGAAGAAGTCGGAGACGCCGGCAAATGATGGAAATGCCATCAATGAAAATTTCCGATGGGAATGCCACCAAGAAGGCGTGAAAGCAAGGGGACCGCCCTTGTGTAGAATGCCATGAAAGAAATGCTTATTATGATGGGATTGCCATCAAAGTATGGCATCTTCCAGGTTGATTCCATAAAAACCAGATGTAACGCCCGATATTTTTCCTATCTATTATTGTTGTTGTTATTATTATTATTATTATTATCATCATCATCATCATCATCATCATCAATATCATCATCATCATCATCATCATCATCATCATTTGATTTATTAAATTGGCCGATCATTTTATTCATTCATCCATTATTGGGCTTAAGCCTAACACCAATTCAATTTGACTCATTTAATATTCCAAGCCCGGTTTATATTGGGAAGTATATTTGCAAATTACTTATTAATTAATTTCAGACCAAAAATCTCAATAGGAATTAATTGTCGCATTTATTAATTTATTCATACATGTCATAATAAGCCCATCTCTTTGAGTCTAAGACTTGGACCCAATTCACTAATCTGCAAAGGGCCATGTGTTGAGCCCAAAGGAATCCAAAATTTCAACAACTGTGCTTCCTAATTACTGCCTATGTAGATTTTTTGAAAATCTGATAATCCCTATCCAAATACTCATAAACCTAGTAGGTATACATTATATAATACGCAGTTACAAAAAGAAATCATATATACTCCTAACCTGAAAAAAGCATCAATACGGCTGATTCACATAAAAAATATATATAGTAGTTCCTTCCCTTTTCACCTAGCCAAAAGACAAAGTTGTCGATCGTGTCCATCGCCTACTTAGAGTAACAATCAATCCACCATTCTTATTATCAAGCAAGGTAATTTTCCGTCTTCCTCCTTTGATCAGTTTTATGACGGATTAGAAATAGGAGAATTGGGTCGGATTGCAAATAAAGTTGTTAGTGTGTGTTAGTGCATGTATTTCTATATGTAAGTGTGTGTGTTGAGTATTTTGGATTTGTGAATCTGTGAGTAGTGTGTGCGCATTGCATCTGTGTGTATGCGTGTAAATCTGATGTTGTGGATGACTGTATGATTTTTGTTCTGTGTGTGTGTTGGTCGAGGAAGGGCGTTTTAGTGTGTGCAGAGTGTGTGTTAAGTTTTCAGAGAAAGGAAGTGTGTATGTATAACGGTATATGTGATGATGTGGTGTATTTATAATTGTGGGTGTTGTATGTGTCCGTGCAAATAACTCTTGGGGAGAGAGAGAGAAAATCATTTATGTTGGTGGGCCCCTCTGTTAGTAATGACATATATATATATATATATATATATATATATATATATATATATATATATGAATGTGGTGTGTTATGTGTGTTTTGACCGTGTAGTAAAGAGCAGAGAATTGAGATGTGGTGTTTTGGCCCTCATAATAATTTAGTAAAATAGGCCAAATTTTGGTGTTACGGGAGTCTGCCAACAATAAAGGAGGTAAAAGAAAAAAAAATAAAAATAAAGGAGGTGATTTGTTGGCATTAATTGAGTTAGAATAGCAAGAAGCGAAAAAGAAGATTAACATATATAAATTATGTGTGTGCGTAAGTATTTATTTAAGGTGAGTAGAAGCGGTTATTATTTACAAGTGGTTTACCCTATATTGTCTTAACTAATACTACTTGAGATGAAAATTTAAATTCCAGACTCCCAAAGCTCAAATTAGGATCTTCTTTACCCATTTCTTTCCGACACTACTACTCGACCATCTACCCTTAAATAATTCCAGATTCTATTTTTTTTTTTAGTAATTTCAACAATTTATGTCCTTTCAAGATTGAGTCTTAATAATAATTTAATATTAAAATACACGTGCCTTATACGTGTAGGTTGTATGGAATCCGGGCCACGAGCTTAACATTGCATGTCATTCCATCAGTTTTACTTAAGAAATTCAGGTGGGGGTTTTACTGTTTATTATTTTAATTATATTACTTGACTGTATACGTGTGCTTTTATTCAATTATTGATTGTCAATACAAGTGATGGATTTATGCACTACTTGCCAATACAAGTTTATCCATTACTAGTATGCTGACTGTCAATACAAGTTAGTTTTATGTGACTTGTCAATACTAGCACATCATTATTAAAATTGTACATTGTATGTCTCTTTGTTGTATATTTATTTGTGATAAATTGTAATCTGCCACGAGCTAAAGGAAGCTCATCTCATCCCATGATTGATCCTCACGAATTAGCTTGGTGCCAACGGAGGAGCGAGGCAGACCAGGGCATAGTCATTGAATTATTTTTCTATTTGAACTTATTTTTATTTCAGTAATTTGCTCATTAAACTATGAATTTAGACTGTGTTAGCTGATTTTGTTTTATTTAGTTAAGTAACTGCTTAGGGAATGCTCTCGCACTAGTTCAATTAAATTTCCGTTATTTACTTCTTTATTAGGAGAATAACTGCTTGCCTTATTTTATTTATTTAAAGTTTGAAACTTTGAATTAATTAGTTAGTGATTTTGGAAAATTAAGTATAATGCATTTTGTTCATTTATTATTTATGTATTATTTTAAATAGGCATGTTTGTGGACTTTAGATTTTAAGTATAAAATTTAGGTTATTTGTAATGACTTATTTGAAATTTTTAATCTTTCTTAGAGATTTTATTAATTATTAATGAGATGTGGAAAAATGTTCCATCGAAAATATTTTTGAAGATCGGTTCGTTACACCAGGGGACTGGCTTTGGGAGAAACCAAAAGACACGGTTGTTGCCATTGAGAGAAGGGAAGAGCCCATGTGGAATAACCCACTAATTCACTGAGATAGAGCAGCCTGACTACCATCGCTACTGCTAGAAAAGTATGGAGAGCAGAAAGATCCATATAGGGAGAAAGTTTCTCCTACGGCTTACGAAACAGTTACGACAAACAAAACCCAGCCATGGAGATTTCGAAGAGGGATGGTTCGGTAAGGAAGGTGTATGTGATTCACCTGAACTGTGTAGAACCCTGCCATGTCCAGATAAAGCCCAGATCCAGGAAAAGATGAAAACTTCAAAAATTTCTACGAAATATTCTTAAACTCATAATAAGAAAGACGAAACGTAAAAAAAATGAAGAAGATAAAATGAAAACAAGAGTTAAATGACACAAGTCTTGTCGTGATTAAATAAAAGAAAAGCGAATGAAAATAGGTGGTAGTAACGTCGGCCAAGGAGGGAAAACCCTAGGCGCCGATTCGAGAGAGACTTGATATTTCACCAGGGAGTTATATCATCTAATCATGTGGTTAATTAATGATATGCGCACATTAAATTTATAAACGAATATAGAAATATATGCGTCAAATTGTGTGCCACATGTTTGGTTTCTAATTCTGAGTAATAATAACCATAATGTGGTGATATGACTTAGATACGTAAATTGATTAGAACAAATTGATCAGATTTCCCAGCATTCGACATGGTTATGTATTTGTACATTTCAGTGCATATTTGATGAAATATTATATGCACATTATGATTCAAATTATTTGATGATGCATGTGTTAATTTCTTATTTTATATATATATATATATATATATATATATATATATATATTATGTATGTTTATTTATTTTTATTTAATTTTGAGAGACAATATATGGAGATGGTGGTGAATTAAAGGAAAAAAAATTATAATATTAGATTCTTGTAATAGGTTCAAGAAAATTTGTAATTTTCTATTTTAGTTTAGCACTTATGTATTAGAGGGGCCAATTTTCGGGCCATGTAATTTTTTAATCACCACCATAGGACTTAAAATTGTCTCAATATGAGCACCTAATGTCACCCTTATATTATACATGATTTAATATGGATAATATTTTTATTCTAGATCATTAGATTTTTTATTATCTTCTTCAATTGAGTGGGAGATGATTATGTGCATATGTGGCGAAATTTTCGATCTCATTCGCTTATGAGAAGTAACAAAATTTTATTTGGATTTGAATAAATTCTTGAATAGACCGGTATCTATATTTCTAATCTTTATGGCTCTGCCAAACTTTATAGCCAGAACTATGCCATGTGGAACCGTAAGATTCAGTTTTTGTTGCACCATAAGAATGTCCTTGACCATCTAACCACAACTATGTCTATGATTGTCAAGCCATAAATTGGACAAGATGCCGAATATCGTCTCAACATGGATGCGTATAATAAATGGGTGAATCAAGATAATTTTGCGCGCTATACAATGTTAAGTTGCATGCAAGATCATCTTATTTGTGAGTTCGAGATGTATCCTACAACAAAAGAGCTATGGGAGGGCTTAAAGGTCGCGTACGACAGTGCCTCGGCTAAAAGATTAAGGGCTTACCCAGATGTTTAACAAGTACATACTTGACCCAAAGCACACTATGAGCCAGCATCTCAATGTCATGAAAGACATGATTCGAGTGCTACAAAATGCTGGAAGTGAACTCATTGATGAACGAGTTTTGCCAGTCCTAAGGTCGCTACCTAAGCAGACTTAGGACATGTTAAGCTTGTACTCACACACAACAAACAATTTTAGACTTTTGATAGCATCGCCAGTCATCTCAGACTTGAGGCTAATCGTCGAGAGGCGGAGCGAGCACAAGCAGCTACTTTTGTCTCACACGCATGGAAACGTAAGCCTAACAAAGGCAAATGTTGGAACAAGCGTAGGGATGTTGGACAAAGCAATGGTAAAAACCAAAACTTGGGCCCCCAAGGTGAGAAAGCTCTAATACCACTGTTTGAAAACAATATGACACATATTTACACATAAACACGTAAATAGAAAGCGATATATACCTTTCTGTTGCAGCGGGAGAAGATAATCGAGTCACTGATATCAGATCTCAAACAACCCATCTACAAGCTTCACTTTGATGGATACTACTAGAGCATACACCGATTGCACACACCTTAAGACTCTTGGAAGAATACGGTGATACTCCAAGAAAAAGGCGTAGATAGAAAAAGAGAAACTATGTTTGTATTTTTTATCAGAGTGGCATGCGTGTATTTTTTGGTATACACGGATAAATATTGTGTATGGGAGAGATCTACTTATAGTTGAGACAAGATCTTCATCCCCTATTGGAATAGATCTAATAAGATTTATTTAACAAATAAATCTCTTATCAGATACGTATACCTATAATATTGGAATCCATCAGAATTGTATGCCACCAACACTTCCATTCCAATTCATTGTTGTTGTGGTAGAGATAGGCTAATCTGGTATTATTAAAAAAACAATAATTATACCGTGAAAACGGGTTATCTATTGGCCATAGCTGGGAGAAATGTGACTAATGCGAGTTCTTATGTTTCAAGTGTTATGGAAAAAATGTGAAAGTGCGTATGGAGTCTTAATATTCCACCGAAAGCTCAGGTTCTCATATGGAAGCTGGTGAAGCATGTACTTCCAGTTGCATCGAAGTTGAGGAGACGAGGTGTTGGTATTGAGGAAGAATGCAAAAGGTGTGGGAGGGTCGTCACGGTGGAGCATGCGCTTTGGCACTGTCATTAGGCTAATGTTTATTAGCAGGCTTCTCCGTTCTCGGTGAAGGAATCTTTCCTGGCCGGGTCCGTCGATGGCGGATTGGTTGCATCATGTCTCTTAAACCTTGGATGATCGCGGCAATGCACGTTTATTATGTTGATATGGGCTTATTGGAGAGCACACAAGTTACTGTGGTTTGAAGACAAGCAGGGAGCCCACTCTGATTTTTATTAGATGGCGTTAACCATGTTGAATGACTTCCGGAATTCCAAACTTCCTGTCTTCAACTCCTCGGTTGTTGTTGCTGATGTTGTTACGAGGCAGCCTCCAACTGGGGGAACTGTAAAAATGAATTGTGATGTGTCGCTAGTTGCTGGTGTTGGGACGGGGCTGGGAATGGTGTTTCGGGATTCCAGGCTTGTGGTCGTAGACTTGCTAGTGCAGCTTTTACTGCAATGGGGTCCTGTGGATGTAGTAGAGGCAATTGGAAGTCGGAAATGAGTGAATTGAGCCCTTCAATTGGGGATTACAAGACTGGAAATTGAGACTGATAACTCCCAATTTCATATGCTTCGGAGGAAAGGAGTCATTACTTGTTCTGGGACGCCTGTTTACATCATTGTTTCTTTGTTTTCTTCATTTATTTTTTTTTTTCTTTTTTTTTTACGTCTTCCTTGTTTGTTGGTTTGTGAATTCTCGCGCACAATACCTCGCACAGTTTGGTTTTAATTTTCGTTCTTCATTTCAGGTGACCGGTTCCGGGGTTGCTTTGCATTCACTTGAGTACATTGTTTCGAAGGAAGTTGTTGCTTCTTGATTTATATATTGGTTTCCACCCCCTTCAAAAAGAAAAAATGCTTTGTACAAGAGTGAGGAAGAAGATGAATCACGTTTTATTATTTTTTTTGTTTGGCACAAGAGTGTAGTTATATGCACAATTATCTTTGAAATCTTGTGTCACACACTAAATTCGATGGAAGACAAACCGGATGTTCCATTTTGTAGGTTAAGGTAAACATTTGGCAGGGTTCATATATTCTCCAAATTAGTGGCACATAATCAGAATCATATGTCTATGAAGCAATTTAAACTATGAAATTCAGATAACGAGTTCCACAACTGTATCTAGATTTACGTGTAAATGGATTTTCATATATAATAAAATCACATTTGTGTAACCCCTAAAAATAGAAGAAGATGAGAGAAAAGAATCTCCAAAGACCAATTTCTATTATGTGATACCTCCTTGGAATGGACAATGTTCTTTTATCCTATGATTACCATTGGGCTCGGACTTCACTAGTATACATGATTTTATTTGGACTAGGAAACTCATACATTGTTTTTCCTTGTGAATTATGAAACCCACATGGACGGGAGTTGGCCTAATAGGCCCAATACATTCTCCAGAAAAGATTCATCATTTGTGTAAACCGGCTAGAACCTGCTCCATCTAGGTCCGACCCAGCTCCCATCGGGTGTCCACTTTCTAGTTTTGTATTTCCCTCAACTAGCTTTATGCTAATGATGATTCATATCCTTGCTTATATGATGATGATGATCCAGTTTAAAGGTAAACAATAGAGTTGAAAAAGGCACGCAAAATGTGAAAGTTCCATAAAACGTTGTTCACTGAACTTCTTCTAGTCTCACAAGTTCACACAAACAACATGGTCAACAATGATGATCTTTCAGTATACGTTAATATCATCAATATTCAACAAGTGTTTACAATTAATTACACCAATTTATGCATTTCCAATGTGAAGATGATATGCACCATGGCATGTTAACTGTTGTTCTATTTTCATATAGAGGATAAGTTTGCAATGAATATCATCTAGTTTTAGACACACACACATCACCATAAAATGACTGAAAGATTTCATTAAAAATTAAGAATAACACGCACAAAGTACTACATGTCTCAGTTCATCTATGTTCTTGTAGACAAAATTAAATAGTGTAGCCCAGATGTTGAAGATTGAGTTGTTTTCTACTGCTCAAATGTACTCATGAACCCACCAAGAAAACCCGCTCCATTGCAACTACCGCAAAGAACTTCCCGTTTCCCCCTGCCAATAATGAGTTGAAGCCATGTCAGCACCATCGCTAATCTCTCTTCTACTCATTCTTTTCTTTTCAATTCATTATTTTAATGCACATTGATGTTCACAATATTCAATATGTGTTAGTATAAGAGTATTGGTGGCACCGCAGAATGAGAGAGAAGATTGACAACGGTGTTATTCTTGATATAGTTCTATTTAGTCTTCTACTCAAGTGAAGAAATTTGAAAGAGAAAGCAACACTAAAACTGAATTTAACAGTATACCTGCAAAGCCAACACGAGCCTCCGGCTTTAAACCTCCCATTGAAGTGATCTTCTGAATTGATTCCAGTACCTTCGCACTGCCCACATTTTTTAGCACCTAAATCAAATTGGAAAGACAGTTAGCTCAATAGTCGTGGGTAAAAGACACATTTTGCTTATCTATCAATTAGATCATCAAGGAAAATAATTCATAACAGAATTATACCTTGTATCTAACATGCATGAAACTAATAAATTAAATTTCGTCGGCCTCTAGTCATGTACAGGTTTAAAGAATATAAAAAATTGGACGTCTGAGCTGTAAAATAAACAACATATCCACACTTCATAAAGATGTACATATAAGAATATGTAAACTAATCATGAGCGAAAGTTATCAGAAAAATGAATAATCCAGCTTGTAAGAGAAAAAGAGAAACAAATAAAAATGATGAAGTTGAAAAAATTGATGAACAATAGGCATGCATAGTATCTGTACATAATTCCTCGACCAATACTCAGATAATGGCTTTCTCCTCATTCCTTGTTAAACATAACACAAAATAAATACCAATAAATAGAAGAGTAATGGCAGTTCATGTCGAAAGTTTTCTATTAATATTTTCTATAAGAGTCAAGTTTAGGAAACAAAATGAATCAAATATCCAGTAGAGTTCTGAGAAAAATAAAATAATAGAAAATGTGAATAAAAGGAAACCGTCAATACATTGCTATTCATGAAGTTCAATTTCATCACATATGGATTGCTAAACATGAGACAGAAAAGGATAGAAATACAAGATACAAAATATACTCCCGGATACAAACTCAAGGGAGGACTTGCGAGAACATTTTAGTAGTCACTAAGAAAATCTCAGTTACTTACCATTACCCTCACAATCAGAACAGAGTATGCTCTTAGATTTGGAGCCTGATTTGCGCTCAGTAGCCTGTGTATTAGAAATTCACAGAATTGGATGAAACCTTGATTGATAGTTAAAGAGAAAGAGGAAAGAAGGGATAGAACTCGAAAAATGCAGCAAAATTCTTACAAAATGACCAATGCTGCGAAACCTTTATAAAATGTCTAGCTACTCCAATGCATTTTGATTAAAAAATAAACGAAATCCACAGAGAGTATCTGCTGGGATTTGAAATCAACAACAATGAAGTAAGTGCTAAGATTCTGAGATTATTCGATTAAGCCTTGAAAGGTCTAAACGAACCTAATATTCCAAAACTGAAAAGCACATTAGTACTCACATTTAATTTAAAACTCTCCATAGCATCATTTTTGGAGCTGTAAGTAGCGTCAGTGATCCAATTCGCCTTTCCACAGACATATTTGTGAGTAATAAGTCCTGTAGAAGAAAATAATCAACCAAATTTAATGGTAAATTCAGTAACCATGCACAATTCACCACAGAAATGCATCAATATTCCAAGATAATGTAAAACGAAATTCAATAGAATAGATTACAGGAGTGAAATGGTACCTGGTTTTTGAGTGGTGTTTAAGGAGGAAATGAGAGGTGAAGAACAAAGAGAATTTGCCATTTCCTTTAGGAGGATGAAGCTTTTCAGTTGAGCGACACCGAAATTTGGGCGCTGCAGACTAGATAAGGGTCTCTTAGATATTTTAAGGTTCAAAGTTCAAACACCACAAAGGGCTACCTTTTCTTATTGCCCGATTACGTTGGAGTACTGATTTTGAGTTAAATAAATTGAAAAGAAAAGATTGAGTTAAATAAATGTGCATTGGATTTTGTTGATTGGGATTGAGTTGAGATTTAGGTGACAATTATTCCTAGTCCACAAATTTTTTTAATGCAGTTCACTTCTTAATGCAGCCCATTTTTTATTAAGATTCAGTACAAATTTCTTAATACAGTCGACAAAATATCAATTTTACCCTTTTTTATTAACTTAGATAATTTAAACTAAAACTTGATAAATAAAATAATAAAATAATAAAAAAAATTCAAAAAGATTAAGAAAAAAAGGAAGACACTGGAAATAACACAACTTCTGCTTTTGTTACTCTTAACATGATTAATGGCTCACCTTTATATTCCTCTTATACATTTATATTATTCTCATCCGTCGGCACGCTGAAATCGGGAGAGTTATTCAATGTTCTAAACCTAGAAGATTTATTCATGGAGATTTATTCATTGTTTTGGGCCACTGCCGGAACAATGGAACTCATTCATTATCCTGTATCAATTCAATTTATTTTGTGTTGTTTCAATTTTTAATGGGTTTGTGTCGTCTTCTTTAATTTATATCATTAATTCATGCCCTTCATAGATGAAACAATGACAAGTGTTGTGAAACTTTAAAAAACTAGGGTTTATGGAATTTAAGAAAAAAAAGACATAGGTTGGATGAAAATGACACAAAAGAAAAGAAAAATTATAATTGTTTTATGTTTCTTACATTTTTGAATTATATATATATAAAAAAAATATTTTAATTGATTATATTATTTTTCATTAAGGTATTATAGTGTTTTATTAATAGTATTCTAATTTATTAAATTAGTGGACTGCATTAAGAAATTTTGTGGGTTGCGAATAGCCGCCGCCTTTTAGTATATAAGGTGATAAAAATGTGATATGATGTGTCTAAATATATTGCCAGTCTAGTCGTGTTTCCTATGGGATTGCTGACTATATATTTACATATATCACATCACATTTTTTTTTATCATATTTTACACTAAAATTAAACTTCAACTTAGTCTTCAACCAATAAAATCAAACATCCATTTATTTAATTCAATATTTTATTTTCACTTTATTTCTCCAGCCTACATTACTCCAACCTCCTTTCAATTACAAGGAAACACAACCAGACTTTTTTTAATTTTTAATTATATCTGAGTTACTTTTAATTTACTAGTGAGGTAGACATGTTCCTAATGCATCTGATTTTGTAAAAATAAATTTATTACTCTCTTCGTCCCACCTTAATTTGCATTTTTTTTATTGGAACGTTAAACATTAATTTGCACATTCTTAAAAAGAAAATTTATCTCATAATCTTCAATCTCAAAATCTCTACCCTCAATCTCCATCTGAAAAAGTCAACTAAAAAACAAAAAAATAAAATTTTCTTAATATACGTGTTCCTTCATATGTGAAAAATAGGGTGGGATGGAGGGAAAAATAAACGAAGTGAAAATTTGATTATGGATTATAAATTCCTAAGAAATTACAATAAAATAACAAGGATTGTTTTCATATTGAATATATTCTAATATTATTATCACTACAAGAAAAATATTGAATAATAAAAAATCATATCAAATAATGAGTATTTGTCACAACCTTAATATTATAGACAACATGTCATCACTAATTAATCGTCTAATTAATTTAAATGCAAATAATATATTTAAGACGATAAAAGTCGTCTCAAATTTTTTTTTTACAACAACTAGTTGTCTCTGAAAGTAGTATTAAATGTCTCAAATAATTAGTAGAGAGTTTTGTGATGGCATGTTGTCACAAATAACTTATTATAAGTCCAAAGCTGTGGTCTCAAAAAATGTACCACAAAAAACCTTTTTATTGTAGTGTATATTACTTATATTCTAGTGAATGTTTGATGAAAGTTACGTATCTGTTTATTTATTGGGTTAATTACGTGAAAATTACGACCCTTTGATTAATTATTATTTGTACCATAACTTTTCAAACATAATATAGAAATACATAACTTATCTTAATTTTTCAGTTCAATACACTCGAGGAATGGTTTTGCTCCACTTGCATACTTGAGTCCGAAATTGGAATTTTCGCTAGCCCAGCTACATGTAATTATATGATACTTATAAACCCCTAATTAAAAAGTAATAATACTTTATGGTTAGGTTTAATGATAAAACATTAGTATTTGTATTTAATTAAGGGTTAAAAGAATTCGCTCAATTATATATACATAATTGGGCGGGTCAAAATTATAATATTGGGCTCCACTTCAGTAAATGGAGTCTAAAACTTGCTCGAGTGCATCAAATAGAAAAAAATTATAAAGGTAGTACATTTCTACATTAAATTAAAAAGATCTTGTTTCAAAAGATAACTTAACATTAATTTTAATGTAAGTAACCCTCACTACAACATAAATGGCTTTATGTAACACTTTTAAAATTTTGACTTTTATGTAACACTTTTGTAACACTTAGGAATATGTAACACTTTCATGTAACACTTTTGTAACATCTTCGAATATGTAACACTTTCATGTAACACTTTTAGAATATGTAACGCTTTGAACGTAACACTTTTAAATTGTAACACATTTAGGTAACACTTTCAAATAAGTAACACTTTTTACGCAACACTTTTGAATAAGTAACATTTTTATGTAACACTTATAAATAAGTAACACTTGTAAATAATAAAATTATTTATTTTATTTTAAACTAATTAAATATTTGTGGATTATTTTTCTTATGTGACTTTAATTTTTATTTGTCTAATGTGTTACATTTTAATTATCACAACAGAATATCTGTAACATAAGTGGTGAAAGCGATCAACTCAGACCTACAAAAATAACAATTCATTAGAGCACCTAAAGATTTACTTATGCGTTATAAAAAATAAATTAAATTTTATTTGTGACTTATTTGTGTGTATGTATATAGATATACACACATTATATTTTTACTAAACAATTACAAAATAGACTTGTAGCTTTAGCCTTTAAGAATTTGAATACATTTTTTTAAGTGTGAGAGCCTAGACTTGGGACATTTGGTCATGTCTCTTCATATTTGTAAGTTTATTTTTTTATTTAAAATCTATGAAACACAACAATTAAGGTGTCTTAATACATAAAATTATGGTAATTAAAATTAATGATAATGTCTTAAGATTTATATACAATAACTAGATGTATAAAATTAATGTGATATAGAATAAGTTATATATATATAAATATATATATGAGTGGATGAAAATGAAAAAAAAAATAGTGGAAATATTGTGTCAAATTGATATGAATAACGTAAATAAAATTAAGTTAGATTGTAGTTTGATGAAAACTTAATTTTGAGTGTATTTTATTGATGGTATAATAAAATCTTGTGTATATATTGTTTTTCTTAAAATAATAACTAAAAAAGTTATTGTAGCCTAGTGGTTAAGACTTTGCGCTTAAGCTCCTGCAATCTAGCAACCTGGGTTCGAAACC
Source organism: Ajuga chamaepitys (assembly GCA_958295605.1). Classification (NCBI taxonomy): domain Eukaryota; kingdom Viridiplantae; phylum Streptophyta; class Magnoliopsida; order Lamiales; family Lamiaceae; genus Ajuga; species Ajuga chamaepitys. The sequence continues at coordinate 26,815,226 of OY282496.1, read as the reverse complement.
CAACAATGACAAATTTTTAATTTTTTCTTTCAATTAAAAGTGTTACATAAAGGGGGTTATATGTAACATTTTTTAGTGTTACCATAAAGTGTTACAATTTAAAATCTAATGTAACACTTATTAAAAGTGTTACTAAAGATCATCAAAAGTGTTACATTAGACTTTAGGTAGCACCGGCAAATGTAACACCAATAAAGTGTTACCTAAAGTCTATAGTAACATATTTTAGTATATATGTAACACTTTTTGGGTGTTACATTAACCCATTTATGTTGTAGTGCCTTATTTCTTTCTATGTAGATTTTACGATATATTTATTCATATAATGTTGGCAAACTCATTAATTGTTCACTGAGTATAGATGTACACAACAAGTGATCAAATATGTTTGTGAACAAATTGTCTGGTTAGGTTTAATGATCACGTTTCAAAGTTAGATAATTGTAACTGAGATTCTGAAATTTTGGCAATTACCTCAACTTTATATTATTTGTTAGAACATTGGATCTGATTGAAGTAAAGAATTTGAGGCAATGATGATAATCCAATAAATGAGCAATGGTGATATTCTTCCCTGCCTCTTTTTGCACAATTCGACTTGGGAATTGACGATCGCCATTGAGTTACAAAGTGGAATTTGTTCGGTTATATGCTAGCTGAGTGAATGATATTTAGAAACTTCAAATTCACCAGGAACCACAATGTAGTTATAGTTGGGAAGAACAAAAAAATTGAAAATCCAAATTGAATCTTTTTTTTACAGATAAAGGCTTACAGCTGGCTAAGAATCCTCCCTAGTTAGGGGAGAAAGCCAAGAAGGATCATCTTCTTAAGCATATGAAACAACAATCATTTTCCCTCCTATAAACAGGGTAAAACTCACAAGCCCAAGTAAACAACAATCAAGATCATGAAGCAGTCAGACACATGTACATCTCAACCAAACGATTCAATATCAAAAAATAAAACCCGGTGCATGTCAAGAATGTCATTTCACAAAATACTCACCAATCAAAAGGCTCATAACCAGTCGCATTTCCACATCAACCATTATTTAAGCACAAATTCTTACCCTGCTCAACCAAGGCAATAAAAGGTAAGGGTAACAGATGACTAACCCATAGGAGGAGGAACCTCAACCTTTACGTACTCCTAAGTGTTGGAAATTGATTTGGAATTTTGGATTTTGACTCAACATTGACCAATTTAATTAATTCAATCCATTTGTTAAAAATGAAAACAAGTTGCAAATTCATAATCTACACTTCGAGTAGATGAATTTAATGTATTAATATGCTCAAAATCAATTTCGGGTGAATGAGATATTAATTGTCAAAGGTTGCAACTTAAACATGGAAGTTGAAGAGTTTATGAAGGAAACATATGGGAACTTGTCCCACATAGAAAAATTGGAGTAAGTGGATACTCCTTATTTAGTAGAGCATTTGATAAGTAGTTATCAAGTGTGCTCCCCTATGGTGGACCTTATGGTGGATCCTAGTGGGATTTTAGCCTTTGGCTAAAATGGACCCGAGGATGGTGCTTCGCACCATCTGAGCCCGAGCCCGCACGCACATGTCGCATTGAGTCGCTTTAGAGACGCACTTTGCACTTCGCACGTACGCGTCATCGCGAGGAGCTGGATGAGCCTTAAAGTTTTGGCTAGGTGGTCCAGACGGATGGCACACGGGTTCGAGGAGCCTTAAAGTTTTGGCTAGGTGGTCCAGATGGATGGCACACGGGTTCGTGGCGGTTCAAGTCAGGCAGTGCGGTGACGTGGATCGGGTTCGGTAGAAACCGGGTCGAACCGGACGGTTGGGCGGCTCGAACCGGACCGGACTGTGCAATGGCTCGAACCGGGCCGGCAGTTCGGACCGGACCGGACTGGGCTGTGGGTCGGACCGACCCGCCAGCAGGCCGGGCGGGTCGAACCAGTGCGACCCGTCGCCCGCCAGGGTGCGGGTCAGCCTGCGTGTGCGACCGCCCAGCGAACTGATGGGTCCAGTCCAAAGGGTGCAACCAAGGAGTGAAGAGGTCTCTTTCCAAAAAGACACCACAACTCTTCAACATGTATAAATAGGCCCCTCCACATTTCATTTCATTCATTCGAATTCACAAGATCTTTAAGATTCAAAAGCTTTCTAAATTCTGCATTAGAAGAGTCCGAAAGTTCCAAATATCTGAGTACGTTCACCGATAACTTTCGACTCGTAGTGCAGCGGTCTGAAGTTTTAAAGTCGTTGTATCTTGGAGGCGTTTTGCTATTAAACGTATTGCACCGAGTATGTGGTAATTTCGTCTTACGGATATAGAGTCAAACTCTAGCCTCGACTTTGTCTGAATTTCTACATCTTCGTCTATACATTCACATACCGACATATAACACTAAGCAAGCATAAAAAGATGCTTGGGATGCCTCCCGAGTGCGCTTCTTTAAGGTCACTAGCTTGACCTTATCATCACCTTGCTTGTCAAAGAGGCACGAAGTAAGAACTCTCATCCTTGCATTCGTGCACTCCCTCTTGAGCGAATCTCCACGAGTCACTTTCCTTGATCTTACGAATCTTCTTTCTGTTACTTCCTATATGTTTTCCACCATCGTTATTTCATTTGGCTTATGTCCTTTCTTACAAAAGGGTTTCTCAACAAGAACAAAGTGTTTAATTATAGATAATATAAATATGATAAATCTACCCAATATGATCTCCCTTGATACTCTATTGCAATTCCTAGAAGCCATGTTGTCAAGTTTAGGGGCTCCACATTTTTTCGAAAAATATTTATCACTCTCAATTGGGGGTGGCTCCCCGCAAACTAAATATCAACATGGGTGAAGAGTGTTTCATTCAAAACCTTTTTGAATTGAGGAATGCTCAAAATTTAAATTTTCTCCAAAACGACAAGTCATCCCTTTCCGTGAAAGTGAGGGATTCACCAAAATCAACGTACAAGGCATCAATGGAAAAATTGCACTTGAAAAACATTTTCAAGAAAAGTCATTTTCCACGCAGTCATCAAAGCAAGCATCTCGTAAATTCTCAACCAAATCAAACAACTCGTCACAATCACTCTCAAGTTTATCTTTCTCATTAAACGTTCTATCAAAGTTCTCATCACCCAAGAAATGGAGGTTTAGGTTTTGAAAAACAGATTCTCCTAAGAACATTTTTGTTTAAACTTGAAAAATAAAAAGGTCAAATAGGGGATTTGAATATTTAAAAGAAGGAAGTGATCCTTCACTTGTAAATTTCAAATCTTCTTCAATGAAAGTGAGAGAGGGGTACTTGGTAGAGAGATGACGGGGTAGAGGCAATAGAATCATACCTCATGAGTGAAGTGGAAGATTCGAGCTTAAGATGTGGCGGCTCTAGCTTTTCCTCACTAAGCGTAGATTCATTGTCCCGACCCACGTACTCTTGAATCCTTTTCGAAGATGTTTCTTCGAGATTTTCCATTAATATCTCCTCAACCACTTCATCAAGCACATCTACCATGAAACATTGCTCTTTGGTGGAGGGTTGATTAATGTAGCCTTTAAGATTGAATTTAACTCTTTGATTACCAAGATCAAGAGAAACACTGCCATATTTGACATCGATAAGGGCACTCGCGGTGGCCATGAATGATCGACCAAGAATTATGGGAGTTTTGGGATCCTCGTCCATTTCAAGAATAACAAAGTCAACCAGAATGTCAATTCCGATGATTCAAACAGGAACATCCTCTAGAACTCCCATAGGTTTCTTGCTCGATCTATCAACCAATTGAAGTGAGATGGAAGTGGTTGTGAGATCATAAACCTTGAGTTTTCGCATAATAGAAGAAGGCAGTAAGCTAACACGTTCTCCTAAATCAAATAAGACTCTATCTATTTGAACATCATAAATGGAACATGCTACAGTGAAACCACCCGGATCCTTAAGTTTAGAGTAAACCCTATTTTGAATTATAGCACTTATTTCTTCAGCTAGATAAACCTTTTTTTATTTGACCCCATTCCTCCTTATAATTAAGGGTGTCTTTTAAGAGTTTTGTAAAGCGGGGGACAATGGCAATTGTCTCGGCAAACAGTAACGTGAGAGTGAGTTGATTGATGGCATCAACAAAATCTTAAAATTGTCGGTTAACTTTCCGTACCTGATCACATTTAGAAATGGTAATCTAGGTTGGGCATTAACGTTGTAAGGTTGACTTCCCATAGTGAGAGGATCATTCCTCACATCAATTGACTCCTCAATTACCTTTTCTTTTCGAGGATTCTATGCTCAAGTTCTCAAAGTTATGTACCACTCCTTAGTGATATGGCATTACCGCTTGCTAAGGAGATAACATAAGAGTTTTCTTAAGTTAGGATCCTTTCTTCTTCAAAATTGTCAAACAATTCACACACGTTTTCCAGTGGCAAGGCATATCCTCTTTCTTTACCCTTTCTTCAACTAAGTTTGCTATAACCTCTAGAACATGGGGTTCCATAGACATTGATGACTCCGTAGAAAGGTGCTTAGCGGTGTTCTTAGCTCCACACTTACAAAATGAAAAAATAGCATTTACCTTGAACCCTTGTTTTAAAGTACTACTTGGAAAGAATTCACCTTGTTATAAGGATTCAAGTTTTAATTTTTTTTTTCTCACTTTTCTTCTTGGATCAACTTACTTCTCTTCTTGTCTTCTCTATCCCATTAGTTTTAGTTCGAGGTTGTTTCTTTTATCCAAGAAAGAGTTTTGTCTACCTCCTCATTAAGGAATGAACCTCCCGAGGCTAAATCTAAGGAAACACACTTATTAGGAGTTAGACTGACATAAAAGACATTGAGTATGAAAGCTTTATCAAAGACATGTTGTGGCTTGATCTACAAAGATCTAGGAGTCATTCACAAGTTTCGAACCTACTTTCATCACTCCGTTGGTTGAAATTTGAGATGTCACGCCTAATCCTTGCACTCTTGCTTGTTGGAAAGAACCGATGAAGGAAAGATGTAGAAACATCTTCCCATAGAGATGAGAAATCGACTGATGCTTCCTGAAACTATTGTTTCTCTGCTCGTTCAAAAGTGAAATGAAAGAGCTCGATAGAGTATTCATATATAAGATTGTTAGCTATTTTAACACACTCGGGAATTCGTAAGCATTCTCAACAAGATAGATCCTTCAGCTACAATAGAGGATTCCGAAGATAGAGAATGCACCTTATTAGCACAAGCATTAGAGCTAATTCAAATGAGATTTAACTGTAAAAAAGCTTTCTCAGCTTCTAGAATCCCCTAGTGAACTAGCCCATCTTTGCATCCAACAAGAACTTTTAGAGGTAGATTCATGTTGAAGAAAAAATTGAACATCTCTTTCTTAGTGGGGGTGGAGAGGAATCTTGGTTAAATCAGGGATTCAACAAGGTTAGTGTTTTAAAGAAGAACATAGTTGTAGCATTAGTCATTTCGAGGGTAGGTGAAACTAAATTGTAGGTTACAAGTTTAGACTTGTAAACCTGGTGCCAAATCTGTACTGTGTGAACTGATTTTGTGAACTCCTCTCAAGTGACAAGAGTAGATTGGACATAGAATGATTACCCCTTTTCGAACTATTATAAACTATTTGTGTACTTACTTTTTATTTATTTGTGCAAACATTATTGTATGTTCTAACCTGCATTATCTTTGGAACTATATCAAAACATTTCCACTGCACAACTGACAAGGCATTTTCTTGTTGGAAATTTCGAAGTTAAATGCTAGCGCCAAGCTTACTATTAATAAGATAATTACCACTATAAACTTTGCTGTAAAAATTAGTTCATTACAGTTACACCCGACGATAAAACAAGCCTACTATTTTATATGAAAAGTTGAAAAAGTTAAAGGTTTATTCGACCCCCCAAACCTATACCTCTTAGGACTAGCAAACGGTATCTGAGCAGTTGGTTTCACACACCAATCATTTTGGTAAATTAACCATATCCTTTTAGAGTTTTCAAACCATTTTCTTTCAAAACCTCTCAAAGTTAAAACATGTACACCTCAAGTACTAAGGCTCATATGTTTTTATATGAGGACTATAATTATTGGAAAGTAAGAATGTAGGCACACCGCACACTTATCACTGATGCATAAGGAGGTGTGGTCTATCATCAAATATGGTCCACCATGGATCATGAAGATCAACACTACAGTCCGGAAGGAAGAGGAACCCGAACCCCACCCATAGTGGAAAAAAGGCAGGATAAATGGACTGCTAACGATTGTAGAAGGCCCAAGTTAGATACTATGGCAAAAAATACTCTTTTTGTCATATTGTGCAACGGACTTTCATCAAAGTCAAGGCATGCCAAGGAGATTTGGGACTTGCTGAAGGAAATTTGCATGGACTCAGATCTACATCAAGAGAATAGGGCTGAGACAACAATGTTCAACTTCGAGCTCTTCAAGGCCAAGCTAGAAGAGTCTCTAGAAGTGAAAGATCTAGGGTTCCCTCTTAGTGATCAAAGAGAGAAAAACACAAAGCTACTTACGGCTATTCCCGTGGACTGGGATCTTTACACCATTCTCTTAAGATCCTCCTGAGACATTAGGAAAATGCTAACTTTTGTATTCTTTTTTTACCTTAAATCCTTTGAATATGATATTTATAGGAGTTAAAGGCCAAAGAGAGGTGGCACAATCACCCAAGCGTTAGTAGCCACAAACTCGCAGCACCCATCCCAACTTACTCATCTAACCACAAGCCTACAACAAAAAACCAGTGTCACTATAGGAGAGGAGATCAAGCTTGTTGAGATGGCACTTCTCATGATGAAATTCAAATTATTCATGAAGAACAATGTGAAGGGCAGTCTATCCAACTCATACAACAACTGATCATCAGAGTCTACACCAGCAATACATGAACTTTCATTTGCAAGAAATGGTCCACATCCTAAGGTGTACAAATATCATGAGGAAGTCAATAAGCAAAGAAGAGAGAAGAGAAGAATTAAAAAAAGGCTACTGAAGGCTTTCCTTGGAGGCACTGAAGTAATAAAGGCCTTTCCGCTTACCTCAAAGGACCCTACAATAGATGAGGGTCATACTTTGATAGTGAATGCTCAACTCTAATAGTTAAACTGTAATTTACCTCATGGAAAAAAATGTAGATGCAGAATGGACAACTCTAACATGATTACTTCTTTCAGATGATTATGACCGACTTTGACAAGATCAATTAGTTTATGAAGGCTGAGAACATACAACTGCTAGGAAGGAATGAAATGCTTACAACTGAACCTGAAAAACTTACAGTTGAAGCAACTGACTTGTGCTCTCAAGGCTGAAATAGTGAAGTTAAAGAGATGTCTAGTCCTTCACGAGAACAAGCAACATGAGGTGCAATCTACCATTAAGACTTTTAGTAGAGCATATCTCTCATGTATAGTAATTTGGTCAATAGTCATGCATGCTAGTTAAGTTGAGGTTAAGAGATTGTTAATAAATGTAATTAAGAAATCAACCACATAAATAGGTACTAGATAAAGAGATTGTATTTATTTGTGAGGGGTCATAAACCTGATATACTTTAAAAAGTTAACTCGTAGTTTAAGGTCGATAGATGATAACTTGTAGTTAATCTACTGTTTAACTTGCTCGAGAGAGATACTAAATAAATAGTAGCGGTTCTCCTACAATAATCAAACTAAATTTGACCTTGATTGACTTGGTAGCATGTGCAATAGTTAGAAGAAATCATTATCCTTAAAATACCTTCGTGATCTTTATTATTTCTTGTGCTTTGCAAGTTTTGTCTTTTAGTGTTTAGTTAAATTTAATTAGTATCTAGGTTAAACATCACACCTTAAGACCAAGTTGTTTAAACAAAGTGAAAATATAACATTTTGATATTTATTTGTTCGAATTAGTTCTTGTGGATACGACACTCTTGCTTACCACTAGCTCTATCCACACTGTATACTTGTGGCATAGGCTAGAAAAACTAGCACGAAAACACATGTAATAATGGAATTTGATAAACAAACAAATTGACGAAAATTCATAAGATGCAGGATCAAATGAGGGCAGTAGGTCTGACTATCTTGGACTTCTCCAGCACCCTAGTTGCAAGATGCTACACTATAGTTGTGATACCCCGAATCTTTGAAACGCAATTAAATACATTGTTTGTATTTTAAAACATTTTTACCCATTTTATTTTAAATTACAAAGTTATTTGATTTATGATTTTATTATAGAAAATAAGTGTGACCGCGATGTACCAGGTCGACTGCACTCCTAGCACCTAAAGAGTAAGAATTAAAAGTTTACAATATAGAAGTTTAAAATTAATATCGGACTTAAGAAGTAAAACACTAAAATTAATTTTATTTCATTTAAAACATAATAAATACCTATACGTAGACAATTAAACTAAAGTTTGTGAAATAAAATTAGCATGCATTCCTTAGTAAATAAGTAATTTTATAAAATAATAATAAAAATGTAATGATAACTATATATATACATCTACGCTTAACCATTATAATAATAAAATAAAGATAACAAACTATTCTTAACTTTAGTATACTAAATTTAGATCATCCCACATCGAATAAAAAGTTGAAAAATTGTTGAAAAATTCCTATATAAATAAGTTATAGGAAATGAACTAATAACTAAACATTTCAGTGAATGTATTAAAAGGAATTCCTTTAACTAGGAGGTCCTTATAAGTTTATTTTCAACAACGCTCGGACCGGTGTTTTGGGAAGTTGTTGAATAGTGTTAAAATCTTTTAAGGTATGTAATTTTAATAGTTTTATTTTTTTTTATTGTCATTTATAGTTTATATAGATTTAAGAATTTGATTATTTTTCTTGATTTAGGTAGATTTATAAATTTAGCTATTTTCTTAAGTTTGTATTAAATAGTTGTTGTTAAAGATGCATGGTAATTAGTTTAAAATATTTATCAATGTAGTTAATAATTTAAATTTAATAAAATAGTTAGGCCTTTTAATTTAGGACTATAATTTATGACGACTTGACTCATATATTAGAAATTGTAAAAGATAGACATAATCCAAAGATATTGTACCACACTTAATCACTTTGAAAATACTAAACCCGATAAGTAATACTAATTAATTAAACAACATGTGCTAGGTGTAGTGCAGGTTGGGCCTAGGACATACACGACTCAACTATTTTTAAAGCAAGCAAAACAAGGTGGGTGACTGGGCTATTTGTAAGTATATTATGCTACTGACCTTGTACTTGATAAATATGTTTTGCCTTCGGGCTAATGATATGATACCTCTCAAGTCGTAAGATTGGCTTTTGAGTGGGACTTGGGAGTCGTAAGATTGGCCCCCTAGTCTAGCAATATGGCTTTTGAGTCGTAAGATGGGCTCCTAAGTCAAGGATGTGTTTATTATTGTGCACCTTCGTTAGTATAACTGCTTACAAAGTTTCCACTGAGTTTATACTCATGCCCATAATTACAAATCTTCAGGTTAATTGAGCAAGGTGGCGGGGCTGTTGCGGCAAAGGTCACCGGGTTCCTTCTTCTACCCGCAACTCAAAGATGTTTTTGCCTCTTCTGTGTATATTAATAAGTTTGTGTATCACAAAATCCGGGATTTGCATTTTCTTAGAAACTTTGGCACCACTAGTGTAAATATGTTTTGGCAGTATCTTATTGTCAATAAAATTTCTACTTTTATCCAATAAGTATTTTATGTCACGCTTTCGCACATTTTCTGATTTATTACTTAATCAAAAGAGAAGAAAATTTAGTAGCACTTTAATCCCGAGCTAATGGGATTGAGGCGTTACAGAGTGGTATCAGAGCGGTTCTACTTTTCTGTATACTTGATTTAAAAAAAAATAAAACCGAGGGGAACCGTGACTTTGCCAACAGACCGACACTCGCTCCAAGGTATGTGTATTTTATTATGAGTTTTATATAGTTCAAAAATGTTTTGTCCTCGAAACTTTTACTACCAATTAAGAAGCCAGATTAGAAACTGACCCATATTTCTTCTTTATGATAGGATGGTTCGAACAAAACAAACTGCTAGAAAAACAGTAGTATATAGACGAAGAACACTCGCTAACAGAGATCTACCACCCGCGATATCAGTCTATCGGAGGACCAGACAGGGTGAATATCAGAATATAGGCGAGCATATAAATATATTACTGAGACGTTGGAACAACGCCATACAAGAAGGACATCACATTACTGAGTACGAGGCTTCTATGCGCTTAGCAGACACTGTCCTCCCAAATTATAGAGATGTTGCCCATCGGTTATTGGACGAAATGCTTACGATAGACTCTACGGCTGGACTGACAATTAAATATGAACATTTTAGTGTCCGCCTCGCTATGGTTATTAGAGAACGTCAAAGGTGCCTCGCAATTGCAGATCAGATGGAAATGGAGGCAGAGGAACAGAGGCAAAGGGCTAATCATTATGACGAGGTTGCCGCCAACAAGCGCTCAGAAGCTATTGCTGACGAACGTCTTGCCGAACGCGCTAGGGATCGGGCAGAATTCTGTCTCGAGTTCGCAAGATCGCAAAGGAAGGAAGCAGGAGTAGCAGAAGAGGACGAGGACGAGGAGGAAGAGGATCCCTCAGAAGATACCGAGCCTAACGAGTCCATAGGATCAGTCCATGATGAGAGCGTACCATCTAGGGGTCGACGTATGCGTACCCCACCAGCAGAGAACCAGGCGGGTCCCAGTAATTGGTTCTGATATAGTTGGAAACTTAGAGGGCGTACATATAGTAATAGTTGATAGTTTTTTTTTTTGTATAGTGATGTTTAAGTATATAACTAGATCGTAAATATCCTTTTGCTAATAGGAATGTATATAAGTCATCCTTTGATCATGCTATCTTTTTGCTCGTATAAGCATGATAAACTAATAGACTTTTTGTACGGGTTAAGGTATTAAAAACCAATGTACTTTTGTATATATATGGATTTGTAAACCCAATATCTTTTATGTATATGATTTGTTTACAAATTATTCGGTGTGTTAAACAAAGGTATATATGCATATAATTAAGTGATATTTCTCTTTCTCCAAAAGTATGGCAGCGTGAGGAAGGCCACGTAAACATGTGCAAAATGAAAATGACCCATTTGTCGGGCCAGCTGCTGAGAGGCAACCTCCACCTGCGGTTGGAGTACAGGGAGCGGATTTTGCACGAGAGTTCTTGAACTCTCTGCAGGGACTCATACAACAAATACCAGCTAACCAGAATATACCAAATCCACAGAACCAGGGTATCAATACTAATGTCATTATAGAGCAATTTCGTTGTTTTTCACCACCAAGATTCAGAGGTAGCGAAGGACCTATGGTCGCTGAGGAATGGATTCTTGAGCTTGAAAGAATCTTTGACCATATGGAATCAACTGAAAATCAGAAAGTTTCGTGCGCAATATTCCAACTTGTGGAAGATGCTGGACACTGGTGGAAATCACACGAGCGAACCATGACGAATGAACAAAAGCAAAATATGACCTGGAATGATTTTAAGAACATGATGATGGATCGTTACTTTCCACAGTCTATCCGTGACCAAAAGGAAATTGAGTTTGTCAATCTGAAGCAGGGAACCCTTCCAGTGATGGAGTATGAAAGACGTTTTAATCAATTATCTAAATATGCCCCACACTTGGTCAACACAGATGAAAGAAAGGCAAGACGTTTTGAGAGAGGTTTGCGTCCAGAAATCGGAGGGATCGTGTCGGGTTTGAAACTACCTACGTACCATGAAACGTTTGAACGAGCACATATTGTATCCCTTAGCCAGAATTTAGAATACAACCAGAAACCTCAAGAGCAACCCGGGAAAAGGAAATGGGATTTTAGAGATAAGAATAAGACTAACCACTTTGTGAAGAAGGCAACCCCAAGGGGGGGACCAGGACCAAATGCAGTTCCGATATGTCCTAATTGCAATAAGCACCACTATGGGGAGTGTTTGATGGGAAAGAATGTTTGCTATAAGTGTCGTCAACCAGGACATAGGTATTGGGAATGCACTGCCACACAGACCAAGGCACCACAAAATGTTAATACACCAGACAAGAAGACAAGGAAGGCACGCGTTTTTGCTCTAGGACAAGACAAAGTGACCGAGGAGAATGAAACCATGGCAGGTATACTATTTGTCTACGATCTTCCAGCATATATTTTGTTTGATACTGGTGCATCACATTCTTTTATGTCAGAAGATTTTAAAAGAAAACTGGGTTTGAAAAGTAACACAAATGGAGAGGAGTTGACAGTAAGTATTCCCTCAGGAAAGACCATTAGGACTAAGGATATCGTGTTTGGTGTTAAGCTTTTGATAGGTGATCAAGAAATGGAAACTGATCTGTACGTATTAGAGATGAAATGTTTCGATGTTATTTTGGGTATAGATTGGTTGACCAAGAATAAAGCAACAATCCGATGCTTTGAGCGTGAAATAGATTTTGAAAAACCAATAGGATCCAAATTCACCTTTTACGGAGCCAAAACTAATACCAGACCGCATATTGTGTCAGCAATGAAGGCTGTAAGAATGTTACAGAAAAAGGGAAGTGAAGGCTACCTTGTGAATATCATGGAAAATAATACTGTTAAGGTTACACCTGCTGATATATCAACGGTGAGAGATTATGTGGACGTATTTCCAGATGAGTTGCCAGGAATACCTCCTGATCGACAGGTTGAATTCACAATAGATTTGGTGCCCGGAGCTGCGCCTGTATCTAAAGCACCTTATCGAATGGCGCCTAAGGAATTACAAGAATTAAAAATACAGCTTCAAGAGTTGCTGGACAAGAAGTTCATCAGGCCAAGTGTTTCTCCATGGGGAGCCCCTGTATTGTTTGTAAAGAAGAAAGACGGATCACTTAGAATGTGCATTGATTATCGGGAACTCAACCGCCTAACAATCAAGAATAAGTATCCCTTGCCTAGAATAGAAGATCTTTTTGACCAACTGAAGGGGGCTAGCGTGTTCTCAAAAATCGATCTTAGATCGGGCTACCACCAACTCAAGGTCAAAGAATGTGATATTTCTAAGACAGCCTTTAGAACACGATATGGTCATTATGAGTTCATAGTAATGCCTTTTGGATTAACAAATGCACCCGCAGTATTCATGGATTTGATGAATAGGGTATTCCATCCTTATCTGGATCAGTTTGTCATAGTCTTCATTGATGATATCCTAGTATACTCAAGAGATAAAGAACAACACGAGAAACATCTTAGAACTATACTAGGCACCTTACGACAGGAGAAGCTTTATGCTAAATTTAGCAAATGTGAATTTTGGCTAGATCGAGTTGTTTTTCTAGGCCATATTATCACGGCTAGTGGAATCGAAGTGGATCCCGCGAAGGTTGAAGCAGTAATGAATTGGAAAGCTCCGAAGAATGTGAATGAGGTTCGAAGTTTTCTGGGTCTAGCGGGTTACTACAGAAGATTCATTCAAGATTTCTCGAAGATCGCTAGGCCTTTGACTCAATTGACAAAGAAGAGCAACCAGTTCCACTGGACTGACGAATGCGAAAACAGCTATCAAGAGCTTAAGCAGAGACTCGTAACCGCGCCAGTTCTAACTATCCCTGACGGATCAGAAGGGTTTGTCATTTACACCGATGCCTCAAAGTTAGGACTAGGATGTGTTTTGATGCAGCATGGAAAAGTCGTCGCTTATGCCTCAAGACAATTGAAACCCCATGAGTTAAACTACCCTACACATGACCTAGAACTAGCTGCTGTTGTTCACGCACTAAAGATATGGCGTCATTACCTCTATGGTGGGAAATGTGAAATCTACACAGACCATAAGAGTTTAAAGTACTTTTTCACACAAAAAGAACTCAACATGCGCCAAAGAAGATGGCTGGAGCTAGTAAAGGATTATGATTGTACCATCCTCTATCACCCGGGCAAGGACAAATGTCGTAGCTGATGCACTTAGTAGGAAAAATGAAAGTCATATGGCCAGTCTCCCAACGCAACAAGAGCTATTATTAATAGAATTTGCTAAGTTGAGTCTAGATTTTGTGAAGTCAGGTCATACTACTGCTATGATCGCAGCATTAACCATACAACCTACTTTAAGAGATCGAATAAAGGTAGCACAAAGGACTGACCAATTCCTCCTCAAGATGAAAGACCGGGCAATTGCAGGAACCATCAAGGGATTCTTTGTAACACCAGATGGAACTTTAATATACGAAGGAAGATTATGTGTACCTAAGGATGATGACGTAAGGAAGGAAATTCTTGAAGAAGCTCACAATACCCCGTACACAGCTCATCCAGGAGGGACGAAAATGTTCAAGGACCTAAAAGAGAGATCTATTGGTGGAGAAATATGAAACGATCAATAGGGCAATTTGTTGAAAGATGTTTATCATGCCAACAAGTTAAAGCAGAACACCAACGGCCTTCAGGACTCTTACACCCTTTAGAGATTCCCGAATGGAAGTGGGAACACATAGCAATGGACTTTGTTACTGGACTGCCACGAACAGCAAGAAGGAATGAAGCTATTTGGGTGATCGTTGACAGACTTACAAAGACAGCACATTTTATACCAGTAAGAATGACACTTAACATGGATCAACTCGCTCAACGGTACGTAGACGAGATTGTTAGATTACACGGAGTACCAGTGGCCATAGTTTCGGACAGAGATACTCGTTTCACCTCTAAATTCTGGAGAAGTCTACAAACGGCCCTTGGGACAAAGCTCAACTTCAGCACATCATATCATCCACAAACTGATGGACAGTCAGAAAGAACAATACAGACACTCGAAGATATGCTTAGAGCTTGTGTACTAGACTTCGGAGGAAGCTGGGAAACATATTTGCCATTAGTAGAATTTTCTTATAATAACAGTTACCAAGCTACCATAAAGATGGCACCGTATGAAGCACTCTATGGAAGGAGATGTAGATCGCCGATTTACTGGGATGAAGTTGGAGAACGAAAGATCTTAGGCCCTGAGATCATCGATAGAACCATTGGAGTAGTAACTAAAATTCGAGAAAGAATCAAGGCTGCCCAGGATCGACAAAAATCATATGCTGACACACGAAGGAAGGATCTGCAATTCAATACAGGCGATAAGGTTTTTCTCAAAATGGCACCAATGAAAGGAGTAATACGCTTCGGAAAGAGAGGGAAGTTAAAACCAAGATATATTGGCCCATTTGAGATTCTAGATAGAATTGGAGACGTCGCCTATAAGTTAGCTCTACCACCAGAACTTACCAATATCCATAACGTCTTTCATGTATCAGTACTAAGAAAGTATGTCCCAGATTCAAATCACGTTATTCATCATGAGAATCTGGAGGTCAATAAAAACCTCACTTATGAAGAGAACCCCATTGCTATCCTAGGAAGAAAAGTTCACACTTTGAGGAATAGAGAGGTTCCCTTAGTACTAGTGCAGTGGAGTAGACATGAGAAAGAAGAAGCTACTTGGGAACGAGAAGATGAGATTTTAGCAAAATATCCGAATATCCTAAACCAAGTAAGTACAATTTCGAGGACGAAATTTTTAAAAGTAGGGGAGACTGTGATACCCCGAATCTTTGAAACGCAATAAAATACATTGTTTGTATTTTAAAACATTTTTACCCATTTTATTTTAAATTACAAAGTTATTTGATTTATGATTTTATTATAGAAAATAAATGTGACCGCGATGTACCAGGTCGACTGCACTCCTAGCACCTAAAGAGTAAGAATTAAAAGTTTACAATATAGAAGTTTAAAATTAATATCGGACTTAAGAAGTAAAACACTAAAATTAATTTTATTTCATTTAAAACATAATAAATACCTATACGTAGACAATTAAACTAAAGTTTGTGAAATAAAATTAGCATGCATTCCTTAGTAAATAAGTAATTTTATAAAATAATAATAAAAATGTAATGATAACTATATATATACATCTACGCTTAACCATTATAATAATAAAATAAAGATAACAAACTATTCTTAACTTTAGTATACTAAATTTAGATCATCCCACATCGAATAAAAAGTTGAAAAATTGTTGAAAAATTCCTATATAAATAAGTTATAGGAAATGAACTAATAACTAAACATTTCAGTGAATGTATTAAAAGGAATTCCTTTAACTAGGAGGTCCTTATAAGTTTATTTTCAACAACGCTCGGACCGGTGTTTTGGGAAGTTGTTGAATAGTGTTAAAATCTTTTAAGGTATGTAATTTTAATAGTTTTTTTTTTTTTTTTATTGTCATTTATAGTTTATATAGATTTAAGAATTTGATTATTTTTCTTGATTTAGGTAGATTTATAAATTTAGCTATTTTCTTAAGTTTGTATTAAATAGTTGTTGTTAAAGATGCATGGTAATTAGTTTAAAATATTTATCAATGTAGTTAATAATTTAAATTTAATAAAATAGTTAGGCCTTTTAATTTAGGACTATAATTTATGACGACTTGACTCATATATTAGAAATTGTAAAAGATAGACATAATCCAAAGATATTGTACCACACTTAATCACTTTGAAAATACTAAACCCGATAAGTAATACTAATTAATTAAACAACATATGCTAGGTGTAGTGCAGGTTGGGCCTAGGACATACACGACTCAACTATTTTTAAAGCAAGCAAAACAAGGTGGGTGACTGGGCTATTTGTAAGTATATTATGCTACTGAACTTGTACTTGATAAATATGTTTTGCCTTCGGGCTAATGATATGATACCTCTCAAGTCGTAAGATTGGCTTTTGAGTGGGACTTGGGAGTCGTAAGATTGGCCCCCTAGTCTAGCAATATGGCTTTTGAGTCGTAAGATGGGCTCCTAAGTCAAGGATGTGTTTATTATTGTGCACCTTCGTTAGTATAACTGCTTACAAAGTTTCCACTGAGTTTATACTCATGCCCATAATTACAAATCTTCAGGTTAATTGAGCAAGGTGGCGGGGCTGTTGCGGCAAAGGTCACCGGGTTCCTTCTTCTACCCGCAACTTAAAGATGTTTTTGCCTCTTCTGTGTATATTAATAAGTTTGTGTGTCACAAAATCCGGGATTTGCATTTTCTTAGAAACTTTGGCACCACTAGTGTAAATATGTTTTGGCAGTATCTTATTGTCAATAAAATTTCTACTTTTATCCAATAAATATTTTATGTCACGCTTTCGCACATTTTCTGATTTATTACTTAATCAAAAGAGAAGAAAATTTAGTAGCACTTTAATCCCGAGCTAATGGGATTGAGGCGTTACAATAGTGGGTAGTTTATATTTGCTATTTAGTACTTCTATTTAATTTGTTATGTCCTGCTCAACTGATGGGTGAGAAGACCAATGAGAAAAGGATATTCGAATCAATAAAGATATTCGAATCACCTAAAAACTGGATCTATAGATCAATGAATAGATCTTCGGATCAGAAATGAACCCCTACATCAAAAGCCTGGCTGGTTGACACACTATTTCTATACCCCAAGTATGACCGCACGTGAACATTGCCACTGTAGATAGAGGTGAGCAAGGTCAAACATATAGAGATTGTGCCCTATGTTAATTTAATATCCTAATTGGAATAATCAAATCTAGAGTCTAAATTAAAGGTGATTTGTTGATTAAACTAAAGACAAAAATAAGTAAAACACTTAGAAAGTTTTGAAATAGCAAACAATTATCAAGAAGGAATAATTTTTTTTAGAAAGACATATCTTAGGGTCCGGTTTCAACTACGATTTCTTATGTATGATTATTCTAATATTCTACTTTAAACCGAATTCAAGTGGTTATTTGGCGATCACTACTATAGTTAACCCTGCTCTTGAACGATGCTAACGTGTTGATCACGTACGAATAACTATCCTCTCGGGCTAACTATCACATACGCAACTTCTAAGGGATCCTAAGATAAGTGCCTAGACAGAAACCGCACTCCTCTAAGAAGATATTGATATTTATGCTATCGGGTGTAAGGCTACTAATAGCCATCCCCTCTTGGGAATTGGATATATTAAGCAAGTAGAATAGAGTAATCGACCAAATTAATCAATTCATAAAATAGACACAATCATATATGATAAAAAATAGAATGAGGTCTAGAATAAACGGAATAATAAAAACATATTCAATCGCAACCTACTTTGTAGCCCTAGAATACGAACGAGTTTAGCACTACTCATGTCTGTAATTAAAACCAGAGAAATTGTAGACAAACATTGTAAAAGGAATAAAATAAACAAAGACGACAAAACCCGGAACAACCTTGAATCTTGATGTTCTTCGCCTCTTGTTTCTTGCTCTCCAATTCAAGCCTCCAAGCTCTCAGTATGATGTAAGTTCTAAATTTTTGGGCTTGAGGAAGCCTCATTATAATTTTGGGAGGATTAGGGATAAAAACAGCTTGGAATAGACCTAATTAAGAATATCTACACAGGCCCACAAAGTTTTCCGGCCGGATTACTCTAACCTTATCAGGCCGGATACGGCATTCTGGATTAGCCCTTCTAAAAACGTTGACGACTCTAACCGGATTGCACAAATTTAATCCGGTTGGATGGGGTCTTCTGGACTCATTCTTCTTCTCTTGATAATTGATCCGGCCACATTGGATAAAACCGGTCGGCCGAATAGGACCAACTGTCCTAGTCTTTTGACTCTTCACTGTTTTTGCCCTTTACTTGTTCGTTTCTTCACCAGACTTCTTCCAAATGGACTTTTAAGTCTAAAATAGTGCATACAAACATGAGCAAGCACATTATCTGGTTCAAGATATTTATATATGCATATAATTACCAAATTTGTATGCAAACACTACCAAAATACTTGGATAAATCGGCCTAAAAGCATGCATACACTACATGTATAAAATATACAACATAGGTAATGAGCGAGAACTCAAGCATTATGGTGATTAGATGATGAATCTAGGATTAGATAAGATGTTTTCAAAAATATACAACATAGGCAATGAGCATATACGACATGGCAATACATCAACTACTCTCGAGACAAGACACTCTAAATGAATGATCCTCACTGGTTCAGTGTATCACTTATAGCCCAAGTATATGAAATATGACATATTTGTGCTCAGGTTAGATCACATGCACTATCTACCATATGCTTGTATATTGTCTAACCTATCCAGCATACTTGACATGTGTGGACAAAGAATCCGAAAGGTCTTTGTTTTTTGTGGTAATTTTATAAAAGTGACTCATGCTTGAGCTAATCAAGTTATTTCTTACTCAACTACCCCTCAAATAAGATCACTCTTCACAACTCAGAAAGCTAAGTATAGCTTCTTCACCTCATACTTCAATCAACTTGCACTACACCACCCAAGTGCTTTCAATGCCAACAATGATTGAGAACAACTTAGGGATTACTCAACTATAAAGGCTAAGGCATATTTGAGATTTTTTTCTCTAATTGACCCCCTCCTATAAAACATAAAATAAAACAATAACATTAATTTTTTTTTTTTTTGAAACGATAAACGAAAATATAAGAATAAAGATAGAAAGGGTCAATTTCTTCCGATCCTTTGCCCATCTCTTCACTTCTCTTCCACAGAACCATCCCAACTATCCTTTCCATTCCAACACTTTATGCATTCCGCTATACTACCTTCCAATCCACCTTCCTCTCTTTCAACTAGTCAAGTAAGGGACAAAGGCAAAAATAAACAATTATATTCATCTATGAAAAACAAATATAAAGGCTTAAAGTGGCTGCCTAGGGATTTTTCATAAAGTTGGGAAAAAAGTTCAATTTTTTATGCTAAAAAGTAGGCTAAAAGAAGGAATGTCTAAAATCATGTTCGAGGTCCACAACGCGTACTTGACGACTTCAAGAAGATTCAAGACAAGTTTGAGAGATACACTTGCAAGATAGCCAACAACTCACACTGAAACAGAAGGAATGAATAACTCCAAAAAATGAGAGTTCAATGTAGGCTCAAATTCTCACAGGCTAATATGATCATCATTCAAAGTTCAAGCACAATAATTTCTCAGTATGCCTATCATGCTTTTCTATGTGCCATAAAAGTTTTAAATTCGACTCCTCATTGACACATCATCATCCATCAACCCTTTTGAATTTTTTAGTTCACAATTGAATACAAATTATGGGCTTGACTCAACTACAGACTTAACACAAAACTCAAAAACAAACAAACCAAATACATAAAATAAAACTACTCTACCCAACACAATGCAACTATCTAACAATCAAATGAGTTCATAAAAAAAATAACGACAAGCAAGAAAAGAAAAATAAGAGTAATCATAGCTGACAAGACGTCCCAGTCTACCCCTTCCCCCCAAACTTATCAAGGACAAGGTATATGGGAAAGAAATGGTATGCCATGGTGGCACTCACATACATCATAACTATGGTGGTGGCGGTGGAAAGTCATACTGGTGCATGAATTGGGTCATTTTATCCATCCATAGCTATTGTGGGAAAAAATATTTTTCGGTCTTCCATCCCTTCAATACGATCCAAGATGGTCCGCTGCATCGAGACGTGTATCATGCAATTGGAAGAAAAATAAAGACTCAAGAAAAAAAGGAAGAGGTTTTGAAGCCAAGAGAAAGGGTAATTACTATAGATGAAGGCCTGAAATATGTCCCTCCTATTCCATTCCCACAAACCTTGAGAAGAAAGAAAGTTGATGAACAATTTGCAAAGTTTTTGGATATATTCAAGAAGATACAAATCAACAACCCTTTCGTGGATGCATTATAGCACATGCCAAACTATGCAAAGTTTCTCAAGGACGTAATAGCCAGAAAGCGAAAGCTTGAAGATTATGAAACTGTTAACTTGACAGAGGAGTGCAGCGCGGTGATTCAAAGAACCATTGAAGTGAAAAGATCAAGGTAGTTTTACGATTGCTTGTAAGATAGGTAATGATTTTTTTTAAAAAAACATTGTGTGATCTAGGCGCTAACATTAATCTTTTGCCATTATCTATTTTTGAAAAATTAGGAATTGGCACAATAAAACTCTCTTCAATTGCACTTCAAATGGCTGATCAATCCTTGACTTATCTAAGGGGTATTGTAGAGGATGTTTTATTACAAGTTGGCAAGTTCATAATTTCGTCGGATTTGGTAGTCTTAGATATGATGGAAGATAAAGAGGTTACCTTAATTATAGGTCGTCTGTTTTAGCAACTGGTAGTGTGTTAATAGATGTAGAAAAGGGGGAATTGTCTTTGAGTATAAATAATGAAAAACTAACATTTTCTATCTATAAGGCTATGAAATTACATGATAGGGAGCAAGTTAAATAAATTGAGACATGTAGTTCTATACAGTGTTTAGATGCTACATTAGATAGAGATCTTTTAGCCCCTATTGATACTGATGCATTAGAAGTTTGTTTGTCAAATGTTGTCTTTGCTTTGAATGATATTGATGCTACTAAACTTGGTCTTGTGGAAAGTGTTAGTGCATTGAACTCTCTGCAGGAAGCACCCAAAGATAGCTCGACAAAAGAGGACATAAATAAAGAAGCTGCGAAAGAAGAGCCAAAAGAGAGTGTAAGTGGGCCTGAATTAAAACCATTACCGGAACACTTAAGGTATGAATTCCTTTATGATGAGAAAAAGCAACCGGTAATTATTTTTGCATATTTGACTGATTCAGAATGTGAGAAATTGTTAAGAGTACTTAGGAAACATAAGTCGTCAATAGGATGGATTGTCTCTGATTTGAAAGGGATAATGACCGACTGTGTGTATGCATAAAATCATAATGGAAGATATTTATAAACTGAGTGTCCAAAAATAGCATAGACTAAACCCAAGATGCAAGAAGTGGTTAGAAAAGAGGTACTTAGGTGGTTAGATGTGGGTATCGTCTTTCCAATTTATGATAATAAGTGGGTTAGTCCAACTCAAGTAGTTCCTAAGAAGGGGGAGGGGGGATGACAATAGTAAAGAGTGACAATGATGAAGTCATAGCCACTACGTTAGTCACGAGTTGGCATGTGTGTATTGATAATACAAAACTAAATGCAGCTCGGAAGGACCACTTCCCCCTTTCCTTTATAGATCAAAGGTTTGATTGGTTAGCAAAGTATGAGTTCTATTGTTTCTTAGATGGTTATTCAGGGTATGAGTTCTATTGTTTCTTAGATGGTTATTCAGGGTACAATCAAATTATAATTGCCCCGAAAGATCGAGAGAAAACTGCATTTGTGTGCCCTTATGGAATATTTGTTTTTCGTAGAATGCCGTTCAGGCTATGTAATGCACTTGCTACCTTTCAACGTTGTATGATGGCAATTTTTAGTGGACTCATAGAGAATGTTATGGAGGTTTTCATGGCTGATTTTTCCATTTTTGGGTCGTCTTTCGACCACTATCTCGATGACCTTTCTCTAGTGTTCCAGCAATGTAGGCACACTAACTTAGTTTTGAATTGGGAAAAATGATACTTCATGGTAAGAGATGGCATAATATTAGGACATAAGATTTCTGTTGGAGGTTTAGAAGTTCATAGAGCAAAAGTGGTAGCAATCGAGCGATTACCACCTCCAACAAATGAAAAAGTAGTAAGAATCTTTCTTGGCCACGCGAGGTTCTATCGAAGGTTTATTCATAATTTCTCTAAAATCTCTAAACCTTTATCTCGTTTGTTAGAAAATGATAATGCTTTTCTCTTTGATGATGCATGTGTGCAGGCTTTTGAGACTCTAAAGAAGGCATTAGTATCTGCTCCAATATTGATCACACCAGATTGGTCCCAACCATTCTAACTGATGTGTGATGCAAGTGATATGGCTGCTGGGGTAGCTTTGGGCCAAAAGAGAGATAAAATCTTTTGAGTCATCTACTGTGCCAGTAGGACCCTTGATTCGACTCAAACCAATTACACCACTATAGAGAAAGAGATGCTAGCGGTTGTTTATGCGTTTCATAAGTTTCGATCCTACCTGGATTGGAGAGAGGATGATAGTATACACAGACCATGCAGCTATTCGGTACTTGTTCGAATAAAAGGATTTAAAGCCAAGACTCATTAGATGGGTCCTTTTATTACAAGAGTTCGATGCCGAGATCAAAGATCGAAAGGGGTGTGAAAATGTGGTTGCAAACCATTTGTTTCGAATGACAAATGAAGCTGACACAGAAGGGTAGCAAGAGGCAATCAAGGAGATATTCCCGGATGAGTGTATTTTGGCCGTAGATGAGATGCCATGGTATGATCATACAGTAAATTTCTTGGCATGTGAAATACAACCACCCGATTTAACATCCCACCAAAAGAAGAAGTTCTTTAATGACATTAAATTCTACATATGGGGTGATCCTTACTTGAATAGAAGATGTGCCGACACAATCATTCAAAGGCGTGTTCCTCGATCTAATATGGCCGAAGATATACAAGGATTGTCCTAATTTCATAATGCAATGTGATGCATGCCAAAGAACATGGGGAATATCAAGGAAGCATGAGATGCCTCTAAAGAGTATTATTGAAGTATGAGGTATTGACTTCATGGGACCCTTTCCTTCATCAAAGAGATTCCAATACATCTTATTGGCAGTGGATTGTGTTTCAAGATGGGTGGAAGCCATTCTGACCCAAACCAACGAATCTAAGGTGGTCTTGAAGTTCCTCCATAAGAACATCATCACGAGGTAACAAGGCTCCGAGAGCATCATTTAGCGATAGGGGTTCACATTTTTGTAACAAGTGGCTAGCATCACTTTTAGCCAAATGTGGAGTAAAGCATCGAGTGACGACACCATATTACCCGCAAGCTAATGGTGAAGCAGAATTGTCAACTCGTGAAATTAAGCAAATCCTGGAGAAGTCGGTGAATGAAAACAGAAAAGATTGGGGATGAAGTTGGACGATGTACTATGTGCATATAGAACTGTGTATAAAACTCCCTTGGGAATGTCTTCGTATCAGTAGTCTTTGGGAAAGTGTGTCGCTTACCAGTTGAATTAGAGCATCGTGCTTATTGGCCGTCAAGAAGTTAAATTTTGACTTCGAGTTGGCATGTTTATCTCACATCCTTAAGCTTAACGAAATGGATGAATTTCGAAGTCAAACATTCGAGATCTCTAGTTTATACAAAGAGCGAACGAAGAGATTCCATGATTGCATGATAAAGACTCGAAAGCTTGAAGTCGGTGACCAAGTTTTATTGTTTAAGTTGCGTCTGTGAATATTCTCGGGAAAGCTGAAATCTAGGTGGTCGGGACCATTCACGATCAAAACTGTTCTCGCCTCCGGAGTAGTAGAGTTGATAAACAAAGATGAAGGCACTTTTCTTGTAAACAGGCAAAGGATAAAGCAATACTAGAGGCCAGAGTAGACCAATATCGTGCACGAAGCGTGGTTGATTGAGCTAAACTAAAACCAAAAAGATCGTCAGGCTTGGGACATAAAACTAAGTGCTTATCGGGAGGCAACACAATGTTTATTATTTTTCTTTAATTTTGTTTTTAGTTTTATGATTTCACGTGTGTTTTAGTCTTTCTTAAAGTTTTAAGAACTAACATGATAAAATATTGACGAGCATAGCAAGAATAGGGGTAGAAATATGGAAAAAAAGGAGCAGAGGCATCGCGACAGCGACACTGTGGGTCGCGGCCGCGTCAAAAAAGGCCTAGAAACAAAAATCTCCACTGACGAACCATCGCGACCGCGACGAGTCTTTTGCGCGAACGCGATGAGTCTTTTGCACGGCTGCGACAAAAACAAGGCAGAAAACCCACTTTTGGGTTAGGGCTGTCGCGACCGCAACGAGAATGCCTGTTTAAATCGCGAAGAGCCTAGTTTGCCTCTCCCTTTCTTCTTCATCTCTTTTATGCGAAAACATACATCCACACACTCAAAAATCTAAAATTCTCATCTAAACACCATATAATCACACACCAACACCCACAAACACAAACACACACGAATATTCATCAAGTTCACTAAGGAATTTTGAATTAAACGATCCAAGTAGACGAACTTTGGGCACTTCCAATTTTCGACTTCTGGCTAAATTTCTCTAGTAAGTACGGCCTACCCGAGCTTTTATTTGTTGCAATTAATTTTTTGTGCTTAGTTGTCATTGAAGTTCATCAATTTGGAAGTTGTGACGTCTTTTCTCCTGAGTTGAAATTACTTTTTAGCACTTGTAGTGCATAATTTGAGATAGAGTTTATGGGTCGTGTAATGTAGACATAATTGGTGAGAAGTGACTATGAATTATGTTTTTGATGTTGATAGGTATGGGTGTATAGCAACAAAACTACAAATAATATGTTATGTTCATTGAGGAATTTTGTCGAGCATGTTATGATTAGAATTGATTGAATGATAGAAGATGGTTTATGATTTATTGAACTCTATTTGAGTGATGAGAATTTGGTTTGTTGAATTGGGTGTGTGTACGTTCACTAAAATGGCTCTGAAGAAAGCATGTTCCAGTCGTGGTAAGGGCAAGCAACAAGTTGTTGAGGATGTTGCAGCACCAAATCCAAATGACAACCGAAGTCTATTCAGGTTCACTTTGGAGACGAAGAGAATATGAATCGATTTGATCATCTTCATCAACGCCAAGTGTGGCTACACGTTTTAGCAATGATGAGCTTACAAGAGCTATGGGGATACACGATAATATCAAAGCTTTTCTTATAGCGGGAGGTTTGCGCAAGTTCATGCGGGCCAAGCTCATATACAAGAGGCTCACAATGGAATTTTTTAGCACATTTGCAATCACTGTGGTAAGTGACCCGCATGCTCGTCGATTGGACAATATCACATTTCAGCTGATGGACAAACAACGCACACTGACATATGCCCAGCTGGACAAGATATTCGGCTTTCCTAGAGCTGACATGGAGCTGAACAAGATATTCGGCTTTCCTAGAGCTGACATGGACAACCCACTCGAGGTATTTAATATTCAAGAATTTTGGGGTCTATTGCAGTTGCTATCCACTTGTGCAACCTCATACATATGTGGTGAATGCTGCCAAAGCCACCTGGATTCGAAACCTGGTGATACGTTACCTTCAGAAGATGTTGGCTCATACTCTAGTTGCAAGAAAAGAGATAGGTGCCATGAGACAGAACTGAGCTTCAACTGATTCGGAATATGCTCCATGAGCATAAGGTTGATAATGCTATTATTGATGGAACACTTTAAAAATGTCATCCAGAAGTGAAAAGACAACATCATGATTGGAGGGTTGATAACACCCATTGTCGAGTTCTTTGACGATATTTCTTTAGAAGACATGATACCAGTAAAGGATGAAGTCCAGTTCACTCGGGAGCTTTTGGAGAGCATGCAAGTTGTAGTGATGAGGGAAGATGAAAATGTTCCATATGTCTATCAAATTTTAAGGCCATATCTTCGGCTCCCCTACTTTGATGGAACGGCCGTTGTAAGCACCAATGATACAGTTAATTTGACGATGTCCTCCCAAGAACATCTCGCTCAATCCCAAATGTTGGATTCAGTGGTGCTTTAGTCTAGGCAAGCAGCTGAAGGAAGTAGCAGAGCCCATTGACCATCAAAGAAGAAGAGGTTGGCAACCATTGTTGCATCCTCGTCCGAACTGAATGAGGTCGTGGAAGGGCTAATCACGTCTCTCCAGCATGATGTTAAGCTTTATCACGGTGAGGTGCAATCACTTGGCACCCGAATGGAGAGGCATCGAATGGAAGTATGAGGGGCGGTCAGACAATCAACATAGAGCTGAATAATCAGTGAGTAATCTTGAACAACCACCTCGAACGAAGCAATGAGGAACATACATGGCGACATCAACAAGACACTTGATGAGGAGCATGGGCTCAATATTAGGAGCAGCATGGCTTCCAACCACCGCCACCACCACCGCAATAGACTGTGAGTTAGCACCAAGGCATACCACTCTTTTTCTCTAAACATTAGCCTTCGGCCAAGTTTGGGGGAGGGGGTGAACCGTGCGACGTCTTGGCCGCTAGTTATCTTTTAGTTGTTGTTCTGTATTTTTGTTTGTCATTGCTTGTTTCATTTGTCTGCTTGGTTCGTTTCACTTGATCTTTGGGTCTGTGTGCCCACTTGTTTGCTTTGGTTGGAGCTATTAGGTCAGTGTGCCCACTTAGTTGCTTTTGTTAGAGTTGTTGGATCTGTGAGCCCATTTATTGAGTTCATGTCTAAGTGATAGTCATGTTGGGTCATAGTTGTTTTTAGGTTAATATTTTATGTTTTTAGTTATTTGTTGGAGTTTAGAGAAAAAACCCGAGTCTCTGGTTTGTTGATAAGTGATATTAAAAAAATAGGGAAAGATGGATGGTGAAAAGTTAATGATGAGATAATTTTAAGAAATTTTTTGCAATACTAGCACATAGTCAAGCAAGATAAGTAGTTTGAGACAAAAATGAGCTTATTCTTAGAACATTTGATCAAAATAAGCATTGTGAGATTTTCTGAGACTAATTTGTACTCCCACTTTTGGAGTAATCTATACATTCTTTCGGTGTGATTTGATTGGATATGTCTACTTATCTCTAGAATTTTCCTCTCTATGAACGTTTCAAGTATATGTTGTGACTTAGGAAATGATCTTAGGAATTCTTGTTTTTAGCCTATTTTGAGCCTTGAAAAGCTGTCCTTTTTACCAAAAGTTCAAAAAAGTTCCCTAGTTAGCCCATTTGAGCTTAATAGTCTTATTATTTCATAGCCATAAATTACAAACCAAAAAAACCTTTCAATTTAAGCCTTTGCCTTAATTGGACCAATTGAGTAAGAGGGAGGAGGATTTGAAGGTAGTTGGGCAAAATCTTGGGAATGACGAGAAACACTAGTGGATATTTGAAATGGTGAAAGGAGGAAGAAATTGATAGGTGAAAATTCGAGAAAAACAACCTCTCCTAGTTTGTTAGCTGTTATTTTCGAAGTTCTTAAAAAAGAAAAGGGAAAAAAGGGAAAAACATTGAAAACTAGAAAAGAAAAGAAAGAGTTCATTGTATATAAGTGTTTTAATTATTGTTGTTGAGGAGAGGCTAGGAATTGAAAAGTGCTTAATTGTTTGATTTGAATAGAAAATTAGGTAGTCCCAAAGATGTGGTACTCGAATAATAACACGATAAAACACTTACTTGTAAAGTACTTTTGTAGGGTGAAGAAGTGATTCTTTGGGATGATTTGCTGCAATTTAAAGAGTGAGAATGAGTGATTGTATTGAGGAGTAGTAGGGTTAGGAGTAATTTGATTAGTCCAAGAATAATCACTTTTATCCAAATTTTCCCACCTTATCTTAAGCTTACCAACAAAAAATAAAGATATTTTTTATTCTTTATCACACATATCAAGTGCGAGGTCTAGTGCGAGGTCTAATTTAGAGAATTGACAAACCTATGGTAGCCAGTGCATATATTCTAATATTAAGTGAAAACACGTCCTTATTTAAATACTTGAGAGATGAGTGAAATTCTTACCTAGTGAGAATCAAATTGTTCAAAAGTTTCAAGTCTCGAAGGTAGTTGATTATGCTTTATCATAAATGCTCAATTTTCTATTTTCCAAGTTATTCACGGGTTATTTAGTACTTTCAAGTAAATTAGAATTAAGTTACAAACAACCTTCACTTATCCAGTGTCTAGTTAGGAGAGTCTTAGAATACTCGGAGTATCAAACTACGCTTAGAGTTAGTCCATGAGGATAGACCTTGACTACCGCTACCTACACCTACACCGTATACTTGCGGAAAATTAGGGTTAGGAAAACCATAGTCATAATAAACAAGAATCAACAAAAACAAGATAAATCAAGAAACCCACAAATAAAAGACAAGGGAGAAGAAATACTAAATATGTTGAAAAATCCTTATTGTAGAACTCTGATCATCTTGACGGGTGTCACAAGCCATGAATAATCTCCGAGTTCTCCTCCAAAGATGGATTTCTTTTGAAGAGGAAGAAGAAAGCCCTAACTCAAAGCTTAAGAAATATGAAAATCTATAGGGAAAGAGAGAGACGAGTAGTGGAGAAGATACTAGTAAACGAAAGTGAGGCAAAACTTACTAATGAAAGGGGGGAGTGGTATTTATAATACCCCAACCTCGAAAATGTTAAAAGATCTAAAAATCTGCAGAAATATTCCTTTAGTAAGGGTAAAAGCGCAAAAAAACAAAAGAGGGTGCTTGGCCCTTTAAATTGTTGAGTTTAACCCCTTCAATCGTGCTTGATTCGTCCTTTTCAGTAATTCTGGAAATTTTTCGTCCAAAACCAGCTTTCAACTTCAACTATAAAGTTTTAGATCATTGTCTCAACTACACGTGACAACTTAAATTGCTCGAATCAGAGTTCGAACGAGGGTGTTATGGCCAAAATACAAAACTATAGTTTTTTACCAGAACAAAACCAGATCGGATACCAAACCGAAGGGAGCCGGTACCAGACCGGCTATCAAAAGCGGGCAACTACTAAAATTTGTGCCAGACCGGCTTTCGGGCCGGTACTGTGTCCGGTAGTGCGCAATCTCCACCAGTTGCCCGCACTTCAAGTGTGCTACGTGTCCCCGTCACGCGACGTACTTCCATTTGGACCTGACCCCGTCCTAGGTAGGTCCCATTTGGACCTCAGTATGGGGTCAGAGTGAGGAAATTAGTGAAAATGACCTTGATCTCTCGTATTTTCCTTACCTAAAAAAAATGCATCAAATCATATAAAAAATGATACTCGCAATTCACACGAAATTATGGATGTGAAATATGCAAGAAAAATGAGAATTTTCACGTTCATCATCCCAACAAAAAGTTGGTTGAAGTGCACTAGAATTGAGTTGGTCTTTTTGGTTGACCATTCCAATTTTCGATTCACCACACTGTCCTTAATCATTTGACTTCAAGGAACTTGACAAACAAGTAAGGGAATAGAGGGGTATAAGACTTGGGAAAGCATGCAATACTTTTATTTCACTTAGTACTCTAGGCCATGCACTAAAAGTTCTCACTCCCATCCCAAAGCATGCTTATGTGAACAACTTTGGACGACTCATTATTTTTTAAAATCCTTGACTCTATGTGGTTCGGCTCGGTTCTTTTCAAGGAATATGTCACGCACTCAGCCAGTGTAGGTGATGCGGCTGTTTTCTCCCTCGAGCCAACTGATTTTCATTTTTATCTTCCAATTTCTCATTTTTCCGCTGGGTCAGGTCCAAAAAGAAATGAATGCTAAAACTCTACTTTTTCATTTTTTTACAACTACAATACTCTTTTTGAGTCACATAAGAGATTTTCAATCATTACCACACTCAATTTTTTCTTGATTTTTCTTTTTTCTACGTTTCATACAACGTATTTTCTTACAAGCACAACTCAATGATTTAGAGTATACAAATGTCAACTAGAAACTATCAAACAAACAATGAACTACAATGACTTCATCTGGCGACCTTATCCACCTTATAACTCTTTCCTACATCTCCTTCATTTTTTTACCACCTAAAGCTAATACATTATGTTTTTCACAAGAACATCCTCAATCATGTCGTGTGAGTTTTGGAATCACAGTAATGCTTACAAGGGACACAACTTTGGGCTAAGTTATTTTATTTGCACTTGCGATTCCTATTTATTTGCCAAAATGTCCCTTTACTCGTGAATCGCATCAACTTATCAATTTTATTGATATTAGGCAAGGAATCCCCTATTTTCTTTTATGCTCAAATTTTTAGAGAATTCATTTTGAAATTTTCAAGAATTTGGTCACTTCCAATACTTCGTCCTCGCGAATCAATCAAATTAATCAACTTAACACATTTAATCAAGCACCCATTACTCATTAAAGCAAGAAAAGACGCAAGAAATAAAATATGGTAGAATAGCATAGATCATAATTACGAGCAATTCAATAAAAAATTTAGGAGCATCCTCTTCAAGCACATAAAAATAACAGTCATTCCATCCTCCCCACAAACTTGGGCGAAATTTTCAAGTCCAAGTAGCAAAGGAGGTAGAATTCATGCATTTCTCAAAGATTCATCAATTAAAAAAAAAAAAAAAGCCCATAACTACTCACATTTCCAAATCAGCCATTTATTAAAACAAACATTCAATGATCGATTACGCGGATATAAGGAGAGAACCTCAATTAATGAAAACAATGTCTCTCATCTCCCATAAACTTAAATGCAAGCATATAATTTAAGTAGGCATATTAACTCAAGTGCACAGAAAGACAAGTAAGCATATATTCAAATTCACAAAAACCTAACCATGGGATCAGATAACGAGCAAATCCAATAGCACGAATAAATCAAGTATAAATTATGTGAATGCAAAGAAAATAAATGGAGAAAGATAAGGGAAGCAAACCGAGCGCCCTCAGTGCTTCGAGAAGAGTCCTCCTTAGCACCGATATGAGTGCAGTCGGTTGTTGAAGATGACTTTGTATTTTAATTGAAACCAGTGGTATACTTACTTGAGGTGCGAGGGTACTAGCTCCATATTTTCACATGCAAACCCTTTAATGGTTACTCGTCTTAATTCGGTATCACCGTTTCTTGGGAACTTTTCATGATTTATGCTCTTTTACCTCGTTCATGTCCCAAGTGTCAAATACCTATTCACACAACTCAAGAAATCATCAAATCTTAAAAGGAAAAACTAAATAAAGAACAATTAAAAATTAAATCATACGAGTGCATTAAAAGATTTATAATGCTTTGGTTGCCTCCCAACAAGCGTTTGGTTTAAAGTCGACGGCCCGGCTTTCACAAATATTATCCGTGATCCAAGAACAAATGTCAATTGTGTCATACTTTTGTTTGCTCAAGAAAGAGAAGTGATCCACCAATATAAACATGGTACCATGGATCACGGATAATATTATAGACATATAATGTATACAAGAAGGGATGCTCAATGTCCATAATTGATGCTAGTTTTTCGAAATTTAAAAGGAATGACAAATAAAAAAATTCATAACGACCACTACATGATGCTTGAATAAATGGATCATTAATCCAAATACGATCATAATAAGACATTTTGTTGAGGCATTGAGATTGCTCTTCCAAAGATAATCCATTGTGTTGTTTGCAAGAATTGCCACTATTCTTCAAGGGTGGCTCATGACAGAGGAGGTTTCCACTCTCTTCTTCTTTCTCCCTTTCCCTCCATTGCACACTTTCACTTCTATTTCTCTCCCAAACATGTTTGAAGATATGGGCTTCCAAAACCTTAGTGTGTGCCAAAAGTGCATCAAGCTTTTAATTGAATACAATTCTTCATTTCTTCTTTCAATGCTTCAATCGAAGAAATTAAGTAAGACTCGGATTACTCAAATGGTTGATGACTTGAGGAGGGAAAATTTTGATCATCCTCAAGTCCTAATTTATAATTGTTTGAAAGAGAATTATAGTCCATGAATTGGGAAGGGATGGTGGGAGGGTAGTTCATATAAGAAGAAAAATGAAGAAATAATCACAATCCATAGATGCATGACCCTTCTCCACACAAACTTCACAATGCACTATTTTCACACTTTCAAAAATAGAATTATTAAAATGTTTTACTTTGGAATAATTGAGAGTGTAGGAATTATATCTATTATAATACTCTTGTAGAAAGTAATATAATTAATCCCTTTACCTAGGACCCTTCTTGGTTGTCATAATTTGTATCCTTATTGATTAACCCTAGAGGTGGATCTATAAATTTATATAAACCCTAACATGCGCCTACAAAACATAGGAGTTAAGGGATTCGACCTGATAGCTGTTTGCACAAAAGGTCGATTTCTGATTGAATGATTTCTGACTCCCGTCTTGACCTTCTAGACTGTATCCCCTACTCAATCCTCAACTCCGGATGGACAACGAACTTTGAAGAATTCCAAGTGGGAAGGAACACCTTAAACCGCCGCCGCCTACTCTCTCTGTCTCTATTCAGTGATATTTTAGAGTGTTAATTCTTCTATATTCACAGAATGAGAGACCATGTATTTATAATACATGGTTGAGTGTGGGCCAAGCCTGGTAGTTTAATTCCTTCTAGGATTAGGAATTTAATTCCTTATTACGAATTTAATTCTCTATTCCTACTTGGACTAGGAGTCTATATGAGCCAGTCCAGGGATCAAATACAAGAAATAAAGATGAGCCTAACTATGAATTAATTCTTCCTTGTTTAGCCCAGAACATAATTAATTCATAAATATTAATTCATTCCACTAGAGAATTAATACTGACTTACCCCTTTATTCCCGAGTTGAGTCGAGGCTTGAATTAGACTTAATTAATCCTCGTATTTAAGATATCGAATATC
This sequence comes from Ajuga chamaepitys, assembly GCA_958295605.1. NCBI lineage: Eukaryota > Viridiplantae > Streptophyta > Magnoliopsida > Lamiales > Lamiaceae > Ajuga > Ajuga chamaepitys. The sequence goes on along the minus strand of OY282496.1, from coordinate 26,781,933 downwards.
CATTAATTAATTAAAGCCTCTGACAGCTTAAATTAATTAATTTCTTATTTATTCCTTAAGTAGTACCACTCAACCTTATTATTGTACCTGAACTTAATCAACCTGCAGGGTTTGGTACAATAAACATTTTGAACTCCTTAAGGGGATATCATCATCCTAAACGGATACGGTTACCTAAATCCAAATTACCAATTATTATATGCAAGTTGTTGTCACCCAAAATACATAGTATAAAAGTTATAACTTAACTCTTGCCCATAGTAAATCAAAGTGACACACAAACAAGCATTGATAACTATAATCTTATTTAGGCTTTAGATTATTATAAGTCACCGTGATCTCTAGTTCTTCCCTAAGGTCAGGCAGAAGAACTTATCTCACTGCAGCCTAAACGAACAACTCGTCCTCAAGTTGTCTGAGCTATGATTTACATTTTATATCTCATTAAGTTTAACCAATCATATGATCTTCTGTGATCTACAACACACCATATGATCTACTTATTTGCAAGAGATATAGGGACACATACATAGTGAAAGTGCAAATATAATCAGATAGGAGATAAACAGTGAATAACTGGAAACATTATATATAAAAGGTTTTACTTTTAGTATACAAATCCAACAATCTCCCACTTATACTAAAGCAAACTTTTAGTATACTCGGTGTCTAACTATCTAGCTATTACATTCTCCCACTTATACTGAAAGTTTCCTAAGTGGGTGGCATCAATCGCAGTCCTAGTCCCTGAACATGCTTGTCGTAGACTTTCTACGGTAAGCTCTTCGTGAATGGATCAGCTAAATTCTCTCTCGTACAAATCTTCTCTATCTGCACATCTCCTCGTTTTACGATTTCTCGTATTGTGTGGTATTTTCTCTCTATATGTTTTGTCGCCTTGTGGGTCCTGGGTTCCTTTGAGTTTGCTACTGCACCTAAGTTTTCACAATAGATTGTGATACTCTTAGGCAAACTAGGTACCACGCCTAGATCCAAGAGGTAATTCCGGAGCCATACTGCCTCCTTAGCAGCCTCTGATGTGGCTACATATTCGGCTTCCATTGTGGAGTCTGCAATGCATCTTTGCTTTGCACTCCTCCATGAAACGGCTCCTCCTCCCAAGGTAAACACATGGCCTGAGGTAGATCTCTTCTCATCCCGGTCTGCCTGGAAATCTGAATCCGTATAACCCAAGGGATTTAGACTGTCTGCCTGGTAAACTAGCCTGTAATCTCTAGTCCTTTTCAGGTACTTGAGTACATGTTTTACAATAATCCAATGCGTCTGTCCAGGGTTAGACTGATATCTTGCCACTATGCCGACTGCATAGCAGATATCGGGTCTCGTGCATAGCATTGCATACATAAGACTTCCCACTATGGAAGCGTAGGGTACCTGTCTCATTTCCTCTTTCTCCTTTGGTGTCTTAGGACACATCTCCTTAGAAAGTGGAACGCCATGTCTGAAAGGTAGAAATCCTTTCTTGGCGGTTTGCATGCTAAAACAAGCAATAATAGTATCAATGTAGACCGCTTGAGATAAGCTCAACATCCTTTTCTTGCGATCCCTTATAACTTTGATCCCAAGGATGTAAGCTGCCTCTCCTAAGTCCTTCATCGGAAACTGTTCGGATAACCATCTCTTTATGTCTGATAATACCTCCACATTGTTACCAACTTGGAGAATATCATCTACATAAAGTGCAAGAAATACTTTATCTCCGTTGACATCTATGCGATACACACAACTTTCGTTTTCACTTTGAGTAAATCCATAGGATTTAATCACCTCGTCAAAACGTAAGTTCCATGACCTAGAAGCTTGCTTGAGTCCTGATAAAGCGCGATCCGCTTATCCCAGGAATTCGAAATAAAGCCCGATTAACAACGATACCACACTCAGGAAAAAGCAAAGAACACAAGATATACGTGGTTCGATCCGAAGATCTACGTCCACGGGCGCAAACAATCACCTGCCGAGGTGTTTTTCACTATCTTCCTTTTAATCTTACACGTTGTAGTTTTGGAGTACAAAGTGCCAACCCTAAATCTGAGTACAATTCTGTTATTTATACTACTCAATTCAAAACTCTAACTAAATCCCTACAATTGCGCCCACCAAATCTGCATGGGAGTTGGAAGGAGATCGTGGGGGATCCCACTTTCCAAATATGCCGCGACTGGGCTGTGCCAAGCTCATGCGCGCTTCTGGGCCGGCTTGGCTGCTGGACTCGTTCTTTTGGGCCCGGTTGCTCCGGGGCGGGTCAACCCGACCCGGAGTTACTGGGCCATACCTATCAGATGCTCCCCCACCAGCCGGAACGAGGTAGGAGCTTCGATTATAAGTAGGGCAGGATGTAACAGGTGCCGATGTTGAGCGATGTAATGACGTAGCGAGCCAGGGGGAAGGCTATCTTTGTCGAACCGAAGTGTCCCTGGGGTCAGGGGGTCGACCGGAGCCGAGATAACGCATCCCTGGAGTGAAGGACTCCGCGAGGACCAAACTTGACCGAACTGGGGTACCCCGAGGTCATGGGGTCGACCGGAGCCGAACTTCAGTATCCCCGAGATCCTAGGGTTGACCAGAGCCGAGCTAGAGTACCCCCGGGGTCGTAAGGTTTGGTGAAATCGAAACTAGAATATGACTGAGGTGAAGAGAACACCGGAGTGAGACCCAAAACTTCCGGGGGAAGAGTGAGGTTGATGTGATTGGCGGCGCCATCATTAGGAAAAGGGATGTGAAGTGACGCGTTTGAGAATTCCAAGAAGCATGTCCCCCACGCGCCTTGGTAACTGTAATGCGCGTGACGTCCACGCACGAATCTGAGGCACGAAACTTGAAAAGGCCAGATCTGAGCCGTTGATGCAGGAGTATATATAGAGAAAGCTTGCACAGTAAACTTCATCCTTCTCATTTGCGATTTGCAAGATACAGAGAGCGAGAAAAAAGGAGATTCATCTGTGCCATTTGTGAGCCATCTCAAATCAAAACCAAGTAAGTATGTCTTCCTCATCGTCTTCATCGTCAATTAGGCAGGTAGGAACCGATAAAACCCCGTTAGATGTACCATCCCTGCGTTATATATTCCAGAAAGAAGAGTGATTAGGATGGTATATAGGGCAGACGACATGGAATCCGGCACCCGGGCAGTAGGGATAGTGAGTGTCTGGAGGAGGATTTTGAGGTGTCCGTGGAGGCACTGTGGATGACGCGGGTGCAAATAGAAACCCTGATTCCAACCTTTTTCATCCCTTTTAATTTAGAAAACATAGTGTCGGAGCCTAGTGACCGAGCTTGCTACCCGGCAAAGGGCTTCATAAGTGCGTACATAGACCATCTGAGAATAGGAATTAGATTCCCCCTTTGGGACTTCGTAGTACAGTTGCTGAGATATTACAACATCGCCCTGAGTCAATTAGCACCCAATGCCGTGAGGCAAGTTGTCGGGTTTACAGTGGTATGTAAAAATGTCGGGGTAGAACCAAACGTAGATTTGTTTAGATTTTTCTTCCAACTGAAAGCCTTCGGGAAAGCAAAGGGATGGTACTCCTTTAGTCCCAGGGCCCGAGGTGGGTTTAAGGTGCAAAACCCGAGTAAGGTGGAGGGTTGGAAGGAAAAGTTTATTTATGTGAAGACTGACATGGTCCTCCTGAGGTGGAGGAGGGAGGAGGTATTAGATAATGCCCCGGTGGTGTAGCCGGAGCTGGAGGTTGTAAGGCAATTCCGGACTGTAGGCACGTTCAAGACTCTCTGAACCGAGGAGGAGCTGGAGGAGGCAGGGTTAAGCCCGTATTACTCGGGCGGAGCAGAGGGGGTTTCCACCCGGGGGCAGGAGTCGGCAGCCGGGGCAGCCGAGGAGGGTAGGAACTTTAAATTTGTGTAACTGACTGCAGCCTGCACAGGATTAACCACGAAATTCTTTTGCAGTGGGACGGTTTAGAAAGGAGACTTCGGGAAGCCCTGCGGTGCCCGAGGCATCAAAGAAGAAGGGAACTACAGCTGAAGTGGCACCGAGAAGTGTAGTGTCGCCGAGTCCAAGGCCGTCAGCGGGAACGGAAGAAGATGTGGTGGTCGTGGGGGCGACTCCGAGGTCAAAGAGGAGGTCGGAGTCGTCTGTGACTCCACCGGGGCCGGCTAAAAGACTGTGCACGAAGTCGATCCCCGAGATAAAGCACTTGTAACCCTGGCTGGGTTTGAAAAACTGCTGTTGAATCTTGTATTGTCTAATGTGTGTTACGGATGTTGTGTTTCAAGGGGCAAGAGCGCACAAACGTGCTGGATCTGGAGGGGCCTGATGCCGAGGAGCTTCTGCGCATGGCTCGGGGGATCCTGGACCTCGGCCGAAAGAGTGAGAGAGAGGCTAAGGAAGGGCTAGCCGAGGCGGTGAGGGAGTTGCGTGCTCGTAATGACAGGTTAACTCATGATCTGTCCGAGGTGCGCAAGAGAGCTGCCTTGGTGGAGAAGGAAGTGGCACGACTGCGTGAGGTGGAGGCAGAGGCTGGGGCTCTCCGCGGTGAATCGGCGGAACTACGGGCGGAGCATAAAGCCAAGGAAGCAGCAGTGGTGGAGGGCCAGGGGGCCGTGCTGAAGGCCTTTGCAGAGAAACTATTGCAGACCAGCACCTTTCTCGATTACCAAATAGGTTTTGTCGCTGTCGGGGACACGACAACGCGGTCAGTGCTGCTGGAGAAGGTCAAGGAAATCTATCCGAACGTGGACGTCTACCGTCCAGAGTTCGGCTACGATTTCAACTCCGTGCGTTCCGTCGAGGAGATGTATTATAACGCACTGACTCGTGTCCCGAAGGGGCCATTGATGAAGGCTCTGGCAGAAAAAGAGAACATTCTGAGTGCTGAGGAGATCGCTGCCTGCGATGTGGACCAAGACGAAGAGTTCTTGGCCTTTCGTCGGGGAGAGCTCATCACAGAGCATAGGGCCAAGGATCCACCCCCGCGCATGGAAATCACCGCGGAGGCGACGGGAGGTGACGCAGGGGTGATCCGAGAGCTGCCGGAGGAAGAGCACGAGGTCGAGGTGGAGGTGCCGGAGGCAGCTGAAGGAGTCGAAGAGGGGGAGGTCAGTCGTTCCCCGCAATTTTGATGAATTTGACATATAATAGATGATAGGAACAACTTGTAATTCTGATGTAATGACCGTAGACGATGTATACTCCTGTTTGTTTTTTTAATATGAAGTCGATTGTTGTCAATACTGTTGAGTTACTGCTTTGTCGTGATTTGAGTATATTCTGTAGTACTGATTTTGTGCTGCAATTAGGAGAATACCGAGGAGCTTCACAATGTAATAAAGAAGCTCATGCAGTCTTTGGACTGGTTCCGAGGGGAAAAAGATAATCTGCAAAAACAAGTGGTTCCTCGGTTGGAGAGGAGGGTGGCCGTGGCGGAGAGAAGGGCCAAGGAGGCCGAAGAGGCAAGGGCCAAAGCTGTGGAAAAGGCGAGAGATCACAGCTGAAATATCTGTCAACGGTCGCCGAACTAGACCGCGTTATCGTCCACCAAAAGGAGTACGGGCGAATATTGACGGAGTACGGCCTGCTAACTTTTGAGGAGGTTGAGGAGCGGATAACCGAGTTTTCAGGGGGAAATTTCGGCACTGATGACGGCCGGCCACACAGACTCCTCCGAGCTTGTGAGAAAGCGGGAAGTACTGGAATTACTCCTTAACATGTACGAGGGCCTGAGAGGCCACGACAGGTGGCGCCGCACTGCGAAAGAATATATTGCAAGTTCCAGCCGGGGCCAGGAGATCGCGAAAGCTCCGCGGAGGAGTAAAAAGGGAACGGTGGGAAAAGGCAAAGGGATCAGAATCCAAGAGCCGACCCCAGTGTGGCCGTTGGAGAGGAGGCCCCAGTGGCTGTTGCGGAGGAGGAGGTTGAGAAGCTAGCCGAGGAGATCGAAGTAATGGACCCCGCGGAATGGGATCCCGTGGAATGGGCTAACAGTCCGAGACCAGCGCCTCAACCGAGTCCTCGGGACAGAGTAAGGAGCGATGTTCCAAGGCTAGTGCCAAGAGTGAGTCCTTGGCGTAGAGGAGGTCAAAGCAGGTGTAGAACCGGAGCTCAAAGCCGAGGAGCCTCCAGATCCCAGAGGACGCGAAGAAGCTCCAGGGATGGGTCCCAACGCCGGAGCGCGGAGTATTGGCTCGGAGGCCGAAGATAATGTTTAGTTGTTGTAATAACGCATGCATATATGTAAAGAACTCTTTTTGGGAAGCAAAATGGAGAAAATATTTTGATATGTTTAATAAGTATATTAAATAAGAGTGGTTAAGGTTTGATCATGAGGCAATTGCTTTAAATGATTTGGACATGTCATTACGAAAATAATCAGGTAATTAGTACGCGGGGGTACTATATGTGAATAAGGCCTGTTAGAGAAATAAGGCAGAAAATCTCCCCGGACGGATCGGGCGGGAGTTACTGATCTCTCCGGACGGATCGGGGGAGACTGATTGACCTCTCCGGTTAAACGGACGAGAGGGAATATAGGTCCGGGGACTAAATGCTGATCTCTACTGATGGATCAGGCGAGAGATCAGTGTGTCCGGAGACAGATAATAATGAGTCTAGGCTAGGGCGTCCCCGCAGCGTAGAACAAAGTACAACAATATTCGTAAAGTGAAAACTTTATTCAAAGTAATTGTCGGAACAATTGAAAAATACAAAGAGATTCATAAAAAAAACACGTTATAGTACGGAAACGAAATAACGTACAAAGAACGTAAAGGTAGAAAAGATACTTGGCAATTGGTAATCATAGATAAAAGCGCCGTAGATTAGTAACATGCCATGTTCGGGGAATCGGCGTACCATCTAGATGTGCTAACTGATAGCACCCGGAGCCATGCGCGGCAATGACGCGGTAAGGCCCTTCCCAGGCGGCACGCTGTTTGCCCTCTGGGGCAGCTTTGCTGGCAGAGTTTAACCGGAGTACTAGGTCTCCGACTTTAAATTGAGTACCCTTAACCCAGAGGTTGTGATACTGAGCTGCGCGTTGCTTACATTTAGCTTGTTGAATGAACGATTGATCGTGGCGGTGTTCGAGCTCATCCAAGTTAGCACGGAGTGCCTCGTTGTTAACCTCGGGATCTAGAGTAACGAGGCGGGGACTGGGTACGCAGGGATGACAGCTTCGGAGCCATAGGTGAGGCTGTATGGGGTTTCTCCAGTTGATGTGTGCGGCGTGGTATGATAGGCCCAAAGAACCTGCGGTAGATTCTCGGCCCAGAGACCTTTAGCTTGATCTAAGCACTTCTTTAAACCAGTAAGCAGGGTGCGGTTGGTGACTTAACCTGACCATTGGCTTGAGGATGAGCGACCGAGGTGAAAATTTGTTTGATGTGCAACTCCTCAGAACAGGACCGGAAGGGGTCATTGGCGAACTGTTTGCCATTGTCTGAGATAATGGCGCTCGGGATGCCGAAGCGGCATATGATGTTTCGCCAAACAAACTTCAAGATGTTCTGACCGGTGATAGCAGTAGGGCTCGGCTTCAACCTATTTGGTGAAGTAATCCACTGCGACCACAAGAAATTTTAAGCCTCCCGGAGCGACTGGAAACGGGCCCACAATGTCAATTCCCCACTGGATAAATGGTCAGGCACTCTGTATGCAAGTGAGCTCGGTTTGTGGTAAATGCTTCACTCGGGAGTGTCGCTGACACTTGTCCCACTTTGTCACTAAGTTATGGGCATCATTAAATAACGTGGGCCAGTAGTATCCCCACCGAAGGACTTTCTTGGCCATCGTCCGAGAGCCAATATGGCTGGCACAGGCCCCCGCGTGAAATTCACGGAGAACATGGTCAGCCTGGACAGGGTCAAGGCAGCGAAGACTCGGTTGTAAGTATGACTGTCGGTACAAGATCCCATCGTGGAGTGCATACTTCGGTGCTTTAAGAATTATCCGCCGAGCTTGTAATTTATCATCTGGCAGCGTACCATCCCGAAGATAATGGACGATAGGAGTCATCTAATTGGAACTGTTCTTAGTCAATACGGAGACTGTTGCCTCATGAATGGAAGGGTGAATTGCATCTTTGACGATGATGTCCGGAGACATGTTAGTAGGGACCGTAGAGGCCATTTTGCTAAGGGCATCAGCTTGACCATTTTCTTTGCGAGGTACCTGCTGGATATCGACCGAAGCAAAAGTTGACAAGAGCTTAAGTGTCAAAGCGGGGTACCTTTTCAATGTATCATCTTTGGCTGCATAGGTGCCCTTAATTTGACTAGAGACCACCTCGGAGTCCGTGAAAAACTGGATATGAGAAGTTGTAAAGGACTGAGCGAGTTTGAGCCCAGCCAGAACGGCCTCATATTCCGCTTCGTTGTTGGTCACCTTGAACTTAAATCGCAAAACATACTTGACCTCAACGCCATCAGGGCCAATGAGAAGGACCCCGGCGCCACTGCCTCGGGTCGCAGAGGCACCATCTTCGTATAATTGCCACTTGCAGGCTTTAGCGTCGAGATCGGAGTGGTTAGGATTGGTGTCATATGCAGTCGAACCGGGGTCAACAAATGGTGCCTCTACCAAAAAATCCGCAAGGGCTTGGCCTTTAATGGCCCGGCGAGGTAGAAATTGAATATCGTATTCCCCTAGTTTGATGGGCCACTTAGCCAGATGCCCTGACACATCGGGCTTAACGAGAATTTGGCGAATGGGGTGATTAGTGAGAACCCCGATGTCACGTCCTTGGAGATAAGGGCGCAAGCGGCGGGCCGCCATGACGAGAGCCAATACTATTTTTTCCGCCCCTTGGAGTGCTCGACTCACGAAATACACGGGTTTCTGACTCCCATGATCCTCGCAGATGAGGGCCACGCTAATTGCTTCCTCGGCAGATGCTAAATATATATAAAGGGGTTCTCCAGGGACAGGCGCGGACATAGTTGGCAACTGCTTAATGTGTTGCTTTAAAGCCTCGAAGGCCTCGGTGCACTGCGGAGTCCACTCGAATTTCTTTGCCTGACGCAAAATTTTGAAGAATGGAAGCTGACGATCCGCGGCCTTATACAGAAAACGATTTAAGGCCGCAAGACCACCGGCGTTGGCCTGGAGACCGTGCTGTGAGACCACATATCCCAGAAACTTTCCCGACCCAACGCTGAAGGTACATTTTGCCGGGTTGAGGCGAAGATTATAACGTCGCAATGTGCTTAATGTTTCAGCAATATCTTGTACACATGTATTAGGAGAGGAACTTTTAATAACAAGATCGCCAACATATACTTCGACGTTTCGGCTGATTTGATCTCGGAAGACGTGGTCCATAAGGCGTTGGTAAGTGGCTCTCACATTCTTGAGCCCAAATGGCATTTTCTTGAAGGCAAAGCACCCGAAGTCAGTTATAAAGGCCGTTTTGAGGGCGTCACGGCGATCCATATGAATTTCATGGTATCCTTTGTATAAATCCAAAAAGCAAAGTGCCTTGTGCCTAGTAATGGCTTCCGCTTTTTGGTCGATGGAGGGCAGAGGATAACAATCCTTTGGGCAGTGCTTATTGAGGTCAGAGAAATCGACGCACATTCTCCATGCCCCGCTGGACTTCGTCACCATCACCAGATTAGAAAGTGATAACACGTTATTTATGCATGTATTTAGGTCGATTTAGGATCATATTTTATATCATTTACGTGCATATTTGACCGGCATTTATTTATATTAATAATATTTGGGTCATTTGACGTGTTTTGACTTGTTTTAAGGTATTTTGAGCATTTTCAGGCTACCGGACGAGGAAACAAGTTGGAAAAGAGTGAAAACCGACCCAAAAGAGTGAGAACCGTCGAAGAACCGGTCCAAATCGGTCCGAACCGGCCTGAACCGGTCCAGGAGCAAAACCGGGCAAGAACCGACACGGCCGCGTCACAAAGCAACACGGCCGTGTCAAAAGTGGTCCACAATGTGCTGTTGATTCTGGAACAGAACACGGCCGTGTCACTCAAGCAACACGGCCGTGTCAAATGTTGCGCAGAAATTGAAGAATTGCAAAGCAACACGGCCGTGTCATTTAAGCAACACGGCCGTGTCAAAAAGTCCACCGATAAGAGAAATCGTGTTTTAATAGGATTTTAAGCCTATCTTCTCCAAGATTCGTCCCCAACTCTATAAAAAGGACCCCAAGCTCTAGGAAAAAGGGGATCAATCATCAAGAACATAAATTACATCACCTTGGAAGACAAGGAAGACGAAGATCATCGAGACGGAGTCATCCGGGTTTATTTATTCTTTTCTAGTTTAATTCTTTACAATGTTTTTATTAGGATTTTTTATTGGATTATTGCTAGGCATGAGTAGCTAAGCTATTCGTGTCCTAGGGTTAGAAAGTAGGGATTTTTATAACAATGTTTTGATATATGATTTAATCTATTAATTCCGTTCTGTATGTGTCTTATCTCTATGTTTGTGTTTTAAACTGAATTTAGCTTGATCACCTAGATTTAGTAATTTAGTTTAATAATTCCGCTTCGAGAGGAGGGAATTGTTATCAGACTTAGAACATAGAGCGCAGTTGTCTATGACTGTGTAGGCCGTGGCTTAAGATCGTTTGGGAGTTATTAGGTTTAATTGACTCGAGAGGGTAATTAGCTTAATTAATCAACGGTTTAATCGCTTCGAGAGAAGGATTAGATTATTGTCGTGCCGCCTAATAAACACTAGAATTGGTAAATTAATAGGTTAATCATATTCCACATTGAAATAATATCCTGAAATCGAAGCCCTAGGATACCTTTTCTCTTTGATTGTTAGTTTTCGTGTTTCCTAAGTTTGAAGTTATATTTAATTGAGTAGTTTAATTAGTAAAATCAACCTTTAAAACTTAGTATCTAGTTAGGACATTCCTAGAGTATTAGGGTATCAAACTACCTAAAACTATTCCTTGTGGGATCGACCTTGACAATAGTACTACACCTACATCCGTACACTTGCGGAACACTAGGTTAGAAACCGACGTGTCAAGTTTTTGGCGCCGTTGCCGGGGAATAGGATTTAGCGCTTAGTTTTTATCTTGAAAAATAGGAGGAAACTAGACTAGATTTTATTTTTTTCGTATTTTTAATTTTAATTTTCGTTTTTATTTTTGGGTTAATTTTTGTATTACGCGGTAGTTCTTGTTTTTGGTGTTCGCAGGCTTCGTATGCTCACCAGATCAAAAGGGAATGAAACCCTTCTGCCTTTTGATCCGGAAATTGAAGCGACAGCTCGCGGACACCGAACTAGAAGAAACTTCGCATCTGAGATGGAGAACCCACCACAGCATCCGAATCAGGATGACGCACTTAATAGAGTACTGACAGCTTTGGCACGTTTAGATGATCGAGTCACGAACATACAGCAGCAGCTACCTCCACAAGGGCCACAGCTACAACAGCAGTACGACCCAATTCAGATAGACCCAGCTGCAGGCGATGAAGATGACACGCCTATTAGCGACTGCTTGAAGCCCAGTCCAAATCAGCAGGCGGGAGGAGTACAACCTCCACCACTCAATGCCAACAATTTCGAGCTGAAGCCTGCACTAATCAACATAGTGCAGCAAAACCAGTATGGGGGAAGTGCTTTGGAGGATCCGAATGCGCATCTGATCAAGTTTCGCAGACTGGCCGACACAATCAAGATCAATCATGTGCCGCACGAGCAAGTCAAGATGAGACTGTTCCCTTTCTCACTGAAGGACAGAGCATTACAGTGGTTCAATTCACTAGAAGACATCAGAGATTGGGAAGACTTGAGTACTTCTTTCCTGTTGAAGTACTTTCCACCGAGCAAGATGCTCGACCTGCAGAACCAGATCAATCAGTTCAAGCAATTGGACCAAGAGCCATTCGGAGAGGCTTGGGAGCGATTCCGGGATCTTATCCAGAGTTGCCCTCAACATGGGTTCACCAAGAAGCAGCAAGTATGCAAGTTCTACAATGGTCTACTTGCTCCGACTAGAAACCAAGTGGATGCGGCTGCGGGTGGAAGTTTGATGGAGAAGTCAGTGAGGATGGCATTCTCAATCCTGGATGCTATGGCAAGAACGAGCTACCAATGGTCGAACGAGAGAAACATGCCAAGGAGGGTAGCGAGTGTCCAAAAAGTCGAGCCCGTCAATAATGAGCCAATTGAAAAGCTCACAGCACAAGTAACAGCATTGACGAGCCAGGTGAATCTGCTAACTAATCTGACGTTAGCACAACAGCCAGGGGGTCCGGAAGAAGTTGAAGAAGTAAAATTTGTTAATCAACGAAACTTCAACAACTTCCAGAACAATCAGCCTCGGTACAATCAGTACCCTCAGAATCATCAGAACTTTTCATATGGGAACGCGCAAAATACACTTAATCCGCCGCCCGGATTTGCTGTTACAAATGGCATGATCCATGACGGTAAGAAGCCATCACAAGAAGAGATCGCGATGTCACAATTTGAAAAGTATGATGAAAAGTTAGCTCAGTTGGAGAAGAAAGTGGATGGAAAATTCATGGAGCTAAACAAGCATATCACTGGGCAAGGGGCAGACATCAAGAGGCTCGAGAACACGTTGGTGCAGACTCAAGCTAGCATTGGAGAGTTGACATCAAACATGAGTCAGCTGATAAAGATAGTAGGAGCTCAACACAAGCAAGGCCAATACCCGAGTGATACAGTGGTTAACCCAAAGGAGCACTGCAATATTGTGGAGCTAGATGAGCATGAAGAGAGCTTGAAGGACCAAGAAGCAAAGGAATCAACCGAGGAAGTAAAAAACATTGAGAAGGAGGAGGTCAATACAATCATAGATAAGAAAACTTTATCTCCTATTCTTGATGAGTCTTTTGATTTTTGTTTTAAAAATTCGTTCTTTGCTAACCTTGATCCTTTAGAGCAATCTAGAGTTGTTGTTGTGAAACAGGAACCACTAAAGGAGAGAATCGAAGTTAAAGAGAAAACAAAGGAGTGGGAGGATGGAAAAGAGGCGACAAAGAAGAGACCGAGCAGGCCCAAGAAGAACGCAAACACAAGCATGAAACCAAGAAGAGCAACAAAAGCAAAAGATCCAGGGAGTTTTACTATTTCTTGCTCAATTGGTAGTCATGAATTTCATAATGTCATGTGTGACTTAGGGTCTAGCATAAATTTGATGTCTCTTAAGCAGTATAGACAATTAGGATTAAGGGAAATTAAACGGTCCTTTACTACTATCAAATTGGCGGATGGATCTTCATTAACGCCGTTGGGAGTAGCAGAGGATGTAGTGGTAAAAGTGCTAAATTTTGAATTCCCTAGTGATTTCTTAGTTGTTGACATGAAAGGGAGTGATGAATTCCCTTTTATCGTAGGAAGACCCTTCTTGGCGACTAGCCAAGCACTAATAGATGTACCTAAAGGGGAGTTGGTTTTTCGGGTTCAAAACGAAATAATCACACTCAACATACATAAATCGGGTCTAAGGGGTAGGCACAATTGTAGCATTATTTACACTACCCTAGCTGCTATAGAAAATCCTCGTGCCCCAAATAGCTCTTTAAGTGTTCAGAAAACTTCCAACTCGGGGTGGCTAGAAGAAGGTTGATAGGAAAAGGACGTCCGGCTGAAGACGTAAAACAAAGCGCTTGTCGGGAGGCAACCCGATGTTTAATGTTTTATGTTTATATTTTTTTTTATTATTGCGTTAATTTTATGTTTTACGTGTGTTTTAGTGTTTTATGTTTTTAGGAATCAACATGGACGAGTGTTGCAAGAAACGGGGGTCGAAAAGACGGAAAAATTGCGTTAAAAGGAGCAGAAGATGCAACACGGCCGTGTCGCACAACGGACACGGCCGCGTCAAAAAGCACTTAGAAAGTGTTTTCAGCACTGGAATGCAACACGGCCGTGTCACAAAACGACACGGCCGCGTCAAAATCAGGCCCAAAAACCATTTTTGGTTCAAAAGCAACACGGCCGTGTCGGCCTTATAACACGGCCGTGTCAAAACCAAGCTCCAAACACGATTTCACACTGGAACACAACACGGCCGTGTCACTCAACCGACACGGCCGTGTCAATATCAGCCCAAAAACATCAAGTTTGGCTCAAATGTAACACAGCCGTGTCACAACATTCAACACGGCCGTGTCAGTACTTCAGCAGAAACAATGGAAAATTCAGAGCGTGATGCGGAGACGGCCGAACCAAGATTCAGTAGGAGCAAAAATGGCACGATTTCGGAGCTCGTAGGGATTTCAAAACACCGCCGTCGTCGAAACGATTTGTAAGTTAGCACCAAGGCATACCACGTTTTTTTTCCTCCAAACATTGGCTTTCAGCCAAGTTTGGGGGAGGGGGTAGACCGTGGGACGTCTTGGCAGCTATATTTCCAGTTTGATTTACATTTTAGTTGATCGTTCGAGTTTTGCTGATTGTGGGTCCGTGTGCCCATTGTGCTGATTTTTATTATTTTGATTGATGTTATCGGGTCTGTGAGCCCAGTTATCTGATTTATCGGTGTTATTGGGTCTGTGAGCCCAAGTTGATTGCATATCGTTTCTATGTTGAGTCTTAGGAGTTAGAGTTTAGAGTCTTAGTAGTGCAGTTTTTAGAGTCAATAAGAATAATAAAACCCGGAAATAGGTAACAAGTGAGAAAAATAAAAAGAGAAAATTAGGGAAAGATGGATGATGAATAGTTGATGATGAGATGATTTTGAGAAGTAGATGAAAAATGGCACATAATAGAGCATGAGAGGTGTTTTGAGACGAAATTGAGCTTGAACTGAGAATATTCAATCAAAAATTTACCTTGTGAGAATTTGAGCCTAATTATACTCCAATTTTCGGAGTAATATACTTTCTTTCGGTGTGAATTTGATTGAATATGTGTACTAGTCTCTAGAACTTGCCTTGAGTCTTTACTAAGAATGTGTCAAGTATATGTTGTGATGTAGGAAATGATCTTAGGCAAATTTTTGTTTAAGCCTATTTATTCGAACCATGAAAATTGCCTTTGAACCATAATGGAAAAAATTGTCCCTAGTTAGCCCACTTGAGCCTTACAGCTTTATTTATTCATAACCTAACAATATCAGCCAAAACCTTTTGATTTAACTCTTTTGGCCTTAATTGGATTAATCAAGTTAGAGGGAGGAGAATTGGAAGGAATTTTGGGTGAACAATTTGTGGGAAGGAATGTGAAGTAGGGATATTTTCAAAAGATGAAGGAAATAAGAGAAAAGTGATAGGTGAAAAGCGAAGAATAGCCTCTCCTAGAAAAAAAAAAAAAAAAAAAAAAAAGAAAAGAAGAAAAGAAAAGAAGAAAAGAAAAAGAAAAAAAAAAGAAAAAAAAAATTTGTTATTATTAGTATTATAGAGGAGAGGCTAGGAAATAAAGTGCTCAAATTATGAATTTGCTTAGAACATTCGGGTAGTCCAAAAAATGTGGTACCCACAGAATTGAAAAGCACTTAAGTTGTATGGACTTGGGAAGGTGAAGAAGTCACTTTGCGGGGTGATTTGCTGAAATTTGAAGAGTGAGATTGCGTGATTGTATTGAGGGGTAGTCGGGTTAGACGTAACTTGATTAGTCCAATGAATAGTCACTTAAATCCAAATGTATCTCACCTTACCTTAAGCCCACATTACAACCAAAATAAAGACCTTTTTGATCCTTTGTCACACGTATCAAGTACGAGGTCTAGTGTAGACGATTGGCAAGCATATGGTAGACTTTGCATGTAATTCAATATGAGTGGAAATTATTCTAGCCTAAACACTTGAGAGATGAGTGAAACACTTACCCGGTGAGGGTTGAATAATTCGAAAGTTCAAAGTCTCGAGATTAGTTGATTTACGCGTTATCACATATGCTCAAGTGAATTGTGTTGCCTAGTTGTTGTAAGAAAAATCAGACTGAAACTGAATTCATCATCTAGTCGCCCTAAACAAATGCATAATCACTTGTCATCTTTGTGTCTTTTGTTATGATGTTTGGGACGAACAACAGTTTAAGTTTGGGGGAGTTTGATAACACGTTATTTATGCATGTATTTAGGTCGATTTAGGATCATATTCTATATCATTTACGTGCATATTTGACCGGCATTTATTTATATTAATAATATTTGGGTCATTTGACGTGTTTTGACTTGTTTTAAGGTATTTTGAGCATTTTCAGGCTACCGGACGAGGAAACAAGTTGGAAAAGAGTGAAAACCGGCCCAAAAGAGTGAGAACCATCGAAGAACCGGTCCAAACCGGTCCGAACCGGCCTGAACCGGTCCAGGAGCAAAACCGGGCAAGAACCGACACGGCCGCGTCACAAAGCAACACGGCCGTGTCAAAAGTGGTCCACAATGTGCTGTTGATTCTGGAACAGAACACGGCCGTGTCACTCAAGCAACACGGCCGTGTCAAATGTTGCGCAGAAATTGAAGAATTGCAAAGCAACACGGCCGTGTCATTTAAGCAACACGGCCGTGTCAAAAAGTCCACCGATAAGAGAAATCGTGTTTTAATAGGATTTTAAGCCTATCTTCTCCAAGATTCGTCCCCAACTCTATAAAAAGGACCCTAAGCTCTAGGAAAAAGGGGATCAATCATCAAGAACATAAATTACATCACCTTGGAAGAGAAGGAAGACGAAGATCATCGAGACGGAGTCATCCGGGTTTATTTATTCTTTTCTAGTTTAATTCTTTACAATGTTTTTATTAGGATTTTTTATTGGATTATTGCTAGGCATGAGTAGCTAAGCTATTCGTGTCCTAGGGTTAGAAAGTAGGGATTTTTATAACAATGTTTTGATATATGATTTAATCTATTAATTCCGTTCTGTATGTGTCTTATCTCTATGTTTGTGTTTTAAACTGAATTTAGCTTGATCACCTAGATTTAGTAATTTAGTTTAATAATTCCGCTTCGAGAGGAGGGAATTGTTATCAGACTTAGAACATAGAGCGCAGTTGTCTATGACTGTGTAGGCCGTGGCTTAAGATCGTTTGGGAGTTATTAGGTTTAATTGACTCGAGAGGGTAATTAGCTTAATTAATCAACGGTTTAATCGCTTCGAGAGAAGGATTAGATTATTGTCGTGCCGCCTAATAAACACTAGAATTGGTAAATTAATAGGTTAATCATATTCCACATTGAAATAATATCCTGAAATCGAAGCCCTAGGATACCTTTTCTCTTTGATTGTTAGTTTTCGTGTTTCTTAAGTTTGAAGTTATATTTAATTGAGTAGTTTAATTAGTAAAATCAACCTTTAAAACTTAGTATCTAGTTAGGACATTCCTAGAGTATTAGGGTATCAAACTACCTAAAACTATTCCTTGTGGGATCGACCTTGACAATAGTACTACACCTACATCCGTACACTTGCGGAACACTAGGTTAGAAACCGACGTGTCAGAAAGCCAGGAAGGATAGTGTACTTTAAACAGGATATCTGCATCGAGGAGCTGTTGTACTTCTGTTCGGACGGCTGTGTTCCTCTCCGGAGCAAATTTCCTTCATTTTTGTTGTATGGGCTTCACGTTGGGGTCAATGTTTAACTTATGAGTAATGAAGTCCGGAGAGACCCCCGGCATATCCAAGGGAGACCACGCGAAAACTTCAGAATATTCGCGCATGGTCTGGATGATGGCATTATGTAGCAATGGTGTGTCGATAGCGCCGACTATAACAGTTTGCTCTGGTTTAGCCGGGTCGAGAGGCACCTTAACAGTGTCGTCTCCGAGTGATGCAGACGAATTCGAGGTGGGAGCCAAGGTGGCTACTTGAAACTGTGGCTTGGGAGTAACCTTTGTTGTCTTTTTAAGTGCTACATACATGCACTCTTTAGAGACCCGCTGATTGCCACGGATAGCCACCTCGCTATGGGGTGTAGGAAACTTCAGTGCGAGGTGGTATGTGGAACAAAGCTCCTGTGGTGCTTAATGCCACCACTGATTGTAACATGGACCTCCAACTAATAACTGCACCAAACAATGTAAACACATATCCAGACTGTGATTTTCTGCTATCCAAGTTTGCTGCATAATCTGAATCTACATAACCTCTTAAGATATCCTGTAAAAAATCAACCTTCTTAAACATGATTCCTCTGTTTGCAGAACCTTTCAAATACCTCATTATCCGTTTAAGTGCTTCCCAGTGCTGCTTTCCAGGATTAGACATGTATCTTGACACAACACTAACTGCATGAGATATATTAGGTCTAGAACACACCATCAAATACATTATGTTGCCCACAACATTTGAATAGGGAACATTTGACCTTTCAAACTCTTCTTCAGTCTTGGGCTTCTGTAATTCTGAAAGTTTAAAATGCTGAGCTAATGGAATAGTCACTGGCCTAGCTTCATTCATCTTGAATTTAGTGAGGATACAGTAACCCCTTCCTTCTATCTCTGCAGATATCCATTCCCAATATCCTCCTTGCTTCTCCAAGCTGTTTCATTTCAAATTCCTCTTGTAAGTCTGTCTTAAGCTTCCCTATCTCAGATTGATACTTGCTTGCTACAAGCATATCATCTACATACAGCAATAAAAAAACTCAGAATTTCATTTCCTGATCCTCTCATAAAAACACAGTTGTCATATTAAGACTTTGTGTAGCTTATCCTCCTCATACACTCATCAAACTTGATAGACCACTGCCTAAAACTTTGCTTAAGGCCATACAATGATTTCTTGAGCAAACATGCCTTGTTTTCATTTTCTGGCATCACAAAACCTTCAGGCTGGTGCATCAGTATTGTCTCTTTAAGCTTACCATGGAGAAATGCAGTTTTGACATCTAACTGCTCTAATTCCAAGTCCATTTGTGAAACTACTGCCAAAAGCATCCTTATGGAACAGTGCTTCACCACAGGAGAGAAAAGTTCATTATAATCTACTCCCTCTTTTTGAGTGAAGCCTCTAGCAACTAATCTTGCTTTAAATCTAATTTTTTCTGTTCCACTGAATTCAATTTTCTTCTTGAAAATCCATTTTACAGCTGATAAGCTTGTGCCCAACTGGCTTATCAACTAATATCTATGTCCCATTCTTTTCTAATGAATGCATTTCTTCTTGCAAAGCAATGATCCAGCTTTCTTTGTCACTACTATTAACAACTTCTTTATAGTTTCTTGGCTCAGAATATTCTGTCTCTTCAGCAACACTTAAAGCATATGCAGTGAGATAATCACTGCCATATCTTGTGGATGGCTTCACAATTCTCCTTTCTCTATCTTTAACCAGTTGATATTGATTTGAATCATTATCATCTTGTTCTTGATTTGATTCTGTGTCTTCATCAGTATCTGATTTTTCATCTGTGTCACCATGCTCCACCTTGAACTGTGCATCATTGTTTCTCACTGTCATTTCCAGTGGAGCATTAGATCCTGTTTTCATTGGCATTTGTTCTTCACAAAACCTCACATCTCTGCTTATAATAACTTTGTTCATCCCAGCTTCTATACACCACATCCTATACCCCTTTACACCTTGTGGATATCCCAGCATTACACACTTCAATGCCCTTGCATCTAATTTGTCTTGTTTAACATGAGAATAAGCCAGACATCCAAATGGTTTCAAATGTGAGTATACTGGTGAATTTCCACTCCACATTTGATCTGGAGTGATATACTGATTGGGTGTGGATGTGCTTCTTGATTAAGTAGTATGCTATTACAGCTGCTTCACCCCAGAATTTCTTATGCATTCCAAACTCTATCAACATACATCTGATTCTTTCCAGGATAGTCCTGTTCATCCTCTCAGCAACACCATTTTGTTGAGGATGAGCAGGAACTGTGTTATGCCTTTTAATGCCTTTCATTTTGCAGAATGTTTGAAATTGCTCAGATAAAAATTCCAGCCCATTATCTGTCCTTAGACATTTTAATGTTGACCCCTTTTCTAGCTCAACTTCATTACACCATTCTTAGAATTTATTAAAAGCATCAGACTTATTCTTTAAAATAAAAATCCACAGACCACAGTTTTCTTGAGTAGTCATCTATTATGCTCAAGAAATATTTTCCTCCACCTAGTGTTTCTACCTTTGAAGGACCCCATAGATCAGAGTGAGCATAATCTAGAGGATGTTTGGAGGTATGTTTACCTGTAGGATATGGTAGTTTCTTGCTCTTTGCCAGGATACGAGTCTCACAGTTATGTATCTGGAATCTTCCTTTGTGATCAATGACACCCTTTTTTAGCAGTTCATTCATTCCTGTTTCACTCATGTGTCCAAACCTTTTGTGCCACAATCTTGAATCATCAGTAGCAGTATTATTGACATCTCCAGTCACAGTTTCTGCCATAAGATAGTAAAGACTGGATTTCCTTACACCTTTCATTACCAGTTTTGAATTCTTGTATACATATAGGTGTCCATTCATGGATTTAAAATGACACCCTTTGTTCTCCAATGTTCCAAAGCTTATGAGATTTCTTTTGAGAAGAGGAATGTATCTTACATCAGACAACACCTTCACAGAGCCATCATGCATTTTTAGCCTTATTTCCCCAACTCCTTCAATCTTACATGCATGATCATCTCCTAACATGATTAAACCATATTTGTGTACCTTAAGGTTTTGAAACCATTCAACATTAGGACACATATGGAAACTGCATCTTGAGTCCATAATCCACTTATCTTCTGTTCTTCCCTCAACAATATTCAAAACATCAGCATCTTCTTCACCTCGTACCAGGTCTGCTGTATTGGATTTGTATGACCTTTCTGCTTGTTTCTTCTTGAAATCATAACAATTCTTCTGAAGGTGACCAGGCCTTTTGCAATGGAAACACTTCCTGGTCTCCTTCCCTTCAAAACTCTTAGGTTTTGATTGCTGTGATTTCTTGCCCAGGTCATTTGTTGTTGAAACTTTCTTGAACTTCTGAAACCTCCCAGATTTAATGTGTAATCCTTCTGCCTGAGAATATGTCTTTCCATCTGTTGAATTTTGTAGTTCTTTTGCCCTTAATGCAGTCTGCACTTCTTCCAGAGATATTTTAGTCTCTCTTCCATACAGCATAGCATCTTTAAGATGCTCAAAATGCTTTGGTTGTGCATTTAGTAGCAAAATGGCTTTGTCTTCATCTTCAATTTTGGCCTCAACTCCTTCAAGATCATCAAGATATTTATTAAACTCCTCTAGTTGGTCATCCATGGCTTTATCTTCTTGAATCCTGAAGGAATAAAGTTTTTGTTTGATATACAAACGTTTAACCATTGTTTTCTTCTTGTAGAGCTCTTCAAGTTTGTTCCAAACAGCCTCTGTTGTCATTTCTTTTGAAACCTCCCTAAGCACCTTATCCCCTAGGGACAAGATAATGGCAGAATGTGCCTTATCCAACAATTCTGGCTTCTCAGCAGCTCCAATCTTATCTGAGAGGCCATTCAAACCCTTCAGAGCACCGGCCAACCCTTGCTGCACCAGGAGAGCTCTCATCTTTAATTGCCAAATACAAAAATCATTCTTACCATTGAATTTTTCAACATCATACTTAATTGCCGCCATTGCTTTTCCCACTGGTTCTTTTTCAGAAATCTATTAGTTCTTGGTTTTCCCACAGACGGCGCCAATTATTGTGGGAAAACAATCAATAACAATCAATCAAACAATTAGCATGCAACTTCAAAACACAAAAACCAAATGGAAAGAAAATGACACAATGGTTTACGTGGTTCGGCCAACTTGACCTACGTCCACGGAGGGTTTCTAGCTTCCTTTTATTGCACAAGAATGGATACAAGAAGAACACCTTCTGTTGCAATTGCTTCAACAAAATAACAAAAACACTCTCAAGAATTATCCCTATTCTTTAACCAAGTGTTTCTTCTCTCTATGTACTATCTCTCTTACTCTAGATATGGATTACAAAATCATATATAAGCTCAGATCCAAAAACAGTTGAGAAATGGACCAAAAATGAACTCAAACTCACAGCTCAAAAACTAAATCTGCTGAACTGTCTTTTACAACGGTTTTACACAGAGCCGTTGATTAAATCTGTTATAACTGTCAACTTGACAGTTTTGCTCCTTTCCAATTCCAGCTTCATTTCTGACCCGTTTTTTTACCCTACTCTGACCCGATTGATGAGTATGTTAAGTCCACACTCCTCACAGAGAGTTTTGTGTACAATTTACAATAAAAATACTCCTTTCCAACCCCTAACCGAAACATTACAACATTTTCCCAATCAACTATTAAAGTAATTTTTAAGCTTAAACATATACCTCTAGTGATTTGAAATTGAAGATGGAAGTGGAACCGAAAGTGATTTGTAGCTCATCCTAGCTCCAACTATAGATCAATCTTGGAAGATGGAGGTGAAGGAGTGGTGATGTGAGGGCTGTTTGCCGAATGGTTTCAGGGTAAAGAAGAAGAAGGTCATGGTCTCCTTTCTATAGTGAGAAGGAGAGGGATAGAGAGAGGTTGAACTTGAAGGTGTGCGTGTGAGGGACTACGGTGAGGAAGTAGTGGTGGCTACTATTCATACAAGAGAGGTATCAATAAAGTTGTTGCATGGGAAATGAAGTGGACCAAGTGGTGGTGATTTGGCAATGAAATGGAATTGAGGTGGAGGGGTTCAATAGGGGTGACCACATGATATGCTTAGGGTTTAGGAAGTGAGTAACTTTAGTTAATCATTTACGCTAGTTTAGGATGCTAAATCTAATTTGATTCTATAACAATGGTATACTAAAACCCTTATGTCAAAATCTTATTCTAAATTCATCAAAGTGTACACTAATTTTCAAGTTGTACAAGATATCATAGCCTAAGTGTATTCTAAAAAAACCTTGTAATCCAAGAATCTCACCTATAATTAATGTACTAAGTTATGAGGCTAAAGTTCTAAAAATTCAAGCCTAAATGTCTGGAGTGTTAATTCGAACTTATAGAGTACTAAGGTAAGTCCAATTGTGCAACAATGTGACCTTAAGTGTACCTAATATGACACAATATAATGTAACGCAACATATAGATTTTTTGTCCAATTGATCATGCAAATCAAACACTTAAATTTTGTTATTGAGTATCGAACCCTTCCTCTTTTTGTATCTAATATTATATAACGGGGAAAATTCATTTTTAGTCCAGTATGTTAGGCCTTGTTCAGTAAAAGTCTTATATGTTAGAAAATTTCAATTTTAGTCCTGTATGTTCCAAAAGTTGTCCAATTTAAGGACACTAACCATCACCAATGACCAATTTAGCCGGAATTAGACTAATAAATTTAGGGCTTTTGAGTGCTAATGCTTATGTATCAAGTATTTGTCCAGATAACATGTCAAATCATTAAATTACTTTAGTAGCTCGGCCAAAAAAGAAAAGAAAAAGGTAACCCCTAATTTTCATATGAGGTGCATTTCATTATATTTTTTATTTTATTTTTCTTTCTTTCTTCATCTTTCTCAAATTTATTAGTGACGTGCATCGCACGTGATTAATTGTGGCCAAATTGGCAATTTCTGATGGTCAATGTCCTTAAATTGGACAATTTTGGAAACATACAAGATTAAAATTGAAAATTTCTAACATACAAGACTTTTACTGGACAAGGCCTAACATACTGGACTAAAAACGATTTTTTTCCATTATATAACAATTACAAATCATATATGCCTATAAATAAGTTGGCATTCATGTGGTGAAACATAATGTTCAAGCGTGTATATGTAATTCCTAATCAATTCAAGGTAAAAGTTCTCATAAATTACAAGCATATATTATCGTTAAAATTCAGTGTAATTAGAAAACTAATTCAAAAGGCTACACATTAGCCAGAAATAGCCAAAGCTAAATTCGGACCGGAAGACCTTCAAATATAGTTTTGAAGTTGGACAAACATTGTAGTTTCAACCTATTACTTGGCCCATAGTCAATTACCTGGCGCGTAATTTAATAGACGCATTTTTAAAGAATTTTCAATTGCCACATTAGATTTTCTCTCACTTTATCCTAGTTAAGTACTCCGAAAAATACCCCAAGGTTATATACATCAAAGAGATAACTTAGAGATCATACATAATATTTTAGAGATTGAAGACTTGAATTGGAGAGCAAGAAGCAAGGGGCGAAGATCAAGATTCAAGATCCCGACTTTACTCATTTATAATTTTTTTTAAATTTCTTTCTATATTTGTCTATGAACATATATTAGATTTTATTATGAGTATGAGTAGCTAAACACTCTTGTATTCGTTTGACTATGTTTTCATTTATCTTTTATATTATGGACTCGTTTAATGTTCTTATTTTATGTCTTTGTACTTGTTCTTATGAATTTATCAATCTGATCAATTCTTTTATTCTAAGTGCTTAATAACTCGATGATCGAAATGGGAAGATTGTTAATAGGCGTACAACACATAACATATGTATCAATAATCCGAGATGAGTGAGGTACTTGTGTAGGATTGTTAGCCCGAGAGGGTAATTATTTGTATGTAATCAACACGTTAACATTGTCCGAGAGGAGGGCTAACTAAAGTAGTGATCACCTAATACAGACTTGAATTCAATTGAAGGTCTAAAATATTAGAATAATTAAATACATAATAAAGTAATTGAAATCAAACCCTATGATACATCTTTAATACTTGATTTTTTTTCTATCTTTAATTGCTTGCCACCGTTTGAGCGTTTTATTTGTTTATTTTTTTTATTTCCAATTTATTTTTAGTTAATTACAATAACCATCTTTATAAGATCGATCTTGCTCACTACTAGCTACAGTTGCACCATATACTTGCAGTAATGTTAGGTTAGAAAAAGTATTGTCAAGTTTTTCCCATCATTGTCGGATACTGGTAATTGTGTTCATTTATACTCTGATAAATAGTTCAATGTTAGGTTAAAAATTTATTTTCTGCATTTTGTTTTTCAGTCTTATATGCATTCAGGGTTTTACATTTTGCTCTTTGATTGTAAATATTGGTAGTGCATGCACACTCGATCGAAAAGGAAGAGCAATTTTCTTTTGACTCTGAAATTGAATTAACTTCTTGAGTCACAGAACAAGGAGAAATCCAGCACTCGAGATGGCCGAGTTACCAGAAAATATAACCTAAGAGGAAATGATCAGGCGGTTTTTTGGGGTAGTGGCAAAGCAAAATTCTAGGCATATATAACCTACAGACTCAGGTGAATAACATACCTCAACAACTTCAGCTTCAACCACAATCTCAGCCTCGGGCCGATCTTGAAGGAGATCAGAACCCATATGGGACTGTCTTCAAATTACCACTAATAAATGCTAACAGCTTCGAACTCAAGTTGACATTGATCTCCATCATCCAAAAAAATCAGTTCGATAGGAAGCCGCCGGAAGACCCCAACATGCACTTAGGCCGATTTAAGCGAGTTTTGGAGACCCTTAAGGTGAATGGAGTTCCACATGAGCAGGTCAAGCTTAGGTTGTTCACATTCTCTCTTAGAGATAAGGTGCTAGCATGGTATAATTCACTCGAGAATGTCACTACATGGGAATATTTGAGTTGCAAATTTGTATTGAAGTATTCCCACAGAGTAATATGCTCAAATTAAAAAGTAAAATCACCCAGTTTAAACAGTTTGATGGAGATCCATTGGGTGAAGCTTGGGAGCATTTCCGGGATCTTTTCCGACAGAGCCCTCAACATGGATTTACTGAGAAGTAGCAAATTTGCTACTTTTATGATGGGCTACTTGAGCCCACTAGAGTACTCGTAGATGTACCATCGAGTGGATCGATATTGGAAAAGCATACAAGGGTTGCATTCACTATTTTGGATTAGATGACTACTACTAGTTGGTAATGGCCGAATGAGAGAAATCAGCCTAGGAGCGTCACCAGCATCATTGAGACTGAGCCGAGTGAATAAATTATGCCTTAATTGGTGGTTATAACTAGGCAGTCGAGTCTGCTAACTAGTGCTAACTCACCCCAGCATACCAAGTCCAGCTTACAGCAGCCACCCACATAAGAAGTAGTTGAAGATGTTAACTATATGAACCAAAGAAACTGCAACAACTTTCGAGGAAATCAACAGCCGTATCAGTCGAGTATGAGGAGTCATCCTAACTTCTTGTCCAACAACTTAAATAGTGCACTAACCACCGTCGGGCTTCTCTGTTACAAATGGTATAATACATGATGGAATGAAGCCTATTCAAGAGGAAATTCTGCAATCACAAGTGGCAAGGACTGATGAGAAGGTTGGACAAATAGAGAAGAGCATGGGTACCATGAATATGGATATCAACAAGAAACTTGTCAATTATGGGGCTGAAATAAAGGTGCTCAAGGCTAAAATGAGCCAAACTTCATAAGCCATAGGGCCCCTACACCAAAAGGGGCAATTCCCGAGTGATACAGTTGTTAATTTGAAGGAACAGTGCAATGTCATCTACTCGACGAATGATGCTAAGTGTGAGAGGCTAGTAATATAAATGCCTTTTAATAGATGTTCTCAAAGTTGTAAGAATTCAAAAGAAAATACACTCCAAAGGAGAATTGAGAAAGCATTTAGGTTGTGGACTTTGTGGTAAGGAGAAGAAATCAATTTTTGGGATTGGTTTACTAAGGAAGTAAAGAGTGAGGTTGAGTGACCATTGTTTGAGGGGTAGATGGGTAGTGCACGACTCATTTAGTCCGTTTTATAGTCACTTATACCCAAAATTATCCCACCTTACCCCAAACCAACATTACAACCCGTTAAAGACCTTTTTGATTCTTTGTCACACATGTCGGGTACACATCGAAGTTTAGATGATTGGCAAGCCTATGGTAGATACTATTTGCATTTCAATGTGAGCGTATATACTACCTATTCAATACACTTGAGAGTCGAGGGATACACTCATCCGGTAAGGATTTCAAGTTGAGAGTGTCAAGTCTTGAAAGTAGTTGATATGCTCTATCTCTTATGCTCAATGTTATCATGATTGCCTAACTTTTGAAAATTTCTTCTGAAATTGATTTTGCCACTTATATCTGCCCTAAAAAGTGTCCTTTCTTCTTTTTCTTTATTTGTTCGGGACGAACAAAGGTTTAAGTTTGGGGAGATTTGGTGCACATGGTAGTGCACACACTTTTAGGTCAATTTAAGTGTCTTTTTACGGACTTTTGTGCGCATTTTCATGTGTGTTTTGTGCGTTTATTTCTCATTGGGCAATTTGACGTGTCTGTTTCATTTTCATGTCAAGACAGGTGAATTAAGGCCGAAAAACAGGTTCGAAGATCTCAAATTGACAAATCGAGCTCAAAGGATGAAGAAAACAAGGAAAAACAGGGGATCATGCCCGAGGTGGTGAGGCCACGCCCGTGGCTCAAGCCACGGCCGAGGCAGTCCAACGCCACGGCCGTGGCCATTCCTCCAGAGAAGGCCACATTTCAGCATCATTTGCCACGACCGAGGCAGACAGTGACACGGCCGTGGCAATCCACGTCCCACGCCCGCGGTCTGAATCAGCCGCGACCGTGGCCTGTCCTCCAGAAGTAAAGGCGAATTCAGTCCAAGAAAGACCACGGCCGAGGCAGTAGATAGACCACGGCCGCGGCCCCAAATTGGGGCCCAAAACCCTTGTTTCACCACGCCCGCGGCCATCTTTATGCCACGGCCGCGGCGGTGTTCCCTGTTTTAAAATCCTAAACACGTTTTTGCCTAAATTGGAGCTAGCACTTTCTCTCCTTATATATATATCATCCCATTCGAATTTAACCTAACTTAGAACAACCTAGAACCCATCCCCCACACATAATCAGCCACTTTTCTCCATTGGAAGCAAGGAAATGGAAGGGAACCTTTGGTTCTTTCTATCCTATTTTCATGTGTTCTTTAATTTTCTGTTAGTTTATCTTTGTATTAGGTAAAATGGGTGGCTAGCACCCTTTAGTTCACTCTTGATTATTGCGGAACCTTGAGTCCAAGACATTTATGTGATTATTACGGTTAATGTTACCGAAAATATTGTGTATTCAAGTGTTTTGTGTTATTTGCTGTTATTGACTCACATTTATGAATTTATTATTGGATTGATCACCCTTTAAGGGATTTGTGAATGTGTTGCTAGAATAGGAGGTCACTATCCGTAATTGTAGGATTTCCGATTCCCGAGTAGCAAACAATAATTATTTATTGGTGATAACACAAAGTTTAACCTCTAAAACCGAGCTTGCGAGTTTTATGTTGAATTTATCTCGTTGTCCTAGTGTTTAATGCATTTGGTGATTGAATCTAAGAGAGCTTGTTCGAGGATTCGGTTAAACTGAATAGGGTTAGTCGAAGAGCTTGTTTTGATTAACTAAGATTAAGGGATAACAAGGCTATTAGAGCTTGTTAATAGCCTTGAGATAAGGGCTAGAATCACAATTGAATAGGGCATTGACAATAGTTACATAAATCGTCCAAGACCTCGGTGAAACATGATCAAGGGTGAATCGTTTGTTATTTAAAAACCAAAAACCTATAAAAATCTCTTTATTTGTCTTTGTTTATTTAGGTGTAGTTGTTAATTCATTGACCCCCCACTTCTTTATTGTTTTCTAGCTTATATACATTATATTTCTCGATAATAATAGCTTAATACATAAAAGCAAAATTATTCAACCGTTCCTCGTGGGATCGACCCTTGCTTGCCACTCTACTAGTTAGAGTAGTCGGTAAGGTTTAAGTGTATCTTCATACACGATTTAATTTGGTAGTCGGAAATGACGCTACCAAGTTTTGGCGCCGTTGCCGGGGAACGGTGATTAGAATAGAGTTGATTTGTTGATCAAGCATTATGATTAATTACATATATAGTTATCTTCTTGTTTAGATTAGTAATTTTATAATCTCACTTTGTTTCCTTACTTTTGTTTGCTTGTAGTGAATGTCCTTGCGTTCGCAAGGGGAAAAAGGATTGCTATTTGAACCGGATATTAAGGAACGTGAACGTGAATTGAGAAGGAGAGCTCGAGATTTGGAGCAAGTCCGAGAAAGAATTGAAGTGCTGAATTTAGGGGGTGAAGATATTATTAACTTGGAAAAAATGGCTGAGGATCAAGGTCAAGAAAGAACGATGAAGGAGTTGGCTAACACTAGGGTTGCTCAAGAGCCCTTGTGCATCACCTTCCCAGCCATAGGAAACGACACGGCCTTCGAGTTGAAATCCGGACTCATCCACCTACTACCTTCCTTTCATGGATTGTCCGGGGAGGACCCTCATAAGCACCTCAAGGAGTTCCATGTGGTCTGTTCAAGTATGAAGCCATCAAGGGTGACGGAAGAACAGATAAAACTTCGAGCATTCCCGTTCTCCCTGAAGGATCTTGCTCGGGACTGGCTATATTACCTTCCATCTGGATCAATTACCACCTGGGAGCAGATGGAAACCCAGTTCTTGGAGAAATTCTTCCCAGCTTCTCGAGCCACCACCATTCGAAAGGAGATCAGTGGGGTGAGGCAGATGCAAGGTGAAACGTTATATGAGTATTGGGAACGTTTCAAAAGGTTGGTTGGAAGTTGCCCTCCACATCAGATCACTCCGCAACTGCTGATTCAGTATTGGTATGAAGGACTTTGCCTGGCAGACAGAAATATGATTGATTCAGCAAGTGGAGGGGTTTTATCTGATAAGACGCCTACTGAGGCTCGAGCACTGATATCCAAAATAGCTGCTAATACTCAACAATTTGGATGCAGAGAGCCAGTGAGACGGGTAAAGGATGTGATAGACTCGTCTGTTGAAGAAAGGTTAGACCAACTCACCGACTTGGTGAAGAAGGTAATCTCGGGTGGCACTCCCACCTCCAAGCCTTGAAGATTTTGCCAAGTCACTGAACACACTACTGATACATGCCCGGTTCTCGGAGAAGAAATGGAGGCTCATGCCAACGCGGTTCACAATTTTAATCCCAACTCATCCGGGAGGAAGTATGATCCGTATTCTCAATCGTACAACCCGAGTTGGAGGGACCATCCGAACTTCAAATACGGCAATCAGAATCCGAGCAATAATCAACAGGGTGATCACAGTGGGCAAAACCGACCCCCTTTTACTAGGGGAATGTTCCAGCAGAGACAACAACCCGAGCAGGTACCCTGTGATCCTTCCCTGTCTGATATAGTGAAAAGCCTAGCCACTAGTACGCTCCAATTACAGAAGGAATCAAGCTCTAGGTTTCAGTGTATCGAAAATCAGGTCAGTCAAATAGCATCGGCGATTTCTCGTTTAGAAAATGCACAAGGAGGAAGATTACCGGCTCAACCGGAAGTCAACCCGAAAAATGTGAGTGCCATTGCTATTATGGGTGAGGAGTTACTTGGAGAGCCTGAAAAGCCCGGGTATACTTCACAAGGACAGACTGTGGACGTGAATGATAGTTCGAGGAAAGAAGAGACTTCCCATGTGGTTGAAAGTAAAGTTTGGACACCTAAGTGGAAGATTGCCAAGGAATTGCGTAAGCAAAAGGAGGCATTAGCTGCTTGCTTCCCCGACCACCTATTGCCTTTTCCTACCATGAAATACTCTCCACAAAGTGAAATTGAGAATGTCAGTGTGGGGATTTTGAGAAGCGGGAAGGTCCTTGAAAAGGGGAAGTCAAATGAAGGAGCAAGTAGAGTTGAAAGTGAGGGGGAGGGTGCAAAACAGGAAATCTCGGCCGAGACATATCAGGATCTCGGCCGAGATGTCTCAACTGGCCCAGCAGACAGAATTCTCTGCCAACATGTCTCGGCCGAGACACATCGGAATCTCGGCCGAGATATGCCACCACGTCCAGAAGAAAATCTCTGCCCATCTGTCTCGGCCGAGACACATAAAAATCTCGGCCGAGATTCCCTGAATTCCAACAAAGATTCTGAAATGCCCCCACTTCCGTTTCCGAGTCAAATGAAGAAGATTCCTGACAAAAATAGAGACAAGGAGATAATGGAGGTATTCAAGAAGGTGGAAATCAGTATTCCTTTGATGGACGCCGTAAAACAGATTCCGCGGTACGCAAAGTTTTTGAAAGATTTATGCACCAACAAAAGGCGTCTACATGGGAATGAGAAAGTCTTCATGGGAGAAAACATCTCGGCGGTTTTTCAGAAGAAGATGCCACAGAAATGCAAGGACCCGGGGATGTTCACCATCCCAATTAAAATCGATAATTGTCTGATTGAAAAGGCCATGCTTGATTTGGGGGCATCGATCAATGTGATGCCCCGTTCTATTTTTAATAGCTTGAACTTGGGTCCACTGAAAGACACGAGGGTAGTCATCCAACTGGCGGACCGAAGCACCTCGTTTCCGGACGGGGTGATTGAGGACGTGATAGTTGAGGTGGATAACCTCATCTTTCCAGCAGATTTCTATGTACTTGACATGCATGGAAATTCGCCCGATTCCACTCCAATCTTGCTTGGGAGGCCGTTCTTGAATACCTCCCAAACAAAGATTGACGTGCGAGAGGGAACTCTTAGCATGGAATTTGCTGGCCAAGTAGTGCAATTCAATATTTTTGATTCAATGAAATATCCTGAGGATTTGCATAGTGTTTATTCTATTGATGTCATTGATGTTATTGATCCCCTTGTGGAGGAAGTGTATGAGTATTATTGTAGGGACGAAGAAGCATTTGAATTGGCGGCTCTAGAGAGGATAGAGCCGATGGACACCAAGAAAGAGTTTGTGGGGACAGTGGAACAATCGAAATCATCCAAGCCTTTCCGAACCAAGTCCTTTCCCAAATTCTTACCTTTGCCTGACCCTCAAGAAAAGCTGCTACCTTCTACCATCAAGGCACCAACCATTGAGCTCAAAACCCTTCCCCCCCATCTCAAATACGCATATCTTGGGGAGGATGAAACCTTACCGGTGATTATCTCATCAAAGCTCACATCCACTCAAGAACAAGCATTGATCGGGGTCCTCAAGATTAACAAAGAAGCTATAGGGTGGACTATCGCTGATATCAAAGGCATTAGTCCATCCCTATGCATGCATCGGATATTGTTGGAGGATAATGCCAAACCAAGTCGGGAACCCCAGAGGCGGCTTAACCCACCTATGATGGAGGTGGTAAAGACGGAGATCATCAAGCTACTCGATGTTGGGATTATCTACCCAATATCGAATAGCAAATATGTGAGCCCAACACAGGTCGTGCCCAAAAAGTCGGGGGTGACGGTGGTTGAGAACAAAGACGGGGACTTGGTTCCCACCCGCTTGCAAACCGGATGGCGAGTGTGCATCGATTATCGCAAGCTAAATGCCATGACCCGCAAAGATCATTTTCCTTTGCCATTCATTGACCAAATGCTTGAGAGATTGGCCGGGCATTCCTTCTATTGCTTCTTGGATGGATACTCCGGATACTTTCAAATAGCCATCTCTCCAGAAGATCAAGAGAAGACCACTTTCACATGCCCTTTCGGTACTTTTGCATGGAGGAGGATGCCATTTGGCCTATGCAATGCCCCGGCCACCTTTCAAAGGTGCATGGTAAGTATTTTTTCCGAATATGTTGGGAAAATTATTGAAGTTTTCATGGATGATTTTAGTGTGTATGGTGAGTCTTTCGAAAAATGCCTTGATAATCTTGCTAAAATTCTGAAAAGGTGCATAGAAACAAATCTTGTTTTGAATTGGGAGAAATGTCATTTTATGGTTGAGCAAGGCATCGTTCTTGGGCATATAATTTCATCAAAAGGGATTGAGGTTGATAAGTCTAAAGTTGATTTGATTGTTGCCTTGCCTTACCCCGCAACTGTGCGGGAAGTTCGATCGTTTCTTGGCCATGCAGGTTTCTATAGGCGTTTCATTAAGGATTTTTCAAAGATCTCTGCCCCTTTGTGTTGGCTATTGCAAAAGGACGTTGAATTTGAAATGTCAACCGATTGCAAGATGGCCTTTGATCAGCTCAAGGAGGCCCTTACATCACCCCCCATCATCCAACCTCCGGACTGGACACTGCCGTTCGAGATAATGTGTGATGCAAGCAACTATGCAGTGGGAGCTGTATTGGGGCAACGGAAGGAAAAAGCAGCACATGTGATCTACTACGCCTCAAGGACCCTAAATCCGGCACAAGCAAACTACACCACCACAGAAAAAGAACTCTTGGCCATAGTTTTTGCTTTAGAAAAGTTTAGGTCATATCTGCTTGGTACTAAGATTATCGTTTTTTCTGATCATGCAGCTCTTCGGTTTCTACTATCAAAGAAGGAAGCTAAACCAAGACTCATCAGATGGATTTTGCTACTTCAGGAATTTGATTTGGAAATCATAGACAAGAAAGGAAAGGAGAATTGGGTGGCAGATTATTTAAGCCGTTTGATACAAGAGGAGGACGAAATGCCCTTGAAGGAGAGCTTTCCAGATGAGCAATTGCTAGCCATGACAAGCACAAAAGTCCCTTGGTATGCCAACATGGTGAATTATTTGGTGTCCAAAAGATTTCCTATTGGGATGAGTAAGCCGCAAAAGGATAGGTTGAAGAGTGAGTCGAAGCATTTTGTTTGGGATGATCCATACCTGTGGAAATATGGGTCAGATCAAGTAATCAGGAGATGCATTTCCGAAGACGAAGTGCAGTCGGTGTTGAATTTTTGCCACTCACATGCTTGTGGAGGCCACTTCGGGCCGAAGAGGACGGCATACAAAGTGCTTGAGAGTGGATTGTTTTGGCCCACCATATTTAGAGATGCCCTTGTTTTTTGCAAGTCCTGTGACAACTGTCAAAAGACGGGAAATGTCTCTCAAAGAAATCAAATGCCCCAAAACCCGATTGTAGTCTGTGAAATTTTTGATGTTTGGGGTATGGACTTCATGGGACCGTTTCCCTTGTCTTATGGGAATTTGTACATATTGTTGGCTGTTGACTATGTGTCCAAGTGGGTGGAGGCGAAAGCAACCCGAACCAATGACTCTAAAGTTGTGGCCGAGTTCGTCCAATCCAACATTTTTGCTCGGTTTGGGATACCAAAAGCCATTATAAGTGATAGAAGCACGCACTTTTGCAACCGAACAATCGACGCATTG
Organism: Ajuga chamaepitys; assembly: GCA_958295605.1. Lineage (NCBI taxonomy): Eukaryota > Viridiplantae > Streptophyta > Magnoliopsida > Lamiales > Lamiaceae > Ajuga > Ajuga chamaepitys. The sequence goes on along the minus strand of OY282496.1, from coordinate 26,747,959 downwards.
CTGAAGAAATACGCTGTATTGCACAAAGTTTCGACGCCTTATCATCCACAAACCAATGGGCAAGCCGAAACTTCGAATCGGGAAATCAAGTCGATATTGGAGAAGACTGTGCAACCAAATCGCAAGGATTGGAGTTTGAGGCTTAATGATGCATTATAGGCGTATAGGACTGCCTATAAAACTCCAATTGGTATGTCTCCTTTTCGACTCATTTATGGAAAGCAATGTCATCTCCCGGTGGAACTTGAACATAGAGCCTACTGGGCTATTCGAAGATGCAACATGAACTTTGATGAAGCCGGTGTACACCGAAAGCTCCAATTACAAAAGCTCGAAGAAATTCGGAATGAAGCCTTTGAAAACGCCATGATCTACAAGGAGAAAACGAAGGCTTTTCATGACTCGAGGATTACCCGGAAAACGTTTGCGGTTGGGGAGAAAGTGCTACTATATCACTCTCGGTTGAAGTTATTTCCGGGCAAGCTCCGTTCGAGATGGGTAGGACCCTTTGTTGTCACTAAGGTGTTCGATCATGGAGCCATTGAAATTGAAAGTGGTAAAACCGGAAAAATCTTCAAGGTCAATGGGCATCTTCTCAAGCCTTATCTAGAGCATATTCAAGAAAGCCCCGGTGCAGAAGAAAGAGTGGAAGACTCACCACCAAACTAAAAAAGCGTCCGTCGAGCCAACGACGTTAAACAAAGGCGCTTGTCGGGAGGCAACCCGGCGTTTACTCGTTTTTCTCTCGTATTTTAAATTCATAGCTTAGTAGTTTTACTATTATTTGCATATTTTGAATTGTGATGGTTAAAATGTGTGCAGGTACCACAAACAAACCAAAGCCAAGACATGGTGTAGAATGGGGGTGAAGAACACCAAAAAGGGTGGAAAAATGCAGGGGAGAACCATCTCGGCCGAGACACAGAAGAAATCTCGGCCGAGATCCCAAGTGAGTGAAAGGCCAAATTTTTCCCTGGAAGCCTTTCTCGGCCGAGACACATGTCTCATCTCGGCCGAGATCAAAAGATGCAAAAATCTGGAAATTTTGCTGGAAGATAATCTCGGCCGAGACATTACCTTATCTCGGCCGAGATTCAGACAGGCCCAAAATGAAGAAATTTCTCTGGAAGCACATCTGTATGTCTCGGCCGAGACGGATTTGTCCAGAATGAGGGTAAAAATGCTGGGATTACATCTCGGCCGAGATACTACAAAATCTCGGCCGAGATTCCTTGCCGGGTCAAGTTTTCCTGAAGGCGTTGAACGGATCTCGGCCGAGACACAGAGTCCGAATCCGAATCTCGGCCGAGACGGAAAAACAGGTATAAATACCCCCTGCGCGAAAATTAGGTCAGTTCTTCCCCAAATTTGCGATTTTCACACACTGACGCACACACTACTCCAATAATCACCTTTGCACTCACTTTCCACCTCTAAAATTCACACCACACCTCACCCACATCACCACACCAACTCTCCCTCGAAAATATTTGGATTTGGAGCACATTTGAGGTCGATTCAAAAAGGGCGCGAGCAACCCAAATTCAAATTTTTTTCGGTTAAACTCAACTGGTAAGTACGGCTATCTCCTCCTTTCGATTCATTGTTGCGTATTAGTGTATACATTGTTGAGATTGAAAGTTAATTTCACGTTTATATGCATATTCGTTGAACTTGGTTATACATACAAGTACTTGTATTGATTTTTTTGCCATGTGATAAGTGTTATGCATGTAAATGATAAAATTGAGTGATAGTTCGTATGTTTGACTGATGATAGAGTGGGTGGCATGTTGAGTATGATCTTGTGAGTTTTTGAAAAGGCTAACTTCGTTGTGGCATATTATCAAGCACGTGCTAGGCGTTGAATTCGACTATATTCTCTGTTTCTTTTGAGACGACTTGTTGATATTATTGTAATGTGTGACCTTATTTGAATATGATTTGGTTGTCATTGCATAATCGATATATTTTGTCTTGTTTTTGTTAGAGATATAGTTGGATTCAAATGCACCTAGACACTTCTTACTTGCACTTGAACTAGTTATTTTGCCACAAGTTTTTGATTATTTGAATTGTTGATTTTAGGTACCCATGGCACCTCCGAAACCCACAAAAGGCAATACCCAAGAAGGCACCTCTGGCCGAAAAGTCACGCAAAAAATCCGAAGAAGCCAAGCCAAAGGCAAGGAGAAGGCTGTTGAGCCTACTCCGGAAGTTCCTCCACCGGAAGTTCCACCGACTTCCACTGACAAATCCACGAAGCCCATAGATTTTGATATTGTGCTGGGAACAGAGGAGCAACGAAAACGTTTTGATAAATTGATGAAGAGGGGGGTGTCAGCAACCCGATATGGCGACCCCAAGATTTTAGACGCCATGGGCATCCGGCAAAACATTCTAGAACTGTTAGATGAAGCAGGTCTAGTTCAGTGCCTAGCACCCCGACCAACCTTCCTCAAATTCGTGCTCGAATTTTTCAGCACACTCGAGATCGTGGAGGAGACAAATTCCGGCTCTACATTTATTCATTTCAAATTCCAGCTTCTAAATGAAGAAAAGATACTCCGCCACGAACGTTTGACAAGCATATATGGTTTCAAGACTCCAGCCTACGGTGATCGCGAGGTGTTGAAACAGTTCAATGTGCAACAATTCTGGGAGCAAATCACTACCGCCCTTGGAATAGTTGCACCTCAAGCCTACGATCCTAGAGGCTCCAGACTTACTTCCATTAGAAGCCCCGTGGTGAAGTATCTACAGAAACTGTTGAGCTCCACCATATGTGGACGGAAAGAAATCAGCTCTCCCCGCTTATACGAGATGGAGATTCTTTGGGCCATCGTGGATAGAAAGGAGAGGAACTTCCAGCAGGACTTGGTGTCATGTTTCCAGAAGATAGTGAAAGAATTGAAGACAGAGAGAAAGAGAGAAACGAAAATACCCGACCCGATCTATTGTGGGGCATTGATAACCCCTATACTCGAGCACTACAATGTTCCCCTTCCAGAGTACACGCCAATCACCACTGATTATTATTTGGACTGGGAGGAGATGGAGAACATGCGCATTTCCATGCTCGGGTACAAAGAGGGCATATCGGGTCCGGCTGTCCCATACGTGCTCCAAAACGAGGGGCCTTACCTCCGGTTACCCAACCCCGGACTGACTTACATCACCAACTTGGCAAGCACGATGAATTTGGAACTGAGCTCCGAGGCACATCTCAATGCCTCCCTGGAGCCAAACCGGGAAGAACTGACCAAATTCAAGCGTGCCAATAAGCCACGTCCGGTGGCACGGGCTCGGAGCGCAGGGGTTGTAGGGGAAGGAAGTAGCCAACCAGTGCAGCCGTCAAGAAAACGATCATCTACTGCCATTCTAACTCAATCTGAGTTCCAGGAACGGCAGGAGGGCTTAATGGCGGCCATGGGGGACGAGATCAAAGGCGTCAGAGCCGAATTGGTGGAGCTACGAGCATCTATTGGAGCTGAGTTGCGAGGAATCAAGGAAACTATCCAAGAAAATCAGACCAAGATTCTCGACCTTTTCAAGTCAATAAAAGGATGTTTCACTGGCTCGAGTTCCCGACCTTCCCGCTCGCTGTGAGTAGAGCGACCGAGAAGTCTTACCTTTTTGTCCCAAACTTAGTTGCAAAACTAAGTTTGGGGGAAAACAAAAAGATAAGACCATTTCGGTTGCTCGAAATCCCCTAACCCCCGTTTTTCTTCTTTCATTATCTATACTGTTGGCCTGTGCGCCATTTGACATGACTTGCTTGTTGGATTTGTTGTGATGGCCTGTGTGCCAATTTGATTTATATATTGATTGCTTTTGTGATATTGTCCATTTGTATTGTTGGTAATATTGCCGGCCTGTGAGCCATTGTCATTTTTTATTATTAGCCTTGGTTGGTAATATTATTACATATGCATTTGGCTATTTCGGATTTTTGAATAATCATTGGGTGCCTTAAAGTCAAATTTTTTTGTTTGTGTTGATAAGTACACACACATTTTCCCTTTATTGTTGTAGGAGTAGGATTCTTAGTAAAATAGTTCATCTAGTTAATGTTTGTGAATAAACGTATAATAAAATGGTTAAGTTCGGCGAGCCACCAAATTGTACTCCTCTTTTTCCACAAACTAAGTTTGCAACTAAGTTTGGGGAGGGGGTGGGATTCGTACAAATTGGCAGCTCGGGAAAGCAATTGGATGAAGTTTAGGACGAGAAAATGTGGCATTGATTAATGATGAAAGTTTTTGACAAATATCTTTGAAAGAAGCACATGGTAGAGCATGATAGACTTTTGAAACAAAATTGAACATACACTCAAAACTTTTGATAAAAAATTGCAACCGAGTGAGTTATTGAGCTTTTGAAGATACTCCCGCCTTTGGAGTAACGTAAACTTTCTTTCGGTGTGAAATTCATTGAGTGCATTTAGTTGTCTCTAGAACTTGCCTTGATTCTCTATTTTGCATGAGTCGGTACATTGTGTGACATTGAAAATGATTTTAGGCAATCCTTGATTTGAGCCTACTTTCAAGCTTGAAAACACATCCTTTTTACCTAATTTGATATTGTCTCTAGTTGAGCCCCTTGAGCTTTTAGCCTTTTGTTTGACAACCCAATTCTACAAGCCGAAACCCTTTCGATTAGCCTTTGAACCTAATTGGACTATTTGAGTATGAGGGAGGTGGTTGGAAGGTAGTCGGGTAATTTGGGATTGAAAAGGGTGAACTATTGGGAATATTGAAGGGTGAAAGGAATTGTAACAATAGGAAAAGAATCGAGAATACTAGTCCTCTTCAATGTTTGTTTGTGTATTAAAAAAAAAAAAAAAAAAAGTCGAAAATCGGAAAAAGTCGAAAAAAAAAATAAAAAAAAAAATAACAACAACAACAACAAAAGAAAAAGTTAGTTGTATATACTCATTTGTTACTTTTGATTTGGAGAGGCTAGTAATGTAAATGCCTTTTGATAGATGTTCTCAAAGTGGTAGAAATTCAAAAGAAAATACACTTCAAGGGAGAATTGAGAAAGCATTTAGGTTGTAGACTTTGTGGTAAGGTGAAGAAATCAATTTTTGGGATTGGTTTACTAAGGAAGTAAAGAGTGAGGTAGAATGACCATTGTTTGAGGGGTAGATGGGTAGTGCACGACTCATTTAGTCCGTTTTATAGTCACTTCTACCCAAAATTATCCCACCTTACCCCAAGCCAACATTACAACCTATTAAAGACCTTTTTGATTCTTTGTCACACATGCCGGTATACATTGAAGTTAGATGATTGGCAAGCTTATGGTAGGCATTTTATGCATTTCAATGTGAGCGTATACACTTCCCTTTTGATACACTTGAGAGTCGAGAGTTACACTCACCATGTGAGGATCTTAAGTTTAGAGTGTTTTGTCTCGAGAGTAGTGGATCTAGTCTATCGCACATGCTTACTTTTATCATGATCTCTTACTCTTTTTCATGAAAATTCTAAAATCAAATGCCACTAAACTTTGCCCTAAACACGTGTTCTTTTGTCTTTCTCTTTATTGTTCGGGACGAACAAGTTTTAAGTTTGGGGAGATTTGGTACACGTGTTCCGTGCACGCACTTTAGGGCACTTTTAGTGTCATTTTAGTGTCAATAACGTGCATAATTATGTGTATTTAGTGCTTTTATATTCTAATGGGCAAAATAATGCGTTTGAGCTATTTTTGTATTAAGACAGGTGTAAAAAGGGTAAAAATCGAAGATTAAACGACCGAGGAATCAAGGGATCGATCGAGGCAAGAAAGGAAGAGCCACATGAAGATCTCGGCCGAGACAGGATGTCAATCTCGGCCGAGATGGGCCTCCAGGGAATTTCTAGAGTTTTGCAAGATTGAAGATCTCGGCCGAGATTCAATCCAATCTCGGCCGAGATAAGTCTCCAGGGAATTCTTGAAGAGTATCAAAGATGAAGATCTCGGCCGAGATACAATCCAATCTCGGCCGAGATGAGTCAAATCCCAAAAAGCCCTAATTTTCCCTGTTTCACGTCTCGGCCGAGATTCCACCAAATCTCGGCCGAGATTGACCTTCGACCAAAAATTCCTTAAAACCCTCTTTCACGTCTCGACCGAGACACACTCCCGTCTCGGCCGAGATTCACTACCCTGTTTTAAAATCCTGAATACGTTTTTGCCTATTTTTGTCTGGCACTTTCTCCCTTTATATATATATCATCCCATTCGAATTTAACCTAACTTTTAGACAACTTTTGGAGAGCTTTTGATACTTGAAGAGCACATTTCAGCCACCAAGGAAGGAGATTGGACAAGGGATTGAAGGATCATCTTCTCCAATTGACATCTTTGGATTTATCCAAATCAGTATCATGTTTCTTCATTTTTCCATTTATTTTCTGATTGTATTAGTTAATATGGGTGGCTAGCACCCTTAGTTCATCCTTGATCATTGTGGAACCTTGAGTCGAGACATTGATGTGATTATTACGGTTAATGTTACCGAGATTATTGTGTATTTAAGTGTTTTGTGTTATTTGCTCTTGTTGATTCACATTTATGAATTAATTATTGGTTTGATCACCCTTTAAGGGATTTGTGAATGTGTTGCTAGAATAGGAGATTACTATCCATAATTGTAGGATTTCCGATTCCCGAGGAGCAAACAATAATTATTTATTGGGGATAACACAAAGTTCAACCACTAAAACCGAGCTTTCGAGTTTTATGTTGAATTTATCTCGTTGTCCTAGTGTTTAATGCTTTTGGTGATTGAATCTAAGAGAGCTTGTTCGAGGATTCGGTTAAACTGAATAGGGTTAATCGAAGAGCTTATTTTGATTAACTAAGATTAAGGGACAACAAGGCTATTAGAGCTTGTTAATAGTCTTGAGATAAGGGCTTTAAATCACAATTCAATCGGGCATTAACAATAGTTGCATCAATTGTTCGAGACCAAGGGGAAGCATGATCAAGGGTGACTTGTTTTACTATTTGAAAACTAAAACCGAAAAAGATCTCTTCTAGTGTTTTTGAGTAATTGTTCTTCTAAGTGTGTCTATTTACTTTTAATTGTCACTAGTAGATTGTTAGTTCTTAATCAAACCCCCCTTCGTTATTGCTTTCTTAAACATTTACTTCTTGCATTCTTAATCATAAATCGCTTGACTTCGTAATCAAAACTGTTCGGCCGTTCCCTGTGGGATCGACCCTTATTTACCATTCTACTAAGTAGGATAGTCGGTAAGGTTTAAGTGTATTCTCATACACGATTTAATTTGGTAGTCGGAAACGACGCTACCAAGTTTTGTTGATTTTTCGACTTTTTTTTTGTTTTTTTTTTTTTTTTTTTAAACGCAAACAAAAATTGGAGAGGACTAGTATTCTCGATTCTTTTCCTATTGTTTCAATTCCTTTCACCTTTCAGTACTCCCAATAGTTTACCCTTTTCAATCCCAAATTATCCGACTACCTTCCAACCACCTCCCTCATACTCAAATAGTCCAATTAGGTTCAAAGGCTAATTGAAAGGGTTTCGGCTTGTAGAATTGGGCTGTCAAACAAGAGGCTAAAAGCTCAAAGGGCTCAACTAGAGACAATATCAAATTAGGTAAAAAGGATGTGTTTTCAAGCTTGAAAGTAGGCTCAAATCAAGGATTGCCTAAGATCATTTTCAATGTCACAAAATGTACCGACTCATGCAAAATAGAGAATCAAGGCAAGTTCTAGAGACAACTAAATGCACTCAATGAATTTCACACCGAAAGAAAGTTTACGTTACTCCAAAGGTGGGAGTATCTTCTAAAGCTCAAAAACTCACTCGGTTGCAATTTGATTAAAAGTTTTGAATGTAAGCTCAATTTCGTCTCATAGCCTATCATGCTCTATCATTAGCCAAGTTTTCAATTTTTTTTTGTGGAAAATTTTATCATCATTAACCGTTTGCCACATTTTCATTCAAATTTGGTCCAATCAACTTTTCCAAGCGGCCAAAATCCGTACACCTACCACCCCCTCCCCAAACTTGATTGAAAATCAAAGTTTGTGGAAAGAAAGGGTACGGATTGGTGCTCACCTAACTCAACCATTTATTCAAAACACCCATCCCAATCGACTAAAAAAAATATCAACTTATTACGACTATGCATGTAAGTGCCCAAAACTTCATCATATAAATAACAAAACTCAATTTATCTTAACCAAACAAAGATGATAGTAGAAAATGGCACACAGGCCAATAAAGACAAAACATCCTAAAAGAAAATCCGATACATTATTCAATGAAATAGTGCAAGCAAGTTCACAAAGGCAAAAAAAAAATAACAATCAAACGGGCCACACGCCATGAATCCCAAGTATAGGCAAAACAGAGGGGGCACACAGGCCTAAATAGTCAACAAGCAGTAAGATATGGAAATGATACATGAGAGATTGTAACACCGGGGTGGCCAAGAACATCCTACTTCTTTCTTTTCTCCCCCAAACTTAGTTGAAAACTAAGCTTTTGAAAAAGAAGAAGGATATTCTTGGTACTCCTACTCACAAAGATTTGGACGGTCGTGACGATCGGGAGCTTTGGCCACCAAAACATGCTCGAAGGCTGTTGAGTGCCTCGAGGATCTTGCTCTGGTTTCCTTTGATCTCCCTAATGTCCGACTTCATCTCTCGGATGTCCCCCTCCATCGTGCTTAATCTTTCATCCACTTGTTGTTGAAACTCGGTCTGGGACTGAACAGCGGATACGGGTCTCTTTCGTGAATGACGGCTGCTCACACCCTTGCCTGTGAGATCTATCCCTTCTGCAGCAGGTTCCGATACTTGGCCTCTCTGATATTTCCGGAACTCGAGGTCACTGGGTTCCCTCGAGGCTGCCCGGTGTGCAGCTGAGCTCAAGGCCAAGTTGGCTGTGGATTTGAGGTCTCGGATGCGGGTGAGGTCTGGGTTAGGAAGGCGTAGCATTGGCCCTACATTTTGGATCACGTAGGGAACGGAGACTCCATCTTCTAGTCCCAAAGCAGCAATCCTCATGTTGGCTAAATCTTCCCAACCCAGAAGGAACGAATCTGACACAGCCTTGAAGTCAATCAATGGAACTCCACAATGCTCTAGAATTGGTGCGATAAGAGCTCCGTTGAATATTGAGTCATATTGCTTAGGCTCTTTCTTTCTGGTCGCCGTTAGTTCCTTCACTGTCCTCTCAAAAGACTCAATCAGCACCTCTTCATATCTCCTATCGGTCCGTTTGAGAATGGACCATAGGATACTGAGCTCGGCCATCCTTGCTGCCCCCGTCTCCTTCCTCCCAAAAAGTGTCAATGCCGGGAGTCTTTGTAAAACCTTTACGACTGGATTTCTGATCCAGCTAGTTTTGGAGCTCTTAGAATCGAAGGCTTGCGGTTCAACCAAGCCGGGAGCAACAGTTATTTGCCCCCATAACCGCCCGACATTGAACTCATCGATGCTTTCCAAGTCTGTGGTGGAGGGATTTTCTTTGAAACCGTAAATCTTCCTCAACTCCGCTGCTGTGAGTGTCATCTTTTTGTTCAGCAGGTGGAATGAAATGCTGTGGATTCTGTTTCCACATTTTTCAGAGTTGGATCGGACAGTCAGTGTGCTGAAGAACTCAAGGACGAATCGTTGGTAGGTGGGCCTTGGAGTGAACAATCCAATGAGGCCCGATGCTCTCAAAAACTCATCGATATTATCCTTGATTCCCATATCAGTCAAACACTCGGTTTTGAAATAACGGGTGGCAACAATTTGACGCTTCATTAATCGGGCAAATCTTTGTTGGTGAACCGGATCGTCCAAAATGATGTCGAAAAGCCGACTGTCTGGCCCTGTGGACGTTGGGACCTCCGGGGTTTCGATCTCCGGTTCCTCTAGGAGGGGCTCCCGGATCACCAACTTGCCCTTCCCCTTTCCTATACTTGGTGTGCCTTTACTTGTGCCAACACTTTTCTTTGATGTCTTTTTTGATGGTCCCATTTGTCCTACAAGACAAACACACACACACACTTAAATTCCAAGTTTTAACACTTATCACCAATTGAAACATTAACTCTAATCAAATAGAAGGCCAATCACTCATGTTTCAATCACTCATGTTCAACCAATCACAGAAAATCACAAGTGAATTCGCAATCTAGATGACTTAGTTGACTTGATTAAATGTGCATAAATGGCAAACATGTCTAATTATTATCCTATTGCAAGAAAATTCTATTAATGCTCAACAAAAATAGGTTGATTTTGTTTCATTATTATCAAGAGTCTAAAAGTGTCTACTCTTCACACAAATTCACTAATCAACCTAACAATCGAACATAATAATAGAATCAAATAGCAAAAAGGGTAACAAAAGGGAATGCATGTCAAGTGGTTGGTGATATAGCAAAAATCAACTTCAATCCTCAATTTTCAATGATTCCCAAACTAATCCTCATTCATCATCAACAAATCATGCAAAAACAAAGGCTATCACTACAAATTTAGTGTTAGATTACTTAAAAACATTCAACATTGGCAAAAATTCACAAAATACGTGTGCACAACCAATATCAATATATCAACTAATCCAACAACAAATTTGCCCCAAATCTTAACAACAAAGTTCATAATAACAAATAAAGATTGAGGGGAAAGGATAGCCATACTTACCGGTCGAGTTTAATCGAAAAATTTGAAGTTTGATTTTTCGCGCCCTTTTCGACCCGACTCCGACTTTGCTCCAAATCCGAATTTTTTTGGATAGAAATGTTTATGATGATGTGGGTGAGGTGTGGTGTGAATTTGAGGGGAAGAAATTGAGTAACAATGGCGGATTTCGTGTGTGTGTGAGTGTGTTTTCGCCAATTTTCACGAGGAAGAGGGTGAAATGCCCTACCTCGCCCGCGTCTGTCTTTTCATACCTGGGAGTATGCCGCGGCCGAGGCATAACAAATGCCGCGGCCGTGGCGGATGAGAAGTTTAACCGCGGGCGTGGCAATTTATTGACGCGGCCGTGGCAATCTTTCCAGTGCAATTCCGGAATTTTTAGAGTGAATGACCTCGGGCGCGGTCTAAACTCACCACGGCCGAGGGTCTCTTTGCCGCGGGCGTGGCACATATTTGTCGCGGCCGTGGCCTTTTGTCCAGAATGGATTCAAATTTTTCACGATCTTGACCTCGGGCGCGGCATATACTTCCCACGGTCGCGGTATTACTTGGACACGGTCGTGGCATTGAAGGGACACGGCCGAGGTGAGTTGTCCAGAATGGCTTGAATTTTTCCTTGTTGAATACCGCGGCCGAGGTGTATTATGTACCACGGCCGTGGTGCGTTTTCCTGGGTAATTCCTCCATTTTGGGCTCCTTCACCCCCATTTCACACTATCTCTTTGAATGGATTGTTGGGCACCTACACACATTTAAACAAAATAATTTAAAACACTAGAATATTATTAAAACTACTAAACTATGAATTTAAAATACGAAAAGCAATAAACGTCGGGTTGCCTCCCGACAAGCGCCTTTGTTTAACGTCGTTGGCTCGACGGATGCCCTTTTAATAAACAAAACAAACAACTAGCTATGTAACTAAAACAAACACTTAACACATAAAACAAAATCATTCTAAACCACTCCCCGGCAACGGCGCCAAAACTTGGTAGCGTGGTTTCCGACTACCAAATTAAATCGTGTATGAGAATACACTTAAACCTTACCGACTATCCTACTTAGTAGAATGGTAAATAAGGGTCGATCCCACAGGGAACGGCCGAACAGTTTTGATTACGAAGTCAAGCGATTTATGATTAAGAATGCAAGAAGTAAATGTTTAAGAAAGCAATAACGAAGGGGGGTTTGATTAAGAACTAACAATCTACTAGTGACAATTAAAAGTAAATAGACACACTTAGAAGAACAATTACTCAAAAACACTAGAAGAGATCTTTTTTGGTTTTAGTTTTCAAATAGTAAAACAAGTCACCCTTGATCATGCTTCCCCTTGGTCTCGAACAATTGATGCAACTATTGTTAATGCCCGATTGAATTGTGATTTAAAGCCCTTATCTCAAGACTATTAACAAGCTCTAATAGCCTTGTTGTCCCTTAATCTTAGTTAATCAAAATAAGCTCTTCGATTAACCCTATTCAGTTTAACCGAATCCTCGAACAAGCTCTCTTAGATTCAATCACCAAAAGCATTAAACACTAGGACAACGAGATAAATTCAACATAAAACTCGAAAGCTCGGTTTTAGTGGTTGAACTTTGTGTTATCCCCAATAAATAATTATTGTTTGCTACTCGGGAATCGGAAATCCTACAATTACGGATAGTAATCTCCTATTCTAGCAACACATTCACAAATCCCTTAAAGGGTGATCAAACCAATAATTAATTCATAAATGTGAATCAACAAGAGCAAATAACACAAAACACTTAAATACACAATAATCTCGGTAACATTAACCGTAATAATCACATCAATGTCTCGACTCAAGGTTCCACAATGATCAAGGATGAACTAAGGGTGCTAGCCACCTATATTAACTAATACAATCAGAAAATAAATGGAAAAATGAAGAAACATGATACTGATTTGGATAAATCCAGAGATGTCAATTGGAGAAGATGATCCTTCAATCCCTTGTCCAATCTCCTTCCTTGGTGGCTGAAATGTGCTCTTCAAGTATCAAAAGCTCTCCAAAAGTTGTCTAAAAGTTAAGTTAAATTCGAATGGGATGATATATATATAAAGGGAGAAAGTGCTAGACAAAAATAGGCAAAAACGTATTCAGGATTTTAAAACAGGGTAGTGAATCTCGGCCGAGACGGGAGTGTGTCTCGGTCGAGACGTGAAAGAGGGTTTTCAGGAATTTTGGGTCGAAGGTCAGTCTCGGCCGAGATTTGGTGGAATCTCGGCCGAGACGTGAAATAGGGAAAATTAGGGCTTTTTGGGATTTGACTCATCTCGGCCGAGATTGGATTGTATCTCGGCCGAGATCTTCATCTTTGATACTCTTCAAGAATTCCATGGAGACTTATCTCGGCCGAGATTGGATTGAATCTCGGCCGAGATCTTCAATCTTGCAAAACTCTAGAAATTCCCTGGAGGCCCATCTCGGCCGAGATTGACATCCTGTCTCGGCCGAGATCTTCATGTGGCTCTTCCTTTCTTGCCTCGATCGATCCCTTGACTCCTCGGTCGTTTAATCTTCGATTTTTACCCTTTTTACACCTGTCTTAATACAAAAATAGCTCAAACGCATTATTTTGCCCATTAGAATATAAAAGCACTAAATACACATAATTATGCACGTTATTGACACTAAAATGACACTAAAAGTGCCCTAAAGTGCGTGCACGGAACACGTGTACCAGTGTCAATTCAATTTCATCAAGTGGTCATGTCTTGTAGTAGAGGATGAGAGGAATCAGGAACCGGGTTTAAAATGAGAAGAACCGGGCCGGAGAGTCGGGTTTAAATCAGTTCAGTTTTGGAGGTTATTGAAGAACCGGGGTCATGACGGTTATAACAGAATTATGCAATGGTTTTGAACCGTTGCATGTGAAACCGTTGTCAAAGGCGCGTATACCAGTTTTGAAGCAGTTGAAACAGAATTGATTCCAACTTCTAGAGCTTCTTGATTCGAGCTTTGTTATTTATATACATTTGTTTTACTTGTAGAGACGAGTTGATACACGTTGTTTTCCCTCTGTAAACACTACACAATCATTAGAATTAGAAAGCTAGGGTTCTTAAGCTCAATTCGGGTTGTGAATAGGGGCTTCTGGTTTTCTTGGTTATTTCTTGTAATTGATTGTTCAGTGGAGTGAATTGAGGTGTGTAGAGTATCCGTGGATGTAGATCACATTGATTGAACCACGTAAAAGCTTTGTGTTCTTCATTTTATTTCTGGTTGTGCGTTCGGTTCTTGGTTGGCCGATTTTCAGTTTGTTTTTCATTCTTTTCTGGATTGAGTTCATTTGTGTGTGTTGTAAGTGATTCAAATCTTAACAAGTGGCGCCGTCTGTGGGAAACACTACACACGCATTCAAAGAAGGAGAAAGAATGGCTGGAGTAAAGATGGATGTGGAGAAGTTTTCAAGTAAGAATGACTTCTCACTTTGGAAGATCAAAATGAGCGCAGTACTGATTCAAAATGGTCTAGACTCTGCACTTCTTCCTGTTGATCAATGGCCTGATTATGAGAAATCCAAGTTTCCAGAATTGGATAAGAAGGCTTTGAGTCTGATATTCTTATGTCTGGGTGATAAACCCTTGAGCAAGGTATCAAGGTGCAAGAATGTAGTGGAGGCATGGGGAAAACTGGAGGAACTCTATCAATCAAAGTCTATATCCAACAAACTATTTCTGATGCAGAAATTGATGTCTTTCAAAATCACTGATGATAAGGTCATTTCTGATCAACTTGATGAGTTTGTCAAGATGATTGAAGAATTAGAAGATCTGGGGGTGAACTTGGAGGATGATGATAAGGCTCTGATGGTGCTAAATGTTCTTCCAAAGTCTATGGAAAGTTTTAAAGATGCACTGATGTTTGGAAGGGATGGAAAAATCAGCTATGAATCCATCCTGTCAGCATTGAAGACAAAGTGTTTTCAAAATCAGGGAGAAAAGGGCTCTTCACAGGCTGAAGAAGGTTTAAACATTAAGTTCAAAAAGAATTTTCAGAAGAAGAAGTTCCAGGGATGCAAAGATAACAAATCTGGAACTCAGAATGCAAAGAAACAAGGAGACTGGGTTGAAACGAGAAAGTGTTTCAAATGCAAGCAAGCTGGACATTAAAGAAGGACTGTCCACAAAAGAAGAAGAAACAGGAGAATCAGAGGGCAGAAGTGGCTATGACTGAGCATCAAGAAGACACTCCAGAAGTTTTAAACATCACAGACACAAAAATGGAAAAAGAATGGTTTCTTGATACTGGGTGTTCATTCCATATGTGTCCCAATGAATCCTGGTTCAAGGATTTACAGAATGAAGATGGTGGATGTGTATTACTGGGGAATGATCAATCCTCCAGAGTGAACGACACAGGATCAGTTCAAATAAAAATGTATGATCGAATCATCAGAACTATTTCTCAAGTAAGGTATGTTCCTGGACTGAAGAGAAATCTCCTATCCCTTGGTTCTCTTGTGGCAAATGGCTTCCCTAGATGGTTATCTTCACATCACTAAACACAACAAGCTAGTAATCAAAGGAAGGCAACATAATGGCCTGTTTATTCTGATTGGATCCCCTGTGTTAGGCTGTGCTGAATTTGTGATATGTAGAGAAGATGTCATGAAGTGGCATAGAAGACTGGGTCATATTGGAGAGAAGGGATTAAAGGAGCTATCAAAGAAGGGCATCATTGGTGAAATGGAAAATAGAACACTGGATTTCTGTGACAAATGTGCTCTAGGAAAGGCAAAGAAGTTGCCTTATGCTAAAGGGATACATTATACTCAAGAGCCACTTGATTATGTACACTCTGATATTTGGGGGCCTTCAAGAACAGAAACACATGGAGGAGGAAGGTATTTCATGTCCATCATTGATGATTACAGTAGAAAAACATGGGTATTTGTTTTAAGGAACAAGAGTGATGCATTCCTCAAGTTTAAAACTCGGTTGAGTCAGGTGGAGAACCTAAGAGGGAAGAAACTAAAACATCTTAGGACTAATAATGGCTTGGAATATCTATCCACTAAATTCACAGGGTTTTGTGAAGGTAAGGGCATCACAAGGCACATAACTGTTCCATTAAACCCTCAACAAAATGGGGTTGCTGAAAGATTTAACAGAACTGTGCTGGAGAGAGTTAGATGTATGCTGATTGATGCTGGATTACCCAAATCCTTCTGGGGAGAAACAATAAGTACTGCATGCTATTTGATAAACAGGTCACCATCATCAACTCTAGGATTTAAAACTCCAGAAGAAGTTTGGAGTGGTAAGGTACCAAACTACTATGACTTAAGAGTGTTTGGTTGTCTGGCCTATTACATTAGGCAAGACAAACTTGATGCAAGGGCACAGAGATGTGTATTCCTAGGATATCCTGAGGGCATAAAAGGCTATAGGTTATGGTGCTTAGAACAGGGAAACCAAAAACTCTTGATAAGCAGAGATGTGAAGTTCAATGAGGATGTGATGGGATACAACTCTACTGGAAGTCAAGAGGAAGCTGATGGTGCTGTGGAACCTGAAAGAGTTTCCATTCAGGTGGAGCCTACTGAGCAGCAAATATCACCAGAGAAAGATACTCAAGCTCAACAAGAAAATGACAGTTTATCAGAAGATGAAGAGAGTCATACTGAGATTGCAAATCTCAGAACTTATAGCATTAGGAGAGATAAGCCAAGGAGACAAATCCAGAAGCCTGATTTCTATGGACAAGCTGGAAGTGTCTATTATGCACTAAGTGTAGCAGAAAACTTGGAGTTTCAAGAGCCTAGTAGTTTCAAGGAAGCAATAAGTTGCAGTGAAAGTGAACACTGGATAGGGGCTATGATGGAGGAAATGGAATCACTGGAGAAGAATCAAACCTGGAGTCTTGTAGACAAACCAAAGGGGCAAACGTTAGTCAGCTCAAAATGGATCTACAAGAAGAAGATGGAAGCTGGGAAAGATGTTAAAATCAGATACAAAGCAAGGCTAGGGGCTAGGGGCTTTACACAAAGAGAAGGTATTGATTATAATGAGGTATTTTCTCCAGTAATGAAGCATTGCTCTATCAGGTTACTCCTATCAAAGGTTACTTTAGAAGACATGGAACAACAACAGTTAGATGTCAAGACAGCATTCCTGCATGGTGATCTAGTTGAAAAGATATACATGAAACAACCTGAGGGCTTTGTGATTCCAGGAAATGAAGAGAAGGTCTGTTTTCTTAGGAAGTCACTCTATGGGGTTGAAACAGAGTCCCAGGCAGTGGAATAAGAAGTTCAATGAGTTCATGATTAGTGCAGGATTCATAAGAAGCTTATATGACAGCTATGTATACTTTAACAAAGGTTCAAGAGTTGAACAAGTGTTTCTGCTGTTATATGTGGATGATATGCTCATTGCCAGTAAGAGTATTGATAAGATACAACAGCTAAAGGGAAGATTGGGTTCAGAATTTGATATGAAGGATCTTGGGGAAGCCAGGAAGATTCTGGGAATGGACATCATTAGAAGAAGGAAGACTGGAACACTATGGCTCTAACAGAAACAGTATTTGCAGAAGGTTGTGGAGAGATTTCACATGCATGAGTCAAGACCAGTAAGTATTCCAGTTAATCTACAGACTAAGATGTTAAAGGATCAGTGTCCTAAGACAGAAGCTGAGGAGGTTCACATGAAGAATGTTCCATATGCCAGTGGTGTTGGCAGTTTGATGTATGGAATGATATGCAGCAGGCCAGACTTGGCTTATAGTGTGTCTCTGGTAAGCAGGTACATGTCAAATCGTGGAGAATCACATTGGGAAACCTTGAAGCAGGTTTTAAGATATTTGAAAGGGTCTATCAGTTTGGGGTTAAAGTTTCAGAAACAAGAAGCTAGTGCTATACCTTTGGTTGGATATGTTGATGCAGACTTTGCAGGGAACTTGGATACTAGGAAATCTATTACAGGGTATGTCTTTACTTTATATGGGACAGTTGTAAGTTGGAAGAGTGTGCAACAGTCTGTGGTTGCATTGTCAACAACTGAGACAGAATACATTGCCTTAACTGAGGCAATCAAAGAAGCTTTGTGGCTCAAGGGAATCCTCAAGGACTTGGGGATAAGACAAGAATGTGTTACTATTCAGTGTGATAACCAAAGTGCTCTTCACTTGGTGAAACATCAAGCTTTTCATGAGAGATCTAAGCATATTGATGTTAGACTTCATTTTTCAAGGGATATAATTGAAGCTGGATTTGTTGAGGTGAAGAAAGTGCATACTATGGACAATGCGGCAGATTTCCTGACTAAGGCAGTTCCTAGGAGTAAGATGGTTCATTGCTCAAGCTTGATAAGGCTTGAACAATGCAATTAAAACCTGGAGGTCACCAGGCAGTTTAAGGTGATGAAGTGCACTAGAATTCATTGAGGTGGAGATTTGTAGGTGTCAATTCAATTTCATCAAGTGGTCATGTCTTGTAGTAGAGGATGAGAGGAATCAGGAACCGGGTTTAAGTTGGGAAGAATCGGGCCGGAGAGTCGGGTTTAAATCAGTTCAGTTTTGGAGGTTATTGAAGAACCGGGGTCATGACGGTTATAACAGAATTATGCAACGGTTTTGAACCGTTGCATGTGAAATCATTTTCAAAGGCCCGTATACCAGTTTTGAAGCAGTTGAAACAGAATTGGTTCCAACTTCTAGAGCTTCTTGATTCGAGCTTAGTTCTTTATATACATTTGTTCCACTTGTAGAGACGAGTTGATACACGTTGTTTTCCCTCTGTAAACACTACACAATCATTAGAATTAGAAAGCTAGGGTTCTTAAGCTCAATTCGGGTTGTGAATTGGGGCTTCTGGTTTTCTTGGTTATTTCTTGTAATTGATTTTCAGTGGAGTGAATTGAGGTGTGTAGAGCCTCCGTGGATGTAGATCACATTGATCGAACCACGTAAAAGCTTTGTGTTCTTCATTTTGTTTCTGGTTGTGCGTTCGGTTCTTGGTTGGCCGATTTTCAGTTTGTTTTTCATTCTTTTCTGGATTGAGTTCATTTGTGTGTGTGGTAAGTGATTCAAATCTTAACATATTTTTATTTGTGTTATTAGAAATTTTTAAGACACTAACATGATATGAGTAGCGAGTCACAAAGGAACAAACTGAGATAAATGAGCTCAATGGGTGAGAGGCACGTTAGAATTATGAGGTTTCGCTGATTGCGTTACCCGGACAGGCAGAACTTTTGGCCCGGCCAGGCGGCTCCTAAGGAAGTTGATACTATGCGAGCAAGCTCACAAGTTCCAGGTTTTATCTTTTCAACTCATCTCCAACTTTATGTGAGTGACACCAAGGCATAATACCATTTCTTTCCCACAAACCTTGGTCTTCGACCAAGTTTGGGAGAGGGGCTAGAGTGGGATGTGTTGGCAGCTATATTTTAATTTTTTTGCTTTCGTGCATTCGTTATATTACTATTTAGTTGCATCATGTTGGATGGTTAGGTAGTTTTTAATTTCTGCATTATGTTTTAGTTATTTATTTAGTTAGTTTATTGAGTCGGTTTTGTTGATCAAACTCAGATTGTGTGCTTATTATTATGAACTAAAAAGCTCTTAATATCCTTAGTTTTTTGAAATCATGAGTAGTCTCAATGTGGTACTCAAATATTATTGGCATTGAGAGAAAATTGGGTGATATAATATGCCTTGATTGTTTGGATGGAGTGAATAGGCTATATTTTTAGCTTGTTGAGGTTGAAAAAGTGAGGGAAAGAGTGAACATCAATTGAGGGGTAGTTGAGTTAGGAAAAACTTGATTAGTCCAAGAATGAGTCACTTGTATCTAATAATTTATCCCACCTTACTTTAAGCCTACATTATAACCAAAACAAAGACCTTTCTAGATTCTTTTTCACACATGTCTAGTATTATGCATAGGTTAGAAAATAGGAAAGTATATAGTAGATTATGAATGTGATTCAAATTGAGCATAAACACGTCCCATTTGATACTCTTGAGAGATGAGAGTTACACTTATCTGGCGAGGATCATTTATTTGAAGTGCCATGTCATTATATGCTCATTGCATGTTTTGTCTTTCGAAATTAAATTTGAGGCTAGATTCCTCGCATAATCGCCCTAAAGCTTGTTTTTCTTGTTCTGTCTACTTTTGTTATTCGAGGACAAGCAACAGTCTATGTTTGGGGGACTTTGATAAACGTAGTATGCATATATTTAGGCAGATTTATAGAGTCATTTTGATAGCATTTGCATACAATTTCGGTTATTTTATGTTGAGCCGAATGACGTGTTTACTTATGTTGTTGTCAAAATTCCATATGTTAAGTTCAAAAGTCCATTAAGATGAAGTTTGAAGAAAAATCAAGCAAGAAAAGAGGTGAAAATAGTGGAATGCAACGTTAAATCCTATCCTGATACGTCATCAGTATTTTGCCCATATCTTGAGATTTTGTCCAAATAAGGTGAAATTGGTGGTATTGGAAAGCTAATTCAAAGGCCTACAACTTTTTCAGAAATAACTAAAGTAACTTCGGACCGGAAGACCTCCAAATATAACTTCGAATTTGAATAAGCAGTGTAGTTTCGGCCCATTACTTGGCCACAAGTCAATTACTTGGCTCGCAAGTCAATAGACACATTTTGAGCGGATTTTCCCATCCCATATCATATTTTATCCCACTTTATTCTAGTTATGTACTCCTATAAATACTCCAAGGCTCCATACATGAACGAGACACCTTAGAGATCATACATCATAATTTAGAGATTGAAGGCCTGAACTAGAGAGCAAGAAGCAAGGGGCGAAGATCAAGCTTCAGTCGGTTATAATTTATTTTAAATTTATTTCTAAGTTTATCTATGAACATATGTTAGATTTTATTATTAATATGAGTAGCTAAACACCCTTGTATTCTAGGGCTAGAAAGTAGGTTTTCGTTAGAGTATGTTTTGATTTATCTTTTATATTCTGGACTCCGTTCAATGTTATTATGTGTTTGTGATTTTGTCTTATGAATTTATCAATCTGATCAATTGCTTTATTCTAGTTGCTTAATAACTTGATGCCTAAGAGGGGAGGATTGTTAATAGGCTTATGACACATAGCATATGTATCAATCATCGTCCGAGAGGAGTGAGGTACTTGTGTGGGCATTAGTGTTAGGATCCCTTTGGAATTGCGTACATGATAGTTAGCCTAGGATGGTAATTATTCATACGTAATCAACATGTGAGCATTATCCGAGAGGAGGGCTAACTAGATTAGTGATCGCATCATGATAACTTGAATTCGGGTTAAAGGTCTAGAATATTAGAGTAATTAAATATAGGAGAATGCAACTGAAAATCGAACCCTAGGATACATTTTTAATGCTTGATTTCTTCTTAATCGTTACTTGCTTTCCACCTTTTGAGCGTTTTACTTGTTCATTTTTTTTATTTCCAGTTTTAGTTGTAGTTTAATCACAAAAAACATCATTTTTTGAGAGTCTAGATAGAACTTGAATATTCTATTCGGAGTATTAAATTAACATAAATAACAGCCTCTGTGAAATCGATCTTGCTCACCACTAGCTACAGCTGCACCATATACTTGCGGTAATACTTGGTTAGAAAAAGTGTTGTCAAGCAGGCTACTCAACAACCAGATAGAAGATGGCTCACAGATTACCTACCAACTTTGGTCATAGGGAGAATAAATGATGAAGTAAGGATAAGAAGATCTGCACATAATGATGTCATGTTCTCCTGCTTCATACCTCTAATGGAACCTGGTATCATTGACGATGCTCTATGTGATCCATATGGGGCAAAACCATGCAGGAAGAGCTCAATAAGTTTGAGAGAAATGAAGTTTGGAGTATGGTTCCCACGCTTTCTCATCCAAGTGTAAATGGGACCAAATGGGTATTCAAGAACAAGGTAGATGAGTCAGGGCTTGTTAATAGGAACAAAGCAATGCTAGTTGCTAAAGGCTAGTGTCAAAAGGAAGACATATATTTTGATGAAACCTTTGTTCTTGTAGCCAGAAATCAGAATATTTATCTTCACTGTATACCAGATGGATGTGAAAAGGGCATTCCTGAATGGACTTCTAGTTGAAGAAGTCTATGTCAAAAAACCACTAGGGTTTGATGATGCAACTGATGATAGAGTCTACAAGATCAAAATAGACTGCATGACCTTAAGCAAGCACCTCGAGCTTGGTATAACACTTTTTCACAGTATCTAGTCCAAAGAGGATTCCAGAAAGGTGCTGTAGACAAAACCTTATTTAGAATCCAAGATAGAAAGAGTGCATCGTTAATCCCAGCGGATGTAAAGCAAGTTCAAAATGAGCATGATGGGAGAGTTAAACTTCTTTCTTGGACTTCAAGGAAGATAGTTTGATGATGACATTTTCATTAATCAAGTTAAGTACACAAAGGAACTACTCAAGCATCTCGGGATAGACAACACAACCTCTGGAAGCATTCCTATGAGTACAACAACCAGATTTGAGAAAGTTGAAAATGGAAAGGATGTTGATATCACACAGTACAGAAGATTATTACCTCACTTATGTATCGTACAACAAGCAGACTTGGCATCTTATTCGTTATCGGAGTTTGTACATGATACCAAGAAGCAGCTAAGGTGTCTCACCTCCTAGCAGCTAAGAGAATTCTGAGATATCTAAGAAGCACAACTAGGAAGGGATGTGGTACCCAGGGGATGGAGGATTTGATGTCAAAGGATACATAGATTTTGATTTTGCTAGTTACAAGATTCACCGCAAAAGCACGAGTGGAACTTATCAATTTCTTGGAAATAGACTAGTTTCATGGTTTAGCAAAAAACAACAATCTATCGCAACATCTACATAGAGGCAGAATTCAACGTTGATGGAAGATTTTGTGTCAAATACTATGGATACAAAAGCAATTGAAGGACTATGAGATACTCTTAGGAGAAACTCCTATAATGTGTGATAACATTAGTGTGATTGATGTCACATATAATCCAGTTCTTCACTCACGAACCAAGCATAAGCATATAGAAGTAAGACATTACTTTATCCGTGATCATGCGGAAATGAAGGATGTAAAACTTGAAAAGATACCCACACACATACAATTAGCTGGTATTTTCAGTAAACCTCTATATGAATCTCGTTTCCATATACTTAGGACTGAATTAGGGATGCTACTTCTGTAGGGAACCCCTGTAGGAAAGTTTGTTGCTGGTGGAAGCATTATGACAAACTTTAAATAGTTAATCGAAAGGTTACTCTAAGGGGGAATGTTGTAAGTATTACACAGTGATACGGTTCATACAACAAATAAGAAATGCTATAATTAGGAAGGCAGTAGACAGCTGGTGGTGATTCACGAAAATACCTACAACAATTAAAAAACAGTAAGGAGAAACATATTAAACTAATATACGGTGATTCATTGAATCTTACTACTGTAACCTTACTGTGATACAAATATTATAAGCATTTAATGTTTACAACTTACTTCATCATTGCTACATCATTAATAATTCCTCGTAGCATTTTGTGTGTTGATGCTGAAAAACTTTATAGTTTGTAAAGCGGGAAACATCCCTTTCTTTCCCTACATTTAATCCTTATGTCATTTACTGTGCTGCAACAGTTACCTTTTGCAGAAGTAATTATAACTATATGTATTTGACCAATGCAACTATTAATCACAACCACTAATTCAAATTCATCTTCCCATCGATGAATCTAAACCGTTCAAATTGTAAAGAATTTCTTGCCAAGTGAACCAAGAGTCGTTTCTTATTATCTACAGTGAAAGATTATATATACCTAAACTTAGAAAGTTTGAAAAGACTTTTCAGGCACATCTTTATTAAAAGAAACCATTAAGATCCAGTTTTTAGATCTTCAAACCTTCTTCTCGAATAAGCTTCAATGGCATCTAACAAATCTACTCGATCAAGAAGAATCCTGATTTTATTGAAGGATGTTTTGCTTCTCTTGAGTAACTTCGAATAGCAATGGTGGAGAGAAACCGAGGATCTTAGTTGATCAAGACAATATGGTGGAAGTTATTGTCGAGTCTCCAGACTTTGTCAAGATTTATAATATACCGGAGGAAGGGGTCACTCTGTCACAACTGCCCTTATAAACTTATTTTATTCTAATTTTAACCTTACAAAACCTGTATATTTTGTTTTTTAAAATTATCAATTTAGAATACTTCTCCAACAATAAAACATCACCTACATATATCCACATAAATCAAAGTCAAGTACAAAAGTATCACGCGCCATTCAACACCACATTTATCAAAATATACGTATTGAAGTTCCATAGCATGAACATGTCCAAAACAATCACTATAACACTAGCAAAAGCATAGTGAGTCCATGGTTTAGCCATACAGGTCG
This sequence comes from Ajuga chamaepitys, assembly GCA_958295605.1. Lineage (NCBI taxonomy): Eukaryota > Viridiplantae > Streptophyta > Magnoliopsida > Lamiales > Lamiaceae > Ajuga > Ajuga chamaepitys. The sequence continues at coordinate 26,723,892 of OY282496.1, read as the reverse complement.
TCATTCATATACACGGGAATCTAAAACTCGTAGAAACTCCAACAGCATGTCAGATCAGTCCATGAGCTCATGCATAGTCAAACTCACCTGCAACGCAAGAACTGTGTAAGCTAAAGCTCGATAAGTAGAAATCATGCACGAGTAGCGTACAAATACAGTTGACTATAAGTCGTGTTTGAGATGCAATGGTGAGATGCAAGTTATAAAATAATTTCTTTCATTTCTTTTCTCAAAAGAAATCCTTTTGGTGGGAATTAGTTCTCGTCATCGGCTCAAACCTTCCCCAAAATGTTACATAATGGCCATACTTGTGACTACCAAGGATCCCTCCCCCCTCTTATAGTCCACCCGAGACATCATTGATGGTTGGTATGATGAAGTGACTATCCTTCCGAGACCACCAGGGGTGGGTCCGCCTCCTGCCTGCCCCCGCAGTCCTCCGAAAAGTCTACCCCCTCCCGTACCTATTATCATAAAGATGCTCGAGTGGGACCCTCTTCCGTGTGCATGCCTGTCGCCGGAAACATCCCAGAGACTCCATATATATATAATATAGAAACTCTCAGTGTGCTAGTGGTGACCAATTCCGAAAAATTTTGAACTTCGAAAAATTATGCTATGTTGACTTCTTTCATGTACAAATGAAAAAGCCTTGCAGATGCTAATGTTCATGATTGATATGATTAGCAATAGACGCAAAATACATTCACTTTCATCAGCATGATAAAACACTTTATACAGAAATATGCATCTATACATATTGCAATCAATTATCACAAATAATTAGCACAAATACTATGTTCAAGCATTGTAGTTACAGATGGATTTTTACTTACCTATTCTCCATTGGCAATTACATGAAAATTTTCTACTCGTACCCCACCATAATTAATAAGTTCTTCCTTTCGCCGATCCCCCTCTCTCTCTCTAACTAATTAACTATCGTCCCCTATATTCTTCCACATTGTTGGCAAGCCATCAATATCTACTAGTTACGTGTTAGCTATTGAGAGAATGTCTAAAATTTATCTCAATTTCAAGTGACCGCCTCCAGCAGCCAATTAACTAATTCATTCATTTTCAACCCATCAATATCTACTAGTTACATGTTAGTTGTTGAGAGAATGTCTGACACTTATCTCAATTTCAAGTGACTGTCTCCAAGCAACCAACTAACTAATTCATTCATTCATTTATTATTTATTTATTTATTTATTTATTTATTTATTTATTTATTTATTTATTTATTTATTTATTTATTATTATTATTATTATTATTATTATTATTATTATTATTATTATTATTATTATTATTATTATTATTATTATTATTATTATTATTATTATTATTATTATTATTATTATTATTATTATTATTATTATTATTTCAATGAAACCCTTTACACTCCTAACACTTTCATGTATTACTTAGTGGATTCCATATTTTAAACTTATCACATGTAGTCTTATTTTATTTAGACTCACCCGATATTTTAGGCTAAGGGATTTTCGACCACCAAAGTAAACATTTTAAAATTTATTTTACATGATAATTAAAATATAAATTGCAATATATGTAAAAATGCGAGTAGCACGTGAAAGTGTAAATGCATGGAATGCGAGAATTATATTAGCCAATGAGTAGTGAGAGGCTCGGGTATTACACACTCTCATGCAACTAAAGATTTATGGTGGGGATTTACTATTTGAATGTTGGAGGGATTTTACGGGCAACCAGCAGGCAGTGAACGTGCATGAATCATGGACCAAGGTCACTTTTCTCCCTAAGTTCGAGTTTCTATGCAACATGTTTAGTCACAGCATAGAGTACAAAATTGAGAGTTATGACAAGCGTACCAATCCCAGATTCCGGCTGACGATAGCAGTGAGAAAAGAGGAACTAGTGAACTGGCCACCATTTCTCTACACTCCTCTAGTGGAGGAAGTCACTAAATGAAAGGATGCAAGTGCTACAGAATCGTGCTCAACTACGTTCTAAAAAATCGCAGTATTGGCATTATTGGAGGCATGGAACTAGAGACGAGCAAGCGAATTGGTGGTACAAGGGAAGGCTCCAAGATAATGGAGAAAGAGGGAGAGTTCACTTAGTGCCTACTACTTTTGTCAGCAAGAACAAGGCCATTTCATTGAAATCCGCTTCCAAGAAGAGATCTCAACGGTTGAGACCTATATAGGAATCAATAACTTCTTTTAGGGCCACAAAAGAAGAGGAAGTGGAAGAGAGCAGTGTCGAGGATCAACCTCTACAAAAGAAGAAAAGAAGGTTAGTCAAGGCCCATCTCAGGAAAAACATTGCCAGGCAACTCTTTGATGAGCCTGAGACAACACCTTCATCACCACGTTCCGCTTCTCCTTATTATGAGCCAGTACTGGTAATGCAGGATCAAGGGTGTATAGATGTTGATCCCAGTGTTGTCCTCTGTATCCTCCCTCTGAGCCATAAATCATCCCTTGCTACCTCCGCAACCTAAGAAGAGGAAGCAGAAGAACCCTTGAATCGGCCAAGCAGTTGCCGGTTCCAGTAGAGACCCCATCAAGCGGCCCCTAGCACAATTTATAGGCAGATCTCGAACCTTGTGTAGTAGGGGATGAACAATGTGCAGTAGGAGATGATCTAATATTTGTTGCCAAACAAAATACTACCCCTCCCCAGCAAGAAGGAGACGAGCTCATAGAGAAGCTACTGGAGGAGGAGATGGAATGGTACATATATGGCGTACAAATAGGGTAAGGTTGTACCCAGCCATCTTGGATTGGCCGGATTGGAGAGGGGAAGAAAAACGGGTCACCACCTGGGCTTTGTGTGAAGACATAGTTGAACAAACCTCCTAGAACATCGGTGATCGCATTAGGTCCATAAGAAGGTCTTTCCTAAAGGAGAAGGCATCCTTAAAATGCCCTGCTTACAATAGTGACCCCGACGATGAAGATAGAACTAATGATCCCAAGATGCTTCGTCAAGTAATGAAGCACAGCCGAACAGACACCAATCAGAGACACGAGATTCCTGTGGTAAGTGGACCAGGAAGCTCGTCGCAACAGCCTGCTGGTGAGACTATAACAGTAGAACCAACTGCTGTAGAAAGTTTTAAGTAAGATAAAATGTCACTATCCACTATATTCATAACTAGGTAGGGTGCAACGAATCTACTGCAAGGGAGGGCGCATTAGACAAGGTAGCAAGATCCTTTCAAAGCCCATAAAGCTACTAAAACGAGGAACTAGTAGCTGAGGCAGATGCTGCAAAAGCTAATGAATCTACTATGGATGAAGTGGTAATAGACAAGGTTGTAAGCACTTTACAGGTTGCTAATGAATCTACTATAGGGGAGATTGTTGTAGACAAGGTAGTGACCATCTGTCATACACTAAGTGTACATGCTCTAGGAAGTACAATATGTGGGGTCCAACAAGCAGCAGGAGAGGAAAAGAGCTACTTCACTTGTGCAACAAGCAACCAAAGCAGAAGCGGAGTAGGAAAGAACACCCAGTAACCCTGCAGAAGTTGCAACTCCTACTGCTGCTAACCCAGTTCAACTACTGTTGAGAACTCCAAATTCTCAGTCGGTTGAACAAATTGAAGATGAACAACTTCTTGATTATGAAGATAGCCTAGTTCATACTCCTTCCAAGAGTAATACAAATGAGGAGAATGATTATCTGCTGGAAGATGAGTACATGGAAATCAATCCGGAAACTGACACCATCATGGATAATCTTAGTCTGAAAGTAAAGCTAACTTTCAAAGAAAGATTAGAGTCAGTGAATGTTCTCATGGAACAGAAAGAAAAGGAAGAACCAATGGGTAAGGAGAAAACTGATGCTACTTGTACTAAAGCAAGTTCAACAAATAAAGCAATAACTCAAGACACAGATACAGAAGAAAGATGGCTAAGGAGCAAGTAGATGCTACCGGTACTGAAGCATGTTCAACAAGTGAAGAAGTGGCTCGTCCAGCGGAGGCACAAGGTGATTTATCTAAGGAGCAGGCAAATGTTGTTTTCACCAGCGCAAACATCACAAATGAAGCAACGGCTTAAGACAATGAAAATGCTGCAGTAGAAACTGAGATGCCAACTCAGCCTACTGAACAACCCTCTGGACCAATTGAGGAGGAACACCAACTAGTTGAAGGAATGTGGCAACATGGGCAGGCCACTACTGATGGTGTGCCAACTGAACTAGCTCATGAGAAAAATTAAAACGTTACTGCTGGAGCACAAAAAAAAAAAGAAATTAAAAGGTAGAAAGCTTCATCCCCAGCAGCTTCAACTCAAAGCAGTCCACAAGTTACTGCAATCCGCGGGAGAAATTGATCAAGCTCTCTTGAGGAATTTCACTCATAGAAGCGCGTAAGGCACCTTTCTGACTTAGCACATATTGCACATAAAAGGCAAAATAGATAAGTGGAGAAGTCTCTTCGGAAGGAAAATGAGGTCATAGTGAGAAATCGACAATCTTACGTGGAACTAAATCTATAAACAACCGTGGCAATGCGAGAAGTTATGGAGCAATTTGAGCGTACGATTTCAACTAATGAGCAGTCAGTACAACATCTACGCGAGACAATAGGCAACAATGCTTCTGCCGTTATCAAAGCTCTTAGATCCATTTTTGAAGCAGTAACATTACTTCCAAAGAGCATGAAGGACCTGAAGAACCAATTCGTGAACGAAGCACAAATTGAGATCGAGTGGATGGAGGAACTTTTCCGGAAATTCAAAGTTTTGTGAATGGACAAGTCACTTGCCTCACAACGGGAGTAGGAGATAAGTTGAAAGAGCATAAGAAAGGATTGTTGTCCTTACGGAAAGGAATCTCCTAGCTTCGGAAAGAAAAAGAAGATTATAACACCCTGGAATACATTTTAGCATGTATAACACGTTTATGTAATATGTTAACTATCATTGCATGCCACTTAATTAGATCAATATGATATTTATATGTTATTTCATTATCTTAAGCTGGTATTTTAGTGACCGTTTGCTAAGTGCACAGAACGTCCATACGAATTCGTCGCCACTGTAGAATACGATAAATATGAAAAGGACTAATAAAAATTAATAATTGAATATTCAAATAAGATTAAATATCGAACGAAGGATGCATGAAACAACTAATGACTTACTCAACTTAATAATAAAATTAGAATTTTTTACTTCTTAATTATATATTCGAATTATATGTTATATGGTTTAGTGGAGTTTATGTCTTGTACCTTAGGATTGAATTCTATGCTTGTACCTTTGCATGACTTTGTACCTCAGTCAAATTGGAACTTATATGCTTGTACATTGTGTGTTTCGAATTACTTGGTGTTGTACGCCACAGTACATGATCGATTTGTTTAAATGTTGTACTTTGATGGTTAGTTGATATAAAATGTTAGATAATTATTGGTTTAAGTGTTCAAAATCAACATAAATGACTGAGTACACTTAGCCCCCAAGCTGATGGCGGAACATAGTGTTCTCTAGGCCATATCACCTCTCCACATCTAAGCCAAAAGAGGTCGAAGCCTCACCTCACCTCTCTACCACACTTACATATATCACTTCTCTCTCTAACTCTTGATTCTCCCTTTATCTCTCTAAACCAAAAAACCAAAACACCCTCTCTCCTATTTCTTATCACCTCTCGCTCACCACCATTCATCTCCATTCCACATCCAAATTCAATAATCTTTAGTTTTAGTTTAGCTTTGAATGATGATCTTGATGTATATTCGGCTAGGTGATGGTGGAAGAGAGTATCTTGTGTAATATGTACACCAAACTCACACACACTAGTGTAAATATTGCATGCATGCATCTAGAATAGGTTGTGTGATGATCATCTTTATTTTATGCTCTTCCATGTATAGTTATATTGATTTTTGAATGATATGTTAGAATGATCCTTGTGAAGTTGCATGTTAAACTTGAACACTTGCATGTTATTTTCGTAAGGTTATGTTCGAAGTAGGTTAACTATGTGTTGGGGATGATTGCATGTTAAAATTCACAATTCCATCTTGAGTTTATGTGGAATGATCTGAATAAGCTAAGGCCCCATTTCGACGGAGGGATTTGATTTGCCAAGTAATTTAAAATGAATAGATTTCAAATTCTTATATTTGAAATTAATGGACTTGAAATCCCTTGTTTGGATTTATGGTGGATTTGTGAAAGGATTTTTAAATTCAAAATTTTCAAATCCATTGTTTGGCAAAAAACGGATACAATATTTGTAAAATTCAATTTTTTTACTTAAAGTTTAAACTAACAATTTATATTTTTTTATTAAATAAAATAATAAAAAATATTTATCTACATCTAAATTAACCGAACAATTTTTTTTCCAATTATATATTTACACACATATATACATTTTATGTAATTTATATTCCAAAAAATTATTGGGAGCATTTCATTGGAGATAAAAGAATTAAAAAAACACTGAGAGCATTTTATTGGAGAACGAGAGAGAGGGATAGTGATAGGGAGAAGAGAAGGAGAGAAAGATAGGGCGGGGGAGGAGAGAGAGAGAATGGGAGAGGGACAGAGGGAGAGAGAGAGAGAGAAGGGAGGGGGGGGGGAGGAGAGAGAGGAAGGAGAGAGAGAAGTGTGAGTGGGGAAGGATTTGTAAATAACTGCCTTTGAAATCCACCCAAATATAGTGTAAAATGGTGAATCTCAAATCTTGGATTTCTAAGTGGGTTGACTTTAAAATCTGAATTTACAAATTCACTCATTTAGTATTTTATCCAAACACATGGAGTGGATTTGACAATAAATTTATAAATTCATAACACAAATTCCGTCATCCAAAAGGTGATTGCATGTTAATTATGAAGGATTTATGAAACTTTGGTGAAGATTTGTTAAGAATATTTCGAGTTAGACGCTTGATAATGATGCATGGAAAACTTAGTTTGTTTTATCATAATTATGATCATATGGGTGAATTGAAAAGAATGTTGAATAGTTAATTGGTTGTCTATGTTATGATTTTGAAAAGGTTTTGGTATAAATAATATAAAAGGGGTTTTGTGAATCTTTTATTTCTGCTTCTTTTTAGTTGTTAATCTTTTTCTGTTAATTTATTAACCAGTTTCTTGCCCAGATTACAATTTTCGTCTTTCAATATTTTACGGAAGAAACTTTTGATTCGTTCTTTCTGATTCGCAAAATTGACCCATTTGGTCTATCGCGTCTCATTCTGGGTTCATTAATTCAGAGTCTTTTTATGAAGATATTGCAGCTCCTCTCATTTGACAAGTCTGGGTTCATTGATGAACCATCGTCGGCTTGAAGGTCCCTTCTTCAGCCAACAAAGGACTCGCGATTTTCAGGTTCCTTCCAACCCGCTTCCTGATGCTCTCGGGACTGGATCTGGATTTGATTTTCGTGATTTGGTGAAGGAGGTCCACGCTCTCTTGCATTTTTTGCACTTTCTCGTAGATCGGAACAGGTCCTTCGGCGGCATCACGACGGCCACCTCAGTCGGCTTCGTCTAAGGCAGCACACTGTTGACCCGATGTCACTAGGTCAGCGAGTTATCGACAATCTGAGCTCAAATCCCTCACCTCACTAGGCTTTTCCCATGGATTCTTGAGTAGCTTCCTTGGGAATTCATCCAGATACAGGTGGCTGTGTGGGCGAGTGTAAACAAGCGTGCAAAAAAGCTAAAGAGAAAATTATGGAAATGAAAAAATTATTATTCATAATGGGAGTTGTTCAACTGTTTATGGTTTTATACACTTAATGAAAAAACCGTCTAACTAACTAACTAACTCCCTCTCTTGCTCTCTTCACATATCCTCACGTGAGCTGGTAACCTTCAGCTCTAATACATGACACCCGATCTGCTTTTTCTGTGTTTGGTTTGTGACTCTTGGTCGCGATTTCTTCATCACTCCTTTCGATCTGTCTTGGTTCAGATCATTTTGAGTTTAGGGTGGTGCTTCTTGGCTCGCGTTTGCTAATTTATTACCATGGAGGCTCTCCCATGGCGGCATACTGCGCCATGCCGCGTCTTCTTGCAGCCAAGAACAGGTGAATCCCCTGTTCTACCTCAGTGAGTCGACCCAACCGAGTCACTTAATTTCTACCCAGTTCATGGTCGAAGAAGGGGACATCATTTGTGGATTCAGGTGAGTGCTGAATTATTCAGATTTTCTGGGTTTATTGACAAGGCCTGTGTGCCTTTCCTGCGTGAATGAAGTTATGATGACATGCCCATGGGGCTGCCTTGTATTGACTGAACCGGTTCGGGTATGCTGCTACATCTTCAGGTTTGGGAGATTTCGATTTACAGCCTGGTATCTGCTGGTATGGTGGTATTTCTATCTGTTGATGGTCGGTGAGTCTTCTTTGCCGAATGGAGGTGTGACTAGCACATTTGATTCTGAACGGATAGGGGGCAGATATTATGCTTCTGGGAATTTGCTTTCTATTTAATTCTAATACACACTAGCTTTCATTTCAATTTATTTGACTGTTGAGAACAGACGGGTTATTCAGCTTCTTTAGGCTGATGTTTATAGAAGGGTTATTCAATATTTCAGTTTGCTCCACCTTGGGACTGAGATATTGATTATGGTGCATCGGGCACTATGGTTTTCCTTCAAAAGTGCTACGTGTTTGGTTTGATGTGAACGAACGTGGGGCTTTTTAGTTGCTAAGTGCTTTATTTTTGGACTGACGAACAATACCATGGATTTTGTTTTCTGATGCTGAATTTGGTTTACTACATGTCATGACAATGCGTTGGTATTTGATGGATTCTTGGAATTGACTAAAATTCCAATTGCCGTGTTTTGGGATATGCCATTTGGTTGTGCTTACAGATTTGACAGCTCTGAGTTAATGCATTAAAATCTTCCCAAGGATTTTGGACTCACGTCAATGTGAGGAGTGTTGGATTTCCCCCACGCTTGGATTTCGTGACATAGGGCAAGGTGCTTCGCATTTGTAGTACGCTAGAAGACAGTTCTATTCATTGCATCATATCGGCTTGTTTTTGCCTTTGCTTATATTTTCTTTAGCCAATTTTAGACGCATTATGTACACCTTTATATGTCGGCTGGCATGAAAAGGTTTTTATTTTGCCTTTTGTGAGTGACCGTCCTGTGGTCTCCACATTATTCGCGCGTTTCTTTATTTTCTTTTTTATTTATAATACTACCTATTTATAAGAAAACATTTTGTTAAAATAGGGTATGTTTTGGTAAGATGGCATTTTGAAACAAAATAATGGCATTAGGATTAATAATCATGTTTAGAAAATGATTATAGTGGGATGAATATGGTTTGGTATTTAGATTGAATAAGAGATGATTGTGTATATGAATCAGTTGATGTTAATTTAGCAAAACTTTGTGATAATATTTTAATGTGTTGTTCGGTATAAGCAAATCTAGCGTAATAGTGTAATTAGTTGATTAATTTGGACTAATTAGACAAAAGATAATCTAGATAGGCTAGATGATTGGGCTTATAATTTGATTTAGACTTAGAGAAATATTGTAAATTGGGCTTGGAGTTTAAAAATGAAATAAATTGGGCTAGAAAATGGAAGAAATGGGCTTTTTGCCCAATAAGTTGAAAAAATGGCCACTAATAATGATATAATTTGACTTAGGAAATATAAAATGGGTTTTAGAAATAATTGAATGGGTTTTACGAGTTAATTGGACAAGAACCAAATCCTTATTAAACCGAAACATGGGTTTCGGGCCCAATGAACCGATTCGGACCAAAGAGGGACAGGTGTGGACCGAACCGAAAGCAAAAGATGAGGATAATTGATAATTAAAATTAAGTGAATAAATTAGATAATGTAAGAATGATCAAGAATTTTTATAATAATAATTAATAATAATAATAATAATAATAATAATAATAATAGTAATAATAATAATAATAATAATAATAATAATAATAATAATAATAATAATAATAATAATAATAATAATAATAATAATAATAATAATAATAATAATAATAATAATAATGAGATAAAATAAAAAGATGAATGAAGTGGGGAAATTTGATGTTGGAAGTTGAATTAATAAAGTGTAGACTTAGACATGAAATATAAAGTATATTGAGTGATAGGATTGAGTGGGTACACAACTAAATGACAACTAGGGTTTCAATTCGAAAATTATGGTTCCGAATTGATTAGAGTTCGAATTAGGATTTTAATGAAATGTTAGGATTTTATGTTGTTAAATGTGACGTTGAATGACTTGGATGATTATGATGATGTGATAAATTTAAAATTATGATATATATTTATTTATGCATGTACAATAATGATTTAGATATGTTAGAATAATTATGATGCAAACTTATAACTTAGGTGAATTATATTACGAAATATGAATGGAATGAACTGGGATGATTTATAAATAATGATATAGTAACAATTGGACAAAAGTTAGGAAATAGTAAAGATTATGTACAAATGAACTGTGAATAGTGTTAATATTTCTAATGATAATGATAATGCACAAGTGAGATAAAGGTTACAAGTATGATGATGATGTCGGTGATGCTTATAATGTGATCAAGTGAGATGATGATAAAGTGACCTAGTGAGATCAAAACAAAGAAATCATACGAAAATGATTAAGTAACAACCGATGCATAATTGAGTTAGGATTATTTAGTAAAACACTTGAAATACGGTAAATAACTTAAACTTACCTAACAAAACATAACATCATTTGATTAATAATAGGTTTTACACTGAGATGGATTTCAGCACTGATAGATCCAACAGTCACTGGCACGTACTTAACTACGGAAGATGGTAACGGTATTGTTTTAATTTCCTATGTTACATTTATGCTTGTAAAAATGAGTGAGCCATAAGGGCCGTAAGTAAGGATAAGGCTACTGATTGAGATAATGTAGTATGCGATGAATGTTATTAGAGGGCAGACGTGCCGAAAGTCTGGCCCTACTTAAGGGGGAGGCACAATACCATCAGACGAGCATGCGTATTTGCTAAAGTTCTTTATTTAAATGACATTTTTATCCCAAACCCACTTTTTAGGAAATGACGACATGGGGGCCAAGGACTGTAGCAGTGACTTTATGTCTCCTAGAATTTATTTTCCTGTTTTTTATTTTGTGGTTGTATAAGAAATACACTATAAGTATCTCATGCAGCTGCGTGAGCACGCATGTTATCAATATAAACTTTGATTTATAAATGAGTTAGTTATAATATATTATATTCGTTCTGTGTGAGTTTTTGTTCATAACAGCTTAGGCTACGAGTTTCTCTACCACTACGTAACTCCGATGAAGGGTCAATTAAAGTAAAGTACGAGAAAATGAATTGTAAAGATATGTAAGAAATGAAAGTAAAAGTTAAGAAGTGATTAGAAAGGTAAAGGTAAGAAAAGAAAAAGAAAAAAATGGTCAGGTAAGTAAGTGGCAACTCGGTTCACTGAAAAGCGAACTGGGCCGCTACAAGATGACATGTAAGATTAGTCAACACCCAATCATTGTTGGAGGCTAATACTGGGATCAATATTAATGTTGTTAAAAAAAGGGAAATGGGAGGCGAAGATAAGGGATATTGAACGCTAGCAAAGAGAACAACATGAATGGTTTCCCGCTAAGCATAGAAGACACAAACAGGAGGTCAAGGAAAGGATAAGAGAGCGATAATCTCGTGAACAACAAGAATTTGAAAAATACATGCAGGATTCACAAGCACGAATGAAGAGCGTACCTGAATAATCCAATGCTTACCTACATGAGATCTATCTTGCTACAAGAAAATGGTCCCCTACTGAGATTCCTGCTTACACACAGCAGCTTGCCACCCCAAGAAGACATGATTGCACTCCAAATCTATCAATTCTCTCGAAGTACGAAAATTAGTTGCTAAGTTGCTCACAATGGGACTTAGAGGATATTCGTTTTTATCAACTCACAACAAGCAAAAATCCTTAAGTAGAGGAGATTGATAAATGAAGAATGGCTGAAATTCTTAGATATTTTGAGTACCTACTGGAAGAAGGGAAGTTCAACAATGTCGAAGGAAATAATAGATATCGACTGCGAGCTTACTCAAAAGACCTACATGTTGGTAGACTTCCATTTCAGATTGAGCTTAGAGGAGTGAAGTGGAAACATTACAAAATATCCCCTTCTGTTGAATGGTGGCTGATGGAAGATCTAACACCAGATGTAGTACGAGCACGGGAACTTCAAACGGAGAATGTACTCTGAATGGTGCGGGTACACTGAAAATGATCCTGACAGACCTAGAAAGAGAAGGGATCTAAAAGAAGAAGATAGAGCAAGAGAAAGAGGCGATAAGTATGTCAATCTGCAGTTCAAGAAGCGTCATTGGAAAAAGAATAGAACTGGTGCTAAGTAAAAAATGTTTATACCTCTTAAAGCTCTTTATGTAAGATTATTTTTGTTTTCCATGAGCTTATTGTAAACTTTAATAGATAGCATATCTAGGAAATAGAAACAATTATCATTATTGCCATATGATTACAGCTCATAGTCTTCCATCATACCTACTGCACTTATGTACCTTTTGATTATTAGTTGTTTTCAACTAACATCTTGTTGTTGTGTGACATTAATTACTATAAGTTCTTTGAGTTTTGACATCATAAAAATGGGGAAAATTGTTAGAAAATTTATGTTTAGTTTTCATGATGATAAAACCACAATGTAAATTAGGAACTTGTGCCCCCACAATTTTTGTAATCTTTCTAATATATAGGGTTACTTCTACTTAGGCAAGTCACAAAAAGCTTAGAACAAATATGTCTTGGTTACAAGTAGCAAGGAGTCTAAGTAAGTAGCAATGAATTAGAGACAGCAGTGAGCATGCAGTAAGGTCACTTATGCTTTCGTAGCATATAGCACTTCTTGCAACAAGGAGGATCCAATCAGCAAGCAAGCAACAATTATGTCAACATTGAACAAGTCAAAGTCAAAGTGAGAGTCTCAATATTAAAAAATATATCCACTAGAGACACGATTCAAATCTTGTACCGGCTGTCTAAAAACGGGGGGACACGTAACTTGGCAAAAAGTAAAAACAACACTGCTAATATTGATATCAAGTGGAAACCTCTCTGACCTAATCTTTGCAAAAAGAATAAACGGTTCTAAATCCGTACAAGGAGCACAAAATGTTAACGGAATATTTTTCACTCTTCAACAAGAAGAAATCCCAACAGGTATAAATAGAAGGAGATGGAGGACAAGCAAAGACTATCGATTTATTGAACAACTAAAATTACTTCGCATCAAACACTTGAGCTTCCAAATTTAAAGCTTCAAAGGGTACATCATTCTGATAATCTTCCAAGTGGTTGTGCCAAGTATACAAGAGCAAATATCAAACACACAGCAAAGCACTCATCAAGTGAAGATTCAAGTTGCAACAAGATTTTCAAGTCAATATCTCTCAAGCTTTGCCTCGGTCCTAATCCTTCTCATCAAGGAAGTTTGCCCACACCTCAATTGATATTCAAGTTTCAGCTACTATAAGTTGAAGAAAAAATTTCATTGAACCAATCTAACGGGTAGTTTTTTAATGGGAGTCTTCGTTTGAATCCAAGATTCAAAGTAGACTAGGTATTTTGAGGAACGTGTGTATGGTAGAGGAGTAGCCTTCCAAAGATAGGCAAAAACTACTATAAGAAGCTAAGTTGGACTTAGATTTCGGCGTATCTAAGTTTGTACTGTATGAACAACTTAGTGAATTTTCCCTATGTGAGGGAAAAGTGGGTGTAGAAGGATTAGCCACCTTCGAACCACAACAAATCTTTGTTTATTTTCTTACTGCTTTGATTACTGTTGTTAACATACTACATACTTACTGCATTGCTTGTAAGAAAACGGATTTGCGTTATTCCATTGCATAAAACTGTACCTGAGCATTACTTACTATAGGTAGCTTAAGTCTAGTTTGTTATGTGACTACTGTCTTAAGGTTGCTTACTGTATTAGCTATGCTGCAAGAACCAGTTTTTACAGTAAGCAACATACTACTACTCAAAGTATTTGAAAAGGAACAACGACTTAGAGATTTATTCAACCCTCCAAGCCCCTACCACTTGGGACCAACATCTGCTGCATTAAGATATTGTTGTAGACAAGGCAGAAATCATCTCTCAAACACCAATATACATGCCCAAGGAAGTAAACAAGGTGGGTTCCAAGAAGAAGTAGTAGCTGAAGAAGGAGAGGCTACTACACTAGTGCAATAAGCAGAAGCAGGCGAATAATAAGAGCAAGCACCAAATACTCCTGTTGAAGCTATCACTACTATTGAAGGCCCAACTCAAACTGCAGAAGGTAGATGCACACAATGAAGAAACTCCTAATTCTCATTCAGTTGAATCGAATAATGAGAAACATCTCCTAAACTATGAAGACAATACAAAACTACCTCCTTCCAAAAGCAATGCAGGTAAGGAGAAACACTATCTGCTGGAAGAAGAGTATTAGGAGATTGAACCAAATCTTAGCTCAGTCGTTGTAAGTATGACTCAGAAAGTTAAGCCTCATGATGCTAAAAGGATGAGGGCTTCTGTATTGGAAATGAAGCAAGAGGAAAGGGAAAGAGTAGGTAAGAACAAGGCTGATGTTGTATGTACTGAAGCAGACATAACAAATGAAGCAGCAACTCAAGGCACAGAATGCGTGGTAGTAGACACAGAGCAAACACAAGAGTCTACTGAACAACCCACTGTGTAGCGCCCCAGCCCAGCTTACCCAAACTGGAGACGTCACTGCGATAACACACTCAGCGTAATTGTCCGATCCAAGTGTGCTACCAAGCAACTATCATTCATTTGTTATGAAATTACTGTGAAAATGCGGAAATAAAAATTTCCATAACTTAAACTGGTTTTCATAATACTTAAAATAGGAAACCGTTTTTTCTTTATTTAAATATTCACCTAAGGAGAGTTTCCGACTTGATCAGCGGTCCCACGCCCTTGATTCAAGACCAGGAAAATATTTGTTATGGAAGGCATAAGTTTTGGAAAAACCCAGTGGATAATCCTGTAAGCTGTTATATCAATTAGATAGTATACCTCTACATCTACCTCAACCATTCGAATGTCGGCTATAGATGGGTACTTTCAACCGGTCAAAAGCCCTGACTTGGGACATGGTACTTTCAACCCTTATCTACATTTTCGATTAGAGGGGTACTTTCAATGCCCTAAAATCTTGAGCATAATAATGATCCATACAAAATAGGGGATCCTGAGTCAAGTATGATCAATACAAGACTCGTTGTAATAGTGGATAATTCTCAATTTCGACATTAATGCTTGAATACATAAGCAGCTAAACATGAAGCATGCAGATCCAACAATAATATAACATCAACTTACTTACATATTCGGACAACTGGGTCAAGAACGCACTTTGTTTGTCACATTGTAACATCAAATTTGAGATGAGCATGATACGCAGTTAAGCTTCTTTCTTGGACTTCAAGTAAGACAGTTGGATTATGGCATTTTCATCAATCAAGTCAAGTATACAAAGGAACTTCTCAAGAAATTTTGGAAGGACAACTCAAACTCTATAAGTGTTCCCATGAGCACAACAACGAGACTTGACAAAAATGAAGATAGAAAGGATGTTGATATTACACAATACAGAACACTGATTGGTTTAAGTCTGTATCTTACAGCAAGCGAACCTGGCATCTTGTTTGTTGCAGGAGTTTGTGCACCCTATCAAGTAGCACCCAAGGAGTCTCACCACCTAGCAACAAAAAGAATCCTGATATATCTAAAGGGCACACCATGAGTTGGGCTGTGGTATCCAAGATATGGAGGATTCGAGCTTAAAGGGTATTTAGATTTTGACTTCGCTGTTGCAAGATTGAACGTGAAAGCACTAGTGGAACATGCCAAATTCTTGAAAATAGACTAGTTTCATGGTTTAGCAAGAAGCACAAATCTTTGCAACATCTACAGCAAAAGCAGGGTACATTGCTGCAGGAAGTTGTTGCATACAAATACTATGAATAATACAACAATTGAAGAATTATGGGATACTCGCAAAAGACACTTATAATGTGGCATAACACTAGTGTGCTTTCTATCACATACAATTCAGTTCTTCATTCAAGGACCAAGAATATAGATTTTAGACATCACTTCGTTCATGATCATGCGGAGAAGAAACATGTTAAGCTTGAAAAGATCAACACAGACACTTAGTTAGTTTATATTTTCACTAAACCTCTGTGTGATTTACGTTTCAATATGGTTCGAACGAGCTAGAAATGCTACTTCTATAGGAAAACTCTTGAGGAAAAGTCTGATATTGTGGGAAGCATTTCAAAGAAGACCAGAATAGTTATTCGAAATGATACTATAACCCCTACTAGAGTAAGAGGGAATATTGTAAGTATTGCACGGTGATACATTACATACTGTGAAGTAAGTTCATTGTAAGTATGATGGTCGTAGAAAACGTGTGGTCATTCAAAAAATTCTACAGCTGGAAATGCAGTAAAGGACAATTGTAAGCTAAAATACGATGATTCGTCGAAGCTTACTACGGTAACCCTTACTATGAAACAAATGTTGTAAGAATTTAATGTCTACAACATTTAAAGCATACAACAAGGTTACTACAACATTTCTATTTCCTCGTAGCATTTAGTAAGCTGGAACCTAAAAACTTGTTAGTTTTTAAGCAGGAAACATTCCTTTCTTATCCAACAAAACTTTCCTCGCATTTAAAGAGCACGTAATCTACTGCATCGTGATAGTTTTGTTTCGCAGAAGTAACTATAAAGTCTGTATTTGACTAATGCAACCACTAAATCTCATCCAATAATTCAAATTTATTTTTCCATCAATAAACCTTAACCATTTAAATCGCACGGATTTCTTGTTAAGATAACTGAAAGTCATACCTGGACATCTAAGAAAAAAGGTTAAATAAACCTATACTTAGAAGTAAGAAACCTTTTTGTTCTCATCTTTCTACAAAGAAACCTTAAAGATCCAAATCTTCTGATATTCACTTTTCTTCATAGAAATGGGCACCAAAGCAATCCACTCCAACCAAAAAGAACCCATAGTATATTGAAGGGCGTTTTGTCTCTCTAGAGTATCTGCATATACATATGGTAGAGAGGAATAAAGGATCGCAAATGATCGAGACTATCTGACGAAAGCTACAAAGTAGTCATTTGACTTTCTACCTCGGTACCCACACACCGAGATACCGAGAAGATATGATGTTGCAGTTCTATCATATTGAAAAAGTCACCAAGGATAGGAATAGTGAACTAACCACCATTACGTGCACAACTAGATGGTACCGAAGTTGAGATAACCCCTACTAAACTCGCTAAAATCTATAGAATGTCGAAGCATGCTAATACCTATGGTGAAGAGTTCTTGTACCAAGATCACTTTTGCCCCTGAGTTTGAATATCTGCATGATATGTTCAATTGCAACATTGAATGCAGAATAAGGAGGCACTACTCCCAGATTCCGACTAATGATGGCAGTGTGGAAAGAGAAGGTTTTGAACTAGTCACGGTTTCTTTTTTCTTGTCTTGTTGAAGAGATCTTGAAGGCGAAGGTCCGCAAGTGCTATGGAATCATGCTCAACTACATGCTTCACATCCTGGGAGTCAGGATTGTAAACAGTGTGCCACTGAGCAAATGGAAATAGATAGGTGGTACAAGGGAAGGCTATAACAAAATAGGAGATGGCTCATGCCTAAAATAAGATGGGGAAAGCGTAGGCGGATTGCATCATCAGAGTCCCGTTTATCTTGATTGTAATGCATATCTCTAGAAAATAACCCAGATCATCATTCGGATCCTCTATAGCTCCCCTTCCATCATGGTTCTATTGAACCATGGATATGAAGGCTGGCTTTAATTCAATTGTATTGGCCTGAACAACTGGCCTATTTATTCCTCTGATGTTCCTAGTTACCACTGGCCCGAACACGTCCTCAATGGGTGGCTGGATTTATTATTGTAGCTCTTCTTTATGCTCATCATGTATGTTCTGGTTGTTATCCATTGGAAATAATTCTCTTCTAGTTTGACTGGAATGTATTAGGATGTCAATTTCAGAATCAACTAACGTGAAACCACAAACAACCACACATGCAAAGACGTATATATATATATATATATACATCCATAATTAATAGGTTCTATTATTATGAGGCTTCGCGATTATGCATCTTAAACCCCCTTTCGGAGTGCCTAAAGTGTGGACTATAGATAATAGACAACCTCTCGGATGAAGTGCCTATAACTCCTAAAAAGAACATAGGAAATACACCCACAATATACCCTTAGCTTTCGGTGTCTGAGTATATATTTTGTCGTGTGTTGTTTGTGATAACACGTTATTTATGCATGTATTTAGGTCGATTTAGGATCATATTTTATGGCATATACGTGTATATTTGACCAGCACTTATTGATATTTATAATATTTGGGCCATTTGACGTGTTTCGACTTGTTTTGAAGATAATTAGGTATTTTTATGCCATTTGGATGAAGTACGAAGGAGAAACAAGTCAAATAGAGTGAAAACCGGCCCAAAGGAGTGAAAACCGTCCAAGAACCGGTCCAAACCGGTCCGAACCGGCCTGAACCGGTCCAGGAGCAAAACCGGACAAGAACCGACACGGCCGCGTCAGACTTGTAACACGGCCGTGTCAAAAGTGGCCTGCAACGCGTTGTGAGTTCTGGAATAGAACACGGCCGTGTCACACTATGAACACGGCCGTGTCAAATTGTTGCTGGAAAAGTGGATTGTGCAATGCAACACGGCCGTGTCACTTAAGCAACACGGCCGTGTCAGAAGTGTTTTTCTGCGAAGATTTCCTATTTTTAATAGGATTTTGAGCCAATCTTCCCCAAGATTCGTCCCCAACTCTATAAAAAGGACCCCAAGCTCTAGGAAAAAGGGGATCAATCATCAAGAACATAAATTACATCATCTTGGAGGACAAAGAAGACGAAGATCATCGAGACGGAGTCATCCGGGTTTATTTATTCTTTTCTAGTTTAATTCTTTACAATGTTTTTATTAAGATTTTGTATTGGATTATTGCTAGGCATGAGTAGCTAAGCTATTCGTGTTCTAGGGTTAGAAAGTAGGGATTATTATAACAATGTTTTGATTTATGATTTAATCTATTTAATTCCATTCTGTATGTGTTTTATCTCTATGTTTATGCTTAAACTGAATTTAGCTTGACCACCTAGATTTAGTAATTTAGTTTAACAATTCCGCTTCGAGAGGAGGGAATTGTTATAAGACTAAGAACATAGAGCGCAGTTGTCTATGACTGTGTAGGCCGTGGCTTAGGATCGTTTGGGAGTTATTAGGTTTAATTGACTCGAGAGGGTAATTAGCTTAATTAATCAACGGTTTAATCGCTTCGAGAGAAGGATTAGATTATTGTCGTGCCGCCTAATAAACACTAGAATTGGTAAATTAATAGGTTAATCATATTCCACATTGAAATAATATCCTGAAATCGAAGCCCTAGGATACCTTTTCTCCTTGATTGTTAGTTTTCATGTTTCCTAAGTTTGGAGTTATATTTAATTGAGTAGTTTAATTAGTAAAATCAACCTTTAAAACTTAGTATCTAGTTAGGACATTCCTAGAGTATTAGGGTATCAAACTACCTAAAACTATTCCTTGTGGGATCGACCTTGATAATCGTTACTACACCTACATCCGTACACTTGCGGAACACTAGGTTAGAAACCGACGTGTCAGTTTGGCCATCAATACCCTTACCTTCCGGTATCTTGGGTATGTGATTCTAGAGTGCTAGACCAGGTGATCAGTTTACACTAACAATAATCAATTCAAGCACCAAATGTTGGACTAGTTTTTTAGTTAGAGATCTCCTGAATGGCCATCAATACCCTAATAAACGAGATCTATGGTCACACGGTAATTGACTCCGATTACTAGATTCTTTTAATTGATGAAGATAGGTCATGACTATACATCTTAAACCCCCTTACGAAGCGCCTAACGTGTGGATTATTGACAACAAACAACCTCCTGGATGAATTGTCTATAACTCCTAAAAGAACCTAGGAAATACCCCCACAATATACCTTTAGCCTTCCGGTGTCTCTGTATATATATATTGTCATGTCTTGTTTAACCATCGATAGACTTTCCGGTATCTTGGGCATGTGATTCTAGAGTGTTAGACTAGATAATTAGTCTACCCTAACAACAATCAATTCTCAACAAAAAAAATAACAAAAGTCACCTGCAATAGTGAAACATATATAAATATTCATATTAGTAATTAAAACCTATTTTCTAACTATAATATATAAACCGACTACTCCATAGAAAATTTAACTAAAACAGTAAATATCATAAATAAGTTCATGTTCAAATAGTAACAATAAACGAAAATTAAGTAGAAGCAGAATACTATTGTTACCGATCGAAGACCAAGTGAATCTCCTTCTTCTTCTCCGGCTCTATGGAGACTGATCTAACTATGAATAAATTGCTACTAAACTAATGTTATGGTATAATACTTTCATAAAAAAAATCTTTTCTCTAGGCTGATAACAGGCATAGGTCTTTATAGGAGTACACGATAATAGGTTAAAGTGAGGATCAAATTGGATAAACCATTCAAAACGCGACTGGTTGTCTAGAAAAGACGATATTTTGCACGACCGAGTTGCATAGCTACTCTGTCAAGCAAATGCTTTTCATCTATGCACATGAAGCATTTTTTGAGGATGCACAATCAAGTTGCATGGCTACTCGTTGAGCCGATGCTTCTTGTCTAGCCTACTTTTGCATCTGTGAAGCTTGCACGTTGAGTCGGTCGAGAAAATGCTGCTCGAATTTCTCCGTTTTGGGTTTCCCCACTTCATCTTGGGCCTATCCAAAGTCTCATTGAACCCAATATTTATTTCCTTCCTTACAAGCCTTCCTTTTATCCGTTGGAATTTGTAGTTTCACCATTAACGTTAAAAATGCGATAGTTTGTATTGAAAACACTTCAAAACCAACAAACAAGTAGAATTCGTCAAGCATATGAAAACATGAGTTAGAAAGTGCTAATTTTTGCAATAAAACATTATTTTTTAAATATTTGCCTAAAAATAAGATAAAATATGAAAGTGATGACATGTATTTAGTAATTGGATTAAAAAGTTGATAACTGAGAGCAAGTTAATGTAACAATTGTTTTTCAGGTTTTCAGTGTTACTTGGATACATTGTAGAGTAGAATTTGTGGTTTTAAAATATGTAAGAGAATAGTATGATGTGGTTTTATAATTGAGTATCAGCTTAGAAGTTTGTAAAATAAGTTTGATGAAGTTTTCGTCCAGTTTGCTTCCTGTAATAAGTTTGTGTAGTTAGAAATGAGAAGGTATTCGCAATTAATTGTAGTTGTGGTATATTCCACTTTTATCTTTTCTATTTTATTTATAATTGGCATGTACGCATGTTGATTAGATTTATAGACTATTCTAAAACTGACTTCCTTAAATAACACTTCTAGTCTAATATTATTAAAAAGTTGTAGGCTGAGCTTGTTTACCTCCTAACATGGCTACTTTAAACTAATACATATTTTTTTAAATATAATGTTTCTGTTTATTTTTATAACTATTTAAGCTCTAAGTTAATTAATTATTACATTTCCAAATCCGGCTAAAAATTGGTAAGTAAACAATAAAATCTTGTTACTACAAGCATTTAGTATTTTTTTTAATTGTTTGTTTTCTAACTCAATCTACATCTTTTACATTCTAATTTCTAGAAATTGATCCACAAGCTCATTTGATATTTATTTTTCATAATCCTTTTACAAGGTTATCAAATTAGTTGATTATTTTTTTTGTAAGGAACAAGCTCACAGATGAAATGAAGCTCTGGTTCCAAGACAACCATGCTCATGTTGCCACTTGTGTCATGTAGCTCATTCAATTCTTCTATTCCACATTTTCATCTTATTTTGCAACTTATGTTTATGTTTTTACAATGCCTGTAATTCCAATTTCAATAATAAATGTTTTTTAATTTTATGTATGTCATTGCTTATTTTTTTCCACAAGGATGTATGTAAGATGTAAGTACTGACAGTTTTAATTAAAATAACAAATTTTGAAGTAGTTAATCAAAATAAGATCTTATTTGAGAAATATGATGGACAACTCAATACAAGAAATTGAGGTTTTACCTACTCATTAAAAATGTGGGGGTAAAATTATACTCCCTCCGTCCCGGCTTAAGTTTCTTACTTTGATCGGGCACGGAGGTTAAGAAAAAACAGATTTTGTGGAATCTTTAACTTTTTTAAAGGTGGAGATTGAGTGTGGAGATTTTGAGGGTATAGATTATGAGAAAAATTTGTCATTTATGAGTTGGAAAGTTAAGTTGGGACAAACCAAAAAGAAAAGTAGGAAAGTTAGAGTGGGACGGAAGTAGTATAGGCTAATTAAAGAGTATTACCCACCCATAATAATAGCATAAGCAAGTGTCATTCCATTTATGTAGAAAAAGGCTTTTCCTTACACATATAGTTTTCTGCTTGTAAATCTTAATCTTTTAGCTAAACATCTATCCATGGATAAATATGTAAATTATGTGTAGGTAATATTTCCCAAGTGTGGAAAGGTCGAAGATGACGTGCTCTGACATGGTCAATGGGCTGTGATACTTGACATAGATTAATAATAGGGTTACTGCAGCAATTCCACTCAACTATGAGCATTTTTTACATAAATCATCAAATTTTTTTTATGGCATCGATACTTATAATCTATATAGATTTGACAGATAAACTATCAAACTTATTTTCCGATTGATAGATAAACCATCATACTTATTTTTCGATCATTTTTCGTCGAAATTCCGCACGTTACTTGCGCGTGATAAACTTCTAATGGTTTTTTTTGTACAAGCAAACTTTTTAATATGTCAAACGTGTAAAATTTTTTCATATCTTTCCTTTCCATATCAATTTCTTTGAATCATCAGTAGTTCTCTCCTCAATATTTAGAACCTTCATTATTGAAGATGAGTGACTCGTCTATCTATTAAAAAGTATCTTTGAACAAGAAAAGTCCTTAAAAAATTATAACGGACAAGTCACATTTAAGTGTAATTTTGAAATGATTCAATAATTGGAGATTGGGGGTAATTTTGGTGAGTTATAAAATATATAAAAATTTAGAAGCCTTATCTAGTCCCTGGCAAAGATGAAGCTCCCCTTGTCTGTAGAAACAGGTGGTTACAAAACGACGTAGAATCCATCCATACAATACAATAGAATCAATGGCGAAATCTCTCTGTTTTTGGTCGTCTCGTATTACTGTTGACAAACCTGGTAATTCTTTCATCCATGTTTTTTATCGGATCGGTCATGCTATTCCTACTGTAACTTTGTTGAACTGATTTGATTTATATCTTTTTCAGGAATCATTAATCACCACTGTGCTATTACTATTAGGAAGGCAAATTGGATAAATGACTCTACTCGCAGCTTTAAGACAGCTGGTTTTGAAGCTCTAAAGGTTTGTTTGAGTGATAATTTAGGGTTCGCACCGCTTAATTGAATCATCCCGAAATCCAAATCCATTTATTGATAAGATAGGACTCTAATTATGGGAGGAATCTTTCTGTGGTTTAAGTAGTTGTAATTTACAGGCCACTGGCAACAAACCTAACACCAAGCCGAATAGCATACTCTGTGGTGATTGTGATGGAAATGGTAAGAGGAACATGATTAATGTTTAAGAAATCGAACAATGGCACCTCTGTTTTTTTGTTACCCAAATTGGTAACTCTGCAGGTGCTAAAAAATGTGGGCAATGTGAAGGTAAAGGAGTCAACTTAGTGGATCATTTCAACGGGCAGTTCAAAGCTGGTGCTTCATGTTGGCTTTGCAGGTACTCTTGCTGCTACCCTTAATGTCTTCAATTATCATCTCATTACGATTACCTTCAACTCATCCACAGTGGTAAAAGGGAGATTCTTTGCGGCAACTGCAATGGTGCTGGTTTTATTGGTGGTTTCATGAGCACATTTGACGATTAGCATCATTTTCAACCACTTGCCTCCTTATCATTCTTCTTATTCACAAAAAACGTTTATGTTATGCTACACCTCGGTGATTTACCCATTACGTAAATATACGCACTACGCATTCATTGACATGCAATGGAGTAAATTTATGATAAATAAGATATTTGTTGTAAATTTCTAGGTGTAGCATCTAAAAGACCCTAATTTATTTATGGTTGAACTAATTCACAACCTAAGCAAAATAGGAAGTTCAGAAGATTTAGATTAATGTTTCATATGGTTGTCTTTCCTTCAATCCCTTGTTAGATTAGATCAAGGTTATTAAACTCGCGGTTTTAAGTAGAGTCGGTGGATTATCCGTGAAATTAGATTGTAAAATCATAAGATTCTACAACCTATACAAAATAACCATTTATGTAAATTATTGTATATATATATATATATATATATATATATATATATATTTAATTACAATAAGTTCTAAATTGATATCACATATAAAAAATACACATATTATAAACACAAATACTAAAAAAGAAAAAAAATGCAATTATAGAGAAATGTTTTTGGCATCATGGTTCTTACATACATTTAGTAAGACATATCTAAATTATAATTATGAATGGTTTAAATTTTAAGAGAAAATTGAAAAATGATAATAGTGAAATTAAGTACTGTATATTTTTTAGGGTTAATTTCAAAAAGCAACCTGAACTATACGGATTTTTATACTTTGCAACCTAAACTAAATATTTTTTCCGATCACAACCTGTATAATGCGATTTGTTACATTTTACAACTCCGGCCATATTTTCCGGCTATATAGGCCATGTGCCCATCACATGACTCCTTTTTTTAGCTTTTTCTGTTTTTTTAATCATTTAATGATATATTATAAATTTTAGAATTATTTTTATTCTACTTATCTAAAAAAATTTAAAAAATTAAAATTTAATTTTAGATTCTTAAAATAAAAACAAAAATCAGAAAAATAATATCTAAAAAAATATATTTTAGAAAATAAAAAATAACAAAATTGCTTGAAACTTTTTTTCAGAATAAAATAAAATATATTTTCATATTTTTATTAAAAATATAAAAATTATATAAAGCTCTAAATATTTTTTTTAAAACCAAAACTCTATATAATTTTATATAAGAAATAGAAAACTGTAAATAATATAAATTCGGAATATAAAAACTCTAAATAATATAAATTCTGATTTTTTTAATTTTAAAAATCTGTAATTATATTTTAATTAAAGTTAGTATATTCTCTATAGTTTTAGTTTTATTTTTGAAATCTAAAATTAAATTTCCTAATATTATTTTCTAAAATTAAAATTATTTTCTTATTTTATTCTAAAATTATATTTTTATATATTATTTCGAATTTTTATTAATTTTTTTATATATTTTTATTTTTCACAATCTAAAATTGAATTTTAATTAAATTTCCTATTTTTTTTTCAAGAATTTTTCTTTTTTTAATAGATATTTTCAAATTTTCTTTTCTTTTTATATGCTATTTTTATTTTTTATTTTTTTATTGTTAGCCACGTGTCACTATCTCATTAGGTCTTTTGGCATGTGCTACACACATGGCCTATACATGCCGGATTATTTGACCGGAGGTTGCAAAGTGCAAAAAAACGTATAATACAGGTTGTGATTGGAAAAAATATTTAGTTTGGGTTGCAAAGTATAAAAACCAGTATAGTTCAGGTTACTTTTTGAAATTAACCCTATTTTTTATGAAGCTTAGATAATAATTTAGAACTTGATAGTTAGGAATAAGAAATGATTTTGGCAAAATTGGTTCGTTTTGTGTATAATTTGCTCTAGAAATTATTAAAATACCTTTTTTAAGTTGGTATGAATTCTACAGTTCGTTTATATGTTTTATTATTGCTAAAATAGAATAAAAAGTAATATTTTA
This sequence comes from Ajuga chamaepitys, assembly GCA_958295605.1. Classification (NCBI taxonomy): domain Eukaryota; kingdom Viridiplantae; phylum Streptophyta; class Magnoliopsida; order Lamiales; family Lamiaceae; genus Ajuga; species Ajuga chamaepitys. The sequence continues at coordinate 26,697,845 of OY282496.1, read as the reverse complement.
TAAAACTGTAAAACACGTACACAAAATCACAAAATCGCAAAACTCGCAATGTCACATGAGCAAACTCGAGAGTTTACTCCGATTTTATCAGATCTTGATTTTATTTCATTCTTAGTGATAAGTAACTCATGAACTCGTAGAAACATAAGAGTTAACTTTAGATTTTAACAACACTGGATTAGATACATTTGGTCCCTTTGAAGTGGCTCGTAAGATATGTATATGGTTAATAGCAAACAACACATTGTACTATATGTATTTTATCACTTAAGTATTTAAATTTTTTTTTCGTCTCAAATTGCAACGTGTAGTTTGTGATTTTTTTTTTCGTTTCTCAACCCCATGTCAACTTTTCCCCCAAGAATATTAAAAAATTATTAAAAAATATTTAAAATCATGAAGTTCATTTAAAATGCTTGAAAAATATTGGATTATTTTTTAAAAAATATAAATTTTATTAAGAAAATATTTAAAATCATAAACTTTATTTAATAATATGAAAATTATTTCTAAATTGGTTAAGATTCATTTGAAATATCTAAAATATTGGAATTATTTTTAAAATATTAATTGAGTTTGCTATTTAGGATTAAACTATAAAATTTTGAATACCTGAATAAGAGAGAACTCGTGTCTCATACAAGTTATGCGTTTTATCTCATGCATTTTAATATGACAAAATAAAATCAATTTATACAACACCAAAAAATTAATTAATATAGCATTTAGCCACATTACTAGACTCGTGCCACCTCTTATGCGTTTCCCGCTGCTCATCAGTGGACAGATCAGCAAGGGGAACCGGATGAGGAGTAACTAGCACAAAGTAGTGTTCCTCAGCGATAAGAATATATTCCAGACTACATTTCTATTCTTTATAATTAGGACCGGTTAAAAGATGTTGTGCAAGAATGTTGATAACAGATGACAAAGACATATCTGAAATGTTTGAACAATAAAACATGTAAGAACACAATCACATATAATTTGAAACAACAATATTTTAACCTTTTGATAAAACAATATTGATTGAAACCTCCAATAGCCCAAGACATTCTACACATAAGCCACGCGGATGGACATTTATATGTAAACCCCTCGACCAGACTAAAAACACGTAGTGTTTTAATTTTAATCCATGTCAACTTAACCTTTTGACAAATGAAATTAATAATTGGACTTTAAACAAGACCATATTATTATTAAGAAGGGACTACGCGGGGAGTTGTACTTAAAATAACATCTAAGCATTGACCAAAACCTAACTTTGGTAAATAAATTATTGGATTTGACATACTCACGTGGACCATGTCGCTTCTAACTTATTTTTCCTTTGTTATCTCATTTATTTCCATCTTCTAGAAAACTCGTGAAAATTGCACGTGTAAGCCACGCGTGTGGACGTTTACCCGTGTAACTCCCACTTCTCTTATGGAATTACAGCGTTTTATTTAGAAGTCTCAACTGGCAAACTTTATGAAATAATAAATATTAGCAAGCCACGCGTGTGGATGTTTACTAACATCATTACTCACTTTGCCTTGAGGCCGGTTGTAGAGGTCTTTGACAATTTTAAAGTTACCATTAAAATGTCGGGTTATGCTTAGTCATTACTTCAAAATATTTGTCCATGCAAAACACGTAACCCTAAGCATAAAAATTAAACTCAACATGTAAAACATACTCGCATAATTTAATTATGCTTATAAACGTGATAAACCTAGCATGTTTGTCTAAGTGCTATTAATAAAACACATAGACATGTTGAACATAATAATAAATTATTAAACATTAAACATCCATAAAGCGAGAAAAACGATAAAAAAAAAAACAAAACTCGTTCTTCTTGTCTCATCATGGATAAAACTTCCTAAATAATTACATAATTTGGAAAAATACAAGTCTTTTGGACCGTCATGTTGGCCCTCGTGTACTCAGGTACGGACCGGGCTAAAATGAAACATCGGGCTGAAGACGAGTTGTGTGGGCCGATGAGTTGTCGGGCCGAAACCCTAACCCACGCCCACGCCACCGCCCAGGGTGCCAAGCCACCTAGAGCCGCCGGGGCTTGTTGGGCCGAAGCCCAGCGCCTCGTGCGCGCTCGGGCCTATGCACGGAAACGATCTGCTAGGGTTTGCAAACCCTAGCCACCGCCACCCCTCCAACCACCACCTGCTGGAGCCGCCGCCACTACTGCTGGAGTTGCTGCCGTCGCCGCCTGCCGAGACGCGCAGACGAGCTTCCTCGAGCACCAGGCCTTGTGCGCTCGCATGCCCTCCGGCCGCTGCTCACCTCCCGCCTGTCCAATCTTCCCGTGCGCGCGGGGCTGCCGAACGCTTGCGCGTCCAGCCCCCGTTGCCTGCTCGCGCGCTGGTGCTGCTGCTGCCGACGCCTACGACGGGTACCGCTCGAACTATCGGGCGTTCGCACGCCCCAGCCCGTGCCGCCTGTCGTAATCTTCGTCTTCGTTCTTCGACTTTTACAGATTTTTTTTTAAAAAAAAATACAATACAATACAATTGTAAAGCTAATCTAACCACGAATTTTTTCGTGGTGAAAAACAATTACAACGTCAACAAACATACAGTACCCAACGAAAAATAAACGAGCCACGAAGAACGTCAATCCATTAAATAAAAAAAGGCACATATAATCAACCGTGAATTATATCTGACAGAGCCAATAGATTCGATCCAGGCTCTGATACCAATTGTAGGAAGTTTGAATTTTCCTAGGTTCTTCTTGGATTATCATAATTCACCATACATTGATTAATCGTAAAATACATTTATATAATTTAATTGCAACACATTGATGCTTACAAAATTAACTTGAGAATTGGGTACACAACGAATTGATGATCAACTCCAGCTTTCATCTTCTAGACTGTATCCCTGGTCAATTCCCAATGTCGGATGGACGACAAACTTTGAGAAATCCCAAGCCTGGGAATTTTATCTACAGGTGCCGCCCTACTCTCCTTTTTTTTTTCTTTCACTTTTTTGTGATTTTTAAGGTAGGTTAATTAAAATCACATATCAAAAGTTATGTATTCAAACTTAATACATTGAGTCTGGGCCAGACCTGATAGATTAATTCCCTCTTGGGCTAGGAGCTAGATGGGCCAGCCCAGGGATCAAATACAAGGAATAAAGATTGGCCTAACTATGAATTCATTTTTCTATGTTCAGCCCAGAACATAATTAATTCATAAATATTAATTCATTTCACTAGAGAATTAATATTAACATACCCCTTTATTTCCGAATCAAGTCGGGTCTTGAATTAGACTTAATTAATCCCCGTATTTAAGATGTCGAATATCCATTAATTAATTAAAGCCTCTGACAGCTTAAATTAACTAATGGCTTATTAATTCCTTAAGTAGTACCAGTCAACTTCATTATTGTACCTGAACTTAATCAACCTGCAAGGTTTAGTATAATAAACTTTTTGAGCTCCTTAAGGGGATATCATCATCCTAAACGGATACAGTTACCTTAATACAAATTATCAGTTATTATATGCAAACTGTTGTCACCCAATATACAAAGTATATTGAGTTATCACTTAACTCTCACTCATGGTAAGTCAAAATGACACACATACACAACTGTAATCTTATTAGGGTTTAGATTACAATAAGTCACCGAGATCTCTTGTTCTTCACTAAGGTCAAGTAAAAGAACTTATCTCACCGTGATCCTATCAATACGTAAAGATGTACCAGTATAAGTAAATAGTCAAGATAAACTATTTCTACTTAATACTACAGCCTATACCAACAACTCGTCCTCAAGTTATCTCAGCTGTGATTTATATTTTATATCTCATTAAGGTTAACCAATCATATGATCCTCTGTGATCTACAACACACCATATAATCTACTTATAGTAAAAGATATAAGGACATATATGGTGACTAGTGTAAACAGAGTCAGATAGAAGATTAACAGTGAATAACTGAAAATATTGTATACAACATTAAAGTCTTGCTTTCAGTATACAAACCCAACAGAACCTCAATGCCAAGGAAGTAAGAAAGCGGACCAAGATCTTTCATCGTAACTGCGGAGCCAACTTAGTGACAACTATAGTAAGATAGCAATCATCATTCCCAGTTAGAACCAAATCATCCACATAAACAATAAAGTAAGCTAGAACACCCTGCGGATTGTAGACAAAGAGGGACTCATCCGATTTAGTGCACACAAAACCAATTGAGATCAAGAAGTTGCAAATAGCATATACCAAGTACAAGTTACCTGTTTCAAACCATAGGTAGACTTACAAAGCTTGCAAACAAATGAAGGATGATTAGAGTCAGAGAAGCCAGGGGATTGGGCCATGTAAACTTCATCAGTCAGAGAGCCATGCAAGAAAGCATTTATTAACGTCAAATTGACGTAGAGGGCCAGTTGCGAAACACCGCAATACTTAGAACAATACGAATAGTAAGTGACCTGACAACAGGGCAAAAGGTCTCAAATAAATCAATACTGGGACATTGATGAAAGCCTTTGGTGACAAGACGAGCTTTATACTTATCAACGAACCATTAGGTTTTCGTTTGATACGAAACACCCATTTACACCCAACAATATTTTGAGATAGAGATGGAGGAACAAGATCCCAAGTACCATTATTGAGCAAGGCAGTAAATTCAGAGAACATGGCACTACGCCATTGCGGATTTGCGAGAGCCTGAGACATAGTGGAAGGCTCAATATCAACAAAAATATTAGAAATAAGACAGTACCGTGGATTAGGTTTAGTGATGTTGTTGCGAGACTGAGTAACTATCGGATGCCGAGCCAAATGAGTCGCGGGAGGCGATGAAGGAGACTGTCGGAGGGACGAGGGCTGATCGGGCATCGAGAGCTGGGGCACGACAGTAGGTTGGGGCGTATGTGTGCAAACCGGGGATGGGTTGGGGACAGTAGGAGATGGTTCGGCAGTATTGTAGAAGGATTCATGAAGAAAGGGAGTTAAGGAGAAAGGAAATATTGTTTCAACAAACTAAACATGACGAGATGTGAACAGTTAGTTGGAACGAGGATCAAGGCATAGGTAAACACTTTGGGTGAGAGAGTAGCCAACGAAAACACACGCATCAGATTTAGGGGTTAATTTGTGAGGCTGATATGGGCGTAGCAAGGGGAAGCACTGAACTCTGAAGACACGAAGTTTGGATAAGTTGGGAGAATGATGGAATATTTTTTACTAAGAGGATATCATATTAAGACCCACTTGAGGAAGCCTATTGAAGGCGTATGCAGATGCAGAGACGGCATAGGGCCAAAAATGAAGAGCCATTGATGCTTTATGGAGAAGAGCGAGAGCAGTGTCAACGACATGGCGATGTCGACGCTTAGAGGCACCATTATGTTCAGGAGTGTGAGAGGAGGGGGGGTAGTAAGATGAGTAATGCCATGAGTGACAAGAAAATGACGAATAGATAAGTACTCACCACCATTGTCCGAGTAAAGAGCGGTAATTTTGTGAGAAAAATAATTTTCAGCAAGAGCTTTAAAGACAATGAACATCAAAAGCACATCAGATTTGCGGTTTAACAAATACAACCAAATATATTCCGTAAAATGATCAACGAAAATCAAATAATGTTTATAACCATCATACGATAAAATAGACGATGTCCATACATCAGAAAAAAATCAACTGTAATGGCATAACAGAAGATAAAGATGACTCAGAAAAATTTGTTACTCTAAATACATTTGCAAGACTCACAACAAAATCAACAATAGTAGCGGTACCTAAAGAACTAATAGATAAAGCATGACAAAGAATTTTAGGGGAGAGGTGGCCTAGCCTGGCATGCCAAAGGGAGGATAATTGTTTGAAAAAGGAGAGCACAACCAGAGCCGAAGCACGTGGAGCATCAGCCGGCCAAACATAGAGACCATTAATTCGTTGCCCGCGAAGTAGAATGTCCCCCGTACAACGATCCTTCACCTGAAAAGCAGAATCAGAAAAATTCACAAGCACGTTATTTTGGCGACATAGTTGAGAGACAAATATGAGATTTTCGGACATGGACGGTACAAGCAAAGCATCCATAAAAACAAGAGACGGAACATCAGAACAAACCAAAGTGCCAGTATGAGTAATTTTCAAGCGTATACCATCCTCAACAAATTGAATCGTTGCCATCATAGGGGGAGTGAAGAGACATGTTGGCAAAATCAGTAGTAATGTGATGAGACTCGCCAGAGTCGAGAATCCAACCCTGGGAGGGGGCCGAAGTCATTGCATGAGCCGACGATGAGGCATACGCGGGCGCAGATGGTTGTCGAGATGCCGAGGACATATTTGTGTAAGCCCGAATGTCGGGACAACGGTGAGCGAAGTGGCCCTGAATGCCACAAAGTTGGCATTTGCCTTGATATCCAGTTGGATGTGAAGACTGATGAGGCGGGTGAGACGAAGCAGTCAAGGGAGGACGTGGCACATACAATTTGGCAAAAGCAGTGGACGAACGCGATGAACCAGTCACAAGGCGTTTGGGCTGAAACTGAGCTACAAAGGCCGTAGGTGGTAGGGCAGAGACGGTAGAAGCACGAGTAGAATGTTGAGACTCGGTGCTCAACAGTTTTTCATGCAATTCTTCAAACAAAATATCTTGTTCATGAGCCTGAATTGCGTTGCCAATTTCTTTGTACGAATCGTCAAGTCCATTGAGTAGCTTGAGGACGAGGTCTTCAAAATCAGTAGAGACACCATGCAGAGATAGTTCATCGACAACACCTTTAATGTCAAGCATGAATTCAGTTACCGAACGAGAACCCTTGATGGGGTTGTGGATTCGGGTTTTGAGGGATATGATACGACTCCTAGAAGACTTGCCATAGATTGACCAAGGAAGGTGTGAAGATGTAGCAGATGCAATGAACGGAATAAGGGCAGGCGTGATCGAGCCAATCAAAGCACTAAGGATGGGATTGTCTTGATGAAGCCAATGAGCATGTGCAGGATTGGAGATGGTAGTGGCACCGTCAACAATGGAGGATGGCGGACAGGCATAGGAGCCATCAACAAATTTTAGAAGATCATAACCGGAGAGTTGCATTCGTAATTTGAAAATCCAAGCAACGTAGTTTTTGGAGTCGAGTTTGAGTGAGGCTTGAGAAGCCTTGTTGAAGGCGAAAAGAGGCGGGAGATCGTCGCCAACGGAGGCGGTGGCAGGCGTGGCGTTGGTGGTGGTGTTAGTGAGATCAACCATGGTGTAGCATGGAGAAGGTTGGTGTCACAGATGCGTGAGGTAACGACTGTGATATGGAGGCGTGAGGAGGTGGGGAGACGACATACGTGTGGTAAAAAGTACAGGAAATCTAAAAAAACAGAAAGGTCCAAGAATAAAGGAACAAAATCGGATATGATGGCAATTGCCAATATTAGGCTATGGTTACCATGTTGAGAATAAGCCAAAATATACTTTTGCATTAAGTGTTAAGGAATAAATACAAGCAAGAATACATAGATAATACAATGTGGGATACAACAAAGAAGATAAATATACAACACTCCTAATAGCTAGATCGGCTACTTTATTGATTGCAAAAATTCATTGTTCATTACAAAAATCATATACAAATTTCCTACTACTAGATCAATCGTTCGCCTTCCGTTTATAAATTTCGGTTGTAGAATTGTGATCATTTTAATACATCCATGTCACCTGTTGTTGCAATAATATAGTTTTAAGTACCTAATCCAAGATCACCTGTTCACAATTGAATTCCTAGAATGTTTAAAATTTCATCGCATAGCATATTACTAGGGCTGTTAGCGAACCAACTTGAGCCAAACTTTAGGTAGTTCGAGTAATGTTTAATCATTTTAAAAGGAATCGAGCTTGAATTAGCTTCTTAATTTGGTGTTTGTTAATGTTTGCAAACATTAGCAAAGGTCAGGTTTGTTAGCGTTTTGTTCAATTACCCTCTCGAGTCAATTAATTCTAGTAATTCCCAAAAGCTCACAAACCTATGCCTTCACAGTCATAGACAACTGTGCTCTATATTGTATGTCTGATAAAAAATCCCTCCTCTCGAAGCGGATTTGTTAAACGGGATTACTAAACCTAGATGACCAGTCTAAATTCAGTTATAAGAACAACCATAAAGATAAACACTTGAAATAACGGAATCAATAAATTAAAACATAAATCAAAATATTGTTATAAAAATCCTTACTTTCTAACCCTAGGACACGAATAGCTTAGCTACTCATGCCTAGTTCCAATCCACTACAATATTCTAAACAAAACATTATAACGAATAAAAACTAAGAAGAATTGCTAAACCCGAGTGAATCACTATGTTGATTGAAGTCTTCTCCGTCGTCCAAGTCGTCTATCGGATGTATGAAACTGATGTTGTGATCCTCCCTCTTTAAAACTCGAGCTTGGATCCTTTTTATAGAGTTCAAACAAGCCCATGGTGAATTAGGAATCAATTCCCACTTGGGACAGGATTTACCTTCAAAACTGGACTTTTGACACGGCCGCGTTGATCAAGTGACACGGCCGTGTTGCTTTTAACTCAAAACTCTTGATTTACGCACAATTTGTCGTGTCCATGTTGCTTAAGTGACACGGCCGCGTTGCTCCCACAGAGCCGTTTCACCATTTGCGCAACACTTTTGACACGGCCGCGTTGCTTATGTGACACGACCATGTCGGTTCTTCCCCAGTTTTGTTTCTGGACCGGTTCAGGCCGGTCTAGACCGGTTTTCACTGGTTTGGGCCGGTTTGGACTCTGTTCCAAATTATTCTTTCGTCCGGTAGTCGTAATTCACGACTTTTAATCCTAAAAATGCTCAAAAACACCTTAAAACAAGTCGAATACGTTAATTGGTCAACTTTATAACATTTTATCCAATTCTTCACCAACTATGCACATAATTCTTATAAAATAGTCTCATAAATCGGCCTAATTACATGCATAATTAACGTGTTATTGGAATGAATTAATATTTATGAATTAATTATGTTCTGGGCTGAACAAGGAAGAATTAATTCATAGTTAGACCCATCTTTATTTCTTGTATTTGATCCCTAGACTGGCCCATATAGACTCCTAGTCCAAGTAGGAATAGAGAATTAAATTCCTAATCCGAAGGAATTAAACTACAAGGTTTGGTCCACACTCAACCATGTATGATAAATACATGGTCTCTCATTTTGTGAATATAGAAGAATTAACACTAAAAAAGATCACTGAATAGAGAGAAAGAGAGAGTAGGCGGCGGCGGTTTAAGGTATTCCTTCCCACTTGGAATTCTTCAAAGTTCGTCGTCCATCCGGCGTTGAGGATTGAGTAGGGAATACAGTCCAAAAGGCCAAGACGGGAGTCAGAAATTATTCAATCATCCACCTTTTGTGTAAACAACTATCAGGTCGAATCCCTTAACTCCTATGTGTTGTAGGCGCATGTTAGGGTTTATATAAATTTATAGATCCACCTCTAGGGTTAATCAATAAGGATATAAATTATGACAATCAAGAAGGGTCCTAGGAAAAGGTATTAATTATATTACCTTTTACGTCATGTTTGTTGGCGTGGGGTTGTTTTTTACCACGAGAAATCTGTGGTTAGAATAGTTCATTTTTACTTGTATTTTGTTGAAAACTCTATAAAAGTCGAATAACGAAGACGAAGAACACGAAAAATACGAAGAACCCGGTAGTAGGCAGCCGGCGCCCGACAGCAAGCAGCCCCCGGCACTCGGCAGCAGCAGCCCCAGCGCCCGGCAATAGCTAGCCCCGGCGGCCGAGAGATTGCGGTTGGACGGGCAGCGGCGGCTAGGGTTTGCAAACCCTAGCAGATCGTTGTCGTGCATGGGCCTGGGCACGCGCGAGGCGCTAGGCTTCAACCTAGCAGGCCCCGGCGGCTCTAGACGGCTCGGCCCCCTCGGCCATGGCGTGGGCGTGGGATAGGGTTTTGGTCCGACAGCCCATTGGCCCATGTAACCTGTTTACTAGCCTAGTGTGTTTTCGTTTTAGCCCGGTCCGTACGCGAGTATGCAAGGCCCAACGTGAAGGCCCAAGAGACTTTAAAATTTGTGTTTTCTAAATTATTGTAATAGTTTAGGATTTAATTTTTCCATGTTGAGCCACGAAGAATGAATTTGATTTATTTTTATCATTTCTTTATTGCTCAATGGATGAATGATATTTATTATCATGTTTATTATGTCTACGTGATTTATTAATTGCGCTTAGACTATCATGCTAGGACCTTCTCGTATATTAGCATATTTAAATTCTCCGAGCATGCTTTATTTGTTGTGCTTAGTTTGTATTTATGCTTAGGATTACGTGTTGTTGCATGGACAAACCTTTTGAAGTAAAAGACTAAGCAAAACCTGACAATTTTAATTTCTAAAAATAGTCAATAGACCTCCACCACTGGTCTCTAGGCAAAATAAATAATAAATTTAGAAAATGTCCACACGCGTGGATTGCTCATATTTATTATTTATAAGTTTTTTGGCTGGGACTTCTAAATAAATCATTTAATTCTAAAAGAAAAGTGGGAGTTCCACGCGTAAACGTCCACACGCGTGGCTTACACGTATGATTTTCACAAGTTTTCTAGATAGTTGGAAACAAATGGGATAACGAAGGTTAAATAAATTCGAAACGACGTAGTCCACAAAAGTGTGTCAAATCCAAGAATTTTTTTACAAGTGTTAGGACGTGGTCACTGCTTAGATATTAATTTTAAGTACAACTCCCCGCAGTGTCCGTTCTTAAAAATAATATGGTCTAGTATAAAAGTCCAATTATTAATTTCATTTGTCAAAAGGTTAGGTTGACATGGATTGAAATTAAAATGACTAGGTTATTTTAGTCTGGTTGAGGGGTTTACATATAAACGTCCACTCGCGTGGCTTATTTGTAAATCTCTTGGGCTATTGGAAGATTCAATCAATATTATTTTATCAAAAGGTTACAATATTGTTAATTCAAATTATATGTGATTGTGCTCTTACATGTTTATTGTTTAATATTTTCAGATATGTCATTATCGTTTGTTATAAAATATTCTCGCATAACACCCCTTAACCGGTCATAATTATAAAGAATGAAAATGTAATCTGGAGTATATTCTTATCGCTAAGGAACACTATTTCACGTTAGTTACTCCTCGTCCGGATCTCCTTACTGCACAGCCCACTGATGAGGAGCGGGCAAAGCATGACATGTGGCACAAGTCTAATAATGTGGCCAAGTGCTACATTATGAACACTATGTCATTTGCTTTAGAGCTCCAGCATCAGGACATGGACGATGCTGTCAACATCATGTTGAACCTTTAAGAGGTGTATGGGGAGTCGGACAAAGCTGCTCGGTTTGGCTTAATGCGACAAATCATGGAACGGATGATCGAGGGCAGCTCGGTGTATAATCATGTCATGCACATGATTAATCTCATGGACAAGCTTGACTTGATAGGAGGAGGTATCGACGGCGAAACCAAGGTCGATATCATTCTCAACAGTCTTCCCAAATCCTTTCAGAACTTCCGTCTCAATGTTGTTATGGCAAAAAAAAAAAAAAAAAAAAAAAACTGTACTCTTAACGAGTTGCTCAATGACCTAGTTATAGTAGAGGGGGTGATGGGAAAGCATGCACAGGCTTTGGTCACTGCCAATGGGCCCACTGTTCCACCGAAAGGTAAGAACGAGGCAAACATGAGAGTAACGGAGCGGGCCCTAGTGGTGGAGTAAAGAAACCTAAGGGAAAGTGCTTCGAGTGCGGTAAGACTGAGCATTGGAAGAAAGATTGTCCAGTGTTAAAGGCAAATGACCAAGGTACGCCATTAGCTTAGTAACTGAAACATGCTTAGCCGCTGTTTTTGCCCATTCGTGGGTAGTGGATACGGGTGTGACTGATCATGTTTGTTACACCTTGCAGGGCTTCCAGCCAACAAGACAGCTTAGGGATTGCGAGATCATCATCTCCATGGGCAATGCAACAATAGTCGCAGCAGTTGCAGTTGGAGATTTTTCTTTATGCTTTAATAACATTATTTTAGTTTTAAGAGATGTTTTGTTTGTGTCGAGTTTTCGGCACAATTTAATTTCTGTTTCGAAACTTTATTGTGATGGATATTCAGTTGTTTTTGGTAGTAATGTTTCTATCATGAGAAATAACATAGTTATGTGCACTGGTGTTTTGAAAAATTCTCTTTATACTATAACTTATCTACATAATACCCAAAACTTCGTTGCATCAACATCATCGAACCCAAGGAAAAGGAAATTATCTTCTCAAGAGGATCAAACACATCTTTGGCACCTAAGACTAGGTCACATCAGTCTAAACAGGATCCAAAGACTAGTGTCTGATGGAGTGCTCGATTCATTCCAACCAATTCAGATTAGAGTCTGCGAATCCTGTCTAGAGGGAAAGATGTCGACAAGGCCTTTCAAGGCAAAGGGGAATTGGGCCAAAGAGGTGTTAGAACTGATCCATTCTGAATTGTGTGGACCAATGTCCACCCAAGCTCGTGGAGGGTGTGAGTACTTCATCACATTCATTGATGATTACTCAAGCTACAGGTACGTTTACCTACTTCGCTGCAATTCTGAATGTTTTGAGAAATTCAAAGAGTTTTAGGCGGAAGTGGAGAAAAAGCTAGGTAAAAGTATCAAGTCATTGCGGTCTGATCCCGGTGGCGAATACCTCAGCAATGAGTTCCAATGGTACTTGTCAGAAGTTGGGATAAGATCCCAATTAACTACACCAGGAACTCCCCCAACAAAATGGTGTAGCAGAGAGAAGAAATCGAACTTTACTTGAGATTGTCAGATCTATGATGAGTTATGCTTGCCCATTTCGTTCTGGGGATATGCCTTAGAAATGGCTTCTTATCTGTTAAACCTAGTACCATCCAAATCGGTACCCAAGATCCCTGTCGAGTTATGGTCAGGGCGCAAGGCTAGCTTGAACCATATAAGGATTTGGGGTAGTCCAGCACATGTGCTGAACAAGGATGCTGATAAGTTGGAATCTAGGTCTGAGATAAGAATGTTTATAGGGTATCCAAAGGGAACGAAATATGGTTATTTCTATAGTCCTAAGGATCAGAAGGTCGTTATTAGCACTAACGCCCGATTCTTAGAAGAGGACTACATGATTAATCACAAGTCCAGAACCGATATTGTCCTTCAAAAACTCGAAGGGAATGTCAGTACGATTCCAATTCCATAGCCACAAGTGCAAAATACAATAATACCAAGTACTGCACAACCCGTTGACATAATGCCTACACAGTCTCGACATAGTGGGAGGGTTGTTCGTCAGCCTGATCGGTTCATTTTTGTGGGAGAATCTTCGGATTTGGACTTACACCGAGGCAGTTAATGACGAAGATGCGAAAGAATGGCATCGCGCTATGGATTCAGAATATGAGTCCATAACTATGGATGTATACGAGAAAACTGAACTGCTAGTAAGTGGGTATACAAGAGAAAGAGAGGAGGGGATGGAGAGGTTACAGCCTTTAAGGCCAGGCTAGTGGCAAAAGGGTATACCCAGGTGGAGGGTAAAGATTATGGCGAAACCTTTTCGCCTGTAGCCATGCTCAAGTCCATTCAGGTCCATCTCGCCATTGCAGCTCACTTAGATCTTGAGGTTTGGCAAATGGATGTCAAGACCACTTTCTTAAATGGGGTTACCTTGAAGAAGGTAGGGACATCTATATGCAGCAACTAGAAGGTTATGTGAGGTAAGGCGAAGATCATTTGGTCTGGAAGCTCAAGAAGCCCATTTATGGACTTGATAGGTATGGCCCAGTAACTCCAAGTCGGGTTGACCCGCCCCGGAGCAACCGGGCCCAAAAGAACGAGCCTAGCAGCCAAGCCGGCCTAGAAGCGCGCACGAGCTTGGCACAGCCTAGTCGCGGCATATTTGGAAAGTGGGATCCCCCACGATCTCCTTCCAACTCCCATGCAGATTTGGTGGGCGCAATTGTAGGGATTTAGTTAGGGTTTTAAATTGAGTAGTATAAATAACAGAATTGTACTCAGATTTAGGGTTGACACGATGTACTCCAAAACTACAACGTGTAAGATTAAAAGGAAGATAGTGAAAAACACCTCGGCAGGTGATTGTTTGCGCCCGTGGACGTAGATCTCCGGATCGAACCACGTATATCTTGTGTTCTTTGCTTGTTCCTGAGTGTGGTATCATTGTTAATCGGGCTTTATTTCGAATTCCTGGGATAAGCGGATTGCGCTTTATCAATTGGCGCCGTCTGTGGGAACAGAATCGAAAAAAGTACTTCAGCATCATCACAACCGCTATGGTGAATACCCGTCAATCTGCTAATCCTACTCAGTCCCGTTGCAATCCTCCTGTGGATCAGAATCCTCCACCCTGTCAACAGAATCAAGATCCGCCTGCGGAACACGTTAACATGCAGAATCTCCCTCCTGCCAATGATCTAGCGCAAGTTAATCCACCACCTGCCCCCGAGTTATCGCAGTGCAATAAGCCTTTCTTCGGGAGCACGCCGCTCTATTCCAAGAATGGAATAATCGGCAGTGAGCGCGCCAACAATGGCGTCGACCAAGGTGTGAGAAATCCGCCCCGTGATTTATCACGTGAATTGGATGAAGATCCACCTCACCAAGCAAGACATGATCGTCGTCGACAGCGAACAACCTCTCCAGCGGACAACCGCAGTTCTAATGGGTCGAGACCCTGTTACGCCCACGAAGGCGTAGATCGTCGCAAACTTGTAGGCGCACCAAAGCGTGCTCGCTTAGACAAATCCCGTGTGCTGGATCCTCTGGAACAAGAACAAGCCCAATTTAGTGCGGAGCTTGACAAAGTGTTGGGTCTCGATGCTGACGGGGAGATCATCACCCCATTCTCCGAGGAGATTCTGGCTACCCCACTCCCCGAGGGGTTCAAACTTCCCCCGGTGTCCGTCTACAACGGCACCGGAGATCCAAGTAATTTTCTGAACGCCTTCAAGTATGCTATGTTCAACCGCAATTGTACATCTCACCACTTGTGTAAGGTGTTTCCTGAGTATCTCCAAGACGAAGCTAGACTTT
This sequence comes from Ajuga chamaepitys, assembly GCA_958295605.1. Taxonomy (NCBI): domain Eukaryota; kingdom Viridiplantae; phylum Streptophyta; class Magnoliopsida; order Lamiales; family Lamiaceae; genus Ajuga; species Ajuga chamaepitys. Next base: position 26,682,752 of record OY282496.1, on the reverse strand, counting down.
GGTTCGATTCTTTACCCCGGGGCAGCGTTACCTCTTTTCGGGATCTTGCCGAGCAGTTTTGGGCATGTTTTCATACGCGAGCAAAGCCCATGGCCACCTTGGCCGATCTCATGAATCTGGAACAACGAGATGGGGAGATTGTTACCCAATTTCTCGATCGCTTTACTGCAGAGAGCCTTAAAGTTGGCAGTCGGTCTAATGATGTTATCATCAATGCCTTTATGAATGGCCTTCGCCCCAGGCCGCTTTACACCGAGCTTGTCCGAAACCCTCCTACTACGACCCGGGCTCTTTTTAGCATTGTATGCAGGTCCGCCAAGGCTGAGGAGCAAACCCGCCGCAAACGCGAGAAGCATGCCATCAAGCAGTAATCGGATAAAACAGAAACCGGGACCAGTACCTGGCCTAGTGCCTTCACTCATCTAAGCACAGGACATTTGGAACCTCGCGGAGATATCCCTCAACTCACTCCGCTTACAAAATCGAGGACATAAATTCTTTCCGTTCACAAGAACGATCTGCGACCGTGCCCACGGATGACTGCTCCGGCAGAGAAGCGTAACCGTGACAAGTGGTGTGCGTACCATCATGATCATGGACATGAAACCGAGGAGTGTCGAGAACTAGGAAAAGAAATTAAAGATTGCTTAAAGAGGGGTTTCTTACGGTAATATATAGCTCGGACCGAGGACAGGTCTCGGTCAAACCAAAATGGAGGTTCACAACAAAGCCGCGGAGGCTACAATGACCGAGGTCCACGACAAAACAGGCCTCAGTGGCAGAATAACAGGTCTGGATACAACAATTATGCTCGACAAGACCAGGGAAGTCGTCAACAACCCCAGTTGCTGCCGCAACCGCCTCCTCATGGAGGACCTGGAGACAATCCGCCCAATCACGTTATAAATGTGATCTATGGGGCCATTCCAACCGGGGCTTCCCGAAATGCCTTGAAGGCAGAAGCGCGCAGGCCTCCTCCCGAGGAGCCACGCCACAAACGCCTCCACAAATCTGAAACTGTAAGTTTCACCGATGAAGATCCTGTTCCCGAGCTCACCCCACATACTGATGCCATCGTAATCGACATGGCCGTAGCTAATTTTACGATAAAATGGGTTTTCGTCGATAACGGAGCCGCAGTTAGCGTCATATTCGCCGACTGTTTTCAGAAAATGGGCATCCCTCGTGAACAACTCCGACCGGCCCCTGGGCCGTTACAGACCTTCACTCAGGGTGAGGTTCGACCTGAAGGAATCATCAACCTTCCCGCTTCGCTCGGAACTTATCCAGCAATAAAAACCATCTTCGTCGATTTTTATATGGTCACTTCTCCATCTCCATATAATATGATTTTGGGCTGAGACTGGCTCACCCTAAAAGGATCAGTAAACATGTCACTGAAATTTGAGAAGAAAGCAGATGGAGGTACTGTTGCATTGGAGGGGTTTGCTGATTCTGATTTTGCAGCAAACGTGGACACAAGGAAGTCAATTTCTGGGTTTGTGTTTACCTTATATGGGACAGCCATCAGCTAGAGTAGTGCACAACAATCTGTTGTGGCACTATCAACTACAGAAGCAGAATATATCTCTTTAACTGAAGCTATCAAGGAGTCAATCTGGTTGAAAGGGGTGTTGAGAGATTTGGATATCAAGCAAAAGTGTGTGGTAATCTACTGTGATAATCAAAGTGCTTTACACCTTGTGAAACACCAAGCATTTCATGAAAGGTCAAAACACATTGATGTGAGGTTACATTTTGCTAGAGATGTCATAGATTCTGGGTCTGTAGAGGTGAAGAAGGTGCATACTTTGCATAATCCTGCTGATTTTATTACAAAGGGTGTACCTGGAAACAAAGTGGAGCATTGCTCGAGCTTGCTGCAGCTTGAGCAGTGTCATGAAGAGCAATAACTGAAGTGCAGTGATGAGGCAGAAAACAGGTGTACTTGATTCATTGAGGTGGAGATTTGTGAGGAAGTGTTCAATTTCATCAAGTGAGCTATACAATGTAATAGGATGCGTCTAGAATGTGGAACCGGGATCAGTGGGTGAAGAACCGGCTGGATAAACCGAGTTTAAACATGAAGAAGTGAAACTGTCTAGAGTGAACCGGGTTCGGGGTTGTTGAGCATAACCGTCAGTTGTGACGAGGTGGTTTCAGCTTTGTGACGGAATAAACCGTCACATTTGTCCGGTAGCAGCAGTCGTCTTCAATCAATTAGAACTTCTTGGTTGGTTACATTCGAGCTACAAGACCTATATCATTGGAAAGCTCTCTTCCTGAAGAACAACGCTACGTCGAGCAATTTCCAGTTTTCATAGATTACAGAGAGAATTTGAGAGATATAGTTTTCTGCCCTAATTTTGTTCCAGAATTGGGCATATTCA